>JARQOC010000001.1:497783894-498383894 GCA_033576535.1 Allobates femoralis | reverse complement strand
GGCTGTATACTACCACTGGGGCTGTATACTACTGGGGCTGTATGTATACTACCACTGGGGCTATATACTACCACTGGGGCTGTATACTTCCACTGGGGCTGTATACTACTACTGGGGCTGTATGTATACTACCACTGGGGCTATATACTACCACTGGGGCTGTATACTACCACTGAGGCTGTATACTACTACTGGGGCTGTATGTATACAACCACTGGGGCTATATACTACCACTGGGGCTGTATACTACCACTGGGGCTGTATACTACTACTGGGGCTGTATGTATACTACCACTGGGGCTATATACTACCACTGGGGCTATATACTACTACTGGGGCTGTATACTACCACTGGGGCTGTATACTACCACTGGGGCTGTATACTACTACTGGGGCTGTATACTACTACTGTGGCTGTATGTATACTACCACTGGGGCTATATACTACCACTGGGGCTGTATACTACCACTGGGGCTGTATACTACTACTGGGGCTGTATGTATACTACCACTGGGGCTGTATACTACCACTGGGGCTGTATACTACTACTGGGGCTGTATGTATACTACCACTGGGGCTGTATACTACCACTGGGGCTGTATACTACTACTGGGGCTGTATGTATACTACCACTGGGGCTGTATACTACTACTGGGGCTGAATATACCACTGGGGCTGCTGTATACTACCACTGGGGCTGTATACTACCACTGGGGCTGAATATACCACTGGGGCTGCTGTATACTACCACTGGGGCTGTATACTACCACTGGGGCTGTATACTACTACTGGGGCTGTATGTATACTACCACTGGGGCTGTATATACTACTGGGGCTGCGTGTATACTACCACTGGGGCTGCTGCTGTATACTACCACTGGGGCTGCTGTATATACCTCTGGGGCTGCTGTATACTACCACTGGGGCTGCTGCTGTATATACCACTGGGGCTGCTGCTGTAACACTGCTGGGGCCTGTATATACCACTGGGGAGGCTGCTGTATACCACACTGCTGGGGGCTGTATACCTGTGCTGAAGTCCACCCTCGGCTTATACGCGAGTCAATAAGTTTTCCCAGTTTTTGGGGGCAAAAGTAGGGGGGTCGGCTTATACACGGGTCGGCTTATACACGAGTATATACGGTATGACAATTCTTTTATCTTTACATAGTGAAACAAGTATAGTGTGCCAACGACTGAGCTTGTTTGGGAGGGCAAAGGGGCCCACAGGAGATTTCTCCTGTTCTCCTATGGGCCAGTCCAAGCCTATACTCACAGAATGAAGAAGATGGAGAAACTTTGTACACCATCTTCTCACAGTGTGTTCTGATTCTCTCATCTGAGAGAGTCGGAGCTCACTATGCTGACACTCCAATCAAACTAAGATGAATAAGGAAATCTATGGCCGTCGCCCCTGCTCTTAGAAATGCACGTGGATAATACCGTATACTATTAGATTAGACGGGCTGCCCAGCACTATATAAGTGCACCACACTGGGGCAGACACCCTAGTTTACAAGGCCAACATAGATGGGTTTCGATGCATTCTGCATAAAAATAAATATAACTTACAAAAAAATGTATGATTTATATGACGTATTGGTCGATATTTTTTTCAAAATACGCAAGCTTGCCTCCCATGTCAAAGGTCCTCATTGTCTTGGGAGTCCATATACTAAAATTGAATGCAAAGCTACAGAAAAAAAATTTAATTTCCACCAAAAGCTTACATGTCTGCCCCAGTGGGGTGCACTTATGTAGTGCTGGGAAGCACGCGTAATCTAAAAGTATGGTTGTCACTAATAGTTTGTAAGTCAGACACTCTGCACACCATGTGCTTGACCAGTGCCTTAACCGTGTGCAATTCTACGGGCTTGTGCACATAATAATAATAATCATATTTATTAATTTATATAGCGCTATTAATTCCATAGCACTTTACATACCGTATATACTCGCGTATAAGCCGAGTTTTTCAGCCCAAAAATTGGGCTGAAAAGTCCCCCCCTCGGCTTATACGTGAGTCACTGTATACTGTATACAGTGTATACAGTATACAGGCCCGCCCCCATCAGTATACAGGCCCCCCGCCTTGTGCACAATCCTGTAAAGGAAGAGATTAGTATACTTATCACTGTCCCGCTGCCGCTGTCCCACCGCCGTCATCGCGCTCCACAGTCTTCTTCCGGCTTCCTCCGGTCGGCGCAGGCAATGACGTCATTGTCTGCGCGACCGAGGAGGAAACCGGAAGAAGACGGAGGAGCGCGATGACGGCGGCGGGACAGCGGCAGCGGGACAGTGATAAGTATACTAATCTCTTCCTTTACAGGATTGTGCACAAGGCGGGGGGGCCTGTATACTACCTCTGGGGCTGCTGTATACTACCACTGGGGCTGTATATACCACTGGGGCTGCTGTGTACTACCACTGGGGCTGTATATACCTCTGGGGCTGCTGTATACTACCACTGGGGCTGTATATACCACTGGGGCTGCTGTATACTACCACTGGGGCTGTATATACCTCTGGGGCTGCTGTATACTACCACTGGGGCTGTATATACCTCTGGGGCTGCTGTATACTATCACTGGGGCTGTATATACCACTGGGGCTGCTGTATACTACCACTGGGGCTGTATATACCACTGAGGCTGCTGTATACTACCACTGGGGCTGTATATACCACCACTGGGGCTGCTGTATATACCTCTGGGGCTGCTGTATACTAACTACTGGGGCTGCTGCTGTATATACCACTGGGGCTGCTGCTGTATATACCACTGGGGCTGCTGCTGTATACTACCACTGGGGCTGCTGCTGTATACTACCACTGGGGCTGCTGTATATACCTCTGGGGCTGCTGTATACTAACTACTGGGGCTGCTGCTGTATATACCACTGGGGCTGCTGCTGTATACTACCACTGGGGCTGCTGTATACCACACTGCTGGGGGCTGTATACCTGTGCTGGGGTCCACCCTCGGCTTATACACGAGTCAATAGGTTTTCCCAGGTTTTGGGGGCAAAAGTAGGGGGGTCGGCTCATACACGGGTCGGCTTATACACGAGTATATACGGTACATCAGTTATGCTGTCCCTATTGCTGTCAGTATATGCTGTCCCACAATCTAAATATCCTATCAGTATGTCTTTGCAGTGTGGGAGGAAGGCGGGGTGCACGGTGCCTTGCAGATGTTGTCCTTGGTGTCCTTGGTGGGAATTGAGCCCAGGACCTCGAGGCCTTGGAGCTGCAGGGGCTGCGGTGCTAGCCACTTGAGCCGCCATGCTGCCCCTGAACATGATTGTATTTAACCGCCCTTGGACCAGCAATCACCCCCTCCATTAATTGGTAGATTGTTATCAAGGGGGTTATTGCATCCTGTAAATGTATTAGTTCTGTGACCTGGGTAGGTATATACTGTTGCCTTTTATTTGCTTTGTTAATTTTTGAAATTTTGGGGAGGAATTTCAATTCCTTTTTTCTGTGACTTTTTGCTTTTAGTTGTAGTGTGTAACAACCTGACATAGGGAATCATATTTTTTTTTTTTTTGATCAGATAAATTTTTATTGAACAAATAAACAAGCATACAGGAAAATGACCAACATATACATTTTGTTATTATATCTCTGAAACCCCTTTCCCACCCCCCTCCCCCCCCAGACAGCAATCACCCGTAACAAATCATATCAACAAGTTTTCGATCTGTCAATATACGATCCCCCTCCCTCCGATTCTTCTACCTCTTATATACCCCCTGTTTGCACTTGCGTATTCGACACTTCTCATGTGCCATATTCTAGCCATGGGGACCAAATCTTGGTGTATATCCTATCCCTCCCACGTCTGTGATATATGTTACTTTCCAATCTAGAAATATAGCTTGCTTGTGTCAAGAATTCTCTTCTGGTCGGAGGTTCCTCTCTGATCCAGTATCTGGCTATTAGCTTTCTCGCTATGAACAACAATCTTGCGATGGCCGTTTGTGAGTTGGGGTCCACACGAATCTCGTCTACATAGCTCAGCAGACACACCACTGGTTCTCTTGGTATAATACATTTATATGCCCCCTCAATTCTGTTAATAATCAATAACCAGTATGTTGACAGTCTTGGGCATGTCCACATCATGTGATATATCCCAGCCTCTTCCGTTTTACATCTAGGACACTCCGAGGTAGGTCTCAAACTCACCCCAAACAGGAAGGCAGGTGACCTATATACTCTATATATCAGATATAACTGAGACAGTCTACCTGGTTCATTAAGGGATAACTTCGGGACCCACTCCAGAATGGAGGACCATTTGTCCTCATCTATGACTCCCACCTCCGCCTCCCATTTTGTTTTTGCCCGTGTCGGGTATTGAAGCGAGAATGTATGTAGTAAGTCTCCATACACCGTGGAAATCACTCCTCTTGTAGGTCCATCACCACATACATAATCCATCACTATGTCATTTTGTATACAAATCCTCCCAACCCTTCGTTGTGTTTGGAAGGCATGCTGCATCTGTACATATTGGTATATCCCGGTGTCGCTTAGTCCAAATTCCTCTCTCAATTGTGTGAACGGTTTTAAGTTATTTCCAACTATTATCTGGTGCACATATCCAATGCCCTTATTTCGCCACTCATGCAAACATCCCATCTCACGTATCTCCTGCAGGTTATGGTTGTTCCACAGTGGGGAATATTTAGTGAGCTGTGTTATTCCTCTCGCCTGTTTCAATTTCTCCCATACTTTATGATATAAAAGCAGAGTGGGCTTTAATTTCCCCGCTAAATTCATGGTGTTATCCTCCAAGCATTGCACCAGTGGGCATTTCTCCATTACCTTTTCCAGTATCCTTTGGACTACCGGTCCCTCTGCTCGCTGCGCCCATCCCCTCACATGTTGTCCCTGAGCTGCCAAGAAATAAAGGTATGGATTCGGCAGTGCCAGACCCCCTTCATCTTTAGGTTTTTGCATGATCTCTAGTCTCAGACGCGCCTGCTTTTTTCCCCAAATTAGGCTCCTAAAAATGGTGTTAATCTGTTTGAATCTCTTCTGTGGGACCCAGATGGGAGCATTGTGCAATATATATAGCAGTTTGGGCATCAAAATCATTTTAATTAGGTTTATCCGTCCCACCACAGATAGGCATAGTTTACTCCATGCCCCCACCTTTGCCCTGAGAAGGTCCAATACAGGGGATAGATTAATATTAAGGTAATCCGTTATTGGGCCTGAGACCCATACTCCCAAATATTTAAATTTATCCACTATGCGTAGTCCTCCCACTTCCATATCACTAGGCAACTTATCATCTAAGGCAAATAGCGTAGACTTGGTCCAATTAATACGCAAGCCGGACACATCTCCAAATCTCTCAAATAGTCTCATAGCGCTACCCAATGATTCCTCCGGTTCCTCTAGAAACAGCAGGATGTCATCTGCGTACAGAGCCACTTTCTCCTCCAGGTTCCCGTATCTGAACCCTCTCACCTCCTGTGTGTCCCGTATCACAGCCGCCAGGGGCTCCACCGCTAAGGCAAACAGGAGAGGGGACAGTGGACATCCCTGCCTCGTGCCTCTATATAAGTCTATACGCTGTGACAGTATCCCATTTACTCGGATTCTGGCCTCTGGTTGGGAGTATAGCAACCGCACCCACGAGAGAAATTGTGGGCCAATGCCCATTTTTTCCATGACCGCCCACAAGTACTCCCACTCCACACTATCAAATGCCTTGCGGGCGTCCAAGGAAGCTATCACTCTCTGGCCGGCATTGTCAACCGGTAGCTGCATATTCAAATATAATCTCCTTATATTAATTGCCGTTGACCTACTTGGCATAAAGCCTGATTGGTCCGGATGAATCAGTTTATTGATGACCCCAGACAGCCGGTTAGACAACACCTTTGCCAGGAGTTTGACATCTGATGTCAAAAGTGAGATTGGTCTATAGGAGTCCGGGTGTTTCAGGTCCTTATCCTCCTTTGGTATCACTATGATAATTGCCTCTCTCATGGATGCGGGCAACACCCCCCCCTCTCTTGATTTTTCCAATACTTTCCTAAGTTTGGGTAACAACACTTCTTCCATATTTTTGTATATTTCAATTGGTAGTCCATCCCCTCCTGGAGCCCTGTCGTTAGTCATAGATGCCAGTGCTACACTCATCTCCTCATCCGTCAGTGGTCCCTCCAACCCCTCTCTTTCTATTGCCGACAATTTAGGCAGTGTAACCCCCTGCAAATACGCCACCACACCCCGCCCGTGGCGTCCGATCCAGAGGAGTATAGGTCCCTATAGAAGTCTGTGAAGACCGAACCTATCTCCACACTATCCACTGTCAGGTCACCATCCATCTTTTGAATGGAGTATATGAATGGGGTCCTCCTCTGGGCCGCCGCCACCACCGATAGCATGTGGCCCACCCTTTCCCCCTCCTCATAAAAGGTGGACCTCTGAAATTCCCTCCTCTTCTGGGTCTTTTCCAATAGATATTGATTGGCCCTCTCTTGTGCCTCCTTTAGCCTGTCTCCGGCCTCTGGTGTACCAGTCCTAAGCATCTCTGCCTCTGCCTCACACAAGGTCTCTACCACTGCTCTTTCTTTCCGTCTTGATTCTGTTTTACAGCGACTAATTTCTCTAATGAGAAGTCCCCTTAGGTATGCCTTTCCCGTGTCCCAGACTATCTGTGGCTCCGCACTCCCCTCATTTAATTCAAAGTATTCAGCAATCTCTGTGGCTAATTTGTTCATATCCAGCGAGCGCAGCCATGCCGGGTGAAATCTCCATCCCCCATGTCTCCCCATCCTAGACTCCGTCCGCTGGATACACACACAAATGGGCTTATGGTCTGATATTATCCTTGGCAAGTATTCCACATTTGCTACTATCGCCTCCATTTTTTCATTTCCCAGTGCCATATCTATGCGGGATAGAGTATTGTGAGTTGACGAATAACATGAGAAACACCGTGTTTCTTCGTTTCTCACTCTCCACAGGTCTCTCAGTCCCAGCTCCCTAACGTATGTACCAAATGGTGTTATGTGACTCTGTGTTCTGTCTGGGTTAGATTTGTATTTGTCCCAAAAATCGTCTTGGACATTATTAAAATCTCCTATTAAGATGAGTGGAACGTTCCCATGTCTTCCCACCCACTCCATCACCTCTCTGATTTTTTTACTTGAGTATGGCGGAGGTATATACATTGCCACAATAGCTGTAAGGATCCCCCATAATCTACACACCAAAATAACATATTGTCCCTCCGTGTCTGTGTGATCATCTACGTGTTCATACTTCGTAGTCACAGGAATCAGTACAGACACCCCTCTGGAGTATGTGGAGTATGTGGCATGGTACGCGTCTGCAATCCATCGCTTTTGTAATACCCCTTGTGTGTCTTTAACCAGGTGTGTCTCCATTAAGCAAATCACTGCCGGTTTCTGGTTTTTGATATGTTGTAGAATGGTAGTCCGTCTGACCACGTCCGAGAGGCCTCTTACATTCCAGCTTAGTATTTTAATATGTTCTCCCATATTCACTGGTATGATCATGTGAGTACAATATGTCCCAGGTTGTGTGCTGTCTGTCCCTCCCCCCTTTCCCTAAAGTAATCTGCCCCCCCTCCCCCCTTCCCCTTCCCCCTTGACTCCTCCCCTCCCTTTCCCTAACATCTCGTCTCTCACCGAGAGTGGGTCTCCAATACCTAGCTCCCAATCTGCTCGGTACCTCAAAACCTATGATTGCAATCCTCCTTCCTCCTCCCGCCTAGAAAAAAACCTTTATGCAACTTGTCATACCTGTAACACATACATTACTAATTTACAGTAGGATATAAACCGCACATCCCACCGCCATCCGGACACCTTCCCAGCCGTATATCGCTCCAGAAGTTGTCCGGACAACCCCCCAGTCCCCACACCCCCATCTCTGGAAACAACAAGGTTGAACAGCCCACTGTAGGGCAAACAAATCCCCCGTTACTTTAAGGGGAATAAAAAATGTAAACACTTGGGTATAAGACCCATTTAAACCTTTACATCTGCATAGTTCTACCAGTTCCCGTGGGGTTCCTGGGAACATCACTGCTTAACCTTAGTCTCGTCCATTGCCACAGCTCAGCCGTCCGTTGCTTTGAGCTTTTTAGCATTAACATCCAGCCAGTGTGTAGCCTCTTCCGGTGTTGCAAAAAACTGAACTTTGTCCATAGCAATCACTCTCAGCCTTGCCGGAAAGAACATTGAATACTGTATCCCCATGTCCCGCATGCGTCTCTTAACTCCCTTGAATTGCATCCTTTGTTTCTGTACCGTTGGGGAGTAGTCGGGGTACATTGCAATTTGCTGCCCATTAATTGTCAGATCTTCTGCATCTCTCGCTTTCCTTAGGATAATGTCCCGGTCACGGTAGTTTAGGATCCTGGCTAGCACAGTGCGGGGTTCTGCCCCTGGTGGTCTTTGCTGTGTGGGGACCCTGTGGGCTCTCTCAACTGCAAATACTTTAGTCAGGCATTGTTCCCCAATCTTTCTTTTAATCCAGTCTTCTATAAAACCAGTGGGGTCTCTCCCTTCTGCTTTTTCCGGTATGCCCACTATACGAATATTGTTTCTGCGTGACCTGTTTTCCAGGTCATCATTCTTTGCAATCACCTCTGCTAGCTGCTGACTGTGCTTTTGCTCAACTTTCTGCATGGCTGTAATAGTGTCCTCTGCTGTTCCCACTCTCTCCTCCACTTCAGCCATGCGCTTATCAGCTTTTTTAAGGGTTATATTTATGTTGGTGATCTCTCCCTGCAGTCTGTGAACCTGTTCAGCCACAGTAGTCAGTGTCTTTTTACAGGAGGACACTAAGCAGAATACATCCCTCAGTGTGGGTTCTCCCTGCATCTCAGGCTCTCCTGAGCCCCCTGCAGCTTCCTCCATTGCTGGGTCTGCCTTATCAGTATTGCCAGCTTCTCCCTCTGATTGGGAATCCTCTTCCTCCACTGTCGGGCCACTCGCACCCTCTCCTCCAACACCCACCTTAGCTCCTTCGGATTTCCTGGAGAATCTCTCCAGTTTTGCTGCAGCCGCCATCCTGTGTCTGCAGGCGGTGTTCTCCTTCTCTGCAGCTTCCCGCGCCGCGGCGCCATCTTGGGAGCTTCCTCCCCCAGCAGTGCCCACATCTTGCTGCCTCCGTCTCGTCATTTCTGCCTTGTGCGGGCTCCAAAGTGGCAGCAATCGGGTCCTGGCAGTCTCCCCCGTCACACTCGGGAGTCTGGGGCTGCAAACGGCGGGATATGCGGCGGTTTAGTGCTTCGGTCGGCGGGAGATCTCCACACAGCGTCCGCTCACATTACCCGCTAGGCCACGCCCCCAGGGGAATCATATTTACACACTCCCCGGCATTGGACATACTGGTACGAGAACTCAGGGACTGCCAAGACACGTGGAGGCCTACTGTACACCTTCGTCTCCGCCATCCTGTTCCTCATGTGAAGCCCAGCCTGCGTTATAATAGATCAGTAATTTTATTATACACGACAATTCTGTACATTGAAGTCCTACAAATCAAGTAAACAACTGAATTAAGGTTTAGAAAATATTAAAATAAAGATCTTTGTTCATCCCTTTTTCCCAAACCAAAAATAAAAACTGGAAAGAACAAAAAAGTAAGACCTTTTCAGAATTTTGGACACCACTTACCCACGTGGTCAAAATTGTTGGTACCACTCGTTTAATGAAAGAAAAACCCACAATGGTCACAGAAATAACTTGAATCTGACAAAAGTAATAATAAATAACAAATCTATGACAATGAAGAAATGAAAGTCAGACATTGCTTTTCTACCCTGCTTCCACTGAATTAAAAAACAAAATTAAACTTATGAACTAGACCTGGACAGAAATGATGGTCCCTTAACTCAATATTTTATTGCACAACCTTTTGAGGCAATCACTGCAATCAAACGATTCCTGTAACTGTCAATGAAACTTCTGCTCCCCTCGAGAGATATTTTGCCCCACTCCTTAAGAGCAAACTGCTCTAGGTGTCTGGTGTTTGAAGGTTGACTTTTCCATACGGCATGTTTCAGCTCTTTCCAAAAATCCTCAATAGGATTTAGGTCAGGACTCATAGAAGGCCACTTCAGAATAGTCCAATGGTTTCCTCGTAGCCATTCTTGGGTGTTTTTAGCTGTGTGTTTTGAGTCATTATCATGTTGCAAGACCCATGATCTGCGACTAAGACCAAGCTTTCTGACACCACGCAGCACATTTCTCTCTAAAGTTCCTTGATAGTCTTGAGATTTCATTGTACCCTGCACAGATTCAAGACATCCTGTGCCAGATTCAGCAAAACAGCCCCAGAACATAATAGAGCCTCCTCCATGTTTCACAGTAGGGACAGTGTTCTTTTCTTGATATGGTTAATTTTTCAGTCTGTGAACATAGAGCTGATGTGCATTGTCAGAAAGTTCCATTTTTGTCTCATCTGTCCATATCACATTCTCCTAGAAGCTTTGTGGCTTGTCAACATGTAGTTTGACAAATTTCAGTCTGACTTTTTTATGATTTTTTTTTTTTTTTTTAAACAATGGTGTCCTCCTTGATCGTCTCTCATGAAGTCCACTTTGGCTCAAACAACGACGGATTGTGCGATCTGACACTGATGTTCCTTGAACTTGAAGTTCACCTTTAGAAGTTTTCCTGGGCTCTTTTATTACCATTCATATTATCCGTCTCTTTGATTTGGCATCAATTTTCCTCCTGTGGCCACGTCCAGGGAGGTTGGCTACAGTCCCATGGAGTTTAAATTTCTGAATAATAAGTGCAACTGTAGTCACAGGAACATCAAGCTGCTTGGAGATCTTCTTATAACCTTTACCTTTAACATGCTTGTCTGTATTTAATTTTTTTCTAATCTCCTGAGACAACTCTTTCCTTTGCTTCCTCTGGTTCATGTTGAGTGTGGAAACACACCATGTCATCAAACAGCGCAGTGAGTGTGTGTAGCCCTATATACAGGTCAATTGACTGATTACAAGATTGTAGACACCTGTGATGCTAATTAGTGGACACACCTTGATTTAACATGTCCCCTTTGTCACATTATTTTCAGGGGTACCATCATTTCTGTCCAGGCTCATTTCATGAGTTTAATTTTTTTTTTAATTCTCTCGAAGCAGGGTAGAAAAGCAATGTCTGACTTCATTTGATAATTTTCATAGATTTTTTATTTATTATAACTTTTGTCAGATTCAAGTTATTTCTATGACTATTGTGGGTTTTTCTTACACGAGGGGTACCAACAATTCTGACTACCAGTGTATGTTTGCAGTTTTTAGTTCTTTATTTGGAGAAATAATGGGGTGATTAACATTTGTTGTTTTCTTTTAGTCCCCATGGGGACATGAAACTGCGATCCAAGTGAAAAACATGTTCTCATATGAAGTCCACCCACAGTCTGAGCTTTACAGGAGAACCAAGATGGCAGCAACTGGAGTCTTCAACTAATTGGCTCCCTGTTAAAGAGTCACGGGGGCTGGTGGTAGCCCATGACCATGTGCATCAGCACTGACGTAATTTAAATGTTACCATCTGAGATTGACAGCTGCATTTAAGTAGTTAATCTATAGCTCCTGAACCTGCTCCATATACAGGGATTCTAGTTAAGATGTAGAGAGATACACCTTGGCATTTGTTTTTTTTTCTGCTAAATGTCTCAATTTATTTTATTACCGTATGTTTTTTCCTAGGCAGTAATGCATGTACATGTTTCTGTGTTCACTGTATTCACTGTTTGCATCCCTCAGCATCTTACAGTACAACTGTTTTGTTCTAATATACTGTATGTATTATTATATGTTATATCAGGTGGTTAAAGGGGTTGTCCACATTTTTGACAAATGTCTACGGGTACTTTATGTGGTTGTAGACCTGTGAATTTTACAGTGCTCGTTTAAGAATTCTCCAGTGTTGGCAGCAATTCCAGGTGTCTTCTGACTGCAAGTATGAGATATTCATACCTTTTGACCACCTTTCAACATGCATGGTCTCACTCAGCAGTCTCAAGATTGCCCGGTCTCACCGACGGCACTGTCAAAATTCACAAGTCTACACACACATATAGTGACTGCAGACTTTTGTGAAAAACCTGGATAACCATATTCAACGAAAACTGTCATGTCCCCCCATGTCCTCCAACCCAGTAGCATTCATAAATTTATTGCTAAATTTCCTGCCTAACCAGCCCTTTATAATGTTAGTCACTAAAATCCATGTTTAAAAAAAGGATTTATAAGCTGTTTTTCTTATGTGCTAATTAGGCCTTTAACTGGTCTATGGGACATTAATTTCACCAGACTAGTCGGCTCTCTACTCCCCCGTGGGCATCTCCATAGCTCTACAAATCTCTTGCATGCATGCAGCAGCGTTATTGCACCTCCTAAGCTGGGTGTATGCTTCCAAGCTTCAGAGGTGCACGGCGTATGACCGGAAGTGCAGAAGACTGCTTACATACACATAGGAGCCAAAGGACAGCCATCTTCTGCACTTCCGGTCATGTGCAGTGCACCTCTGAAGCTTGGGAAGTGTATTCCCGATTAACATGTGGAGAGAGCGGACTAGTCCGGGGAAAATAACCCTGCATTGCCTAGTCAAGGGCTTAAAGGGACAATGTCAGATCATTTTTCATTATAATACTAATATAACTTTGAATAGTGCCTGGGCAGAACTTTTAAAAACATGTAAAACCGTTATTCTACCTTTTGTAGTTTCCATATTATCACCATTGTCAGACCCTGCAGGGATCTCCTAGATTAGTTCTCTCCATTATAAGCAGAGACGATTAGTCCTGTGCTGTATAAACTATTATGTCATTATGCACGCCTTCTCTGCAGCTCTCTCCTCCCTCCTCCCTCTGCTGTCAGTGCTGTTTGGTTTCACTTCTGGAGCTACTGTTCTGTTCAGGACATGGAAGATGAAAGCTACGGGTCTGATCTAGACTCCATTTGTTTCTGTAAAAAGGAATCCCTGCTGTGCTGTGAGAGATCCTGAGTTTATCTGATCTCTTAAGCTCCCGTCACACGCAACAGCGATCCCGACAACGATAATGATCCTGTAGGGATCGTTGGTGTGTCTTTATGTGGTCGCTGGTGAGATGTCAAACAGTCAGATCTCACCAGCGACTCAGCAACGATCCAGAATGATAGGAGGTTGTTGGGAATTGTCACTCTCGGGTGTAGTATTGAGATTGTTGGTCGTTGTCCCTGTCAAACACAGCGATGCAGGGTTCCCAGCCGGAGCGCAACGACCAAAAAATGACCCAGAGCACTTTGTAACGATCAGCGATCTCACAGCAGGGGCCTGATCGCTGGTAAGTGTCACACATAACAAGATCATTAGCGAGATAGCTATTAAGTCGCAAAACCTGTGATGTTACAACGATTTCGCTAAAGATCTCGTTATGTGTGACGGGGCTTTAGTTTTCCTGCAAAGAGAGTAGAGAGGAGAATACAGTCCCCCCTTCCCCTCCCGCACTGATCTCCTGTGCTGTGATGTGAATATGTAACATGAATATTTATCCTATGGGGGAGTGGACAGCAGTGAGCGAAGTGGATCAATCACTGTGAGTGACAGATGGAATGAATCTCTTTGTATAAAGTTTACCGAAGATAGGAGGGCAATATAAATAATAGAAATACATGAATAGAGAGAGATTAGAGGGAGGAATTAGAAAATGATAGCAGTTACATATGGATTTTTGACTTGATAGTTTTCCTTTAACTAGCATAAATAGAAAACAAATTTATAAAGTGTTTTTTGTTTTTTTAAATGGATTAAAGTGACTAACATTATAAAGGGCTGGTTAGGCAAGAAATTTAGCAATACATGTATGAATGCTGCTGGCTTTGGAGGACATGCGGGACATGACAGGTTCTCTTTAAGGTCAGTAACAAATATAGAAACAGCAAAGTACCTATAATAGGAAAATTCAATTTCTTTGTAGTTTGTGTATAATTAGTTTTGTATATTTTAGGTAGCCGCAAACGGAAAGCACTTACTGATTTACAAGCATAGAGTCAACCTGGATAAAATTGATACTCTCAGCATATCTGGAATGGTGCAAATTAACACAATTGGATTTGCCAATCACACAGTAAGTGTTACCTATTCGTAAAGCTTGTGCTTACCCCTGGAAATAACTACAGTATTCCTCGTAAGCAGCGTCATGCCCCATAAAACAGCAGGAGTAACTCTGAGTCCTCCATTTGCTCGTACAGGACCTGAGGATGATGACAATGAACTGGGTATGTTGGCATGTGGCAGATTTTGCATTGAAAGTCCACAACAAATTACAATACAGGACATGTGAAAGGGTTTTAACTTCTTCACTACTTAGCAATTTTCTGTTTTTCATTTTCCATTTTTCTCCTTCCAAGAGCCATAACTTTTTTTTAAATTTTTTGTTAATATAGACATATGAGGGCTTGTTTTTTGCAGGATGAGTTGTACTTTTGAATGAAATCATTTATTTTACCATATAGTGTACAGGAAAATGGGAAGAAAATTAAAATACGGTGAAATTGCAAAAAAAAAAAAAAAAGTGCAGCTACATGATTGGGTTTTTTGTTCACCATGTTCACTATATGGTAATACTTACATGTCGGTATGATGCCTCAGGTCAGTACGAGTTTATATCTACCAGATATGTATACTTTTATATAAGTGCTAAAAAAAATTCTGAAGTTTTAAAGAAAAAGAATTGCACTTTTGGCACCAATTTCCACAACCCGTAGCGTTCTCATTTATCGGGATCTGGGGCTGAGTGACTGCTTATTTTTTATGTCTTGAGCTGACGTTTCCAATTATATCATTTTCGGTAAATGCGCTGTTTTGATCGCCCGTTATTTCATTTTATTGCAATGTTGCGGCAACATAAAAAACATAATTTTGTCATTTTTATTTTTTTCAATTACGCAGTTTACAGATCTGATTAATTGATGTTAGGCTGCTTTCACATCAGCGTTTTTTTCGCGGCCGCACCTGCCGCAAGTGCCAAAACCGCACCTGCCGCAAGCCCGCATATACATTGTATGGGGTTTGCCGCAAGTGTGCCGCAAGTGCAGCCGTTATGCGGTAATCGCGGCAGTTGCGTTTTTTTTTCACCGCAACTGCCGCGATTAAAAAAAAAACGCTGATGTGAAAGTACCCTTATATTTTGATAGTGGCGATACCAAATATGAATTTGTTTTGTTCAATGATGCAAAAGGGGGGTGATTTGATTTGGAGTTTTAGGGGTCTTTTTCTTTTCTTTTTCATATTGTTTTAAAACTTTTTTTCTTCATTTTTTTTTTCTTCATTTTAAACGGCCCTTTAGGACGCCTCAGCACTGCATAGTACCATCACTTCTCCTGTTCACAGTCGTGCTGATACATGGCTGTGAACAGGTAAAATGATCATATTCTGTGCATGCAGGCGCTCGCCGGGCATCCACAACAAGTGAGTCATGACAGCTTCCGGGGAAACCAAGCTGTCATGGCAACTCATCACGGGACCTCTGATGCCGGCGAGGAACGTCACAATCCACCGTGATGGAAAGGGTTAACAGTGCCAATCGGATCACTGATTCAGTTAGTCCTGTTAGTCCTGTTAGCTGCACGTGTCAACTAATCAGATCAGCTGACATGTGTAGAGGATGATGCGAGTTCAGAGAGTGAGCTTGCATCAAAGCGAGGGAGATGGTAGTTCCTATACATACAGGTTGTGAAGTGGTTAAAATTATCGCCCGCCTTTTGCAGACATTCAGCAGGTTTTTTTTCACCTAGGAAGGAAACACAGTAGAAATACTGGTGCTTAATGCAAGAATCCAATAGTTGTCACATACAAGTAATAAATTGATTGTGGCACAACAAATATACTGGACGTCGTAGTCCTCCCATTTGGCCGTATATACAACATGAATTGTGTTGCTGCTAATAAAGTTTTGGTTGTATATTTTAAATTATGGTTATTACAGAAACTAATGGATCTGCTCATATGTTGACACAAATTCCTCCAAATTGATAAAAACCTTTTACTGTAAACCAGGTCTTAGTTGGATGAGTAGTATTTGACCATAAAGTTGTGGAGACTAAATTACCAAGAGTAAGTGATTTTCTCTCCATACACTTGACCCTTATAATTCTTTATCAGGTTAATAGTCTACTATAATCTACAGGGGCGGATATATCATAGGTGCAGCCTGTGCAACCACACAAGGGCTCAAGAGGTTAGGGGACACATTTCTACGTCCAGAGCAGGTGGAATTTGGCATTTTGATGAGCTCTTTGGCTGTAAAGGGCCCATATGTTGTTCTTGCTCATGGGCCCCCTTCTGTCTGTGTCTGCCAGTGTTAATCTACTATATAAAAGCCCTACCCAATTTGTCTGTCTGTGTGTCTGTAAATTTGTCCCAAAAAAGCGTCACCTATAGGACAGCATGTAAATTACACTTAAACTGGAAAATTACCATAAAACTAGAAGGTAAAGAAGCCCATAAGTTTGGTTAATCAGTCAAAGAAAACAGTGCCACCTATAGGACAGTGCTTAAATTACATTTAAACGGGAATGGAAAGAAGCCTATAAATTTGTTTTCTCAGTCAAAGAAAACAGTACAACCTATAGGACATCTGTGACATGCCATCTGGGATACTGGCCGCAACGCAGGCATTCCTTCACCTGCTGTGCCTGGGTGCGCCCTGTTTTACCCTTGAGGCGGACCCTTCTTGCTGCTGCATCTACTCAGTGTACAGGGGGAAAGAGACGTCACACAGGTGAGTAAGAGAGCGCACAAGGGAGGAGAGAGCACAAGGGGAGAGAGATCGCACAGCACGGACAGACAGCACAACGGGAGAGAGACCTCACAAGGGAAGAGAGAGCACAAGAGGAGAGAGAACGCACAGGGGTGAGACAGAGCTCACAGGAGGATGGCGAGCAGTAGAAGTACCTGCCAAGCCATGGCCACATCGCACAGCAGTGGGCTCCCCCACCCTCCTCGGTGGTGCTGGGATTAGTAGCGGGAGTAGTTGAACTAATATAAAATCGCACATCTTCTAGAATCACCCAATACGATAGAATCGGGACCTCGTCTGTTATAAAAATAGCTTATACTTAAGACCTTATATTTTTTAATCTTTGTATTTTTAAAACAGCCTTGTCAAGAGTTTAGTGAAACTTTTCCTTGTGCTCTATGCAGAACACCACAGGAGTTTTTAATGGTGTTATATTCCACATTCCCTGTGCATTGTGACATATCGTAAGGGGGCTGGCAAGTTTTCCTATACAGAAGAGCATTGCCAGTGGTAGGTTGACTGTATAAGCTGCTATTAATCACTTAATATCAATAAAATATATCTTTATTGAAAAATACATAATTCATAAACAGAAAAGAGGTAGGAGCAGAAAAAAAGGCCTTATTTTAAAGTGGATTTATAGATGACGACCTCATCTGGTGCCATTGAGTAATGCTCAGTTTTAGCAGTTTCTCAATGACAGCTGACATCCCTTTGATTTTATGTTTGAGTGTTCAATGTTCTGACAATATTATACCCTTTCCTGACGCTTTTTGCTATGGTGACCCTATGGTACTAATAATACCAGATAATACAGTAAACCTACCGTACAAGTGGATACTCTCTTCTGCATGCTACAAGTTTTGACCCTTCTCATATTATTAAAAATCATCTTGTAGTGGAGTTCACACGAGCACATTGGCATGCACCGATTATGTAGACTGTTACATCATTATGAATAAGTGAAGCAGAGATTTCCTGCACTAGCAGCTAGACGGGCATTACCTGAAAACCAGGTCACCGGCTGTGGTGTATAGTCTGGAGTTGCTCAATCCTGAATAATGCAGCCATATGAGACAAGTTATAAAGCAAGAATGGCACTCACCAGATCAACAGATTCTTGTGCAAAGTTCTTGACTCCATTCGTTGGAATACGGGGTCACAGCAGTGCAGGGAGGGAAGGAGTGCAGGGTGGACTACGGGCGCTCCGTTTCACGTGATAACGCTTCAACGGGTCCATAACCTATTCTATTATATATTGTGGCCGCTCAATCTTTAACGGATCAGGATCTGTCGCTCTTTGGGGTTTTCCAGTTTCTCTAGATATGGGGCCAGTTTGTACTCCCTCTGTAGGTTCTGGTATATCGTCAGTTTCTGTGATTTGTTTATGTCGTTCCTCCAGATGCTGAAATATTCCTCTTTGACTTTGTGTACCATCTTCTGGATTTCGCCTTTTGTCAGGCAATGTGGGTTGGTGGCTTGGTCAGGCTGTCATTTGGTACTTGGTGTTAGGAGGCTTCCTGGGGCTTTGTGATGGTAGCATCTGGGACTACTGCTTTGTAGATGAGCCTTGAATGACAGCGCCTTCTTCTGGATCTCGAGGTGTATAGGGAATCTGACCAGCTCTGCTCGGCAGGCGCTGTTTGATGTGGTCCGATGGACTTGGAGAAGATGCTTGCAGAACTCTAGGTTGAATATTTCTGTTGGCCCAACGTCCCACTTTGACCAGTTTTGGTATGAGACTGGGCCCCAGACCTCACTGCCATATAGAAGGTTTGAGGCAATGGTGGAGTCAAAGATTTTTAGCCAAATGGTTACTGGCGCGCTGAGGTGGTACACACGTCTTGGCATAGAAGGCTTTGGATGCCTTGTCTTTCAGTAACTCTATGGCTTGCTTGAAGCTCCCTGATTGGCCGAATTCTAGGCCCAGGTAGGTGTACTTGTTGGTTTCTGTAAGTGAACAGTTGTCTATCATAAAGGGAGGATGTCCAGCAGGTTTCTGCTTTCTTTTTTGGAACACCATGATATTAGTTTTCTTCTGGTTGATTGGCATTGCCCATGAGATGCTGAAGTCTCTAGGATTTTCAGATGATTTTGGAGTCCTTTCTCGGTTGGGGATAACAGCACGAAGTCATTGGCATACAGAAGAAATTTCACCTGGGTGTCATGGAGGGTGAGTCCTGGTGCTGAGGAGGACTCCAGGACCAACGCCAGCTCATTGATGTAGGTGTTAAAGAGCGTTGGACTGAGGCTGCAGCCCTGTCTCACTCCTCGGCTTTATTGGGAATCAGCTGTCATCCTTCCATTGACCCTCACGCTGCAGCTATTTTCAGTGTAGATGACATCTTATGTTTTGCCTCCTATTCTGCTCCCCAGCAGTTTTAGGAATAGTCCTGGGTGCCACACTGAGTCACCTTTTTGATGTCCACTAAACAAGTGTATATTTTCCCGTTCTTCATATTGTGGACGTGGCTCTTGATGAGGCTGTGCAGAGTGTAGATGTGGTCAGTGGTGCGGTGGTTCGGCATGAACCCTGCTTGGCTCTTGCTGAGGACGTTGTGCTCTCTATCTCTCTCTCTTTCTCTCTCTCTCTCTTTTTCTCACTCTTTCTCTCTCTGCGTTTTGGAAAAGATTTGACATGTTCATTCATTTCAAAACGCAGAAAAAGCTCTGTCAGTTTGATTTGTACACAGAAACCACTGCTTGTGGACAGTATTTCATGCTTTCAAATAGGTTTTAGTATTAATCAAAAATGCAGGTTTGCATTAGTATAAATTAACATAATAGCAAAAATGCTAGAAAAACACCAATTGTGAAATAGCCTTTTGCTTACCTCCGGCGCTTTTCCAGTGGTGATAGCGCTGACTATCCCTGGGCTCACTTGACATTATGTCATGCAGTCCTAGCAGCCTATCAGTGCTGGCTTCTCTCCTCACCAACAGACAAATCTAGACATTCAGAAGAAGTGTGAGATATGGTTGCTCTCTCTCTTCTTCCCAATGTCCATTACTAGTGATGAGCGAGCAATAAAATGCTCGGATGCTCGAAGCTCGGGTCGAGCATATTGAGATGCTCGATTGCTCGACCGAGCACCGAGCCCAATGTAAGTCAATGAGTGATAGGCTACGCCCACAGACATCCGGCTATAAAACGAGTGTTTCTGGGAAAGGGCTGGTTGGTGGGCTTTTTCAAATTGTCGCAGCATGCAACACCTCGCAGTGCCCCCCAGAGGGACCCTAACAATCAATCTGCTCTCTGTGAGGTGCGAGCTCACTTTGTGCACTGTAGGGAGCTGTATATTTGTGTCACATCGATAATGTTTAGTGATTAGTCTAAGCACCTCGGAGGTACTCGGTGCTCGCCGAGCATCCCCAATATCGGGATACTCATGCGAGTACTGAGTAGCAGCGTGCATGCTTGCTCATCACTATCCATTACTTCCGGCAAACATAAGGATTCAGAAGGGGTTGTCTGAATAGTGGAAAACCCTTTTAATGCACCATGTATCGCACTATATTGTGCCTCAGTGATGTTTTCTTTCAGTGTTAGACTGTGTTCACAATGTGCGTTTTTAATCCCTTTTTGGGGGGCGTTTTTCTCACTTTTTCAGCTGCATAAGAGGATCTCTACTTTTGAAAAAAAAAACGCATTAGAAAACATCATCGTTTCTGATCGGTTTTTGATCCACATTTTCTAGTTCGTTTGTTCCCCATATTCAATGGTTTCAGTGGAAAAGCTGATCAGACACATGCCAGAGAAGCTGACCTGCTCCCTCTTTTTGAGGATCACTTATCAAGAGAAAAAACCCAGCAGATCTTAAATACCAAGACTGAACAGCAAAACCTGAAATCCCATTGACTTTGCTTGGATTCCATTTAAGTCATGTGTTCACTGCAAAAAAGGTTCCAAAAAAAGGATCAAAAACGCACAGTGTGAACATAGCCTTAGAATTCCCCAGTGTTTCGTACTTTACATTAATATTACCTATATCATCTTTCCTCCAGACACCACCAGGATCACAACCAACGTCTCTTGCACTTTCTTCACTAAGTTCCACTCAGGTATTTTTTTTATTATTTAAAATAAGTAATAGTACAAATTCTGAGGGTAGACTAATTATTTTGCTTTTAATACCAGGCATCACAGAGGAGCCTTATGGTGGGTTTACACACACCAATCATTGTATCCAATCTCTGGTTGCAGTGAAATCATGGATAGATTGCTCCATGTTGTACACAGCCACAAAATGGAACTATGTGTCCATTATTTCACTGCAACCAGAGATCTGTTCAGATATTGGATACAATGATTGTGTGTGTGTAAACCCACCATTACTCTTGTGAGTATTCTTTATATGCATTTTCTATACTTTTTATATCACAAACAAAAGTACATCGGAGTATGACTATATGGCTTGCACTACTTATTTTTCCCAATCACAAAAATCACTGTTAATAAGTAACCAGCAAAAGGGCAAGTGACAAGCTCTGTGATATAAATGCTGTATAATTTATTGATTGATTTCTTTATTTTTTTTATTGAAAATAAAAAAAGCAATTTTCACCCTGTCCCCTGGGCCTAATGTAAATCCTTCCCAACGCATCCAACTTCTATTTTTGCACTTTCGTTTTTTCGTCCTCTTCTTCCTACAGCCATAGTTTTTTGATTTTTCTGTCCACTAATAAAGATGTATGAGTGTTTTTTTTTTATTTGTTTTGATGGATGAGTTGCACTTTTGATTGACACCAATCATTTTAGCACATAATGTATTGGTAAATGGGGAAAAAAATCCAAGTGATATGAAATTGTGAAACAAAATCCAATTCTGACTGTTCTTGGAGAATTGTTTTTACGACGCATATTTTGTAATTATATTGACCTTGCAACATGATTCTCCTTATCAGTACAATTACGGCAAGGACAAATATGTCAGGTTTTTTTTTGGTGTAACAAAATCAGAAGCTGGAAAATCAAAACATATGAATTAGGGGACTGCATTGACATTTTTCAAGACCGGTAATGCTTCTGTTTTTCAGCTGATGGGGCTGTGTAAGGGCATATTTTTGTGGGGTGAGACAATGTTTTTATTGACAAAATTTTGGGAGAGATATGATGTAATGTAATGATATAATTTAGAATATCAAGTGTCAAGAATTGTGGATTCCCGCTCTGTCTGCTGCTCTCTCCAATACTTGGAACACTGAAAGGGTTATGGTACGGAGGAAAGTATGTGGGTACCAGCATCAGAACTTAATGCCAGTAGGTTGGGACGTTCCTTTTATGCATCTCATCTGAGTAAACCTGGTACTGAAGGTCCGAAGGCCCCTTGTTGAAGGGCCGGTACTATCATGGATTGTACCTGTGGAAGCACCACTCACGGCATGAAACAGCCGTCGTGCCTTAATCCCCCGTCGTCCCACCCGCTACCCCTCATCATGTAAGTTCCTGTGCACCAATAAAGAAAACGTCCTAAGGAATCCTGTGTGCAACTCCGTCTTTTCTCCAAAACCGGAAGGGTCGCTACTGTCACAAGTGTGTTGCACCATGCTGTGACCTCTGGGGTATTTGGGATCAGAAAGTCAGGGCATTTGACTGATCAAAGATCCTCTTTAGAGCTTGCTCGGTGATTATCATGAGTAGAGCAGAATTAGCTGGCTGCACAGTTTTTGGTAACCAACAGGACAACATTCAAAGTGAACTCGGGGTGTCAATGGGTTGTCATGCAACTTTGGGTTTTCTGCCCGATTGACTATGTTGGTACTCATGTAAAACCCAGCCGCAGACTGGGCGTCAAAGGAGACTGCGATTTTAGCCATATACTGCCATACAGGTTTCTCATTATATAAAACAAGTTCAAAGAAAAAAAAAAAATTTTTAATCACCCTACCTTTTCTCCTCCATGCAATAAAGATATTATGATAAAAGTAATAACAATTAAAGCATTGCTGTAGCCAGAAAATTACAATCAAATATAAAATTATTTAATTCATAAAGTACGTTTGGAAAAGCAATAGTTGTTGTTCATAGACCACCACACTTCCAGCACAAAACTGGAATCAAAGGCATTTAGATCATCTTATGGACCCTATGTGGTTAGCACTGTAGCCTTTGCAGCACTGGGGTCTTGAAGTCCTGGGTTCAATTCCCACCAAGGACACTAAGGACAACATCTGCAAGGAGTTTGTATGTTCTCCCTGTGTTTGCGTGGGTTTCCTCCGGGCACTCCGGTTTCCTCCCACATTGTAAAGACATACTGATAGGATATTTAGATTGTGAGCTCCAAGAGAGACAGCATTACTCATGTATGTAAAGTGCTATGGAATTAATAGCGCTATATAAATGAATAAATTATTATTATTATTATTATTATTATTATTTTTTACGTTAAGATGTTGTTATTCTTTTATCTTAGGAAATGCCTTACTCTGGAACCTTCCTGACGCTTTTGGCCCAGGAAGAACTGTGCTTGTAAAGGGCGAAGTAAAGAAAAATGCTTACAGGTGAATATTAGCTTATCTGGTTTGGTAGATGAAATTAATTATTACGTAAGGTAAGTACATTGTTGAATTACTAGGGATTGTATTCACAAAATGCACTCACTACATTTTTCACAAATCTATATACCCGTATATACTCGTGTATAAGCCGACCCGTGTATAAGCCGACCCCCCTACTTTTGCCCCCAAAAACTGGGAAAACCTATTGACTCGTGTATAAGCCTAGGGTGGACAATGCAGCTGCTACCAGTAGTGAAAAATTTTAAAAATGAAAATAGATACGAATAAAATGTTGAACTTGTATTTTAAATAGAAACAGTAAACTACCAATGGAGCAGACCACCGTCCTGTGATAAAGCCCCCTATCACTGGTATATAGCCCACCATCCCTGTATATAGCAGCCATCACTGGTATATAGTGGCCATAACTAGTATACAGTTGCCGCCATCACTGATATACAGTCCCCAGCAGTGGTATACAGGCCCCTCCTCAGTGGTATACAGACCCTCATCAGTGGTATGGAGGCCCCTCATCAGTGGTATGGAGGCCCCTCATCAGTGGTATAGAGGCCCCTCATCAGTGGTATACAGCCCCCAGGACGGGTATACAGGCCCAGCAGTGGTATACAGACCCAGCAGTGGTATACAGACCCAGCAGTGGTATACAGACCCAGCAGTGGTATACAGTCCCAGCAGTGGTATACAGTCCCAGCAGTGGTATACAGTCCCAGCAGTGGTATACAGGCCCCTCGGCAGTGCTATACAGCCCCAGCAGTGGTATACAGGCCCAGCAATGGTATACAGCTCCCCTGCTGTCTCACTGCCCCCATGTATACAGAGGCCCCCCATGTATACAGAGGCCCCCCCCCCAGCAGTGATCCATCTCACCCCTCTGTCTCCAGGCACCCGGGTCCTCCAGCTGCTGCGTCTGCGTGCCCCGTGGCTTCTAATACCGGCGTCCTCCCCGCTCTTCCTGTTTGAATGCGATCATGTGACCGCGCGGGTCACATGATCGCATTCAAACAGGAAGAGCGGGGAGGACGCCGGTATTAGAAGCCGCGGGGCACGCAGACGCAGCAGCTGGAGGACCCGGTGCCTGGAGACAGAGGGGTGAGATGGATCACTGCTGGGGGGAACCTCTGTATACATAGGGGGGGCGGTGGAGGCTATACTGTGCAAGGGAGCAGCAATGTACTATGCGCTGCTCCCCATGCATAATTAATGAGCGGCACCACGTGACGTGCCGCTCATTCTGCAGCCTCCCCCGCCGCCTCCTGTAGTGCCCGGACACAGCCCCCACCACACTGTATATGACTCGTGTATAAGCCGAGGGGGGGGACTTTTCAGCCCAATTTTTGGGCTGAAAAAGTCGGCTTATACACGAGTATATACGGTAATAAAAATGTATAGCCTTCCAAATGTCACATTGGTCACTGGGGCCTTTGTGACTCAAGGTGAGTCCATGTTATCAGAGGCAGGATTGCAGTTACAGTGCTATTTGAGGTAGGCTCATGTGATTGCGGTGATTCCTCTAAACCGCTAGTCCAGGTGGACACCAGTCATAAGGGGCTTACGGGACATGGACACATAGAAAGCAAAAATACCAGTTTAATAAAAGTTCAAGGATTAATGGACAGATAATTGATATGGGCAGAAGAGTTACCAAAAATAATGGACAAAGGTAACCTGCACAGCATGGGCAAATGACAGAAACATTGCAGGAATACAGACTACTTTAAACCTGTAAAAGGATTGCTGGAGGTTACTGGCAGAGAGGTAGCAGAGATACTGACGAGTCGAACCAGGTTTACGTTATTACTGGAGAAAACAGGCAGACAGGTAGCAGAGATACGGATGAGTCAAGACAGGTAACAGGATGACTGGAGATCACTGGCAGGCTGCAGAGTTGCTGACAGCAGGTAGACCGTAGACGACTCTCAGGAGTAACACAGAAATCTAACAACTTCCAAAGTCGCATCAAACCGAAGGCAGACATAAGACAGAAGGTCCAACAACCCAGGGCAGGTCACAGACAGGACTCTGCAGTTAAAAGAAGACAAAATGTACCATAACAAACCAACTCCAGCTCAGTCCTCACTCAAACAGGGTTAGTATCTGTAGCACCCTGCTGTATAGGTAGCCACAGAACCACCTGGTGCACAGAGGGATTTCCACATCGGGTACCCTACACATGCAACACCTTCCACCCCAGACCTGAAGGGGGAGTTCTACTTGCTGCCTTTAGGCAAGGCCCCTATAAATTCAGGCTCGGGGGAGGAGTTAGGTAGTGCAGTACGGAGCATTACTGTGAAGACATCCTGGTGAACGGAACCACGCTAGGCCCGTACCAGAGGGAAGCCCAACCAGTGCAGGGGCCCAAGAGTGAGGGTCGGAGGCAAGGCGAGGAACAGAGTGGGGGCAGAGAAACCATACTGATTCACCCTAGGAAGCAACCTGGAGTCCGAGTCTGCCAGGGACTACATAGCCCAGCAGAAAACACCAGTCAACCAAGGAGAATTCAGTCTTCTGGGACACTTTTAGCACAGCAACCACGAGATCCAGGAACCGCAGGAGAGATAGAGGCAACCAGTAGAAGGTTCTCACCTAGGGATGAGCGAGTACCTTATTATTCGTGCTCGCTATACTTGCAACGAGTAGGTGGTGGTACTCGTTGCGAGTATAGCGAGTACGAATACTTTCGCAGTGTATCTATAGATACACTGCGAAAGTAGCCTAAAAGTGAGTAAAAGTTGTTAAAAAACAATAAACTTATATACTCACCTGTCCGACGCCTGCACCGGGACCGGAAAACCTCACCTCCGATCGCTTGACAAGGACCTTTCACTAGGTAGCGATCTGGCCAATCAGATGGCGCCACGTCACAACTACATCATAGCTAGCGGCCACCTGATTGGTCAGTTTGCAAGGTCCTGATAGTACATGTTGGACCTTGCAAATTGGCCAATCAGGTGGCCGCTAGCGATCACTTGGTTGTGATGTGGCGCCATCTGATTGGCCAGATCGCTACCGGCCATCTGATTGGCTGGTAGTGAAAGGTCCTTGTCCAGCGATCGGAGGTGAGGTTTTCCGGTCCCGGTGCAGGCGTCGGACAGGAGAGTATGTATGTTTTTTAACAACTTTTACTCGCTTTTAGGGTACTTTCGCAGTGTATCTATAGATGTATCTATAGATACACTGCGAAAGTATTAGGACTACTCGCTACTCCCGAGTACACATAAGTATTCAGAGAGTAGCGAATAGCCCGAATACCGCTACTATTCGGCGAATACCGAATAATAGCGAGTATACTCGCTCATCCCTATTCTCACCGCCTGCAATACAAGTAAGAGACACAGAGCAGGTCAGGCCAGGTTCCAAACAGGCCAGGACTTTAACACACACACACTAGGACAAGGAGGACTTACAACTCACCGGGTGTGGAGACCAGAAGTGCCTCCTGATCACCTGGAGTATACCCTGGACGTTACCTTGCAACAACATCAGTAACAGGTACGGAAACAACTTTCAGCGTGTGTGTGTTATTATGGCCCTGATCCTGCCCTTAACACAGACTACCTGCCAGCATCTCCACCTGATGAGCTGCCTACCCCTGCAGCACCAGTGACAAGGCTGTGTGGAGAGCTGTCTCCCTGTGCAAAATCCTTATTCTACATCACTGCCCCTGGGACCCCGCTCCACCTACGGAGAGTGTTATCATCTAGCTGCAGCATCACCATCCCCTGGGGTCTGAAAGCAGCGCCGACATCTTTACCGGGTACCGTAGGTGGCATCACGAGACTTTCCTTTATTTTATTTTTTCCCCTTTTTACACATTTTTCAGCGACCACCAGAGCCACGGGCTCGGGCAAGCCACCCGTGACACCCTCCACTGCAGCCGCCCGAGACCAGGTACCCCAAAGCGCGCGCTGCCTAGATACCCTATGTTTACCATGGTTACCAGCCTGTGAGGTCGCTGATCGTTCGTCTCTCGCTGTCACACGCAGCGATGTGTGCTGACCAGCGGGAGACGAAGGACCAAAAAATGGTCCTGAACCATGTGCAGCGATCAGCGACCTCACAGCAGAGGCCTGATCGCTGCTACATGTCACACATAACGACATCGCTGGGGAGATCGCTGTTACGTCACAAAACCTGTGGCGTATCAGCGATCTCGCTATGTGTGATGGGAGCTTTCATCAAATTGAAACACGCCAGGCTACTTGCAAAGCCTGACCTGAAGTGGAGCCCATGCCAGGGACAGGAACATACCAGAAAGATAACACCGTTATACACAGGTGATAAGACAGGATAGGATCCACAAATCAATATAGCTGAAGTCACAGCTGACCCTGCTCCCCCTCCCTTCATAATGATCTTTACACACACTCAATAGACACTTCAGTAAGGCTGGCTTCACATTTGCGTATGGGAAGGCAGCGTTTTGCTGCGTTCCCATACGCAGTCAAACGCATGCGCACTGCGTTCCTATGTTTAACATAGGAACGCATGGTGCCTGCGTTTGCTGCGTTCGGGTGCGGATGCGGACGATATCTGCTCCTTCCGGTGTCCAGCATCCGCACCCGGGACGCAGCTTGTTGGGTTTTTTTGTGCGTTTGGGGACCTTGGACAATCAGCAAGCGTCCCCAAGCGTACAAAAAAAGCATTGTCTTCAATGGGTCCGCAGTGTCCTCTGCATGACACAGCAGGAGAACGCTGCGGACCCATTGATAAATCTCCCGGTGGCCGCCGGTGATGTCACAGGAGCTCACCGACGGCCACCGGGAGATCAGCTGACCCTCTGCTGTCCTCCTTCTCCCCGCCGCCTGTAATCTCATAGCGATGTCGGCGGGGAGAACAGCTGATCTGAGAGCTGTTTGAATCTTCCTCGCTGCCACACTGCGAGGAGATGTGCTGCAGCGGGAGAGATTCAAAAAGCTCTACCAGATCAGCGATCACGACCCCACAGTCCGCGCGTACTTCACCGTACGGCACGGGGGGAGATCCGCTGTCTACGTCCACCGGGCACGCGATCCGCTGTGGAGGAGCTTCATCGAAATTGGCACGCCAGGCTACCATAGTGATGTGTGACCAGCAGGCGGAACATAAAATAACCGTTGCGGGACACGACAGATAGGACCACATCATATCTGACAGCAGTTGTGCCCCTCTCCTTCATAATGAACTACAAACCTAATGAACCAGTAAAAAAGATAGCTGCAGGATCCAACCATTGTGACTAATGTATATTTGTTATTTCTTGAAACAGATAGTTAAGAGTCTAAAAAAAAAAAAGCCCCAGTGGCCAGTGCGAAAAATGGCAAAAATTTCAATTTTTTTTATTTTTAATACAGATTGTGATATGTAAAAATTGGCCTTTATTAAATATCACATTTAACACAAAACGCCTAATTTAAACAATAGGTCATTTTCTGACATTAGATTACCATTAAGTCGTTCAATCCCAATATATTTTTAATTACCATTAAGTCGATAGGATCCTTTGAGCATGTGATTCATCAACTTATACACAAGTATGAACAGGGCCCATGACTAGGCCCGGGGTACAAGGGCCTGACTACTCCAGCGTCTGCATCAACTGGATGAGCATCCCATCAAGTCCCTGCAGTGTGATACATGCTGTCGGCCAAACAGTGGTGGCAGCTTAAGTTGGCGATGCGCTGATTACAGTGAAGTCATCCGCCTTAGCGCACACTCCGATGTCAGCGGCTGCCATTGTGCACTGGATACAGAGGGCATTTTGTGAAGGTAGCTGTTATCCTTCTACCCCCCAGAAACCAAAATATTGACTTTATAAGAAATTACTTTAGGTCCAGAAGGTATACTCCCCTCCTTGGACCTAAATGCCTTGCTGCTTTTACTCCTCCTCCTTGACCCTCTAGGACTCGCCTCCTCTCTTTCTTGAGAGCTGCGCCTGCGCAGATCCCTCAGTTCTCGGGCATGCTCTATGAGCTCTGCCTGAGGGCTGAGGTCACATGATGTCTGAACCTTGTGCCTGCGTATAACGCAGGAACCAGATCCCGTCCTGTGTGGTCTTATGCTTTATGCAGACTGCGGGGCTGGGAATCTGGTGAGGAGGGAACAGGCACAGTCATGCTGTTTGCACAGGCACCAGAATCCTAGAACCGCAGTCTGCATAAAGCATAAGACCACACTAGGAAGAGAGAAGAGGAGGACCCTGGAGGGTCAAGGAGATGGGGTATCCAACTGAAATCCAAAAAAAGGGACGAAGTGTACACGATCCGTGCTGCTGAAATGATGATGCTGACCCAACAGTTGATGCAATGATGCTCTTTATTCCTTCTCCTACGCGTTTCGGAGCCTGCTGTGCTCCTTCCTCAGGGAATAGCATCATTGCATCAACTCTTGGGTCAGCATCCTCATTTCAGCAGCGCGGATCGTGTACACTTCGTCCCTCTTTTTTCGATTTCAGTTGGATACCATTTACACGCTGGCAGTGTGGATCCTTGCCACTTACATGAGTCTATATGACAGTTCAAGATAAAAAGGTTTGTGCTCTTGGGTAAGCAGGGAAGCAAGAAAACAAAAATAAAAAAAAATGCAGAAAAAAGTCTAGTTTTCCTCCAGGGTAGGTCATGAAGGGGTTGATAAGTCCCATGGGTGTTGCGGGTCGGAGGGTTGACTGGTTATTCCTTTTGATGTAGGGTACATAAAGTGGCGGGCATATTTATATACCAGGATGTTGGAACCATCTAAACCGAGGATAGGGATATCATATATACGGATGTGGACCATTAAACAGAAGGATTTTTGGGGAGCCATGTAAACAAAGATAGGGAATATATATACAAGGATGGGTCAGTTTAACCAGGATGGGATCATAATACACGATGTGCTCATGTAAACCAGGATTGGGACCATACATATCAGGATGGGGACATCCATATGTAGCAGGAAGGGGATTATATATAGCAACATGGGCCCTTTATATAACATGATGAACCCATATATATTAAATAGAAGAACCTAAGTCAAAGTAATAAAATTCAACAAATGGAATGCAAGTGCTTTTGTTTTATTTGTGGTACCACCAGTTGAACTGTAAAAGACTAAACTAAAATGACATGTGTAACAAACCAGGACAAATGGTGTTAAAGGGAACAGACAAAGGCCACTGACACCAAAGCCTCTATTAACATGGGTAACAATAAAGTGCATAGAGCATAGTCTTACAATGATATCTGGTACAGACAGGCATACAATTGTATCAAATACACAGTATATCAATACATATGTTTCAATCACAAAGTAGATTTGCAGCCAACATGTGACCTAAAGTGCTTAGTCAGACCATGTTCTACAGGTCACTCACCCATATCTACAGGGTGTGCCATTTATATGGATGTACCTAAATAAAATGGTAATGGTTGGTGATATCAACTTCCTGTTTGTGGCACATTAGTATATGGGAGGGGAGAAACTTTTCCAGCTGGGTGGAGACCATGGTGGCCATTTTGAAGTCAGCCATTTTGGATCCAACTTTATTTTTTCCAATGGGAAGAGAGTTATGTGACACATCAAACTCATTGAGAATTTCATAAGAAAAACAATAGTGTGCTTGGTTTTAACGTAACTTTATTCTTTCATGAGTTATTTACACGTCTATGACCACTTATAAAATGTGTTCAAAGTGCTGCCCATTGTTTTGGATTGTCAATGCAACCCTCTTCTCACATTGTTGACATACTGATAGCAACACTGCAGAAGAAATGCTAGCACAGGCTTCCAGTATCCGATGTTTCAGATGCTGCACATCTCGTATGTTCCCATTGAAAAAAATAAAGTTGGATCCAAAATGGACAACTTTAAAATGGCCGCCATGGTCACCATCCATCTGAAAAAGTTTCCCCCTCCCATATACTAATGTGCCACAAACAGAAAGTTGATATCACCAACCATTCCCATTTTATTTAGGTGTATCCATATAAATGGCCCACCCTGTATATAGGAGCAAGGGTACAGCAGTTAGAGTCTGGGGTGCAGACCCCAGTATATGGGCCCATATATAGCAGGATGAGGACATAAATAACAGGATGAAAACCATATATGCCAGGGTGGGGACATATAGATCATTAATACCAGGATGGGGGACCTATATACCAGAATGGGATACACATTTACCAGGATGAGGGACATCTGTATGAGGATAGTGGATATTAACACATAATGAAGGTGGAGAGGGGACTATCAGTAAGTCTTTATAGGATTTAGATTGCTGCAAGGGCCCAAACATTTAGCCAACATGTACGTGCAGGGGGGGTATTGGCATTGAACTCCAGTTACTCTAATGAATAAAGCCTTAGCTGTAATATCAGTTTAGTTGTTTCCTTGAATCTGGTGCTGTCCGACAGATGGCCTTTTTCTGCAGTGACACTAAGATTTAGTACTGTGATTATTTTCTAATGTTACCCTAATTGATTACTTATGTGATTTTATAGCACTTGCCTGCTATTTATTTTTGATGAATTAAAATTTTATCTTTTTGCTACAATGTTTTCATGTTCCTTTTTTTTCAATTAGATTTTCTATTGATCTTAAGCCCAGTGGCTCCCAGGACATTGCTTTGCACTTGAATCCACGCATGAAAGATAAGGTGTTTGTGAGGAACACATACTTGCATGACTGTTGGGGACGAGAAGAACGACTACTGAGTGAATTCCCCTTTTTTCCAGAAATGTATTTTGAGGTTGGTTTGAATTGATTGAGCTTTTCCAATATGGAGTGATGTATTTTAAGGATAATAAAATACCTCTAAGATATGTAAAAGTATTTCTTGCCCATGCCATTGGGGGACACAGGACCTGGTCTCATTATATTAAATGGGTAAAATTGCAAAGTGCTTGTAAAAACCAACAACTCTGCAATTTACCTGATGGTAAAAACCCATTCCATCGTCAAAAATAGAGGGCCATTTAATTTTGTAATCTACTGCTCGTTGCCAAGGTTATCGGCCACCTCATATGTGTGTATTTCTGTGGATCAGTGATGTTGAAAGCCATGCCATCAGCAATGTATTTGCCATCAGGAACACCCCAGGTGGATAGGTTTTAACTGAGATACCAAACGAAGTATACTGCCCAGTGCCAGAGTCGGCAGCAGGACGATGTACAATGAGGTGGGTTTATATTGACAACATACAACTTTGACTCAGTGTGGCTCCTTCACGGGAGTCACATTACTACGCGGAAGAAAGAACTGGCAAGCTACTTCTGTGTCATGCCAAGAAAACCTGATGAAGAGTACCACTAAATGAATTCGATATACACATGGTCAAATTTGTTGGTACCCCTCATTTAATGAAAGAAAAACTAACAAAGGTCACAGAAATAACTTGAATCTGACAAAAGTAATAATAAATAAAAAAAATCTATGAAAATGAACAAATGAAAGTCAGACATTGCTTTCCAGCCCTGCTTCCACAGAGTTTAAAAAAAACAAACAATTACCCGTATATACTTGTGTATAAGCCGACCCGTGTATAAGCCGACCCCCCTACTTTTGCCCCAAAACCTGGGAAAACCTATTGACCGTGTATAAGCCGAGGGTGGACCCCAGCATAGGTATACAGCCCCCAGAAGTGTGGTATACAGCAGCCTCCCCAGTGGTATATACAGACCCCAGTAGTAATACAGCAGCCCCAGTGGTAATACAGCAGCCCCAGTGGTAATACAGCAGCCCCAGTGGTAGTATACAGCAGCCCCAGTGGTAGTATACAGCAGCCCCAGTGGTAGTATACAGCAGCCCCAGTGGTATATACAGCAGCAGCCCCAGTGGTAGTATACAGCAGCCCCAGTGGTATATACAGCAGCAGCCCCAGTGGTAGTATACAGCAGCCCCAAAACATGGTACTAGCCCGCCACCGGAAGTATTCTGCTGATAGCTGGCTGTATGTGGACGTACAGCCAATTAGTGACGCTTAAATCAGGCTCAGGTCTCGAATATCACCACCCAAACCTGAACTTCACGGGTTTCAATCGCCTCTAGCACTAGGTCATTTCTCCCTGCAGGCCCCATATCAGTCTCCGTTATTGGATAATTTGCTTTTAAGTTGTTGAATTTCTGTATAGTAGTCTATAAAAGGGATTTAGGTGCATTGCACATGCCTACAAATACTGTTTAGTGCTGTCATCAACACGGTTTATTTTTGTTTTAATCACACATCTTTTTTTTTTTTTCTCTCTGTAGCTCCTGATCTACTGTGAAGCTCACCAGTATAAGGTTGCTATTAATGGACAGCATACTCTGGAGTATAAGCACCGATTCAAAGACTTGGCCAAGATTAACGAGATTTCCATTAATGGAGACATTGAGCTTCATGATGTCAGGGTCTGGTAGCCAGTGACATGATATTTTATAGCCAATGACTATTACTATTCTCAGAACTTTGAGATTTCTTCTTTGATCCTGTGAATTATGTAGAGGCATTATATTAAAATTGTTCAACTGGCTACTGATAATTTCCATTGGACATAACCCAGTCCTAATTGACTGCATTAGCTTCATTACTAGTTCTAGTCCTCTATAGATGCTATTAGCACATTTAGGCTGGAAACACACTATCTGAGTGACATGCGAGTCACTCAGATGAGTCTCGGATACCTAACTCGGAATGGCCTTCCCCTCTGGATGAGAGTGTCAGCTGCTTGTATGTCTAAGCAGCTCCACACTCCCGTCCTGACAGAGGGAAGGCCATTCCGAGTTAGCCATCCGAGACTTGTCTGAGTGACTCGTATGTCACTCGGATAGTGTGTTTCCAGCCTTAAATTCCCAGGGGAGCATTGCATGGCTGACAAGTCTCCTTCTGCTGGCATGGCACTTTCCACAAGGAAAATCTTACTCTCTTAGATCCCCATCAAAGTCCTCTCATTTGGCTTTGTACTGAAACATATTTCTGCAAATGGAGTGACGAGTTTGGCTTTTTATGCTAAGTCATATGGCAAGGACCATTAAATATTGACTTTGAGATATTGATTTTTAGGTGGCACTAGAGTTAAAGTCCTGTTTCTCGCTAAAGAGAATATTTGCATATTAAAATTCCCATTTCGTGGCTATAAGTCTCCTTATGCTGAAATGACACTGTCCACAAAGAGAAATGTTTCCCCTTTAGCCTCCAGCATTACTTTATATTGCTAAATTTTATAAAAGCTCTAGTATTGAGAAATACTGAATATTATTATATATAAAGCTAAAAATTGACTGACAAACACAGATTTATAGTGTAATCTTCCAAAAAAATCTTTTCTTAGGGGACCAATCAAAAACGGTTATCTGTTTTTACTAACCCATTAAATGTATATGAAAGGAGAAAAAGGAGTCCAAAAAGAGCTATATAAAATCACACATTTTTATAGAGGAAAATTAAAAAAAAAAACTTCAAAAATCGTAAATAGTTAAAAAATGGAATCGCTGGTAAAAACAGAGGTGTCAGAGTGCTAAATACCAGGACAAAGTCTCCCTAATAGGTTAGAATATATGGTGGAAAGTATCAGAGTATATATTATATGCCAAATTATTGTTATTAGTTACACATCAGTACTAATACAGTATTGCTACATACAATTCATTGATTATTATCCAAAACTTTAAGAAACTATTTTAATACTGTTATTTTTTCAAAAACGCCTATGTGAAAGGGGCCTTAGTGTAGTGGCATCAGATACATCATAACCATCCAGTAATCAAACTCTGATATAATAAGCAAGTAAAACATAGCTGTTAGGTATGATGGATTCCAGGAGCACGCCACACCACTTCCCCAACGTGCGTTTCACATCACTTGCTTCTCTGAGGATCAAATTTTGAACATATACGATTTTTGTATATGTTTTTTTAATTTTCTTAAATAAAGATTTGTGATTTTATATAGCTCTTTCAGGATTCCTTTTTCTCCTGTTCATAATGTTTCAAGTGGAGTAATGATGCTGATATATGATTTTCAACATGATAATCTGGCACATTTAAGACTCCCACTAAATGTATTCAGTTTGAGCACAGTATGTGAAGCTGCCTGTTATTAAGAAATGTGATTTTACGGTTGTTTTCCGTTCCTATAATGCTATATGTAAAATAGTGCTCAGTAATAACACATAAGTAGTACTGACTATGTATATGCGAATATTTTTAGTCATTGGAGTCAAACGACTATCGTGGCTTTGTCAGATAAATATTGCACATCTTGTCCCTAACTTACCAACATCACCACAATTGCATTATAAATGACAATTACTATGTGCTAGTAACTTAGCAAATGGGGCAGGACCAGTCCAGTGGAGCATAGCTTCCTCCCAGACTAGTCCCACATCAGATACTCATCATTCTGTTCCATACACATGGCACAATATCAGCAATTGAAGAAGAAACGGCACTCTAAGGACCCGTAAAAGCAGGGGTGGGATGCACCCGGTTCTTACCGTTTTACCAAACGGATGTTAAAATTCGGCCCGCGCAGAACCTTAAGAAGCAGAGCCTCTGATCAGCTGCTTTCTCAGGGGCGACACAATCCTCCTGCAGCAGGAGAACTGACTGCACCGCCCCCTGAGAAGTGCTGACTGCAGGATGTCACGAGCATCCTGATATAGAGGAGATGTGCTCACCTGTCCTGCAGCCAGAGGTGACCGGAGTCATACAGCAGAGCCCTGCCCTCCATCAGCAGCACAGCAAGAGGACCGGGCGACCAGTGACATGGAATGGCGGGGCATGGCCATCAGAAATCATGAAGACTGTGGACTACTATGGAGGCGGCGGGGCTACTCAGAGGGGGGCGAAGACTGAGACATGAAGACAGAGAGACATAAGGATGAAAACTGCATAAGAGAGAAAAGATGGAAGAACTTCAAGAGACAGTGAGGTAGGACATAAGACCCAGGCAGGAAAGAAGAGAGAGACAGCGAGGGACAAATAGAGAAGAATAGAGAGACAAGAGGCAGGGAGACACAGGAGACAGGTGAGAGGGCTGTGTAAAAGACACTGGCTGTCTCCTGTGTCTGGCGCCTCTTGCCTCTCTGTTCTTGTCCCTGGCTGTCCCCTGAACCAATTTTGTTAAAGGGGTTATACTGGATTTCTTTAAAAAAAAAAAAAAAGTGCCTAAGCAGTGACAGGTATCTGCCACTTACCTGCCTGATGTGCTTTGCGCCAGTCACTGACCGGAGCGTGCACAGACCACTCCTGTCAGTGATTTTTGTGCTTCCGCTGACATCACCTCAATAGAGGGGCGGCTTCTCCCTTCTGTAGTCGGGTGTCAGAGTCTGGGAGGAAGGTACGCTTACTTTATTACACACATTAGGGACATTGAAAGAGCTTGTTCAGGTGTGGAGAAGCTTTCTATCTGTATGGCGTGACATCCTGAGTGCTCCAGTCATCCCTCGGTCTCGGAGGTCACTTGCACATATTTGGCCTTTGGCTTCTGAGGCCAGAGATTGGGACTAGCAGACTGTTGAGATGACATAGTTTCTTTAATATTAATTTTCAAAAATTGTAGAAAAAACTTTTACTACAATAAGCCAAGCTAAGAAGTGACTGAAACTGGTACTCGAAAGGAGTTAATGAGGCTATCGGTGAAGGTAGAGGTGGGGGAAAAAGGGGAAAGCTTTTTTTTTTTTTTTTTTTTAAACTACCGTGATTTGTATTTTGTGGTTCAGGAAAGTGTGTACAAAATGGGTGTGGCTAACAAAATGGGTGTGGCACCTAAACAGGGTGTGGTTTTAAAATGGGCATGATTTACAAGTACAAACAGAGAACCTGTTGTTAAAAATTGAATCCCACCCCTGAGTAGAAGTACCTGCCCGGTACGAAACGGTGGACCATTGCCCGTCCTACCACTCCTCCCTGCATTTGCCTGTATGAAGCATTGGAAATAAAAAAAACGGATGGTGAGTGCCGTTTCTTCTACAATTGCGGATACTCTAATTATACCTCCCTGGGTTTCGACATCCTCCATGCAATTCCCGCTATGGTAGGACTATTGGAAAACTTTTTACCATGATAGCGATTGTATAGAAGAGTAAGATTACACCTAGGGAGGGGTGCCTAAAGGATTCGAGGTGGGACTATGGCTATACATACCGTAGATTAATCCAGGCATATTCTGAGCTGCAGAATAAAATTTGATTTTTAAACCTTACCAATCTTTGAGTGAAACATAAAGCACTGTAAAAAGAAACAAAACATTCAATAAAAATTAAATCCCTTAGGTCAATTGTCTTCATTCTTCTAAAAGGTTATATCTAAGTTGCCTCCAAGCCCCTGCTGTTCCCCAGTGTATTTGTCTGCCATTCGTTGCATTTATAGTAGAACATATGGGGGTACAGATGATGGCAGTAAAAAGGTCAGAGCCTTTCTCCTCTTCTGAGTGTTGTGCTTCTTAGAATAATCTATGACAGCGGCCTATCCCTAGAGTTATTGAGACACAGATACTGAGCCGATCCTTTCACTGCCATCATCTGTACTCCAAACCAGTATATTCTGATATCAAGAAAAAAAGGCAGGGGAAAGCTGGAACTTGGAAGCAACTTACATATAATTTTTCGTAAGTATGAAGACAAATTCCCTAATAAAGCTCTATAATTTCCCATGCTAAACAAAATTTTATAAAAAAAAAAAAGGTTATTATTATTAATAGAATACAGTAGCCGCTCGGTAGTGCGATTTGGGACCTGACCGTTTCCCTTTGAAGTCACTTGATGTCAGCGGTTTACACATTTGCTCTATCTGTGCTGTTCACGCTCCAAGTCCTAATCTGAACTGGGAACATAAATGACTTCCACAATATATTGCAATTCATGACCAGTGTAATACCGTATGACGCCACTAATGAGAATCTATATAGTTACTATATTGTCAGTAGATGACGTCTTTGTATTCTTGTACTCATCCTTTTTTATTCATTTACATGAATCAAGATTGAGAAGTTCACAGAAGTGGTTTTGCAGTTTTCACTTTAATTGTACATAATTGCTGTTTCCTTGATTCCTTATATAACACGTTTGTTATATTTTCATGTTCCGTAATTATGTATTTCTTTGTGTTTAATGTATGAAGCTTCTATAATTTTGTACTTATCAATGCTTAAATTAAGTTCAATTTTAACTTTGCTGGAATCATTCCAATTACGGTATATAAATATCTTCTCAAAATGTGTGCTTTTATTTACCATAGGGCAAAACAATGTAAATATAATCTTATATGCTCATATACTTATTGATATGTTAGTTCACACCTCTATGATCATAATTATCTCTGAATCAAGAATTGAGAAATGTTCTCCCCTTCAAAATAGCTACACATCACCCATAGAAAACAGAGCCGTATTGTATTGCATGTCTTTCCATTATCATCCATTGTAGCACAGTGATAGTTGTAGGGTGTTATCTAGTGTGTTGTATAGACAAAATATTGTGGCTGCGTTGCCAGCAATTATCAAGGTATTACTCACATAGTTTTTATTTGCACAGTGAGTGCAGGTAAATACTTTTACATTACTATATGGACAGGGCTGACACTAGGAACTTAAGGGCCCCTTACTAGCAAAATTTTGGGGCCCCCTGAGACTCCACCTAGGCCCCGCCTCCACCCAAATATAGATACACATTATATATACACACAATTCACACAATTGAGACTGCTTTGGGCTGAATACACAATAGAGAATACACAATAGAGACTGTGACTGGCTGTATACACAATAGAGACTGATGTTATGGAGATTGTATATACAGCCAGCAGCAATCTAGACTGCTGGTAGCTGTATACACAGTTGAGACTGCTACTAGCTGTATACACAATAAAGACTGCTGCTGGCTGTACACACAATGGAGACTGCTGTAGGCCATGTACACAATAAAGATTTCCCACTGTATATCTTGTATACACAGCACTATACTGTACATACAAGTCCAAACTATATATGTATACAGTATATAGAAATACTAATACAGCATGTAATGTAGATCTGTATCTACAGTATAGTGATGTATACAGACAGACAGACAGTCACTAGACACACATACAAACATACATTATACTCACTACCACAGGACCTGTGATGATGTCACATGGAGGGGAGGGCCACACAATCAGCTCAGGGAGGTATCAGGGACATGAAGTTGGTGGGAGGACCTGGGATCTGCACCTGTTGATCCTGATAGTTCTGAGTTGGGCCCTGCTTAGCCTCCCTGGCGGTATGATTATGTCAGGAATTTTGTGCTAAAAGCGGTACCATTTTTTTGCATGGAAATTTGGTGTTATGTACTGTCGGCCTGCAATTCTTAGTAATTACCTGATCAAAGAAGACTCTAGTAGACCTCTCAGATGTGATAAAGTTTGAAACATAAAATCATGAATTATAATTAAATAAATAATATAATTTTATTCAATAATCAATAATCTTATACCTGGCGGTATGATTATGTCTGGAATTTTGTACTAAGGGTACTTTCACACTAGCGTTTTTTTGAAATTGCGGCAGATGCGGTGAAAAAAAACCCAATCTGCCGCGATTGCCGCATAGCCGCCGCATAACTGCTGCACTTGTGGCGCGGTTGCGGTAATCGCCATAGTAAGTATAGGGGGACTTGCGGCAGGTGCGGCAAGTGCGGTTTTGCACTTGCGGCAGGTGCGGCTGCGAAAAAAAAACGCCGTCAGCCGCTGTTTTTTTCACGGCCGCACCTGCCGCAAGTGCAAAACCGCACCTGCCGCAAGTCCCCCTATACTTACTATGGCGATTACCGCAACCGCGCCGCAAGTGCGGCGGCTATGCGGCAATCGCGGCAGATGCGTTTTTTTCACGGCCGCACCTGCCGCAAGTGCAAAACCGCACCTGCCGCAAGTCCCCCTATACTTACTATGGCAATTACCGCAACCGCGCCACAAGTGCGGCGGCTATGCGGCAATCGCGGCAGATGCGGTTTTTTCACCGCATCTGCCGCGACCGCGGGTAAGCCCGAGCTTGACTCGGGGTTACCGCTTCTGGCAGTGAATGTTAACCCCGAGTCAGGCTCGGGAATACCGCTAGGAAGGTTAAAGAGGACTTGTCACCCCCTTGCTGCATGGCAATCTAAATGCAGCACTGAATGCAGCATGTCTGCTGCATTCAGGGAAGGGGTCCCCCATGTGTCTGTGTGCTGTGTACCCCGAGATATAGCCTTTGTAAAACTTACGGTTAGAAGCAATGGAGGCAGTCACTGTGGCTGGAGGGAGCTTGATTGACTGTGGCCATTCCGTCCCCCACTGCCTCTGTGTGCTGCCTCCTACTGTGCTGTTTATGCTTTGTCAGGGCAGGAATCTGGAGCTGACCTCAGGACAAATGATTTGCATGCTGTGAGTGACAGAGAGGAGGAGAGCAGAGCCAGCACAGCGGAAGCAGCGCAGAGAGGCTGGGCCAGAGACGAATCTTATTACAATATCACGCCCATCGGGTGTGATAAAGGATCATGGAGGCTGCAAACCAACACACCCAGGGGGACTATTTAATATAGCCCCCACTTCATTATCATCCTAATGAGTAAGTATAAAAACATTTTTTACAACATTGAAAACAAGCATTTAGCAGAGAGAGGGATAGCTATAATGGTAATAGGCAGGTGCAGGGACATGTATTGATAGGTTAGGTGGCTTTTAGGAGGTGACAGGTTCACTTTAAGGAAATGGCCCTACCCCCTGCATGTCTGTGGCCCCGCCCCCTGTTTGCCGCAGCTTACTGGGCCCCTCTGCTTCAGTCGGCCCCTGACTGGAATCAGGCCAGGCGGCCCTGTATATGGACAATAACCGTATAAAAATGTGGTGGTAAAAATACAGTAACCTATTGATACAAAAAAAATCCAATACATATTGGTGTATTTAAAAATAATTTTTATAATGATCTTCAGGGTGTCTGTAGTGAGGTCCAGGGTGTTTGAATGCCCCCTCCCTGTAAGTGCCCTCTGCATAACAGTAACGTGTAAATGACTTGGGATGTATAGGAGAGTCTATGAGTAGAGATGCTCATAGACTCAGGAAACCTATTTAGGGCTGGAGTTCGGGAGAATTCCATCTTCTAACTGCTGGAGCTGGGATCGCTCTGCTCCACCACGCTGGGTGGTCGTGCCAGTGTGAGTCTCTGGCAGTGTGTGATCAGCTCACACTGGGGTTAAATCCTGCGTTACTGTCTGTAGTGTGATTGGAAAAAAAACAACTTAAAAACCGCATCCTTCAGAGCCGAACAGCCAATCAGTGACTTACAAGGACATACTGGATCACATGCGGGTTCCGAACTGGTGCCTTCCAAACCCGAACATCCAGACGTTTGCTCATCTCTACCTATGAGGCACATCATAATCAGTAGATGATGTTTTGTAATGCAGTACCCACTCATTGACTTTTATCTACACATACAGGTGCATCTCAATGAATTAGAATATTGTTAAAGTGAATTTATTTCAGTAATTCAATACAAGAAGTGAAATGTATAAATTATATAGTCATTACAAACAGTGATCTATTTCAAGGGTTTATTTCTGTTAATGTTGATGACTATGGCTTACAGCCAATGAAAACTCAAAGGTCATTCATTATGTCAGTAAATTGAAGTATGCAAGACGAAGGGTCTGAGAGAGAAAATATTACCTAAATAGGTATCAGAGGCTATATCACTGTAAAAGTATATCACGGGTGCTGCATTCCCCGGCATGGTGCATATATAGTAGGGAGGATGAAGGGTTAAAAACCACACTGCCGTACTTCACAAGATATCAAAGGGTGAATATAAAGGTACCGTTACACGCTACGAGATCGTGAACGATATCGCATGAATGTCACGGGTTTGGAGTTGTTTGAAACGACATCATTAGGTCGTGCTTGCGTGTAACATCGTGCGATATGACTACGATAAATCGTTAGATTGTTGATCGCAGATTTGAGAACATGTTCTCAAATCACACGATCCGCCAACCTGCTGCATCGTTCTGTGTAACACCGCGATAACGATGTGATTCACAACTTCGCCTATTCACATCAATGAACAAGTATTGTTTGCTGGGTTGTGCGAAGAATACCTGCTCGCTGGATGGTTTGTTGCGTCTTGCATGATATCTATATGTGTGACATCTCACCAAGGATGTCAAAACGATGTCCTAACAACCGCGCGCCCGTGAGATTGTTAGTGAAACCGTTTCAGCAATTGAAGCGTGTAACGGTACCAAAATATTGATTTATTAGTCAACACATTTCAGGCCTCCCTGGCCCCTTAGGACAAATCAATATCATATTGTCATATCTCAGGACGAATCTGGGAGCCCTGAAACATGTTGACTAATAATTCAGTATTATATTCACCCTTTGATGTCTTGTGGATTATGGCAGCGTGGTTTAAAACCTTTTATGCTATAATCATCAACATTAACAAAAATGAAAAATCTTGAAATGGATCACTCTGTTTGTAATGACTTTATATAATGTATGGATTTCACTATTTGTATTGAATTACTGAAAAAAATTAACTTTTTAATGATATTCATTGAGATGCACCTGTTGATGCACTGATTTACCAGTTAAAATGTCATTTGATCTTCCAGGTAATGGCATGTGTCGCTGCACAATTGTAAATGAAGTCCCAAGTTATGGACATTGAAGTTGGTTTCCCATCTTGTACATACGGTACATGCCATATTCTCAGGATATATTATAAATGTAGAGTAGATGTGGGTCCACCAATGGGACTTGTATCTATCTTGGTCAGCGTTTCTATTCATTTGTATGGGGATTGCAAACAACTCTCTACAGAAAGCAGTGATGGGACTTTATTCTTGAGACATAAACAAGTCACAGCAAAATTGCTCATTGGTATCTGAAGAAATGAACTACCATAAAATACCGTATTTTAAATACAATTGCCAAAGAACAAAAACTCCCATTTAAATAATCCATAATAAAGCATAACTTTTAATAGTTAAAAAAGTATGAGTTACTAGTGCAAATCATATCTTAACATGCACATTAAAATTGCACTCTGTTCCTTATTGGTTTGATCTATGTTTAAATGTAGCTCTAGCCATCAAATTGCTACACTAGTTGAGTCATTCATAGGGTACCTTTACACGCGGCTACATTTCTAGGGTGGCTACAGGTAACTTACTGGTTGCAGTGAAATCATGGAGAGATTATTCCATTTGTACACAGCAACAAGATAGAACCTTGTCTCCATGATTTCACTGCAACCAGTAAGTTACCTGTAGCCACCCTAGAAATGTAGCCGCGTGTAAAGGTACCCATATGGATAGATCCAGTGGCGGGTTGGCAGGGGGGAAAATGCCCCCTGGGCAGCTATCCCAGCAATTGTCCACGGCCGGCAACCTGCTACATGACATGAGTATTAGACATGGCTGCCCACTGCAGACTGCTAGCGGCCCTCTCTAACGTACTGTGACCAGCCAGCGCACTGACACATTTATTTGTGAATATTTATATGATTATGAATTTGTATATTATTTTCTGTATGTTTGTGAATGTGTGTATGTGTACATAATTGTGTTTTTATATAATTGTGTATATCTTTGTGTGTATATATGATTGATTGCGTGTGTATGATTGTGAATGTGTATATTATTGTGTGTATACGATTGTGTGTGCATATGATTATGTATTTGTTTGAGTGTATATATGATTGTGTGTCTCAGTATATGATTGTATATATGATTCATTGTGTATATATATGACTCATTGTGAATGTGTACATGATTGTGTTTGATTGTGAATGTGTGTATATGATTGTGAACGTATGTACATAATTGTGTGTTTATAAAATTGTGTATGTGTGTGTATATATGATATTATGTATATGAATTTGTTTTGTAACAAACAACACCACAACAAAGTGAAGCCAGCTCACCGCTTTGTAGATATTCACGTCGAAAAAACACCTAATTTCAGTTGAATCTGCCCAGATGAAAGAGGTGCAATCCTTGTAGATAGAAAACAAATAGAAAGACCCCCAGCAGTCTTCTGATGGTAAATGAAAATGTAGATGTTATTAACCCTTGTAAAAAATCCAAATGTCCCCACAGACAAGTAGTGACAATGTAACCCCTCTGGACCACGCGTTTCTGCACATATGTGCCTTCCTCAAGGTCCAAAAAAACATTTTTTTTATTTGTGTGTGTATATAATTGATTGTGAATGTGTGTACATATTATTGTATATGATTGTGTGTGCACGATTGTGTATTTGTTTGTAATGTTTGTATATGATAGTGAGTGTTCATGTATGTGTGTATATATACATATATATATATAATGTTTCTATGTGATTGTGTATATGATTTGTGTATATGATTGTGTATGTGTGTATATCATTGTGTGTATCTCATTGTGTTTGTATATATGGTTGTGAAACTGTACTATGATTGTATGTGTATATTATTATGTATGTGTTTATATAACTGTGTATATATGATTTTGTGTATATATGAATGTGTATATATGATTCTGTGTATATATGATTGATTGTGAATGTGTGTATGATATTGTATGAGTGTATATCTTATTGTGTACATATATGATTGTGTCTATGATTATATTGTGTGAATAATTGTGAAAGTGTATTTGTGAGTGTGTGTATGATTGCATATGTATATGAATGTATATATGATTATATATGATTTCTGTGTATATACCTATATGATTGTGAATGTGTGTACATGATTGTGAATGTGTGTATATGATTGTGCGTAAATATGATTGTGAATGTGTGTATATGATTATATATGATTGTGTGTGTATGATTGTGAATGTATATATGATTGTGTGTGTATGATTGTGAATGTATATATGATTGTGTGAATATATGATTGTGATTGTGTTTATGATTGTGTATTTGTGTGCATATATGATTGTGTGTATATATGATTGTGTATTTATGTTTGTGTGCATATATGATTGTATACTTCTGTATATGATTGTGTGTATATATATGATTGTTAATGTGTATATGATGACCAATGCATGTATATGATTGTTTGGGTATATAATAGTGTATATGGTTGTGTGTATATATTTGTGTGTATACATATAATTGTGAATGTGTGTATATGATTGTGTATGTGTGTATATGATTGTGTATATATTTGATTATGATTGTGTTGTATGATTGTGAATGATTGTGTGTATATTATTGTGTATTTGTTTGGTGTATATGATTGTGTGTATATGATTGTACGTGTTCATAATTGTGTATGTTTATATAATTGTGTATATATGATTTTGCCTGCATGTATGTTTGGTTGTGTGTATATTATTCCATGTGTATATGTGTAACGTCTGTTCCTTGTTTTCCCGGCGTTACTGTGCATGTTAGTACTTTGTTCCTATTCTCCTTCCCTCTAACCAGCTAGGTTACTGTTGTTGTCCATGACTTTTCATGTGTATGGTCCCTGGCTGCTCCGCTGCATGACCATACGCGTTTTGTGAGGTCCGCTCCTGAGCTGCGGAACCATACACGTGTGCTGTCCCTGGCTGCTGTGCTGTGAAGGTATCCATGGGTTGCGAGTTCCTCTGCTGTGGTGCATGGCTTTCCACATGCCCTAGGCTTCAGTTCCTGTGCTGGGTATGCTGGGTTCCTGTTTGTGCCTAGAGTGTGTGCCGCCACACCTTGCCTGCTTTTTTTTGGGGCTGTGTGTGCACCTTGAATTGCTGTCCCCAGCCCTTTGCTGATGGCCTGACATCTGCCAAGCTGTGATGTTTCCCTTGCTTGATTTGCGAAATTGGGAGCCTGGCATTGTCATGCTCGTATCTTGTACTGTACTTTTATGTTAGTAAACTTTATGTACTTTACATGAAGTTGGGCAGTGTTTTCAAGTCCTGACATTTACCACCTTGTCCACTTGCTCATCTGCCACAGACCCGGGTTCTCCTTGGGGTCAATTGGATCCACATACTACCACCTTGGATGCACACCTCACATCGCCATTGGACTGGCGGCGTGGAAGCATAAGCAAGCGTTTCATGACAATATGATTTCCACCTCCCACAACCGCATACAAGACTTCTCTCGTGCTTCTGCCCTACTCTGGAACTCCTTCCCCCACCACATCAGACACTCCCCTACCCTTGGAACCTTCAAGAAAAACCTGAAGACCCACCTCTTCTTACAAGCCTATGACCCATCCTTTGCACCACCTCACCCCCCCCTCTCCCCTTCATACTGTCTCCCTCTCCACCCCCTCTAGACTGTGAGCCCTTGCGAACAGGATCCTCTGCCCTATTGTACCCATATGACTGATTTGTCGTCGTTTTACTACTTGTGTTTGTCTACCCTCTCACTTGTTAAGCGCCATGTAACCTAATGGCGCTATATAAATACTTAATAATAATAATATGATTGTGTGTATGCATATAATTGTGTTTATATGATTGTGTGTATATATGATTGATTATGATTTCATGTATATGATAGTGTGTATATGATTTTGTGTGTGTGTGTGTGTGTATATGATTGTGTTTATATAATTGATGATTGTGTGTGTGTATATACGATTGATTTGTGAATGTGTGTATATGATTTATGAATGTGTGTATATATGATTATGAATTGTGTATTTATGTTTGTATTTATATGATTGAATGTATGTATATGATTTTGTGTATCTATGATTGTAAATATATTTATGATTATGAATTGTATTTATATGATTGTGTGTTTATGATTGGGAATGTTTGTGTATGATTTGTGTGTATATAATTTAATGTGTGTATATGATTATGTGTATAGATTGGTAATGTGTTTATACGATTATGAATTGTATTTGATTATGTATGTATAATTGGAATGTGATAGATCCACTCACACGGCTGCCATTCCAGGTAGACACATGAATCCTTAGCCGGGTAAACATCGGGTTTATTACCGTCATAAACCGAACGAACAAAACAAAAACATAAATAAAATAAAATGACGACTGCTTCCAGGAGCCATAAAACATGAACTGCTTGCCCAGCAAAAGGAAACAAATAGAGTCTCAGTCCAATCAGCTAGGATCAGCTCTGCTGCTCAGATCCACACACTGTGCTTTGCACACTCCAAACTCACACCACAGGAAAAAAAAAAAACACAGAGAGGAACGTTTAACTTCTCTGACCACACCCTGAGGAGGAGAGATGTGGTGACTCACCCTCAGCTCACATCACGGAGTTCAATAACCTGGCTGACACATACTCGCCATCACTTACGGTACCAGTAATCACATTACAGTATACATATATGATTGTGTGTTTGACAGATTCTCTAATCTCTTGGTATCACAGACTTGACCCTCTCCTAGATCTCTTCATATCTAACAGACCAGACATTCAGCGTCTCCCTCTCCCACACCACCACCTCACTTAGCCCCCTGTCTGACGGTGTTCCCCAAAGTTCAGTTCTAGGACCCTGCTCTTCTCCATCTACACCTTTGGCCTGGGACAGCTCATAGAGTCTCACGACTTTCAATATCATCTCTACGCTGATGACACGCAGATCTACCTTTCTGGACCTGATATCACCTTCTTACTAACCAAAATCCTGCAATGTCTGTCTGCTATTTCATTTTTCTTTTCTGTTCGCTTTCTAAAACTGAACATGTACAAAACAGAATTCATCATCATTCCCCATCTCACTCTACCACACTAGCACACCCACAGTCATATGAAAAAGTTTGGGCACCCCTCTTAATCTTACTCTTTTTTTTTTTTTTTTTTTTAAATTGTTTTTTGGCAACAGCTATTTCAGTGTGATATATGTAATAACTGATGGACATAGTAATATTTCAGGATTGAAATGAGGTTTATTGTACTAACCGAAAATGTGAAATATGCATTATTTCAAAAATTGACAGGTGCAAAAGTATGGGCACCTCAACAGAAAAGTGACATTAATATTTAGTAGATTCACCTTTTGCAAAAATAACAGCCTCTAGTCTCTTCCTGTAGCTGTTAATGAGTTCCTGGATCCTGGATGAAGAAGGTATTTTTGACCATTCCTCTTTACAAAACAATTCCAGTTCAGTTAAGTTTGATGGTCGCCGAGCATGGACAGCCCGCTTCAAAACATCCCACAGATGTTCAATGATATTCAGGTCTGGGGACTGGGATGGCCATTCCAGAACATTGTAATTGTTCCTCTGCATGAATGCCGGAGTAGATTTGGAGCGGTATTTTGGATCATTGTCTTGCTGAAAGATCCATCCCTGGCGTAACTTCAACTTTGACACTGATTCTTGAACATTATTCTCAAGAATTTGCTGATACTGAGTGGAATCCATACGACCCTCAACTTTAACAAGCTCATAATTATTGTACTTGTATACGTATGCCCCTTTCCACATGTAAAGCACCATGAAATAAATAGTGCTATAATAAATAATAATAATATGATTGTGTATGTGTGTATATATGATTGTGTATGTCTATTTGTGTGTATATATGATTGTGAACGTGTATATATGATTATGAATTGTGTATGATTGTGTGTATATATGATTGATTGTCAATGTGTGTGTATAATTGTCTGTGAATGTGTGTATATAATTGTGTGTATGATTGTGTATTTGTGTGTATGCTTGTGAATGTGCAAATATGATTGTGTATATATAATTATGTATATGATGGTGTATGTGTCTATATGATTGTGTATATGATTGTGTTTGCATACTGTATATGTTCATGTCTGTATATGTACACATTTCCATTCTGTATGTTTACGTGTCCGTGTGTCTGGAGCTGTATGCATGTTTGTAAGATATGTGTATGTAATAGTGTATTGTGATTATGTTTAAAACATTTGTATATTTAGGGCACACCACTAAATCTATAAAACTATGTACCCATGATCATTCCTCACATTCTGGATGCGGTATATTTTCTCTTGCGTAGACACTAGTGTCCTGTGCGGGAAAACACGCTGTCTGTACCCATGATCAGGATTCTGGGCACAGTATATTTAACTGTATTCTACCTCTGAGAACACTTACATCTCTGCAAGAATAAATTGTCATTCGGCAGCTCAGGAAGCCGCGCCTCATGTCACATTACGCTGTGAAAAAACACAGTGGGCGTGTTATTTCTATAAATCCATCTACTGCGATTGTACTGTAGAACGCAGTGAAAATAGCCATAGTCCAAAACACTGATAACACTGTTCATGGGCATGTACCCTAAAGGCTCATTCACATACAGTATGTGTTAGGGAATTCCATTTGTCTTTCCATGTGTAGAAAAAGAAAAGTGAAATGAACCCCTTCCTGCACACTGATGTAATAGTCCCCATGGTGCCTACTCCTTCACATGTCCATGTTTCTGGTACGTGTTGCCTCCATTTTATTCATGGATATCACACGTACCCATTATAACCTATGGGGCTGCTTACATGTCTGTTTATTTGTAGCAGCACAGGTAAGAGCGAATAGAAGTCTATGGGTCCATAAACATGTGCAGCACATGGATGACATCAGTGTATTAAAAGTTTACAGTCTGTGTATTGAACATGTTTAACATATAAAAAATATAAAAGAAGATTTGTACTTTCATTTTCTATATCCATACCAGATAAACACGGATACTACGCTAAACAAAATAAAAGGCGGTCTAATGGAGCGCTAAGAAGGAGAGGATTACTAATCTTATATTAAAGCATCCAAACCTTTATTAAGATGTCCCCTATACGCCACAACATGTTTCGACAGTTTACAGCCGTCTTCCTCAGGTGTTTCCGGGTCCTGGATCACGTGAGGTAGACTTCCTGAAAAGGATCGCTAGAGTGACGGCAACGGTGCCTGGCGGGATCCGGAGGTCCAAAGCCCTGAGCGTTAACTGGTGATGTGCAGAGGCGCACAACACACCAAGGTGACCGATAATGCTACCCACCACAGACCAATTTAGTGTCTCAGGTGCTTCTCATTTGCACCCCTCTGTTTTTGCTTCTTAGATAAACACGGATGACACACATTTATAAGAACGGATCGTGGAAATAGACTCTGCCACACATATGTATTTTTATGTGTATGTGTCAAGGGGGCCTTGGGGGAAGCGGGTTCAGGCGCTGAGCCTGCTTCTTACCAAGCAGATGTTAGCTGTTAAATATAGCTGGCATCTACCTGTAACAGCAGATACTAATGTGTTTCCCTGATAATAAGACATCCCCCGAAAATATGACCTAGTGGGGAGGGGTGGGGGGGTTCTCCTAAATATAAGCCCTCCCTCGAAAATAAGACATAGCAAAAAAAACATTTTTTTTAAAGCATACCAGCCAACCAGAGAAGCAGGTCATGCAGCTGTGATGGATACCGTACGGTACCGCTATTGCCGGAGCCTTCCGCCGCCGCTTTATTCATTCCTCCTCGTTGTCCTGTATATACGGCATTCCGGGCGCCACTCATTGGTCAGCGTATAACCACCGTAATATCTACAATCAGACGGCAGCTATTGGCATCTGATTGGTCGGCACATTACTGTAAATCTAAGATGAGTGGCACCCGGATACCGTACACAGAAGGACATGAAGGAATGAATAAAGCTGCGGCGGGTCCAGCAATAGCAGTGCCGTGTATGTGTATCTGCAGATGGATGATGGGGGCTGCAGAACGATGATGGGGGGGATGGGGGCTGCAGGGGGATGTTTGGGGATGATGGAGGCTGCAGATGGATGATGGGGCTGCCAATGGATGATGTGAATATTGGGAGATGATGGGGGCTGCGGATGGATGAAGGGGGCTGCAGGAGGATATTGGGGAATGATTAGGGATGCAGAAGGATAATGAGGGCTGCAGAGGGATTTTGGGGGCTGCAGGGAGATATTGGAGGCTGCTGGGGAATATTGGGGGATGATGTGGGTTGCAGGGGGATATTGGCTGCTGATGAATGATGGGGATGATGGGGGATGCAGATGGATGATGGGGATATTGGGGAATGATGGTGGCTGAAGATGGACGATGGGGGCGGCAGGGGGATACTGAAGGATGATGGGGGCTGCAGATGAATTATGGGGGCTGCAGGGGAATATTGGGGGATGATGGGGTTGCAGGGGATATTTGAGGAGGAGGATGGGGGCTGCAGATGGATGATGGGGATATTGGGAGGTGATGGAGGCTGCAGATGGATTATGGGGGCTGCAGGGGAATATTGGGGGATGATGGGGGCTGCAGATGGATGGATGACAGTTTGGTTATGCTGGTTTGTGATGACAACTATTGTACAATATATAATACATTTTTATGTTTTTTGCTCAACAATAAATGTGAATTCTTCTTCATGGCAAAATAAGACATCCCCTGAAAATAAGACCTAGCACAACTTTAAAAAATTAATATAAGACACTGTCTTATTTTCAGGGAAATAGGGTACCTCACCTTGGTTGCAGCTGTTTTAAAATGGATATCCAGGACTTTTTTTAAAGTAAAAAAAATTGTGCCTAAGGACTTACAGGCAGGTAATTGTTGCCCACCTGCCTGTTGTGCCCAGTGCTATTCCATAGGGAAAGAGTGGTAACAGAACGGTCCTGTCTGCGATTCAGCGGTTCCACTGATGTCATGTCAACAGAGCAGCAACTTTTTTTTCTCTCTGCTCTGTCGATATTGTGCTGATTGACAGCCATCTCTCCACTGCCTAAATAAGAAAGCCAGTTGTCAATCAGCATAACGTCGGAAGTCCCTTACAGTCTACAAGGTAAAGTGGAAAAGAAGCCACTGTGAGCACTTTGTGCCGGCGAAGAATGGTGCCGGACACAACAGGCAGGTAAAAAGCAGCTGCAGTACCCAGCTATGTTTTAATGCTTAGGCACAATTTTTTTTCAACAAAGTCCCTGATATCCACTTTATGTTTTTAAATGCCTTGTCATTCATTGACAGCGACAATTAGTGCAATGCCTGGTGCAAGCACTCCTCAGTTCCTATCAGCCCCCTATGATGCAGTTGCAGGCTGCTGATGGGTTGCCATGTGTTGTTACCATGTTGGTCATCCTATGAAACCCAGGAGAAGGCTGGAGCTCCTAGGAAGATGTCACAATCAAAGTGCTGGGAAGTTAGTACAGCACACTCACTTTGTACTTAGTACCGATTGGAACAGCTCCTAAACGGCAACTAAAACTGGAAGCGACCGGCAGCAGGGAGAATAAAATGGAATTTTCTCCCAGTAGCCAACACTTTTCCAGTAAGCCTACTAAGTCTTTAAACGCTTTTTACCTGCTGATTGACTCTACAGTTACAAATAACTTATCACCTTGAGAAAAGATACCGTATTTAAGATTAATTGGTGTCTTGAAAATCTGTAAGCTCGATTTCCTCCCTTATCTATGTAGTAAGCTTGGTTCTGCTCTCATAGTAGTGCACAGTGTCTGTCTGACCTGCTGGGGTCCCGGGTCAAACCCCGGTAGGCCCCGCCCCTTGGATTCTCACTTGCATCAGCTACAGGAAGGATGGGAAGGGCCCCTGTACAGTAAAATCACAAGGGGCCCGCAGCTCGGATGTGAATTCGAGGTGTTAGCGCTGCAGGGGCAGAGGATGAACACATACACTCCTGCCCAGCAGAGAAAATATCATTATTACCGGCTACTGGAACAAGAGGACCTGTAATGATATCACGGACATGTGACTTGGATAGGCGGAGCCAAGGAGTTTTGCCCAGCGGGAAGGAAGGAGCAAAATGTCAAACAAGAAGATGAACAAGAGGAGTGCAGGGTATGTGAGAGAGGGTGCAGAGGGCGGCAGACTGTGCACAGGAATGAAAGATGCAGAGGGGATGGAGAAAAGGAGGATGGAGAGAGCAGAGGATGGAGAGTGCAGAGGATAGAGGATGGAGAGGGCAGAGGATGGAGAGTGCAAAGGATGGAGAGAGCAAGGAATGGAGGATGGAGAGAACAGAGAATAAAGAGAGTGGAGGATGGAGAGTGAAGAGGATGGAGAGAGCAAGGGATGGAGAATTCAGGAGGATGCAGAGAGCAGAGGATGGAGAGAGCATAGGATGGAGGATGGAGAGTGCAGGAGGATGAAGAAGAGCAGAGGATGGAGAGTGCAGGAGGATGGAGAGAGCAGAGGATGGAGAGAGCAAGGGATGGAGGATGGAGAGAACAGAGAATAGAGAGAGTGGAGGATGGAGAGTGAAGAGGATGGAGAGAGCAAGGGATGGAGAGTGCAGGAGGATGCAGAGAGCAGAGGATGGAGAGAGCATAGAATGGTGGATGGAGAGTGCAGGAGGATGAAGAGAGCAGAGGATGGAGAGTGCAGGAGGATGGAGATAGCAAGGGAATGGAGGATGGAGAGAGTGGAGGATGGAGAGCGCAGGGGATGGAGGATGGAGAGAGCAGGGTATGGAGGATGCAGCGAGCATGTGGATGGAGGATAGAGAGAGCAGGAGGATAAAGGAAGGAGAGAGCAGGGGATGGAGGACGGAGAGTGCAGGGGGATGGAGCATGCAGGGTGGATGGAGAGTGCAGGGGGATGGAGAGAGAGCAGGGGATGGAGACTGCAGGGGATAGTGGATGGAGAGAGCAGGGGATGGAGGATGGAAAGTGCAGGGGGATGGAGGATGGAGAGTGCAGGGGCGATGGCATGTGCATGGGATGGAGAGTGTTGGGTGGTAGGGGAAAGAGGGATATCCAAGCAAGAGATGGCAAAACTGGGACCTGGAGGAAAGAGGAACATCATACAGATCCCAAATATTGCCAACATGCTATCATGGATAACAGTATGATAACAAAGACAGAAAAAATAGATCTGTCAGACTAAAGTGAAGCAAATGTTCATCAGTCTCCAAATGGAAAAGTGTATTGGAGCGATTGTGCTTTACATCACCACATATTAACTCTTACAGGGAATTTCCCAAGTCAGCTGTGACAGACGCTATATGGGTCATGGATAGATGGTGACACACACTATATGGGTCATGGATAGATGGTGACAGACACTATATGGGTCATGGATAGGTGGTGACAGACACTATATGGGTCATGGATAGATGGTGACAGACACTATATGGGTCATGGATAGATGGTGACAAACAGGGCCGGCGTCAGCACCCAGCATACCCGAGCAAGTGCCGGGGCCCTGAACAGCTGGGGGGGGCCCACTGGCCATCAGGGACAGGCAGCCCTGTTAACAAGGGGCACATCAGGCAGACTGCAAGATGCTGAGTGCTCCGCTCAGCTCCCAGTGCACATGGCTACTTTGCATGCGATGCAGATTAGCCATGTGCTGGCTCCAGGGAGCAGTGGAGCTTCCTCCTTTGCCTACTGTAGCAGAGTGATGAGTCATCACCCTGCGATCTCATCACACTGCTGCAGGAAGGAGGAAGCTCCACAGTCCTGGGAGCCTGCTGCTATAAGGATGTGGTGGGGAAGCATCTGAGGAGGACACAGCCCTGGGGGAGTGGATGGAAGGAGAGTATGATCAGTTTGTTTTTTTACTGTGAGCAGCTGGATGGGGATTATATGTACCATGGAGGCTGTGCTGACTGTATATAGAGGCTATGCTGACTGTATATAGAGGCTGTGCTGACTGTATATACAGGCTGTGCTGACTGTATATAGAGGCTGTGCTGACTGTATATAGAGGGTGTGCTGACTGTATATAGAGGGTGTGCTGACTGTATATAGAGGCAGTGCTGGCTGTATATAGAGGCTGTGCTGACTGTATATAGAGGCTGTGCTAGGGTATATAGAGGCTGTGCTGATTGTCTATAGAAGCTGTACTGGGGTATATAGAGGCTGTGCTGACTGCATATAGAAGCTGTACTGACTGAATATAGAGGCTGTGCTGACTGTATATAGAAGCTGTGCTGACTGTATATAGAGGTTGTGCTGGGGTATAAAGAGGCTTTGATAGGATATATAGAGGCTGTGCTGGCGGTATACGGAGGCAGTGCTGGCTGTATATGGAGGCTGTTGCTGAGGTATATGGAGACTGCTGTTGTGCTGTATATATAATATGGAAGCTGTGCTGGGCTATATATACAATTTGGAGGCTGTGCTGGGCTATATATACTATTTGGAAGCTGTGCTGGGCTGTATATATAAAATGGAAGCTGTGCTGGACTATATATATTATTTGGAGGCTGTGCTAGCCTGGATATATTATTTGGAGGCTGCTGTTGGGCTGTCACAGCTTCCAAATAATATATATAGCCCTGTACAGCCTCCAAATAATATATATAGTCTAGCACAGCTTCCATATTATATATACAGCCCAGCACAGCTTCCAAATAGTATATATAGCCCAGCACAGTCTCCAATTAGTATATACAGCCCGCAGTCTCTATATTATATATACAGCCCGGCAGTCTCCATATTATATATACAACCCTGAACAGCCTCTATATTATATAGAGTTGTGGCCAAAAGTATTGACACCCCTGCAATTCCCCTGAAGTAACTTCAAGTATTAGGCTGAGGGTGCTATTAATTTTGTCTGGCCCATTTTTTGCATTTTGTGTGAAATGATCAATGTTTTGCTTTTTGCTTCATTCTCTTTAGTGTTTTTTCATTGAAGACAAATTAAATGAAGATAATAATACCAAAGAATTTGTGATTGCAATCGTTTTCAGGAAGAAACTGAGTATTATCTGACAGAATTGCAGGGGTGTCAATACTTTGGCCACAACTGTATCAGCCCACCAAGGAGCCTCTATATTATATATACAGAGCCCGCAGCTTGTATACTATATTCATGATGAGTCATAGTTTGTGTTAAAGGGGCCCACTGAGACTGTTTTGCCCGGGGCCCATCAAAACCTGGAGCCGGCCCTGGTGACAGACACTATATGGGTCATGGATAGATGGTGACAGACACTATATGGGTCATGGATAGATGGTGACAGACACTATATGGGTCATGGATAGATGGTGACAGACACAATATGGGTCATGGATAGATGGTGACAGACACTATATGGGTCATGGATAGATGGTGACAGACACAATATGGGTCATGGATAGATGGTGACAGACACTATATGGGTCATGGATAGCTTATAACAGACACTATATGGGCCATGGATAGATGGTGACAGACACAATATGGGTCATGGATAGATGGTGACAGACACTATATGGGTCATGGATAGATGATAACAGACACTATATGGGCCATGGATAGATGGTGACAGACACAATATGGGTCATGGATAGATGGTGACAGACACTATATGGGTCATGGATAGATGGTGACAGACACTATATGGGTCATGGATAGATGGTAACAGACTCTATATGGGTCATGGATAGATGATAACAGACACTATATGGGCCATGGATAGATGGTGACAGACACAATATGGGTCATGGATAGATGGTGACAGACTCTATATGGGTCATGGATAGATGGTGACAGACACTATATGGGTCATGGATAGATGGTGACAGACTCTATATGGGTCATGGATAGATGATAACAGACACTATATGGGCCATGGATAGATGGTGACAGACACTATATGGGCCATGGATAGATGGTGACAGACACTATATGGGTCATGGATAGATGGTGACAGACTCTATATGGGTCATGGATAGATGGTGACAGACACTATATGGGTCATGGATGGATGGTGACAGACTCTATATGGGTCATGGATAGATGGTTACAGACAATATATGGGTCATGGATAGATGGTGACAGACACTATATGGGTCATGGATAAATGGTGACAGACACTATATGGGTCATGGATAGATGGTGACAGACACTATATGGGTCATGGATAGATGGTGACATCGTTGTATTAATTATAGTACAGTTTTCCATTTGAAGATGCTCGATAACATCTTGCTTCACTTTGAATATTGTTTAATCTGAGGGACTGGGTGGTTACCTAGGAGAAGAAATGTGTGATAAATTGCTGATTGTAAATAACAGAATCCATAATCAAGTACAATTAGGGCCGTATTAATAATGAGGCAATCTGAGTGGCCTGTCTCAGTGCCAACTGCTGGTGAAAGAGGGGGCGGCATCTGCAGGGAGTACTCATGTTCTCCTGCACATGTGGGAAGAAGTGAGAGCTGGCAAAGATCAGAGAGGAGCCTCCTGTGCTGAGATACCAAAGAAAAGCAGCTCCGAGTCACAAGGTAACAGATCTGCTGCTGGCAAGAGAGTGAGGAAGGGGCTGGGACCCAGGGACTGTGAGCTGTGAGCATGTGAAGCTGCACATGTACAACTAGCACAGAGGACTGTGTGAGGTATATGTATAATCTGTGTGTTGTATGTGTGAGCTGTGTGTTGTGATTGTGAGTTGTGTGTGAGATGTGTGAGCTGTGTTTGTGAGTTGTGTGTCTGTGTGTGAGCTCTGTGTCTGTGTGTGTTTACGTGTCTGTGTGAGTTGCGTGTCTGTGCGAGTTGCGTGTGTGTGCGAGTTGCGTGTGTGTGTGAGTTGCGTGTGTGTGTGAGTTACGTATGTGTGTGTGAGTTACGTATGTCTGTGTGAGTTGCGTGTGTGTGTGAGTTGCGTGTGTGTGTGAGTTGCGTGTCTGTTTGAGTTGTGTGTCTGTGTGAGTTGCGTATCTGTGTGTGAGTTGCGTATCTGTGTGTGAGTTACGTATGTGTGTGAGTTATTTATGCGTGTGTGAGTTATGTAGGTCTGCGTGAGTTGCGTGTCTGTGTGAGTTGTGTGTCTCTGTGAGTTACATGTCTGTGTGAGATACATGTCTGTGTGAGTTACGTGTCTGTGTGAGTGATGTGTATGTGTGAGTTGCGTGTCTGTGTGAGTTGCATGTCTGTGTGTGAGCTTTGTATGTCTGTGTGTGTTTAGATATCTTTTGAGTATAGTGAAGTGCATATATACACTTGTCCAGCATGCATGTACTCTGTGTATATGTGTACCTGCTGAGCATCTGTTATATAACTAAGACATGTATAATGTGTTTGTGTGAGTGTATGATGTGTATGTAATGAGCATGTGTTGTCCAGTGTATGTGTGCTGTATACATGTATATGTAGTGCAATTTAACCCCTTCACTACCTTTTGAAATACATATACGTCGAAGCTTGTATTCCCGCCTTTGATACCGCCTCACATGCTCAGCACGCATCAGGTTGCAGGACTGTGTCTTACTACAGGAGCACCACTCTGCCGCCATCACTGTGTGTCTGTATGGTTGAGCCAATCCTGCCATTGCCATTAATGACCCTTATTCTGGATTCGTCTGTGTGGTTCTTGTATGTGTGTGATGGCGCTGACATACATGTGTTTGAACATCTTTTTTTCTATTTCTCTAAATTAAAATATCCACTATTGTCTTCATTTCATTTTACAAGGTAGATATAAATCTGTACAAACTAGATTTATTTCTACCGAAAAAAAAAAGAAAATTACCGGGGGGGTTGGTGGTAGGGGGGCGCCATTTTGCAGTTCGCCTCAGGCAGCACAGAGGCTAGGTTTCACCCCAGAGTACAATAAATAGTAGATTAACAAGACACAGATGAAGTGCAGGGCATAATACACTTCTCACATTATAATGACAGAGGAAGAGAAATTAATAAGTAATAAAAACATTTATGGTCCCTACAGTGTGGGCCCCTAGAGCCGATTCCACTGGTGGGCCCTAGGCACCTCAGTCCGACCCTGCTAGTGCATCTCAATGAATTAGAATATCATCAGAAATCAATATCATGTTGCCATGTTTCTGGACGTTTCTGGGAGCCATGAAACGTGTTGACTATAAATCAATATTATATTCACCCTTTGATGTCTTGTGGAATATGACAGTGTGGTTTTTAACCCTTCATCCTACCTACTTTAATTTTCTGAGATAATGACCTTTGGTTTTCATTGGCTGTAAGCCATAATCATCAACATTTACAGAAATAAACACTTGAAATGGATCACTCTGTAATGACTATATATATGTGTTTCACGTTATGTATTGAATTACTGAAATAAATTAACTTTTTGATGATATTCTAATTCATTGAGATGCACTAGTATGTCTATAATCCAATATAATGATAGAAATGCAATACCAGCATTTACTATGAGCTGATGATTTATGATAATTACAATCTTATTACTTATTCTACCACCAGAAAAATAAATCACAGAAGCAGCGGCTGGAGAAAGTCCCCTATTGTTGTGGATTGTCCAGGAGGTTCCGGGAATACAGAGCTATGTATGAAGCCATCAGTGCAGCAGGAACCATGGACCGAGCTCCCAGCAGACAGGTGTGGTGTCTCCTCCATAGATCAGAGTATTGCTGACTTCCCCTCTGATTCCTGCCCATTTTCATGTCATTCACTGTCAGTATCTGCTTCAGGCTCTTTCTATTTCCTGCATAAGAGAAACGAAACTGAATCCTGCTTGGAAGGGTGACGTCACAGAACAGCTGCCATATGAGGCTGCCCCATCCTAATACCGCCCAATACAAGGGTGTCACACTGAGGATTAACTCCTAAAGCACTGAACACCATACTATGAATGCTGACTCACTCTTACATACTGGCAAGGAAAGAGTGGAAGGGGCTGTGACCTTCCTTCCTGAAGACTCTGTGCAGCACCGCAGTGTCCAGTGTAGAGAGAAGAGCACCGGAGACAGGTGAGACCTGGCTGCAGTCAGTAATGCTTGTATTCCTATATTAATCAACGTTGTGTAAACTGTCCGTCATATGCAGAACAATTGATATTGTCTGCCGTATTACATAAGCATTCTTGTGAGAATTAGATTAATGATGGTTTTCCTTCATACAACTTTCAGTGTTTGCAGACCAGGATCCCAACTGGACACAGGTCACTTACCTGCGTCATCCAGGTACCCCGAAACCCCTTCACTAAATCACTGAGGGGCCCAGAGTAGATACCCCATACATCTTAAAGGTCAAAATATGCTGTTAATGGTTTTTCAATCAATGAATATGTGGCACCCCTGAAGACCAGTCGACACTAGATGGCGCAGCAGCCGGATTGGTAAATCGGTCACCCCAAACACACACTGTCGATCCTAAGTCTAAGTACCCTATGGTCCCCACCAGGGGCGAGACACATATCTATTATACCTTTAATATATGATTGGTGGCAGTGGAGTAAAGCCGAGGTTACACGCTTCAATGTCCCAGCGATCCCACCAATGATCGGGATAGCTGGGACATTGAAGGCTGATCGCTGGTGAGCTGTCACACAGGTAGACTCACCAGCGATCCGGACCAGCGAGCACGCTGGTATCCAAGGTAAAGAGCAGGTAACTAAGGGCCGCGTCGCGCTTAGTTATCTGCAGTTTACCTTGGATACCAGCTCCCAGCGTTGCTGTGCGGCACTGGGAGCTTGTTCATCGTTGGTCTCCTGCTGTCACAAGCAGCGATGCTGCGCGTTCAACGGGCGACCAACGATAGATTTATGAACCGGTTCATAAATCTGCGACCAATGACTCATCATTGATCGTTGATAGGTGTCACACGCAATGATGTTGTTTAGACATCACTGCAATGTCACCAAACCGGTGACGTTGCAAAGATATCGTTACCGATATCGTATGACGGGCCCTTAACTTGAAGCTCATGGGCCCTGAAGCAAAAGCTCCAAAGGGGCCCCCAATTATTGCAAATCTTTAATAGCAATAGTTTTTTTTCTATAGACCAAAGGGCCTTTAGGAGCCCCCTAGACTGCAGGGCCCGGGTGCGATTGCAACTCCTACACCTGTCGTAGTTACGCCCCTGGTGGATCTCTCACTCACTGATCTCATGCAACTGAAATAGAATGAGAATTGAAATAATTATAAAATAGAAACTACCGTAATAAAAAACACCTCCCCATGTAGACTCTCAGTTCCATTTCCTCTAGGCCCCCCACACTGCCTGTGCCCAGGGCTCTTAGTTTAGTATTAAAGTTCACTTGCATCTCTGCCTCTGTTAACACAAGTGAATTCTCCCTTTTTGGCTAATGGATGGGGTATTTCTACTCAGTTAAAAAATATCAATGCAATCTTTAGTGTCATCATGGCTTGGAACACTGCTGCAGAAATTGTGTCTGGGTGACACATGTAAGTAGTATGTCTGCTCACCCCCTCTTTTTTTGGATGACATCAATATGGGTATTATCAGTCAAAGCTGGCTGTAGGCTGATTGGTGCCCTCTGCTGCTCCCCTACCCAATCCTATTGATTTTTTACCCAGGTTCCCAGGATACAAACATGGAAAGGAGACATTTTTTTATATCCTAAAAAAAATTGATTTCTTCCCAGGTTGTGCAATAAACGACTCCAAATTTGTGCTGAAGGATCTGAACCTCAAATCCACATTAATTCCACCACATGTGAACTCAAACTTACAGGGGTCTTCTGATCCCACACATAATGAATGGGATAAGCGGATCTCACCACTGGGACCCACATCAGTCTGGAGAATGAGGCACTGCTGCTTATTATGGAGAGATGGTATGAATTCACATACACTTTGATGGGAGTTCTGCAATCTCTTGGCTGAGAGTGGAACAGGTTGTGGCCCCATTGGTGGGATCTGCACCTACTATACAATTTCTGTTAAATTGTCATAAATGTACAAGACGAGAATACCAGACAATGCACAATGGAGCTGCAGCCTGTTCTGCATGTACTCATGGGCAAAAGGGGATTGTACAAAATTAGATGGAAATCTCTGCTTTCTGCATAATAAAGAGTCCTCCAGTTATATCTGGTGCTTACTCCCAGCTCCACTGACCTGACCAGACTGAGGTACAGCACCACATATATGGCACCCCTACGGGGGATTGCCACAGGTCTATCGGTGCAGGGAGGGATGTACACCTTGACACACACAGCACACAACGCCTTCCACCCCAGACCTGGAGGGGGAGCACCACTGGCTGTCCTTAAGCCAGATCTCCTATAAAGATCCAGACCTGAGGGGAGGAGCCAGTTAGTCTGCAGTGAGCAGAGAAGAGAGCAGTAAGGGTATGTCCTCACAGTCCGGAGGAGCTGCGTGTTGGACGCAGCTCCTCCAGACCTGAGGGAAGCCGCGGGTGGCCGCAGAGAGACCGCAGCCGCCCCGTACTCACCATGTGCGGCGGGTGCGGGGCGGCTTCTCCATGCAGTCTCTCTGTGGCAGCCGCTTCCGACTCTGCAGCATGAAATGAACATGCTGCAGAGGAGCGGACTGCCGGCAACCCGCACCACAGCTCCAAAGACGCTGCGGGCGGTTATGCATAGTGAGAATGGGATTTCTTGAAATCCCATCCACTATGCTAGTACTGTATGACGCAGCGTTTTGGATGCAGCACAAAGACGATGCGTCCAAAACGCTGCGTCTCCTGATCGTGAGAATGCACCCTTAGTGAAGGAGCTGGTTGCTGGAACCAAGCCAGGCCCAGAACTAGGAAACCTGACCCAGCTGAGCTGAGCCCTAGGGAGAGGGATGGAGGCCAGTGGGAGAAGTGAGAGGTAGGAAAAAAGAAGGGAACATACCTGGTATTCCCTAAGCCCATCCGGACACTGGAGTCCAAAGCTACTATTCATCTACAGTGTAGCAGCAAAAGTCTGGACAGACCAGGAGGATCTATTCCCCCTGAAGTAAAGAATAGAAGACTCCAAACCTGACCAAGCATAGGACCAGGGGCCTAAGCAGAGAATAGGGATCCCACAAAAAGGTCCTCATTGTCTGTTGTGGAACAGCACCATGAGAGGGAGAAAGAGCGTCGGGTTCAGCTACAGGCAGAGCTTACCCCAAACACCGCACACACTAATAGAGGAGGCCTCACAACTCTCCAAGGTGAACGTCCCAAACTGCACCGATAACCTGGTTACCCTCCTGGACTGTGCCTATTACCAGACATCAGTAAAAAGGTACTGAAACAGAGACTATTGTGTGTGTGTGTGCTATACTTCACCGCCGCCGCCTGCAGCGTTCACAGCAAAACCACTACTACTACTCCCCTCATCCTCCCCACTGCCCTGAGGTAAAGCTCCAACTGTGGGGAGCTGTACTACCCAATGCTGCATTCCCGTCACCTCAGCGGCCGGCTGCAGCGTTGGTAACCCTATTACCAGGTACCACAGGTGGTGTCACGAAACCATTTCCCCATCATCATTACCCCCATCCCTGCCACTGAGGGTCCAGAGCACGGAACCGGGAACCGACCAGCCGTGATCCCCCACCGAAGTAACACCCTGTCCCGGTATCCGAGTACCCCCTACCCTGTCAACTGGATCACATACACAGCATGATGACAAGGGGGCACTGTTCATGAAAGAACTATCTACTATATAATCACCAATAATATGTGTCACAGACTTCCAGGACTTATGTCGCTATCCCACAATGCATTGCGGCATCATTGTGGGATAGCGACACAGGCGCCAGAAGTCTAAGTGACAAAGACGGTAGCCCCCGCTCGTCTCCCGCCGCATGGAGGTCAGCGGCGACGCAACCGGGAGATAAGCGGCACCCACGCAACCGGACATACGCTGGCCGCCATATTGGAACACACAAGTTATGGGTATTCCCATATGTCGGCCAGTAGCAGTGCTGCCACCCGCTCACCCCGCTGCTGGCTCTCCCTCCTCCTCCCCCCCGCCGCTCCGTCCTCCGCTTCACCGCTCTGTTCTCATTCTCCACCGGCGTACCATTGCAGGCTGAAGAGAATGAGTGTGGAGCCGGTCATGTGACAGGCCCTCTGTGACATCACATCAGCCCGTCCTGTCACATGACTGGCTTCACACTGATTCTCTTCAGCCTGCAATGGTTACGCCGGTGGAAGGGAGAGAACAGGGGGACAGGGGCACACAGGACAGGGAGACACAGAACAGGGGCACACAGGACAGGGGCAGGGGACAGGGGCACACAGGAGAGGGGCAGAGGATAGGGGCACACAGGACAGTGGGACACAACAGGGGCAGAGGACAGGGGGACAGGGGCACACAGGACAGGGAGACACAGAACAGGGGCACACAGGACAGGGGCAGGGGACAGGGGCACACAGGAGAGGGGCAGAGGACAGGGGCACACAGGACAGTGGGACACAACAGGGGCAGAGGACAGGGGGACAGGGGCACACAGGACAGGGGGACACAGAACAGGGGCAGAGGACAGGGGGACACGGTCAGAGAACAGGGGGAGAGGACAGGGGGACACAGGGGCAGAGGACAGGGGGACACAGGGGCAGAGGACAGGGGGACACAGGGGCAGAGAACAGGGGGACACGGGCAGAGGACAGGGAGACACAGGGACAGAGGACAGGGGCAGAGGACAGGGAGACACAGGGGCAGAGGACAGGAGGACACAGGGGCAGAGGACAGGGAGACACAGGCAGAGGACAGGGGCAGAAGACAGGGGGACCGAGGACAGGGGGGGACAGGAGCAGAGGACAGGAGGACACAGGGGCAGAGGACAGGGAGACACAGGCAGAGGGCAGGGGCAGAGAACAGGAGGACACGGGGCAGAGGATAGGGAGACACGGGCAGGGGCAGAGAACAGGGGGACACTGTGGCAGAGGACAGGGGGACACTGTGGCAGAGGACAGGGGGACACTGTGGCAGAGGACAGGGGGACACTGTGGCAGAGGACAGGGGGACACTGTGGCAGAGGACACGGGGACACAGGGGCAGAGGACACGGGGACACAGGGGCAGAGGACACAGGGGCAGAGGACAGGGGGACACTGTGGCAGAGGACAGGGGGACACTGTGGCAGAGGACAGGGGGACACTGTGGCAGAGGACAGGGGGACACTGTGGCAGAGGACAGGGGGACACTGTGGCAGAGGACAGGGGGACACTGTGGCAGAGGACAGGGGACACTGTGGCAGAGGACAGGGGGACACTGTGGCAGAGGACAGGGGGACACTGTGGCAGAGGACAGGGGACACTGTGGCAGAGGACACGGGGACACAGGGGCAGAGGACACAGGGGCAGAGGAAAGGGGGACACAGGGGCAGAGGAAAGGGGGACACAGGGGCAGAGGTCAGTGGCAGAGGACAGCGGGACACAGGGGCAGAGAAGAGAGGGACACAGGAGCAGAGAACACGGGAAGACGGGGCAGAGGACAGGGGGAGACAGCTAACCACTGAGCCACCATATACAGTGCTAACCACTGAGCCACCATATACACCATATAAATTCAGCAACAACAGCATACTTTATGGAGAGAGGACTGTACGATTCAGTGGCTATTTCTACGGAATCTGTTAATTTCACCGCACTCCCGATGCAATAGCCTTGGGCTTATTTCTAGTAATATCAGGATTGTTAGGTGTACACTGTAGCAAACTGTATTAATTGTGGATATGCTGCTTGAAAGCCTGTGGGGGATCTTCCGTGCAAATATCCCCCTGTACAGTAGGCAATAAATAAAAAGGTGTGTAGGCTCAGCGCAATTCCTTTTTATCAATGGCTTATATCTATGGTATATCAATATAGCTAAACAATATGTATACTAAAAAATCTTAAATAAAATCACAGATATGTGTTTTTTAACCGTGTACCGGCTGTATATCAATATATATACTAATACTGTATTAATAAATATCCGGTACATGGTTAAAAAACACATATCTGTGATTTTATTTAAGATTTTTTAGTATACATATTGTTTAGCTATATTGATATACAGCAGACCTAAGCAATTGATAAAAAGGAATTGCGCTGAGCCTACACACCCTTTTATTTATTTCTAGTAATATATATAACCCCGAATCGTGATATTGGGGCAAATTTGCATCTGGTTTTCTTGTGAGTTATGAAAAAAAAAGTCGATGATGTTGAAATCTACAAAAGAAACATACAATACATTGTATATAATAGACCTCAGCTGCTGCAGAATCTCATCATAAAACACCTTAGCTTTTGCAAAGTCTTATAATGCACACCTCAGCTGCTGCAGAACATCATAATACAATAACATAGCTACTGCACAACCTGGTAATCTACACCTCAGCTGCTGCAAAATCTCATAATACACAACTCCACTGCTGCCAAACCTCATATTACTCACCTTAGCTGCTGCAGAACCTCACAATACACCTCAGCTGCTGCAGAATCTCATACTAAAGAACCTCAGCTGTTGCGCTGTATAATACACACATCAGCTGCTGCAGAACATCATAATACAACAACAACACCGTTGCTGCAGAATCTGTTAATATACATCTAAGGAGCTGCAGAACATTATAATACACAATTCTGCTGCTGCAGAGCTGCATAATACACCTCAGTTTCTGCAGAATGTCATACTCCTCAAGACACCTCAGCTGTTGCAGAGCCTCATAATACACATGTCAGCTGCTGCAGAACCTCATAATACACACCTCTGCTGCTGCAGAACCTCACAATACACCCCAGCTGTTGCAGAATGTGATATTCTTGAAGAATCTCAAGACATCTCAGCTGTTGCAGAGTCAGATAATACTCACCTCACCTGCTGCAGAACCTCATAATACACAGCTCAGCTGCTGCAGAACCTCAAAATACATCTAACCTGCTGCAGAATCTCATACTAAGACACCTCAGTGGTTACAGAGCCACATAATACACACCTCAGCTAATGCAGACCCTCATTAATTCCAAAGTGTTTCCAAATTTCTTAAATACACAGGAAAACGAGGCAAAAAATTCCAGACATGGGGTGGCGTGACAGGACACAGGTTTACACGTTTCGAGGTGTAGGCTACCTCTTAATCATGACCTGGTCACATGATTAACCAGCTATTCATAGTTTTAATTAAAAATAGGTACATATATAAATAATGCAAAAGTACAAGCATTACAAGTTTTTAAAACCATTAAAAAACCCAGTCCAAGGTTGTCAGAGTGAAAATTCAGTGAAATAGAATTAAATCTTCTGCTTGTTCAGACCCATCAGGTTGGAGGTTTCAAGCAAAGGATCCAATGAGCCTCCCGATTTAGAAGGTTCTGCCTCCAGGCCCCACCTCTGTTTGATCTGTGGACTCTTTCAATGCCATGTAATTCAAAGCCGCTCAAGTCCCCTCCGTGGGCCTGCAAGAAGTGACGAGACCCATTGGATGGGTTTGGACCATCTGGATTGATGGAATCTCTTAGATGCTCATTAATGTGTTGCATCAGCTTTATAGTCGTACATCCTACATACGAGAGATTACCAATGTTAGGCTGGGGTCACACATAGAAGTCCGTTTTTGGAAGTGATTTTCATCACCAATCCGTTTTTTATAGGGTGCTTTTTGAGCCTCCTACACCTATGAACGTTTTTGGACTTAGTCATTTTTTCATTAAAAACGCATGTGCGTTAACGCATGCGTTAACGCAAGTGCCTATATGTGCCATGCGTTAACGCATGCGTTTCCCATAGGGCCCCATGTTAAAAAAACCCATGCGTTTTTAACTGATGCCAAAAACGTTGCTGGCAACGTTTTTGGCTCAAAATCGGACAGAGCAATGTTTTGAGGTCCAGAAAAAAACGGACAGGGTGTTTATTACATCCAATCCGTTTTTCTGTCAGTTTTTGGACTTAGAAAAAAAAAATGACAAAAATGAAGCCAAAAACGGACCAGTGGCTTATGTGTGACCCCAGCCTTACACATAATGACATATATCACGTATGAGCTGTTACAGTTAATAAACTGTCTAATAGTGACTAGTTTGGATGTTACTGTCATATGGAATTCTTTTTTAGGCTTCCATATTGGCTAACACCATGTTTGTTAGAGCCACATTTGAAAAAACCTTGTGTATTTAGCCAAGTTTTTTTTACTTTTCATCTGTACGAGCCTAGGTGACAAGAGACTGGATAGGGTTGGGGCCTTACGAGTAGTAAAGAGGCAACCTTCCTTCAAAATATTATACAACATCGGATCACCATTCTGCATAGGGAGATTTTTTTTAATGATATTTTTTTTATCTCGTGGAATTCCTTGCTGAAAGTGGTGACCAGGATTCTTTCTCTTGGTATTGGATCAACATTTCTGATTGCTTTAAGGCGGCCGTCACACGCTACGATATCTGGTAAGATATCGCTTAAACGCGCCAGATTTAACATCGCCCGAACGATGTCTGTGCGTGTGACGGCAAGATACGATCAACGAGAAATGATTACATCGTAAGATCGAGATATGAGACCCGGACCTCATATCGGACGATGTCGGCTCAGTGGATACGCAGAATCGATGCGTGTAAATGAACGATATCGTACAAAAGCTGTGAATTGAGCGATGGCGAAATCTAACACGTAGGCGTGCCGGGAATTCACCTGTGTCACGCCTCGTCAGTTGTGATTCGTGAACCCTCATGCGTTACGATTGGCTGGTGCCACATTAGCTCTTATTGGTTGAAGCTCCTGCGTGACGACTGGTTCTTACTTCCCAGGCCGCCATTTTTGAAGAGCTGTCACTTCAGCACTACTACACATAGGCGCCGTTTGGCTGATCTTGCCTTGTTGGTTTACATTTACGGCCAGACACCAGGGCGGCCAGCTCAAAAAATCCAGTCTTGGCCTGGGCCCAATATAGTCTGCACGGTGTCATACCCCCCAACGAGTGTGCGTTACGCTGTACACAACGTTGCGTTACGCCACGCCCCCGGTTCTTGTCCCGTAGGTGTCGTAGAAGTGTTCCTCGCCGTGTCACAGCGCGTCCGGCGCGTTGCAATTTGTATGGCCCACACGAGCGGCCGTACTGACGTCATGAATTTGCTTTCAGTTTCATTCCGCCTGCAAGGTGCTAGCTCCTCCCATGCACATTGCAGCACAGTCATGGCCGCAACAGGGTGAGTCCTTTACGGGTCGCCCAAACGGCAACCATTGACCAACGCATAAGTGTTCGGATTGTGCACGGCGCACAAGGGGGATAGCGGTTTCTACATTTCACTATTTACATAATAGGCTTTTTGGGATAGCAGTACGTGTTTACACATGGACATGGCGATGCACATCACAGGATAGTCGGATAATTAGGCCGCCATGTTTCCAAAAACATCTGACCAATGAGCAGTCAGTACTGGCCACCAATGATGGAGCGAGGGGCGCGCCTTGTAATACATGAGGCACGCCTATGTGCTCAAATTTACCTTCAAATACGCCCACATTTACCCCCACATCGTTTACGAGGTTTCTGTGTGACTGTTTGCTAACGATGTGCACAGATGATAAGTAGATCGCTCAGACGACCGCTGGATCGCTGCATCGGGGAGTCGTATGAGCGATGTCTGTTCGTGTAGCGGTACGGTGAACGATCACACACATCGTGCGGACGATGTGCAAATCCGACATCGTATCCGACATCGTTTTCTATATCGTAGCGTCTGACGGCCGCCAAAGAAGGACCTATTTCTCATATCCTCTGGCTACTAACCCAGTGCATATCTCATTTTTCTCCTTCACATAAGAATCCTGCTCAGAACAGTTTCTTTTGGTTCTGTACATCTCCCGTCTAGAGATATTTATCTTAACATTATGGAGGTGGCAAGAATCTGCTCTTAAAATTGTGTTTCCAGAAGTTTTCTTTACAGAGGTACAGGTTTTCATCTCACCACCACTTGCATCTGTTAAGATTTCCAGGTCCAAGAAACTTATTTTACTCCTGTTGAAATTATACGTAAAGAGATTGCACTGGTTATTGTTCATGTAATCAATCACATATGGGATTTCCAAAACATCTGCTGACCATATAAAAACTACATCATCCATGTATCTAGCATATGTGACCATACTTGATTTAAAAGGAGTTTTCTCTGTAAAAGATATTTAGTTCATCCCACCACATCATGTATAAATTTGCAAACGAAGGGGTTAATCATGTGGCCGATCGGGGGTGGGGTTATTCAACCCCGGGGAGATTTAAAAACCCTGAGCACTGGTCACTACACCAGGTTATGATTAAGAGGTAGCCTACACCTCGAAACGCTTAAACCGGTGCCCAGTCACCCCACCCCATGTCTATAATGTTTTGCCTCTTTTTCCTGGTTTTTAAGAAATTTGGAATAAAGACTTTGTAATTAACCAGTTTGGTGCCAGAACCTCTTTCTAACTCGTGGCTCTCCACCCTTGAAAGACCCTTATAATACACAACTCTGCTGCTGCAAAACCTCATAATACACACCTCAGCTGCTGCAGAAACTCACAATACACACCACATATGCCGGAGAATCTCATACTAAGACACCCCAGCTGTTGTAGAGCTGAATAATACACATTTCACCTGCTGCAGAACATCATTATACAACAACTCCACTGCTGCAGAATTTGGTAATATAGATCTCAGCTGCTGCAGAACCTCAGTACACAACTCAGATACTGTAGAACCACACAATACACCTCAGTTGCTGCAGAATCTCATACTAAGACACCTTAGCTGCTGTAGTGCTGTATAATACACACCTCAGCTGCTGCAGAGCATCGTAATACAACAACTCTGCTGATGAAGAACTTGGTAATATACATCTCAGCTGCTGCACAACCTCACAATACAGCTCAGCTGCTGCAGAATCTCATACTCCTCAAGACATGTCAGCTTTTGCAGAGCTGCATAATACACATCAGCTGTTGCAGAACATCATAGTACAACAACTCCGCTGCTTCAGAACCCGGTAATATACATTTGAACTGCTGCAGGATATAATACACATTTCAGCTACTGCAGAATCTCATAATTCACACCTCAACTGCTGCAAAACATACCTCAGCCACTGTAGAACTTCATAATTCACACTTTAAGCCACTGCATAACAACATAAAACAAACATCATCTGCAGCAGAACCTCATATTACAAACTTCAGTTGCTACAGAACCTCATAACACACAACTCGGCTGCTGCAGAACGTCAGAATACACAACTCAGCTGCTGCAGAACCTCATCGTACATGACCTAGCTGCTGCAGACGCCCCTAATACACAGCACAGCTGCTGCAGAACTTCATATTAGTTTCTGTAGAACATTATAGACATCTAAGCTGCTGCATAACCTCATACTGCACACCTCAGCGGCTGCAAAACATCTCAGCTGCTGCAGAAGCTCCTAATTCATAAATCAGCCATTGTAGAGCATATCTCAGTTGCTGCAGAACCTCATAACACTGAATTCAGCTCTTGTACAACTTCATCATGCCCAACCTCGCTACTGTAGAACCTCATGTTACGTACTTCAGCTGCTACAGAATCTCATACTGCACACCTCAGTTGCCACAATACATACCTCAGCTGCTACAAAACATCATAATTCACACTTTGGCTACAGCAGAACATGCCTCTGCTGCTGCAGAGCATCAGAATACCTATCTCAGCTGTTGCGGTACTACATAATACACATCTCAGTGGCTACAACCTGTTTCTCCCTGTGTTTGTAATTCTGCAAGTTGACCTGCTGAATTCTCAAGATTGGTAACATGCACTCTGTTAGTATTCTGCTTGTCTGTTCGAGTGGTTCTATGATCGCTCACATGCGATTTGCAGACTTGTGGTCATGTGACGAATTATGTCTTCTGCTTCTCTCAACTGAAAATTCTAACAATAATGGCCACTTTACACGCGGCTACATTTCTAGCTTATCCACAGGTAACTTACTGGCTGCAGTGAAATCATGGAGACATTATTCCATTTGTACACAGCAACAAGATAGAACCATGTCTCCATGATTTCACTGCAGCATGTAAGTTACCTGTGGATAAGCTAGAAATGTAGCCGTGTGTAAAGTGGCCATTAGAGCAGGAGACATCAGTCGTCACATAACCACAAGTCTGTTTATCGCATGTGAGCGATCACAAGACGACCGCTGGAAAAGGCAAGTGGAATCCTAACGCAGCGAATATTACACACCTGGTGGATTCAGCAGGTCAATGTTCAGAATTACAAACGTGTAAATTACACCAATATATAACACATATACAGGGTGGACCATATTTATGGATGTACCTAAATAAAATGGGCCTGGTTGGTGATATCAACTTCCTGTTTGTGGCACATTAATATATGGGAGGGGGAAAACGTTTCCAGATGGGTGGTGACCATGGTGGCCATTTTGAAGTCGGCCATTTTGGATCGAACTTTATTTTTTTCAATAGGAAGAGAGTCATGTGACACATCAAACGTATTGAGAATTTCATAAGAAAAACAATGGTGTGTCACATGACCCCTTCCCACTGAAAAAAATAAAGTTGGATCTAAAATACTGACTTCAAAATGGCCACCATGGTCACCACCCATCTGGAGACGTTTTCCCCCCCCATATACTAATGTGCCACAAACAGGAAGTTGATATCACCAACCATTCCCATTTTATGTAAGTGCATCCATATAAATGGCCACATAAGAACACAGAAGAAGAGGAGGGTGTCCTCTGCAGTCATCTTGCTGGAGCTTGATCAGAGCAGGAGCAACAAGTAAAAGTGGTTTTTTTTGTCTCCCTGCAGCACCCCTTTCTGGTCTCTGCCTGAGGACGCCCTGTGCAGCCCCGCAGATCGTACATAGCTAAGGCCGGCCACTTTATCAGTATAGGGTACTATAGGTGTCTGGCACTGATAAGTGGAGCCTGTAGCTAAAAACTACCCAAGTAATGAGGAGGAGCTTTTCTATTACAACAATTGCAATTTACTTATTTTCACTCTCACTTTCCCTAAGGGTACCGTTACACGTCGCAACATTGCATGCAATTTCACTTTCAATTTGCTGGTTGCAGTGAAATCATGGACACATTGTTCTATCTTGTTGCTGTGTGCAAATGTAACAATGTGTCCATGATTTCACTGCAACCAGCAAATTGCAAGTGAAATTGCATGCAATGTTGCGACGTGTAACGGTACCCATAAGGTACCTTTACACGCGGCAACTTTTCTAGGAATTTCACTGGCAACTTACTGGTTGAAGTGAAATCATGGAGACATTGTTCCATTTGTACACAGCAACAAGATAGAACAATGTGTCCATGATTTCACTGCAACCAGCAAATTGCCAGTGACATTCCAAGAAAAGTTGCCGCGTGTAAAGGTACCTTTACAGTCATAGAGAAGTTTTGCAACTTTTTAAACAAGTCACCTCAATCAATGAGTCTAAAGGTACCGTCACATGCAGCAATATTGCTAGCAATTTCACTGGCAATTTGCTGGTTGCAGTGAAATCATGGACACATTGTTCCATTTGTACACGGCAACAAGATAGAACAATGTGTCCATGATTTCACTGCAGCCAGCAAATTGACAGTGAAATTGCTAGCATTATTGCCGCCTGTGACGGTACTTTAAGTCCTGGCCAAGCAAAATTATGGCATCCACTTTCAACTCCATTTTTCTAAACCATTGTGCATTTAACAACTAGCTCTAAAGTAAAATAGTTAATACATTTCAAAGAGGATATTGGCGGTTCAGAAGTCAAAGGTGCCAAATATGAATGCAAATATATTGATAGATGTGGCACTAAGTTATTTAAGTACTCTTCCCACCAGGTCCACAACCGCCTACCCTACATTCTAGACAACAGATGACCTCCTGATTATATCCTGGCAATAGGTTAATATTAGGACATTGCTCATAATGCAAACAGGAAAGGGACATTCGCTATACCACTAATCCTTTTAAAAAGGTGACTGGTGGTAGGTGATAGATTTGGCAGTGGGAGAACTGTCCATACTGTCAAACATGGTGGTTTTGATGAAGAACTTGGTGCTCATTCTGCTCTTGTCAAATTTTATCCTGATTGCCAACTGGTTTCTTTTTACAGCCTTCTCATCCTTCCACCATGGCAATGGAGGAGAACTACAAAGGATTGCTACTGGAGTTCTGTGCAAAAAATAAAAAGCCACCGCCTAGGTTTGTCCTTCCTGGAGTATCTGGACCACCACATGATCCTGTGTAAGTTTGCAAGAATTCAGTTACAAGTGTTGTTATTTGAGAGAATATCAGTCAAGAATGTACATACAGGGATCAGTCAAGTCAAGCATGTACAGTAATTATGGACAGATATGGTCCGCGCTGCTGGAAATAAAATGAAGGATGTCCAAGGTAAAAATGATAGGTGCCTTTATTCCATGTCCTACGCGTTTCAAGGCTGCCCCAGCTTCTTCCTCAGGAGAAACACCATTAATAATAATAATAAGTTGATTATTGATGGTGTTGCTCCTGAGAAAGAGACTGGGACAGCCTTGAAATGCGTAGGGCATGGATAAAGGCACCTATCATTTTTACCTTGGACATCCTTCATTTTGTTTCCAGCAGCGCGGACCATATCTGTCCATAATTACTGTGCATTCACCGCCTCGAGCGGGGGTCCTGCAGCAGCTGATTCCAGGCACTGATACCAGTTGTGGGTTTCACAACTGCGCAAGGTGAGTGCTTCAAATATTTGTGTTTCCAGTAATTTGGGAGATTCGACCCATTTCGCCCTTATCTACCCCATTTCTTAAGTCAAGAATGTACATACAGGGATGACCTACAAATTTAAACCCACCTGCTTAATATTGGCTGTGCAGATCTTAATACAAAAGCTTTGAAGTGACGTGTTTTTACATCTCTTTCTGTAGCCAATGTATGACCATTTCGGTGTCAGTAGCAATTCTGTGAGATTACACCATACAGGCTAATCTTTGCTCCTCGCATACATCACTGAGGCTTGAGCACTCATGACCCAGTTGCTAGTTTGATCTTTCTTACACCAATTATGAACCAAGGCTTACTGAGAACACCCATAAGACATGCCATTTTGTAGAAATTCTGAGTCAGTTAGGGCAAAACTGTGATGGGTAGTCATCAGCTCTGTTAGCTTCAAGCCCCGCACTGCGCATGCGTGCTGGAGGCATAACAGAGCGGCGCGGGTGTACATACGTCACCTAAAGCCGGAAATGACGCGATTCGCGTCATACAGCTGCACTGCAGCCCGGCCGACACACAGGAGAGCGGGGAGGCACGCATTTCAATCAGAGTTGAAGATCACGCCTATTAAGGCGTGATATTATGAGGAGGGAGAGCCTGCCTGGGTGACTATGAATATAGTCACCGCTCATTAACGTCGCTAATGAGTGAGTTTAATAACGTTTTTATACATTTTCACTAGATGCATTTAGGAGCAAAAAGGAGTGTAGGATAAGTGTTAATATGCTCTAGGGACATCTTTTAATACCTTATAAGGCGTTTTGGGGGTGGCAGGATCCCTTTAAGCCACAATAATGGGCTTAGAATCATATAATTTTATGTAATATTACATGTTAATATTATTAAAGCTTCTGAGTCCTCCCTCCGCACCTACAATTTTCACTGGGCATCATTTTTTTTTAAATACTGTTATTCCTTGAAATTTCTGTTACATTTTTCTTATGGTGGCTTCTGGCATTTTATCCTTTTGGAACACTCATCATGCGTGTCCATCAGCACAGATTCTCTTACATATATGGTGGTTAAGCATTTCCTACTACAGTGCTTCTACAGTAGTGTTCAAAAACATGAGTAAAACCCAAAATCTTTACACTAGTTCATATTTTCATTCATTGGGAACATTGCACACTGTTTTCTAAATCAAAACATGAAGAGAAATATATATAATTGTTAAGTACTTTATAGAAAATAACAAAAAATGAACATTGGGCTGTTCAAAAAAAAAAAAAAAATGGCAGTGTCTATATTTGTCTTTACAAACTCAAAATATGTAGTTTTCTTCTTTAGGATTTAGCACTCCTGTGAATCACTAACCTAATATTTAGTTGTGTAACCTCAGTTTTTTAGAACTGCTTCACATCTATTTTGCATAGAGTCAACCAACTTCTGGCACCTGTCAACTGTTATTCCAGCCCAGGATGCTTTGACTACATCTCTCAATTTATTTGCATTTGTTGGCTTTGACTCAGAAACTGCATTTTTTAAGTCACCCCACAAGTGCTATATCGGCTTAAAGTCTGGGGATTGGTCTGGCCACTCCATAACCTCAATTTTGCTGGGATGGAAACAAGGTTTTGGTAGTTTAATGGTGTGTTTAGGGCCGATGTCTTGTTGAAACACCCATTTCCTTTTCAGCGTAAGGCAACATGACCTCTTCAAGTATTTTGTTATTAGTAAACTGGTCCATGATCCCTGGTATGCAGTAAATAGGCCCGCACCATAGTAAGAGAAACATGCCGATATCATGATGCTTGCACCACCATACTTCACTGTCTTCAGAGTGTACTGTGGCTTCAATTCAGAGTTTGGGGGTTGTCCGGTGAACTGTCTGCGACCCTTGGACCCTAAAAGAACAATTTTACTTTCCATTTTAAAGCATTAGGCTGTTGAATTAAAATGATCTCTATCATTTTCTGCACTTCTTTAAAAATTGTACCCTCTCCAATCAACTTTTTAATGAAAGTACGTTGTTCTAGTGAACAATGTCTCGAACAATCCATATTTCTCAAACTTTCAAGGAAAAATGCATGTCCATGTGCTGGCTTCACCCTTAAATAGGAGTCACCTGATACACCTGTGTTTCTTCCCAGAATGATTGATCTCACTAAGGCTGGAATCACACTGTCCATGATGTGATATGTGACTAAAGGGCCAGTTACACGGCACGATGTCGGCAACGATCTCGGGGGCGCACGGTCGTTTTTGACATCATTTCAACATCGCTGGTGAGATGTCACACGTCTAGATATCATGAACAACTCTCTAATGATGTTGTGAGCAGGTATCGTTCGCAAACCCTGTGAACGATCCCTGCTCATTACTGTGAATGGGTGAAGTTGTCAACGACATCGTTATCACAGTGTCACACAGAACGATGCAGCTGGCTGCTGGAGTTGATGTCATCAGGTTTTTCAACATGTTGGTAAACCTGTCAACTCCGATCCAACGATTTATCGTAGCAACTTGCCAGAGTCACACGCAACAAGGTCGCAACAACGTCGCTGGTACGCCTCCAAACCCGTGACGTATCAGCGATGTCATTAACGATGTTGTGCCGTGTAACGGGGCCTTAAGTCGGACTTGTCACGGATGATTAACTTGAAATGGCTTAGAAACACAAGCAGCTGACGCTTGCTTCCGTCCAGAGAGGGGGAGGCCATTCCATGTTAATCATCCATGACAAATCCGACTTAGTCGCATATCACATGGACAGTATGATTCCAGCCTAATTGATCTCCACATTCCTATTACTTTGAATACACCCTCTTTCAATTGCACACAGACTCCAAGACATGCAGATCATGAATGTTGAGTCAGTTGGTATTTTAGGTATCTTCTGCACCAACTGGTAAATTTTTTGACATGCGGTAATATAATTTATATAAAAAATAGTGAATAATCTGATTAGTCATATTGGATTGCTATTATTTTGAACACTACTGTAAATCAATAAGAATCAGTGCACTAGAATTGACTTCACATCTAAAATGGGCACAAAAGGTTGATGTGAAGGGGAATGAAGAAAAAAAAGTACTGTATATTGTGCTACTTAATCATAGGAGCCCATGTGCGGCTTATAACACTCCATAAATACACATTGACGACAGAGAAATCCAACTTTCTCCTTTGCATCATTGGGGACACAGGACCATGGTGTGTGCTTTTCTGCCACTAGGAGGCGACACTAAGTATAGAAAAAAGTTAAGCCCTCCTTCCTGCAGTATACACCCGTCCGTGGGCGTAGCTAGTCAGTTTTTTGCTTAGTGTCGCAAGGAGGCACATGTGTGTCTGTAGCTCAGACTACATCTACCATGTGACCCATAAGGGGTCCGGTGCTCAGCAGCAGCAGCCTCCACAGCCCCAATCCTCAGCGTCCCACGGTGGCTCCATGCTGGGACGCGCACCGCCAGTAATTTCAGGGTGCACGTCCAAGGCATGGGGCGGAGGGACAACAGACCGCTGCGGTGGTGACGCAGTCTGCCGCGGCCCTGCCGGCATCGTGGGCCCCGATGCCGCTCCCGGTAGCCCACACTAATCCAGACCCTGGTCTGGGCCCGCACGTTGACGCCGCCCTGCGTGCCAGTGATTGGCCGCACATCATGTGACCGCCCAGCGTCATAGGGGCAAGCACGATGACGCGGCAGGGCACAGATAGCCGCGTTTGGCAGCTGCTAGTGTCAATCGCGGCTAAACACGCCCACCGCTAGGAGCTGGGCTAGTAAAAGGAAACACGCCCCCCTTAGGCAAGCAGCCAACCACTCCAGTGCCACGGTGCATCGCCCCGCCCTCAACCACACACCCATTCCGGTGCGAAACTCACACAAAAAACCCACATGTGGAGCACAGCAGCAGCCCCAGGCTATAGACAAGCACAATGCTGCAACCTGACCCCCCCTTCTCCACCAACAAGGAAAGGCTGCACAAAGCCGACACTCCAACCCAGTAAGCTGTAATAAGTGTGCTGTAATGGGAGTGTGTGGCTCTGGTAACTATAACTATACTTTTACTCAACTGAAAGTCATGGGTTCAAGTACACGGGTGACTCAACTTAAAAATCAACCACCACACATCCCTCCCTTTCTGTGCCTCTGAAGCAGAAGCTCTTCAGCCCACCACCACAGCATACTGCATGGCCAGTGTCCGTTCCTGCCTTCAAAGCGAACCACTTTGTACACGGCAGTACCCTGCTTCGTAGTAATCAGGTACACTGTGACCAGTGGCGTAACTTCAGGCCCAGGAGCCCCGATGCAAAAGCTCCAACGGGCCCCCAATTCTTGCAAATCTTTAATAGCATTAGTCTTTTTCTATAGGCCAAAGGGACTTTTGGAGCCCCCCTAGGCTGCAGGGCCCAGGGGCGATCGCAGTACTCACCGCCTCAGAATAGCCACGAAGGGCATGGTACATAGTGCTCGTATAGCTTATCGCGAACGCGCCCTACACTCTCCCAATCGGACCGGACCCTCTAGCCCATAGCCCCATTTGCCACAAGAACTTGGGGGCCCCATCTTTAACGGTGTGGCTATTTAATCCTAGCTCCGGACACAAACAGGTGTTTTTCAACAGAGGTCATAACCACCATAATTGATGCCCAAGAAAAAAAACAATGTCCTCACGCATCTATCGCCACACCTACACAACATTCTCCCGTTGGTGCAAAAACCGCAATTGTAATCCACTCCCTTTTTCCACCTCTGCAGTCCAGGAACTTCCTCAAGCCGCCCTAAGCTCTGGCCTAGCACTCAGCTCAATCAACGGCCAAACCTCCGCCTTTAGCGTCCTATTCTAACGCAAGATGGCACCTAAACAACAGGTCAAAACATTCATCCAAGGGGTCATGCACATTCTGCCCCCTACAAAACACATTTGGCCGTCTGGGACATCCAAGGGGGTGTCCTATCCCCACCTCAATGAGGGCATCATCCTACCATCCTTTTGCCCAGCTTCGGTACACACGCCTCAAAAGCAGCTTCATACCCGGGACCTAGTAAAGGCCCTCAGACGCTACAGCTCCCGTATAGTCTCAGTCCGTTAAGCAGAAACACTGTTTGTCGTCCCCAAAAGACCTAGAAAAAGAATAGTTGCTCCTACATGCACATCGGCAAGGTATATCCGCTCAGCAATCCAAGAGTCCTACTTCGTCAAATGCATGACAATCCCATTGTAGTAATCAGGTACTCTGTGACCGGGGTAACTTCAGGCAGGAACCCGATGAAGTCAATGTGGCCTCAATTCTTGCAAATTTTATGCATTGTCTTTTTTTGGCAGGATTTTGGGGCCCCTAGGCTGCAGGCCGGGGCGATGCAACCCCTGACTATTGTGTTCCCCTGATATGCGACCCAAAACCACCAAAAGAAATACAAACGACAAAAGCAGGCATCGGCACCACAGTCAGACCCGCTTCAGGAACTGTATCGAACTTTGCCTAATTCCAGCTACTGCTATGCAGTCGTTGTAACACCCCCTGGGGCCCTGCACTGACAAAGGCAACTCATTACCCAAGATGTAGCGCTTCCAGGCATATATAGCCGTGAACAAATTCCGCCCCCCTCGAAGGATGCTCAGCCTGCGTCCCCTGCGCGGAATGGTCTCTACAGCATCAGAACGATCCCCTACAAGTTTTAAGTAACACTCTCGCTCTGGTTGCCATCGGGTCCTTTAACGCGGCTCATTTCTAGGGGGTCAGTATTATGGTTGCAGTGAAATAGGGAGATTATTCCATTTGTACAGCAAAAGATAGAACTTGTCTCAGTTCATGCAACAGTAGTTCTGTAGCACCTGAAATGTAGCCGGTGTAAGTACCTACCGCTGATACCTCCAAACAGGAACGCCCCAGCGGGTTCGTCCTCGTGTCAGAACAGGCACCAGGATGGTCGACACTCATCGAGGCCGTACAAAACATAGTCATGAGACAGCACTCCCAAGTGTTCTTTACAAAGCAAAACCTTCTCTACTATGACGACTGTAAGAAATAACGTACGTCCAGCGCTTAGCAAGTCACAGACCTATCAAGCTAAATTCCTTCGCACAGACCATCATAAACTATGGGCCAAGTGCAGCCGTGACCCTCCGCGGCGCGCCCAGTAACAACCCTGTGCCCTCTCAGACAGCTCGTCGATCAGACCCTACAACCGCAATTAAACAGCCTGGCACCTCTGTATTTGGAGCCTCAGCTCGCCTCTCCTTCTTCGTGGGTAGTTGCTAAAGCAGGATGTCCTAAATTGCTGCGCTGTGATTATTACAAACCACAACCCTCACAGACAACTGACCCTCACCAACTCCTTATGGCCAGGAGTACTCTTAGTCGCCATAGCACAGCCAACTGTTATGCGTAGCAGGCGAACATCTCAATGTGTGAACTAGGGGTAGAGGGGTAGCAGTGACTCCGATCTTAAGGGTCTCTAAGCTACATACAAGGTGGTCACCTATTGGTGAAAGTTAACCGCTAATTCCCGAAGCATGGAGGGAGGAGAGGAGGCATTTCTTCCCACAGTCTCAAGCGTCCTGTCGTACCCATGCGTAGTCACGCCGTCATCTGTGGGATGGGATGCCCTCATCGACTGCTACACGTCACGTGGGCCTACAAGGAACCGGGTACCCGATCTCATTCAACCAGACAACGAACGTTGTCAGGCCACAATTCTTCGAGGGGTCTAACCCTGTACCAGGACTAATAGTTTAAAGGCTTTTACTACCTGTTGTTAAAAACATTATCACCATAGTCACGGCGGCCGTCATACTCCTCCACTGTGGTACGGGTCTTCCCCCATTGCACATACACAAGGACTCCTTCAAACACCTTCAATGTTCCAAATAACAATGGACAACACTCCGCCGAGGGTGCTGTACCGACAGCGTCCCTGCCAGCTTAACTTCTAAGGATGAATTCAGAACGACAGAGCTGTCCTACTCTCAAAAAAGACAGCCCCCAACCATCCTCTTTAGCATGGAGTCGGGAAAAGTTAGGGCATGAACATTCCCTACACTCAGCTAACGTTCAACCCTTACAACTGCCCCTTCAGCAGAGTCCCTTCGCCTCAACCGCACACACCGCTACCCACACAAGTCAAAAGCATCACCCGGTGGACCGACCACCCTCTCTAACAGGAATATCCTGCCGTCCAGTGGTACTTGTAACATAACAGCTGCTCGCTAGGGCCCGTCTATGTCAATAACGGCAAAAACACCCCCCCATCAACTATGAGGTTAAGGCGATTTGCTTAGCACCTTTCACTTCTAGCGCCCAACCTCACGGGCAGGGTGAGTGTGCGCAGTGTAGGAAATCACTGCAGCATCAAGACGGTTCGATCCATTGAGGCTATCACAGTCTGTGGTGTGAGCGTGGTTGATTACAATATACTGAGCAATGAACTGTTTTAAGGACGAGGTAAAAAAAGAAAAAAAAGGTATTCCAAATCCACATCCCAAGAGTGGACAGTAGCCAGCAACTTCCTAGCCACAAGAGGTGACTCGTAATGATTCTACATCGAAGTCTTCCTACCACCGTCGGCGTGGGAAACACCGACTAGACTCACGGCATCAAGATCAGGACACACAAGCATCACAGCGGACTGGGCCCTACCCTGGCGCCAATTCCAACCATCAATCTGTTTTCTCTTCAGGATTCTTCACCTTTTTCTAAGGCGGCCTCTGAAGCAGAAGCTCTTCAGCCGACACAAATACTGCATGGCCAGTGTCGTTCCTGCCTTCAAAGCGAACCACTTGTACACGGCAGTACCCTGCTTCGTAGTAATCAGGTACACTGTGACCAGTGGCGTAACTTCAGGCCAGGAGCCCCGATGCAAAAGCCCAACGGGCCCCAATTCTTGCAAATCTTAATAGCATTAGTCTTTTCTATAGGCCAAAGGGACTTTTGGAGCCCCCTAGGCTGCAGGGCCCAGGGGCGATCGCAGTACTCACCGCCTCAGAATAGCACGAAGGCATGGTACATAGTGCTCGTATAGCTTATCGCGAACGCGCCCTACACTCTCCCAATCGGACCGGACCCTCTAGCCCATAGCCCCATTTGCCACAAGAACTTGGGGGCCCCATCTTTAACGGTGTGGCTATTTAATCCTAGCTCCGGACACAAACAGGTGTTTTTCAACAGAGGTCATAACCACCATAATTGATGCCCAAGAAAAAAAAACAATGTCCTCACGCATCTATCGCCACACCTACACAACATTCTCCCGTTGGTGCAAAAACCGCAATTGTAATCCACTCCCTTTTTCCACCTCTGCAGTCCAGGAACTTCCTCAAGCCGCCCTAAGCTCTGGCCTAGCACTCAGCTCAATCAACGGCCAAACCTCCGCCTTTAGCGTCCTATTCTAACGCAAGATGGCACCTAAACAACAGGTCAAAACATTCATCCAAGGGGTCATGCACATTCTGCCCCCTACAAAACACATTTGGCCGTCTGGGACATCCAAGGGGGTGTCCTATCCCCACCTCAATGAGGGCATCATCCTACCATCCTTTTGCCCAGCTTCGGTACACCGCCTCAAAAGCAGCTTCATACCCGGGACCTAGTAAAGGCCCTCAGACGCTACAGCTCCCGTATAGTCTCAGTCCGTTAAGCAGAAACACTGTTTGTCGTCCCCAAAAGACCTAGAAAAAGAATAGTTGCTCCTACATGCACATCGGCAAGGTATATCCGCTCAGCAATCCAAGAGTCCTACTTCGTCAAATGCATGACAATCCCATTAGGGATCAGGGCTTACTCAACTCAATCGGTGGGCGCCTCGTAGGCCAGTCAACACCAGGCCTCAGGCAACTCAGGTTTACAGGCCGCAACCTAGTCCGGCCGGCATACCTTTGCCATTTCTAAAACATTCACACCCGGGCCTCCGCAGATGTGAGCCTAGGTAGGTGAAAAACTTTGCAAGCGTCGGTCATGCATCTGTAGGCGGCTGACGCATAATTGATGCTCGACTGCTACTCAACTAATTCCCACCCAGGGACTGCTTTAGGACGTCCCATGGTCCTGTGTCCCCCAATGATGCGAAGGAGAAACAAGGATTTTTGTGTACTCACTGTAAAATCTTTTTCTCCTAGCTCATCATTGGGGACACAGCACCCGCCCTCTCAAACTTCAATAATCTGTACAGACCCCCAACTCACGCCTTTTGTACCTTGTCATGTTAACGTGCTCTCCTACTGCTTTAGTACTAAAACTGATTAGCTACGCCTACGGGCGGGTGTATACTGCAAGAAGGAGGGCTTAACTTTTTTCTATACTTAGTGTCGCCTCCTAGTGACAGAAAAGCATACACCCATGGTCCTGTGTCCCCCAATGATGAGCTAGGAGAAAAGGATTTTACGGTGAGTACACAAAAATCTCTGTGTTGCTTATTCTGAGAAATCACTGCACAGCCTGTTTAAAGTTATGTCTTGTCCAATTTTATTCTAACATATTTCTTTTTCTTTTCAAGTTTTGTTTGTCAAGTTTTTATTGAAGACCAAATGGTTGGAGAAGCTGAAGGCAAAAGTAAGAAATTAGCCGAGAGCCAAGCAGCTAAAAAAGCTTTGCAAGTTGTTGGAAATCAAGTGAGTTTTGAGAGAATTTAATTCCTTCATTCACTAATATACTGTCGAGGCATGCTGTATAATTATGATATACATGTGAACAATATATGATAGCAATAAAGAATGCATACACAAAGAAGGTTCATGGAAAGCCCTTGAGCTTATTTTGTTGACCAGACCCAATAATATTATGCTAATATTACATTTTGTCCATCTTTTTTTCATATTCTTTGTGTGAAAGCAAAAAAAATTTGCGCTTTAGTACAAGAGGCACAATGGCTTCATGTTTACAGTCACTTTAAGTGGAACAATTCACTTAGTAGGTTAATGTCACCATTGGCGGGTGAATCACAAATAAATATTTTCTCTAGGTACCTTATCGGTGATGTTTTCTTTCATAGGAGTTCTTCTCATCTCTTCTGTCTCCATATGGTCAAAACGCCATGATGACTTTTCACGTCCACCTACAGTTCATCTATGCAGTCTTCCCTCTTCTGCAGCAAATCCCAACTCTTTAAGATAGCAGAGTCATTACAATGCCTTCTGTATAAAAATATCTTCCTGTGATGTGCCCCTCAGTAAACAATTGCCCCTCACTGTGCTAATGCAAAAAATATGTTTCATTTTACCATTCCTCTTATGGGACATTGCTTCATCACTGTCCCCTCCTACAAAATATTGCCCTCACAATGAACTAAAGTTCCTACATGTCTTCCTTTCTGAACGTATGAGCTATAACTTCCACACTTATGAACTATATTCACTACACAGTCCTCCATTATGAACTATAACCACCATACTTTGCCCCTTATTAACTAAAATCATCTCACTGCCCACTTCTGAATTGGGTCTCTACAACATCCCCACTTCAAGTTTTCACCTATCCTCTGTTTCCCTTTCCTCTTTCCCTATGTCCACACAGCCCCTCATGCTTCCCCCTTTTTACATTGAACCTTGCATTCTACCCCATGCTGCCTCCTATCTCTCCTCACTGTATTCCACCATTGCCCCTTCTCCATACATTTAATCCTCACTGTTCCCTATCCATACTGTTCCCCCTCATGCTGTCCCTATCTCTACTTTGTCCCCCTTACAGCACCCCCTTTCCATTCTGATCCCTCACACTACCTCACCTTCACTGTTCACCCCCTTATGCTGCCCCTTCTCTATATTGTGCCCCATCTTAATCCATCTCTCTTCTGCATACTGTGCTTCCTATACTGTGCCCCCATCCCCTCCACAATAAAAATCAGTTGTATCTTCGTCTCCATGGAGCACTAACCTTCCAACTCCCTCCTCTGTCGTGCAATAGTGACATTAGCAGCATGATAAGGTGAAATCATTACGCTGTGCCCCTACAGCACCAATGCTCATATCTTCAATTGCATTTGCATCTGCGATTAATGTTAAAAGCAGATACCACCACGTTCTCTTGGTTCTCCAAGTTGGGTCTTATTTTAACAATATTTTCATAGAAAATAACTCCTAAAAAGAATTTGAAATAATAATAAAGTGTTTTTATAAGAAATACAAATCTAATTGATTATGTGAATTTCAACCCCAATGAGGTGAAAAAACACATGTATATAAATTGGATTAAATAAGCCAGAACCTATAGTGCCCTATACTGACCCTTCAATCAAAAAATCTTACCAAAATTCTGATATCCATTGCACTTCAGCAGGACACAGTCCCAATGATAGAGGCAACACAAGTGTATGAATACCGATGTGCAATCTCTCTCGACCCACCTCAACATGGGGGAGCTGATTAGTGGTATTATACTAGCACTCTGATGAGGTTTCCATATGGCATCAGTCACACATGGAAGTATAATGCAGAGTGTCCATATGCAGCCTATTGGTCACACCCATACTATTAGATCAGGTGGGCTCCCCAGCACTATTTTCATGCACCATACAGGATTAATGCCCCGAGGGGCAAAACTGCATCCTGCATACAGATAACAAAAAGTGCAAAAAAACTGATGAATAATAATGTGATTTATTGGTCGATATTTTGGCCAAATTACGCAAGCTCGTCACCCAACGTCAAGGATCCTCATGCTCATGAGTCTCTAAACACTATATTGAGAAAATATACCTACAAGGACATAAGTTCAAAGATTCGGTCAAAAAAGCTTACCAAAATTCTGATATCCATTTCACTTCAGCAGGACACAGTAGGCCTAATGATAGAGGCAACACAAGTGCATGAATACTGGTGCAGCAATCACTCTTAACCTACCACTACATGGGGGAGATGATTGCTGGTATTATATATGCACACTAATGAGGTTTCCATAGGGCATCAATCACACATGGAAGTATGAGGCAGAGTGTATGAATGCAGCTTATTGGTCACGCCTATACTATTAGATAAGGCGGGCTGCCAGCACTGTATTCATGCACCATACATGACTGATGCTCCTAGGGGCCAAACTGCATCCTGCATACAGATAAAACTGTGCAAAAAAACTGACCCTACCTGACCATGGAGGTTGGCCCCTGCTCATTGTGAGCTTTTCCTATTTAGTCCTAGTAGGCCCTCATTAGGAATAGGTAATACAACCATGATATGATATCCACATAACACACTAATACAGTATATGGAAAAGGTATTTTCTACCACAATCGGAACCTGTGCAACCTGGCCCAATTGTAGGTTGACCCACCAAAGGTGATAAACACCACCAAAAACCTTTATTTTATTGGGCTTTCTTAACTCTCTTTCTCTCTACAAGTTTATAGTCTCTTATTTTACTACCTGTAAGTTAAAGGGTTAACTACTCTGCACTTAAAACCTGTGGTGTAGCTATACTTACAAGGGGTTAATTAAGGGTGGGGGTGCATAATTAAGGGTTGATAAGAAGCAGCTGGTTGGGGCTTCCAGTCCTTTGGAAGTACACTGAGCTGTAGGCTGATTTTCTGCTAAGGGGAAAAAAAAAAAAAGACTCTTTATATCTGATTTTCTAGCGAGTGTGACGAGCTACGTGTGACAGAGCGCAAGTGCGACAGAAGTAAGTGTGTGACTTGTGATTCAGTGACTTTGGATTCAGGGAGTTTGGAAGGGAGGGCTTACTGAATTGCTGGTTGTATTTTGTTAATACTTTGCATTTCTTTTTACTTATCATTTCTGTCTGGTGCAATCCCCATTAGGAAATGAGCTCCATGATTGGCAATGCCATCCAGTGTACATCTTGCCACATGTATGCATTCCTTGACCAGCCGGTCGAGGGTGCATACTGCTGTGTGAGATGTGAGTACGTTGTGCATTTGGAAGCCCAGATACTGGATCTAAATGAACAACTGACAACGCTGAGATCCATAGACAATATGGAAAGGAGTCTGCTGCTCACTGAACAGCTGCTCAATGGGATAGATGTGGGGGAGGATGGTAGTATGGAGCTGCAGGACCATGAGGTAGCTAGCTGGGTGACAGTTAGAAGGTGGGGTAGAGGGAAGGGTGCCAGGGAGGCTAGCCCTGATCTGGCACACCCCAATAAATTTGCTATGTTGGCAGATGAGGGGGGTGTGAGTTCAGGTACAGCACTGCTGCAGCAGGGCATGACCTCTGAAAGCCAGAGGAGTGGCTGCTCCAGTAAGGGGGAAAACAGGAGAGAAGGACAGGCCAGACAGGTGCTGCTAGTGGGGGACTCAATTATTAGGGGAATAGATAGGGCAATCTGTCTCAAAGACAGGGATCGTCGAACAGTGTGCTGCCTACCTGGCGCTCGAGTCCGGCACATCGCTGATCGGGTTGACAGATTACTGGGAGCGGCTGGTGAGGACCCAGCGGTCATGGTGCACATTGGCACAAAAGACAAAGTTAGAGGTAGGTGGAAGGTCCTTAAAGATGATTTCAGGGAATTAGGCTGCAAGCTTAAGGCAAGGACCTCCAAGGTAGTATTCTCTGAAATACTGCCTGTACCACGTGCCACACCAGAGAGGCAAAGGGAGATTAGGGAGATAAATAAGTGGCTCAGGAATTGGTGTAGGAAGGAGGGGTTTGGGTTCCTGGAGAACTGGGCCGACTTCTCTGTTGGCTACAGGTTCTATGCTAGGGACGTGCTGCACCTCAATGGGGAGGGTGCAGCTGTGCTGGGGGAGAAAATGGCTAGAAGGTTGGAGGAGTGTTTAAACTAGGGATTTGGGGGGAGGGTATTTATTGTATAGGAGGGGAAGATAGTGTAAATAGTAACCTGGGCACAAGTAATAAAATTGGGGGTGGCATGGGGGGTGGGGTTAGAACAGTCAATCTAGTAGGAAGGAATAGAGGTAAAGAGAGATGCATAAAGTGCATGTACACTAATGCCAGAAGCCTCACCAACAAAATGGAGGAATTAGAATTGATTTTGTTGGAAAATAATTATGACATGGTGGTGATTTCGGAGACTTGGCTGGACGAGAGCCATGACTGGGCTGTTAATTTAGAGGGCTATTGTCTGTTCAGAAATGACCGTACAAATAGGCGAGGAGGAGGTGTATGTTTATACGTAAAATCATCCTTAAAACCCATCCTGCGTGATAATATAGGTGAATCTAATGGAAATGTAGAGTCCCTGTGGGTGGAGATAAGGGGAGGGGGGAAAAATAATAAATTACTGATAGGGGTTTGTTATAAGTCCCCAACAATAATGGAAGTGGAGGAGAATATCCTCATAAAGCAAATAGATGAAGCAGCGACTCAGGGAGAAGTCATTATTATGGGGGACTTCAACTACCCTGAAATACATTGGGGATCAGAAACCTGCAGTTCCAGCAAAGGTAATAAGTTTTTGAAAACTATGAGAGACAATTACCTTTCACAACTGGTTCAGGACCCAACAAGAAGGGGGGCACTGCTGGACCTAATATTAACCAACAGGCCAGACCGCATATCAAATATACGGGTTGGAGGTCACTTGGGTAATAGTGATCATAACTTAATAAGCTTTCAAGTATCCTTTACTAAGACGTGTAGTAGAGGGGCTACAAGGACACTAAACTTCAGGAAGGCAAATTTCCAACGGTTGAGAGATGATCTTAGTGCAATAAATTGGGACGATGTCCTGAGACATAAAAGTACACAACACAAATGGGAGATGTTTATTAGCATCCTGAATAGGACCTGTGCACAATATATACCCTATGGGAATAAGCATGCTAGAAATAGGAGGAAACCACTATGGCTAAATAAAGCGGTAAGAAGTGCAATATGTGACAAAAAGAAAGCATTTAGGGAATTAAAGCAAGTAGGTAGTGATGAAGCATTATTAAATAAATACAGAAAATTAAATAACATTTGTAAAAAGCAAATCAAGGCAGCAAAGATTGAGACAGAGAGACTCATTGCCAGAAAAAGTAAAAAGAATCCCAAAATATTTTTTAACTACATAAATAGTAAGAAACTAAAAAATGATGGTGTTGGCCCCTTTAAAAATAGTCTGGGTGAAATGGTGGATGAGGATGAGGAAAAAGCCAATATGCTAAATGACTTTTTTTCAACATTATTTACACAAGAAAATCCCATGACAGACAATATGATCAGTGATAACAAAAAGTCTCAATTAAATGTCACCTGCTTAACCCAAGAAGAAGTACGGCATCGTCTAAAAATCACTAAAATTGACAAATCCCCGGGCCCGGATGGGATACACCCCAGAGTGCTGCAGGAATTAAGTACTGTCATAGATAGACCATTATTTTTAATATTTAAAGATTCCATATTAACAGGGTCTGTACCACAGGACTGGCGTATAGCAAATGTGGTGCCAATATTCAAAAAGGGGACAAAAACTGAACTTGGAAATTATAGGCCAGTAAGCTTAACTTCTACTGTGGGTAAAATCCTAGAGGGTTTTCTAAGAGATGCTATACTGGAGTATCTGAAGAAAAATAACCTCATGACCCATTATCAACATGGTTTTACGAGGGACCGTTCCTGTCAAACTAATCCGATAAGCTTCTATGAAGAAGTAAGTTCTGGACTGGACCAAGGAAATGCAGTGGATGTGGTGTTTCAAAAGCTTTTGATACGGTGCCACACAAAAGGTTGATACATAAAATGAGGGCAATGGGGATAGGGGAAAATATGTGTAAGTGGGTTAAGAACTGGCTTAGTGATAGGAAACAAAGGGTGGTTATTAATGGAACACACTCAGAATGGGTCACAGTTAACAGTGGGGTACCACAGGGGTCAGTGTTGGGCCCGCTTCTATTTAATATATTTATTAATGACCTTGTAGGGGGCATACGGAGTAGAATCTCAATATTTGCAGATGACACTAAACTCTGCAGGGTAATCAATACAGAGGAGGACAATTTTATATTACAGGAGGATTTATGTAAACTAGAAGCTTGGGCTGCTAAATGGCAAATGCGCTTTAATGGGGATAAATGTAAAGTCATGCACTTGGGCAGAGGAAACAAAAGGTATAATTATGTGCTTAATTGTAAAACACTGGGCAAAACTGTCACTGAAAAAGACCTGGGTGTATGGGTAGATGACAAACTCACATTTAGTGGCCAGTGTCAGGCAGCTGCTGCAAAGGCAAATAAAATAATGGGATGTATTAAAAGAGGCATAGATGCTCATGAGGAGAACATAATTTTACCTCTATACAAGTCACTAGTGCGACCGCACTTAGAATGCTGTGTACAACTCTGGTCTCCGGTGTATAAGAAAGACATAGCTGAACTAGAGCGGGTCCAGAGAAGAGCAACAAAAGTCATTAGAGGATTAAGGGGTCTGCAATATCAAGACAGGTTATTAAACTTGGGGTTATTTAGCTTGGAAAAACGAAGGCTTAGGGGTGATCTTATAATAATGTATAAATATATGAGGGGACAGTACAGAGACCTTTCTAATGATCTCTTTACTCTTAGGCCTGAGACTGGGACAAGGGGGCATCCTCTACATCTGGAGGAAAAAAGGTTTAATCATAATCACAGACGCAGATTCTTTACTGTAAGAGCAGTGAGATTATGGAACTCTCTACCACATGCTGTTGTAATGAGTGAGTCACTACTAACATTTAAGAAGGGCCTGGATGCCTTTCTTGAAAACTATAATATTACCAGTTATACATACTAGATTCTTTGATAGGGCGTTGATCCAGGAAATTAGTCTGATTGCTGTACCTGGAGTCAGGAAGGAATTTTTTCCCCCAATGTGGAGCTTAGTGTTGCCTCATGGTTTTTTTTTGCCTTCCTCTGGATCAACATGTTAGGCTATGGGTTGAACTAGATGGACTTAAAGTCTTCCTTCAACCTTAAAAAAACAAAAACTAAAACTATGTTACTTCGGTATTCGCTTACAATGTACATATGGTGCACAGATTATAAGGTTAGAGTGTTATAATATATACTCATACATCTACTGATATAGTAGCTGTTTAATATCAGAAAGGTGAGCAATAACAGTACATACAGAGCTACTTGACGCATTTCCCCTCCAGGGTGAGAAGTTCCTCAGGAGTAATAATAGTACAACCTCTGGCAAAAAGTTTGGAATCACCTGGCTCGGAGGATGTGGGAGCTGGGTGTAGCGCTCAAGGTCAGAAAGGTTGGGGACCATTGGTGTTAAGTGACATGAGAGGGATACTTGAGGTTCATTTTCATCTTACTTGGTGTACTAATTAAACCTATTATAAAAATCTATGGCAGCATGTAAGAGAATTATATTGTATGTTTCATAGCAATGTGTTTTTTTTTTGTGCAGAAACATAAAAATTACATTGCGCTACTTCATAAATACTCCCAGAAGAAAAGACAAACTTTTACTTTTGATCGAGTGTCTCAAACAGGACCTTCACATAATCCTGAGTAAGTAGAGTATCCAGACTTTACCCTCCTTAGACGTCTGCAATTTTTCTCATACATAAAATCATGGACCTTGTTTTAGATACAATTTTCATCAGTTTGTGGTCAGTGTGTCAGTTTTTACAATCAGTGTTTTATCAATTTTTCATTGTTGAAAAGCAAACTACAAAGCTTCTCTTAGGCTGGCTTCACACCACGGTTTTGAGCTGTCAGGCTGTGTCCGGTGTTTTGCTGGATGACAGCTCCGGACAGAACAAAAGGGAGGGCAAATATACCCTAGGATTCTGTTTTCTGCCGGAATCAGGACTGTTTGGCTGCTGCCGCTGTCCAGGTCCTGAAATTTCAAAATTGCGGCTAGTGGGAGCTAGCCGTGGTTCTGAAATCTCAGCAGGGAGCTCCACAGGTGCTGAAGTTCAGCGCCGGCCGGCACTGAGCTTCAGCACCTGAGATCCGGGAAACAGACAGATTTTCCAATCGGGTCCGGCACCCAAAGAATCCCATGTTATTGGGGGCCGAATCCGGGTGGATCTGGTTTTATTTAAATTTTTGCCCCGGGCACAAAAATGCTGCAAGCTCCGATTTTGTGTCCGGGGCGAAAATCGGATGCAGCCTGGTGCTGCCTGACAGGGACAAAACCGGATGTCAAATCACTGCCATCCGGCCCTATCCAGCACCATAGGGCTACATTATGTCCAAAATCGGGTCCGGGGCTGTCAGGGTCACACTGGACAGCCCCAGACCCGAAAAAAACGTGGTGTGAAGCCTGCCTTATCTATTGCAACAGTAATCACAAACAGCATAAAACAAGGTAATAAAAATAGCGTAAAAAGGAAATTTAATGAGGCCTTAAGGCTCATGCAGACATCTGTGAATCTTGGTACACTATGCACGGACTGGGTGCGGTTCTCCCAACCTGAGTGTGAAATCATCATAGAAATATATAAAGCTTTTACGCTCTGGTCAGAAGAGCCATTTTGCATGGACATCATCATGAGCCCTTATACCACGTTCATCACTGGAGTGCTTTTTCCCTTCATTCTGCTGATCATTGGGGATCTTTTTACTGTTCAGACATTGATGGCTTATACAATGTTTTTTTTTGCTCCAGACAACCCTTTGAAAACCATTGAACAATTTAGGCTTCACACTATAGTTAAGTCAAAGGTATATATTATGAGGATTTCTTTAAGTATGCACACTTACAGTGTACACTACTGTATGTTAAAAGCCTAAAGAAAATACTGCATGGTATACGCTTTATGTGGTGGCTCTCTTTTTATTTCAATCCAAACCATGCTCTATTTGCAGTATAAATAGAAGGGGTTAGACCCCTCGCTGCCATGGGATTAAAAAAAAAATCTTGGCAAATTGAATATTATCAAATAGTGATTTATTTTGCTATGTATGTTGGACCGATGCGCCTTCTTCAGGCAAAGTCACAATGTACATTAAAAGGTCAAAAATCGAAGGATATTGGTGTCATGAATAAGGTTAGGCCGAAACACATCGGGCCATAGAGAGGTTGGTGGGCATTTTTACCTGTGGTGTCAGTCTGTTTTAGAGAAACATTTACAGCACAATAATTAATAAAAAAACTTTTTTTTTGGATCCTTGCCGTGAAGCACCTCTTGTCACCGGATACTATCTCTTTGGGTACCTTTACACGCCGCTACTGGCTGGTGGATACAACCAGCTACTTCACGTGCATGAGCACGCACAAACGGTTACAAACGGTAAACGCACCACCTTTACACGCCGCAACAAGGTGCGCTACGCTACGTTACATCTATCTCTGGATACACCGCCGGGTGCCACACAAGTAGCCATCTGTAGCTTACCTTACCTCATTTACACACCGCTACAACAAGCTAATATGGGCGGACCTGGTGCAGCAGGGACAGCACATAGGCGTGCCACAATTGTGGATTACAAGACGTCCGTACGCTGATAGGACAAAGCAAGAACATCATGATTGGGCAGGCAGCGCAGGAGGCTGTTTAATAAATGACGCTCGAGCAATTGTGTAGTGTGACTGGCCATCTCCTTAAATATGCCGCCCTATGCAGCGACTACCAATCGTAATGCAGGAGCTTCCTCCAATGATCGCTGATGGGGTGCGGTAACCCGGAGCCTGTGTCACGCCCCAACTACATACCAGGTACATAGCATGGTGTAGAAACAACCCTTCTGTTCCTTCTTTACACGCCGCTACAATCGCCTGTGTAGCCACCTGTTTCAGGGCAGTGCTCGGAAACAGATGCATCTACTGCCGGGTGCCTCCTACCGTATTCACACGCCGCTACTACGGGGTACATTGCTGATGCAAGCTACATTTGTAGCATGTAGCTGGTTGTATCCACCCGCCAGTAGCGGCGTGTAAAGGTACCCTTTCAGTTTCCTATTTTCCTTTTTTGTGTTGCAATTTCAGTGCTGAGGAGTATATGTAGATATATACAGTGCTTTGTGAAGGTATTTGGCCCCCTTGAACTTTTCAACCTTTTTCCACATTTCAGGCTTCAAACATAAAGATATCAATTCAAATTTTCAAAGTAGGACACAATCGTGAAGTGTCCTCTTCTGTGATGAATCTCACTTTTGTCTGGGATGCACAGTGAAGAGGCCTTCGCAAGGGAATGTGAAAGTTTTCCATGGGTCATTTTTCAACATAACAACCAAGGCTACGGATTGCTATCGCTACTGTGATCAGCCTACATGGCATAAATGTGTTAGCATGGACTGCAGCATCTCATACTTTCAAGAGTTCTTCGTATTGCAAGTTCTATGTTTTTGAGTGTATACCTGTACTGTATTTTATATGTAAACCTATACATATTTATTTCCTTTTAGATTTGTCTACAGAGTCATATTTGGAGATAGACCGTTTACCCCATCAAGTGCAAAAAGTAGTATAAAACAGGCTGAAAATGAGGCAGCCTATCTTGCGCTACAAGAAATGAAAAGAGAAGCACCAAATGACCTTCCGGTACAACATAGTATATTACGTATATCATATATTAAAGCTAAGCAATAGCCAGCATGGTTTTATGAAAGACTAAAATTGTCAACCTAAGTAACTGAAATACAGCAATTGAAGAAATAGGCATCATTTATGATGCAGACCTTAGCTTCTTTATTGATATAAACCCATAAAAGTAGTGCTAACAGGCAAATAAAGTAGCTGAGACTTTTCATGCGGTGAATGCTGCCTATTTCTTCAATGCATTTGTCATAAGGGCTACAATATTGTAGGTTGAGCACTATCTATTACTGCAACAGCTGCGTTTTGACAGGGGTGGGAGAAAAATGGAATCAATTTGCATGATTGGAAGCTAGTAACTTGATGACACATAATATCAGGTCATCACACTCCGTTTTACCAGCCAGTACCAGGTTCTTTTTGGACCTAGCAAGATAATTCTATCTCCAAGAATATCTCTTAATTCGGGATGGGTGAACCCGAACTGTAAAGTTCTGGGTCCGTACCGAATACTTAGTGTTCGTGCACAGATTCCAAACACAGACTTCCCTGGGAAATCCGTGTTACAGTTTGAGTTCGGGGGTGGGTAGGGGTGGCTGTAAAACATAGCACATCTAGTATATAAAAGCCGAAGTGACTTCCGTCACTTTGGCCGCCACTTCCGTCACTTTGTCAGCTTTACACCCATTGAGGGTGAAGCAAGATGGCGGCCGTAAGCGGGGTCACACACACACACACACACACCTATACACACACACACACACCTATACTTACCACCGGTCCTGCATACGCCGCCTGCAACCTCAGTCCACATGTCGCCGCCCCCGAACTACTGGATCCAATATGGCGTCATATTGGATCCAGTGGTCCTGGGGCGGCGATATACTTTCTCAAAGATGGCGTCCAGGATGCAGGCGACGGATGCAGGGGCGGTGGTAAGTATTGGTGTGTATAGGTGTGTGTGTATAGGTGTGTGTGTGCCCACGGCACTGCGCTGAGCACTCTGCCCACGGCGCTGCGCTGAGAACTCTGCCCACGGCGCTGCGCTGAGCACTCTGCCCACGGCGCTGCACTCAACACTCTGCCCACGCCGCTGCGCTGACCACTCTGCCCACGCCGCTGCGCTCACCACTCTGCCCACGGCGCTGCGCTCACCACTCTGCCCACGGCGCTGCGCTCACCACTCTGCCCACGGCGCTGCGCTAACCACTCTGCCCACGGCGCTGCGCTCACCACTCTACCCACGGCGCTGCGCTCACCACTCTGTCCAAGGCGCTGCGCTCACCACTCTGCCCACGGCGCTGCGCTGACCACTCTGCCCACGGCGCTATGCTGACCACTCTGCCCACGGCACTGCGCTGACCACTCTGCCCACGGCACTGCGCTGACCACTCTGCCCACGGCACTGCGCTGACCACTCTGCCCACGGCACTGCACTGACCACTCTGCCCACGGCACTGCGCTGACCACTCTGCCCACGGCACTGCGCTCACCACTCTGCCCACGGCACTGCGCTGACCGCGCTGACCACTTTTACGGCACTCACTGCTAACCACTGAACCACCGCGCAGTGCTAACCACTGAGCCACCGTATACTCTGCTACCCACAGAGCTGCCTGTATAATCTGCTACCCACAAAGCCGCCTGTATACACGCAATTCATTTCACTGCACTCCCGTAACTATTAGTAAATAAACTATATATGGATTCTAGACTACCCGATTCTTTAGAATCGGGGCGCCATCTAGTAATTAATAAACATTATCATTATACTGTTCATATGAAGAAAAAAGCAGGCGGCACTCACCATTTGAGCAGCGATATCTCCTTTATTTCAAAGTGTCAATGGACATAATTCATCCGTGACTTTGTGCGTTGAGAGGGTGTGGAGGACGGCGGACGACGGCAAGCCATTTTGCTGTAACTACAGCTTCAACGGGTCCAGTTTACAAAGTCACGGATGAATTATGCCCATTGACACTTTGAAATAAAGGAGACATCGCTGCTCAAATGGTGAGTGCTGCCTGCTTTTTTCTTCATATGAACTGTTTATATTCTTATAAGGCATGCACCCCAGCAGCATAAAGGGCACCTAGTAGTGATTAGAGCAGAATCTGCTGTCCCAGGAATTGAAGCAGTGCCCGGTGTTTTCTCTTACACGTGCAATTATCATTATACTTACCGCGTCCTGCCGTCCCGCTGTCCCACCGTGTCTACTTCCAGGCTGCTCATTATCTTCCAGGATTTTCACTGCAGAGGGCGGAACAGCCAATCACAGACACTGTCCCACAGAATGGGTGTCTGTGATTGGCTGTTCGAGAAATCTGCAATCAGCCCACGTATTCTAGTATGGTAGAATGTATGGGCTGGTTTCAGCTTACTCCAGCAGCCAATCACAGATGCCCATTCTCTGTGACAGCGTCTGTGATTGGCTGTTGGGTCCATCACACATATAGTAGTGTAAAATTAAATAATTTAAAAAAAATGACATAGCGCTCCATGGTATTTTTGATTCTCAGTGAAGATAAAGCGGGCAGCTACGGGCTACCACCCCCAGCTGCCTGGCTTACAGGGAAGCCCATTTTTTTTTTTTTTTTTTTCAAACCTCATTTTTATTGGTATTTTTCAAAAATTTTACATTACACATCATGTATATATGAAACACAAGTTTACAAAACAATATATGAAAAATAAACCTACGGGTAAATATTGTCTGAACAATTCAATAGGTGGTACACAAAATAACAAAATTTGGTCAATACTGGACACCAGGTGATAATTAACTTAGTACATCTTTTCAACCGTATTACTGTTTCCAAGCAATTTTACAATTCCAATTTTCCCAGAGTTCCCCCCAGGTCTTCCAGGAGATACCATGAGGTGTTCTTAATTGGTATTATTATCTCCCGAATCTCTTCGACTGACAATTGAGATTCCATAAAACCTCTCCATTTTCCCATGAACCCTTTGGTTCCATTTTCCTTGTCCCGAAGAGCCTCTCTCTTATCCACTTCAAGCGCTTTTTTTAAACCCAAGATCACCTCTGATTTTCCGGGCATATCTGGTTTAATCCAGTGGTTCAACAACAAGCGTTTCGCCAGTAGGATTAAAACATGAGCTACTTTTAGCCCCTCCCCACTACCTTGTGGTGCCTCCAGGTCTTGAAATACCCAAGTTTTCGGGGTTAATTCAAAAGTAATCCTACATATTTGCGTGCATAAATCGCTAATTAAGGACCAGAATTTTTGCACCTTCGGGCAATTCCATATACCATGGATCATGTCCGTCTTGAGTTGATCGCATTTAGGACAGCAGTTTCTCCTGTCAGGATTGGTTATTGTTGTTGGAATATTAAAGCCATATATTAATCCGTGCATTATGCGAAATTGAGAATCCCGCCACTGCTCATTCAACACATTGTGCCTCACTTTATTCCAGCCTGCCAAGATACTATCTTCCACTGTTTCTCGTTCTAAAAATTTGCGCCATTTTTGGAAGGGTGCCGAAATCTCTCTAGGTAACAATGTTTCTCTGAGTGTCCCGTATATTTCAGAGATTGTGAGTTGATTTATATCTAATGCTAGTATCCTATCCCAGATATTACTTTTAGACTCCCTTGTCAGGTCTCTCAAGTTGGCCATAATATGGTATTTCAATTGAAGGAACTGTAGATCCTGAGCTCCATCTAAGTTATACTTCTCTATCACTTCAAGTTTTGTCAACCATCTGGCCTCCGACAAGTGCATCAAATCCCCCATCTTATGTATCCCTTTCTGCTTCCATTTATCAAAAAGGGCGTTCTCTCTCCCCATTGGGAAGTCTGGGAAGGCCCAAGGGACGAGATATTTGGACACCTTCCAAGATAAACCACATTTCTTCCTAACCGCCTTCCAAGACTGAATAGTGTCTCTAAAAATTGCTGACTTTTTTATATGAGTCGGTAGCCCCGCCATTGACGTGTGAAGTAGTGAGCATCTCTCCCAAGGAGCACAATATGACATCTCCAATTCCTTGTCCGAATACCTTTCTGAATCTTTAAACCATTCCGCTACATGTCTAAGGAGACATGCCAGATTATATCCCCTAATATCAGGGAAGTTTGTGCCCCCTCTCTCCTTTCTTCGGGTCATGGTTTTCAGACTCAGTCTCGATCTTTTGCCCCTCCACAAAAAATTCGTGAATGCTCTATTCAACCTGGCTACATCCACCCTTTTCAGTAGCAGAGGTAGAGTTTGTAGAGGATATAAAAGTCTGGCAAAACTGATCATTTTTACTAAATGGCTACGTCCTAACAGTGATAATGGTAATTCTAACCATCTTTTCAATTCTTTCTCGATTTTTTCAATGAGCGGGCCATAGTTAAGGGTATAGGTTAGTTCCGACGTCCTTCCCAGTTTCAGGCCCAAATATTTGATGTGCGTGCGTGCTATTGGTAAACCCAACTTCCCTAATGCCCCTCCTTTATCTTCCTCCCCTCTAATTTTTAACAGTTCACATTTTTTCCTGTTTAACCGGAAGCCTGAGAAACTACCGTAACATTCCAAAGTGTCCAACAGTGTAGGGAGGTCACGGATTGGATTATTCATGAACAATAATATATCGTCCGCAAACAGGGCAGAGGTCAGTTTCTTCTCCCCTACTGATATACCTTCAAAGGGGCTATAGTTATTCATGTATCTTGCCAGAGGTTCTATGGCCAGGTCAAACAGGAGCGGTGATAACGGGCACCCCTGTCTAGTGCCTTTCTGTAAAGGAAACGCAGGAGACAGAAAGCCTGGCGTATGAACTCTAGCTGTTGGACTAGAATATAAAGACTTTAGATACTGACGAAATCTCCCCTGTAGCCCAATGCGATCTAGTACCAGACCCAGCCATGGCCACCTTACCTTATCAAATGCTTTTTCAGCGTCTAATGTGACCATGGCTGGGTCCCCTGCTCCCTCTGATTTTCCAAACCGTACCGCATCCAATGCCAAGAGGGCTTTGCGCACATTTGTCACCGCTGACCTCCCCTTAACAAATCCCGTTTGGTGGCTTTGAATCAAGGTTGGTAGTACCTTCGCCAGTCTCTCCGCCATAATTTTAGATAATTTTTGAGGTCAAGATTTATTAAAGAAATGGGTCTAAAGTTTGCAGGGTCATCCCCCCCTCCCTCCCCCTTTGGTAATACTTTAATGTATGCCATATTCATAGTATCCGATATGGGTTCTCCCGCAAGGATGTTATTGAATAAGCCTGTCAATGGCGAGGTCACTTCCTCTCTTAGGATTTTATAGAATTCCCCTGTGAAGCCGTCCGGTCCCGGAGCTTTTCCATTACCCAATTTTTTTATTGTGTGGTCCACCTCTTCTTCCGTTACTAGTCGATTCAAATCTTCCAGATCAAGCTCCGTGACCGGAGTGAGGGGAACCCTATCCAACCAATCCATCCCCTCCCGCATGGATACGTCCGAGGTCTCATACAAATCTCTATAATACTTTTCTAACACGGAATTTATTTCCTTGGGTGCTGTCGTGACAAGTCCCCCTTTTCCACGGAGTGCCCTTATTGGGTTGGGTAGTCGCCGTCCTTTTGCTAGACCTGCCAGCAAGCGGCCCGCCTTGTCACCAAACCTATTAAGATCCGTCTCTAATTGCCCCTTTATCATCTCCTCTCTCCTACTGGCCCACATCTCAAACTCTGTTATGGCTTCTACCCAGACTTTTTTGTCGCTGGGGTTTTGTGATTGTTTGAACGACCTATATGCGGAGGAAACTGTTTCACTGGCCGTTATGTATCGTTCTCTTATAATTTTTTTTTGCTTGGAGGTGTGTGCCAGTATGAGACCCCTAAGTACTGCCTTACCCGTCTCCCAATAGAGACGGTGGTCTCCTTTGTGTTCTATATTATCAGACGCAAAACCACTCCACCATTCTTTTAGTTTTGTCTTAAATTCTCCGTCTTTTGCTAGGTGTGAGGGAAACCTCCATAAAAAATCTGTCCCTCTTTGGTGCGTCTCTGCTATTTCAATAGATATCGGACAATGATCGGAGATGACCATATTTTCTAATGTAGCATTTTCTGTCCTCCTCCACAAGCACTCGGACGCTAAGAATAGGTCAGTGCGCGACCAGGAGCTATGGGGGTGTGAGAAATGTGTATAATCCATTTCTTGTGGATGCAATACCCTCCACACGTCAATTAGTCTCGTCGTCTCCAAGAGCCCTGCAAGATCATTACTTTTTGTTGTTTGGACTAACGGCTCTCCTCTCCCTCCCCCTTTTTTTCCTATCTATATCCGGCGACACCACTTCATTGAAGTCCCCTCCAATTAAAAGGTTAGTTTCCCTATCTTCCAGAATAGAGGTTGACAGGTCTGTGAAGAATTGAGTTCTAGAGGTATTGGGTGCATAGATGTTGTGGATGCTCACTTGTTGACCTTGGAGTTGTAACACCACTTGTAATCTTCTCCCCTCTGAATCATGGGCTACTGATATTACGGAGTGGGCTAAATGCTTATTGATCAGCGTCAACACTCCTGCTTTTTTATCTCGGGCCCCCGATATCCACCCCGCCCCCACCCACAGCTTCTGCATATAATGTAGCTCGTGTGTTTGGAGGTGGGTCTCCTGAAGAAGGGCTATATCAGCCTTTAATTTTTTAAGGTGGCGTAAAATCATATAGCGCTTATTAGGAGATCTCAGCCCCTTCACATTCCATGAGATTATTCGTAACATTTTTTGATTCCCCCTATCCCTTCACACCCTGTGCCCTTCGTATGAACCGACTTCTTCACCTTTACCTTTACCACACTTGAGTGCCCAATATCCGATAATTGAAAAACTAACATTTGTAATGTAGAACCATTAGTTTTGTGTAACATAAACATGAAATTTAACAATGCACTCCAACGAACATTTGCCCCCCCCTTTCTTCCCATTCTCAAGGAGTCTTAGAGGCAATCCCCCCCTCTCCTTGGCTGTATACTATTTCTCGTGACTTCCCTTGTACTGCAGAAAAAGACAACTGCTCCCCGCGCCTTTGTTAATATTGGGCACTTATGCTTTTCCCCCCCCCCCCCCCCCCCCCCCTCTCCCTTCAAACACTCTTAGCTTCTTATTGGTATGTAAGCCCTCAAGCTCTGTCCCCCTTTTTTTTTTTTTTTTTTTTTTTTTTTTTTTTTTTTTTATTATATAGTGCAACTGTGCATTCTTGTTACCAAAATGAAGACAGAAGATGGGGATGAGCCTTTCCCTGCGGGAGACTCTTCAAACCTGTAAATGGTTGGTAGACATTAACGTTCCCATATCGTCCCGAGTTCTATAGTTTGGTAGAGTTGATCGTCATCTTCTCAGGTATCTAAATGGTGTCTCAAAGTCATCTGATCCAAGCTTGCTTCTGTGTTCTCTGTCTTTTGTCATCTTTGTACGGTGGTTGTTTTCCCTCCTTGGTTGCCGACACCTTTTCTGCATAAGAGTGCTGCAATGAAGGTGGCCGTGAGTCGCTTGTTATGGTCGTTGACCGAGATCTCTGAGGCGATATTGGCTCCTGCTGCAGAAAATCCATGGCCATCTTAGCATTCATAAACGACAGCATCTCGCCTTGGCTGTTTCTAAATCTCAAAATAGCAGGAAAGGCTAATTGAAACCTTATGTTTCGCCTGTATAAAAGGGTACAAGCTGCACTAAAGGTTTTCCGTTTACGTGCTACTTCTGCCGAGTAGTCTTCATATAGTCTGATTTTATGTCCTTGTATTACTAGTGGGATCCTCTTGGACCTATATTCCCTCAGTATGGCTTCCTTATCTTTATAGTCCAAGAATCTGGCAATGATCTGGCGTGGTCCCTCTTTTGGATCTTTCGGGGGTCCAACCCTGTGGGCTCTTTCCACTTTGCATTGTCTTTTTAGACCCACGACTTTAGGTAACTCTGTTTCCCAAATCACATCCAGCTGTCCCGGCAAAAAGGATTCTGGTAAACCAACCATCCTGAGGTTGTTCCTTCTGGAACGGTTTTCAAGATCATCCACTTTTTCCTCCGTATATGCAGAGTGCTTTTGTAAGGCTGCTATGTGTCGTTCCATGATCACAATCCTATCTTCAGCCTCTCCCAGTCTCCTCTCTGCCTCCTGTAGCCTTTCTCCATGTTGTTCTGTGGTCTGTTTTAGGCCAAATAGAGCTTCTGTGACCGTGTCCTTCAGGGCTGCGGTTATGTCAGCCACTATATAGGGTGCTATAGCTTTAGCCAGTTTAGCCACATCAATGGGGCTTGTAATGCATGCCAGTTCTGTTCCCTCCATTGCCTCCACATGCTGTGTCCCTCTCTGCAGCGAGATCTCCCATCCCTCCTCCAATACCTCTGCAGAGTCCAGGTGATGCTGTTCCTCTGCTTCCTTGTCTCTGTTACGGTCCCCTCGTGCAGCTTCTGTGTCATGGCGATCCTCTCCCACTTCTCCCGTCTCAGAGATGCGAGCACTGACTCCATTGCGCTTGGTATTCCTCAGTGCTTGTGCTTTGCCTCCTCCCGCGGCCGCCATTTTCGCTGCGGTCCCGCTCTGTTTCCCGCCCTTCACGATCTCCGGCTCCTCGCGTCCTGTGCTCCTCAGCACATAGCGATCTAGAGTCCCCGATGGTTTGGGGGTCCCCTCCGGGCCTTTGGGGGTGCTTTGGGGCATTTGGCTTGGTGTTGTCAGCGGGTATGTGGCGCGGTCTCCGGAGCTTCTACCTCACGCTGCCATTCCCTCAGAGCCGGAACCGGAAGTCGTCCCATTTTTTTTTTAATTATTTAAATAAATAAAAAAAAATGTGTGTGCTCCTGCTGTATTTTCATCCCTAGCCAAAGTAAAACCTGGCAACTGGGGGTTAGGATTCTCAGTGTGGTAAGGCCCAAGCGTTCTGGGCCCCCCAAGCTGAAAACTGCTGCTGCCCTGGAAATGACCCATTCATTGTAGCGCCATTTCCAGGTGCGTTAACTGGCTCTTCCAGTGGCCCAGGTAGGAGGTGGCATGGTAGGTAATTTTTTTTTTTTATTGCCAGCCAAGTTAAAGCCAGGAAGCTGGGGGTGGCAGCCTGTAGCCGACCGCTTTATCTGTGCTGAGAATCAAAAATACTATGGAGCGCTACATCATTTTTAAAAATTATTTATTTAAATATTTATTTATTCTACGCTATTCATTATCCATCAGACTACCATAAACAGCTGAGTGTTGTACTTTGCTTTCTCCAGCAGTGTTACTGACAATAAATTGCAATTCTAGGAATAACCCTTTAAAGCTGTTTTTAACAAACTAAAGTGGATACATTTGGGCAGTTCTATAGTTTAAACACTTGGGAACCCGTGTGTCAAGATTCAGGATCCAGAATTCTCCATTTGCTAGTAGCACTTCTGTCCAATCTCCACTTCACTGAGGTTTATCAGCATTTCGTAAACCAGTCTCTTTTAAACTAGAGACATTACCTCACTGAACTTCTAAAAAGTATCTGGATGCAACTGACAATATGTTGTTTATTAGTAGTGTACTTGATTGTGTGCCTGTGCCTAGCTCAGACCCTAAGCTTTTAGTCTCCTATTGGTTTGCCCTACATTTTGGTCATCACTTACTGCTGTACATTCCAATAAATAAATACCATGCATATTGTTACAGTACATAAGAGATTTCAAAGGATAAGAAACATTTTCTTGTTTACTGATTCTCATAATGTGTTTGCATAAAGTATTCCTCATGTATACGCTTGATGGGTTAATCTGAAAGTCACCCGAAACCTCTGGAAATTGAAAGAAAATCGCAGATGATTGTAAATCATAATGCCGTATAATATTTGAATCTATCCATTTTTGCTCAACACATCAATTTATTTATCTTTCCTCCTAGGACTTACCTGATGTTTTCATAGATTACTCTGGTTCTGAAAATTCTTCTCTTTCTGGAAGGTACCTAGTTATTTATTGGTTCATGTAATCATTTCACATAAAAGACTACTGAGCATATTGTATGTATAAGGTTTCTTACTTTCTTGCTAGGATGTCACCGCTTACTCTTTAAATAGGGCAAAAAAGGCTAATTCCAGTGATGTATCACTTACTGGACAGCTTGGTGTACTTTTCATAGAAATACCTGTTTTGTCTGACATACAGTGCCTTGTGATAGTATTCTGCCCCCTTGAACTTTTTAACCTTTTGCCACATTTCAGGCTTCAAACATAAAGATAGAAATTCTAATTTTTTGTGAAGAATCAAGAACAAGTGGGACACAGTCGTAAAGTGGAACGAAATTTCTTAGATATTTTGAACTTTTTTAACAAATAAAAAACTGAAAAGTGGGGCGTGCAATATTATTTGGCCCCCTTGAGTTAATACTTTGTAGCGATGCCTTTTGCTGCGATTACAGCTGCAAGTCGCTTGGCGTATGTCTCTATCAGTTTTGCACTGATTGCAATTATGCACATCGAGAGACTGAAATTCTTGCCCATTCTACCTTGCAAAACAGCTGGAGCTCAGTTAGGTTGGATGGAGAGCGTTTGTGAACAGCAGTTTTCAGCTCTTTCCACAGATTCTCGATTGGATTCAGGTCTGGACTGTGACTTGGCCATTCTAACACCTGGATACGTTTATGTTTGATCCATTCCATTGTAGATTTTGCTTTATGTTTGGGATCATTGTCTTGTTGGAAGATAAATCTCCGTCCCAGTAGGTCTTTTGCAGACTCCAACAGGTTTTCTTCCAGAATGGTCTTGTATTTGGCTCCATCCATCTTCCCATCAATTTTAATCATCTTGCCTGTCCCTGCTGAAGAAAAGCAGGCCCAAACTATGATGCTGCCAAACTATGTTTGACAGTGGGGATGGTGTTTTGAGGGTGATGAGCTGTGTTGCTTTTACACCAAACATATCGTTTTGCATTGTGGCCAAAAAGTTTGAGTTTGGTTTCATCTGACCAGAGCACCTTATTCCACATGTTTGGTGTGTCTCCCAGGTGGCTTGTGGCAAACTTCATACAAGACTTTTTATGAATATCTTTGAGTAATGGCTTTCTTCTTGCCACTCTTCCATAAAGGCTAGATTTGTGCAATGTATGACTGATTGTTGTCCTATGGACAGACTCTCCCGCCATAGCTGTAGATCTCTGCAGTTCATCCAGAGTGATCATGGGACTTTTGGCTGCATCTCTGATCAGTCTTCTCCTTTTTCGAGATGAAGGTTTAGAGGGACAGCCAGATCTTGGTAGACTTGCAGTGGTCTGATACTCCTTCCATTTCAATATGATCGCTTGCACAGTGCTCCTTGAGATGTTTAAAGTTGGGAAATCTTTTTGTATCCAAATCCGGCTTTAAACTTCGCCACAACAGTATCTCGGACCTGCCTGATGTGTTCCTTGGTCTTCATGATGCTCTCTGCACTTGAAACAGAACCCTGAGACTATCACAGAGCAGGTGCATTTATACGGAGACTTGATTACACACAGGTGGATTCTATTTATCAATACCAGTCATTTAGGACAATATTGGATCATTCAGAGATCCTCACTTAACTTCTGGAATGAGTTTGCTGCACTGAAAGTAAAGGTTACGAATAATATTGCACGCCCCACTTTGCAGTTTTTTATTTGTTTAAAAAGTTTAAAATATCCAATTAATTTCGTTCCACTTCACGATTGTGCCCCACTTGTTGATTCTTCACAAAAAATATATAATTTATATCTTTATGTTTGAAGCCTGAAATGTGTGAAATGTGGCGAAAGGTAGAAAAGTTCATGGGGCCGAATACTTTCACATGGCACTGTAGAATCAGCATATCTAAGAGCTGATCTGTGTGATCTTGAGGAAATAAAGCAATCACCAACAATATACATACATATAGCAGGTGAAATAAATATTGAAAACGTCACACCAATTTTATAAGTGAATATATTTCTAAAGGTAATACACAAGGAGAAACAAAGTGGAGCTACATTGCTTCTTAAATAAATATTTTGCAGTTTATTAAGCGACATACAAGTAACGCACAAATAAGGTGCAAATATGAGATGATCAGTAGGTACAAAAATAGCACTACAGATATTAAAACTTAACACATGGTATGTAAATACAAGGTACAGACAAAATCAAAAGGCTCTGTAAACAATCACTTATATATAGACCAAAAGTCCTTCAAAGAGTTGCAGGCCACATGTAAAAATTTAAAAACATTACATCATAACTATGATATTACCTAAAGTGCAAGGGCGAGTTCAAAATGAAGGTAAGGGAAGGAAACCCCCTCTGCAATGACCTCAATGCACGTTTCGTGTGTTAGATTGTCCACTTATTCATGGTAATGTCATGGTTATGATGTAATGTGGATACAAAACAAAACTGATTTTACTCAGCCAACTTTTCTGGATGAAAATTGGACCTTTCTGTATTTTTTTTATACGCTGATGTGAGCGAACCCTTAGTAGTATATTTTTTTAAATCAGATAAATTTTTATTAATTAAACAGATTCCGCACAGAATTACACAAATGCATCAAGACAACATGTCTCGTTTTCACATGAATAATTGAATTACAGTCCCAAACCCCTCCCTCCCTTTCCCCCCCCCCAAACCCCGCACCCCCCCGACAGCTAGCACATTACACAACAGCTCATGGTGTTATTTAGTGAAGTAATCGTCAATAAGGCATATCAATTATCCCGCATTTCAAAACAATTTGCTCACATCACAGCTAAATGTCATACTTCCTCTTCTCATCTGTAATTTATCCAGGGTGACCACATTTTCTCAAACATTGCTATTTTTCCTCTTTTCCCATAGATACCCTTTTCCATATACAGTAGGTTATCCACCTGTTTCTCAAATTCCTCTCTGCTTGGGGGAACATCTCGTATCCAGAATTTTGCAATCAGTTTCCTTGCTACAAAGAGTAATTTTGCAATCATTATTTTAAATGCATTTTCAATATTCACCTCCTCCACATATCCCAACAAACAAACTACCGGTTCTCTAGGTATTTCACACCCATACACTCTTTCTATTCGGTTAATGACTGCCGCCCAATATGTGGATAGTCTTGGGCAGGACCACATCACATGGAAAATGCCCGCATTATCTCCTCTGCATCTCGGACATTCAGAATCAGTCCTCAGACCTGCTCTGTGCATAACCATTGGCGAGCGGTACACTCTGTGTACCACGTAGAGATGCGAGAGCCTGGCTGATTCACACATAGACAACTTAGGTATGTATTCCAGTATACTAGTCCACCTATCATCCGGTATGTGTCCCATTTCCTCTTCCCATTTCGAACGTGCCTTTATAGGAAATGAAAGGAGGAATGTATGTAGTAGATCTCTATATATGCACGATATCACTCCAGTCGAGAGTCCCTCATGACAAATATAATCTAAGACAATATCATCCTGTATTTGTAAGGTACTGGTCTCACCCTGTTTACTGACTGCATGGTGCATCTGTAAATACTGAAGCCAACCCGAGTCTGGGAGTCCAAATTCCAATCTGAGTTGTTGAAAGGTCTTTAATCCTTGTCTATTTATAATTTGGTGCATGTATACAATGCCTCTATTTTCCCACTCCGTAAGTCGTCCCATTTTGATCAGTTCTGGAAGGTTCCCATTGTCCCATATGGGAGTGTATTTGGTCAAATTTGTCACTCCTCTCAGTTGTTTAATTTTTGTCCATACTTTATGTATAAGGTCAAATGTAGGGTATGTCTTTCCCAGTATTCCTACAGACCCGTCCTCAAGTCCATCTGTCAAAGGGGATCTACCAATTATTTTACCCAATATTTTCGTACCGTGACTGTTCCTTGAGTTACTTGCCCATCCCCTTAAGTGCTGACTTTGGGCTGCCAAAAAATAAATCCCAGCATGAGGTAACGCTAGTCCCCCATCATCCTTTGGCCTTTGCAATGTTTCCAGCCGAATCCTAGGCTGCCTCTTTCCCCAAATCAGTTCCCTGAATATGGCATTAATAGGCTTAAGTCTGCGTTGAGGGATCCACAGGGGTGAATTGTGCATTACATATAGTAGTTTGGGCATCAAGATCATCTTGATCAAGTTGACTCTCCCCACCACGGATAAACACAGCTTATTCCAGGCAGTAACCTTACGCCTCAGCACTTTCAGTAACGGGGCAAGGTTCAATTGCAAATAATCCGTGATGGGCAAAGAGACCCAAATGCCCAAATACTTAAACTGCTCCACCCTACTCAATCCTCCCGATTCCACTTCCTCTTCTGTCTCTGTCTCTTCTTTGTCTACTTTAAATAAACTTGACTTAGTCCAATTAATATTAAGTCCCGAGAGCACCCCAAAACCCTCAATGGTCCGCATGGCATGGCTCAATGATGCCCCGCTATCCTCCAGAAAGAGCAGAATGTCATCCGCGTATAACGCGACTTTTTCCTCATTTTCCCCGTATTTAAATCCCTTGATGTCACTGGAGTTTCTTATGGTAGCAGCTAGTGGCTCCACCGCGATGGCAAACAGCAGGGGCGATAGCGGGCATCCCTGTCTGGTACCTCTCTGTAGGTCTATCTTTTTAGAGACGGCCCCATTGACTCTAATTTTGGCAGTAGGTTGGGCATACAAGAGTTTTATCCATGACGTAAATTGCGGACCAAATCCCATATACTGTAGCACCCTCCACAGGTACCTCCACTCCACACTGTCAAAGGCCTTGCGAGCGTCAAGCGATGCCATCGCTCTTCTACCCATATTGTCCGACGGCAGCTGCAGATTCAGAAATAATCTTCTTAAGTTAGTCGCAGTAGATCTATTAGGCATAAAGCCGGCCTGATCTGGGTGTATTAAGGTTGATATCACCTTTGTTAAACGGTTTGACAGTACTTTTGCTAGAATTTTCACATCTGCCGTCAGCAATGAAATAGGTCGGTATGACTCTGGGCTCGCAAGGTCTTTACCTTCCTTAGGGATCACAACTATAGTCGCCTCTCTCATGGATGTTGGTAGTACCCCCTGTTTCTTAGCCTCCACATAGACCTCCAGCAATCTGGGTAAAAGAATTTCTTCTAGTCTCTTATAGACTTCTGCCGGGAGTCCATCAGATCCCGGGGCTTTGTCAGTGGCCATGCCATGCAGTGCCACTCCTATTTCATCTACCGTTATAGGTGCCTCCAAAGTGTCCCTATCCTCCATTGATAGAGTGGGTAACGATGCCGCTGCCAAAAATGCCCCCACCTCTCTTTCATCTAATCCTTCTTGTGACGTATATAGATCTCCATAAAACTTCACAAAGATCTCCATAATGTTCTCTGTATTCGTTGTTCGTTCTCCTCCCTCCCCCACTAAACAATGGACAAACTGGTTCCCCCTCTGCGCTGCCGCTATGATGGATAATAAGTGACCCACCTTCTCCCCTTCCTCAAAGAATCTCAGTTTCTGGAATGCCATTTTCCTATCCGCCCTTTCCATAAGAACTCTATTCACCTCCTTTTGTGCTTCTCGTAGTATTTTCTTATTATGTATATCACTCTGCTTTGCCGCCTCCATCTCTGCTCTCTCCAATTTCTGTATACTATCTTTTTCCTTCTGTTTATTCTGTGATTTACATCTACAGATATCCCGAAACAGAATCCCCCTCAGGTATGCTTTCATGGTCTCCCAAACTATCAGTGGGTCCGCACTTCCCTCATTTAAATTATAAAATTCCTCTATTTCCCTTTCAATTTTAGCCATATCAATATTGCGCAGCCACACGGGGTGTATTTTCCATTCTCTAACCACATTCCCCAGTGAACCCGGTCGTCTAATGGAAACCAAAATCGGGCTATGATCCGAAACAACTCTGGCCAGATATTTCACCTCCCCTATCAGCCCATCCAATAGACTATTTCCCAGGGCCATATCAATACGGGAAAGTGTGTCGTATGATGTCGAAAAGCAAGAGAAACATCTCTCCTCTACATTTCTGACCCTCCAAAGATCCGTCAACCCCATTTCTTGTATCAGTGCGCCAAATGGAGTCAGAGTGTTCCTACTAACCCCTCCAGATGTGGCGCTCCTGTCCCACTGTGTGTCTATCACGTTATTGAAGTCTCCTATCAACAGAAATGGCATTACCCCTTTCCTTTCCGCTGTCTCTCTGATCTTCCGTAATTTAGTACTGGAATATGGTGGAGGAATATAAACTGCCACGATACACATTAATTGTCCGGACAATCTACAAACCACCACCACATATTGTCCATCAGTATCTATTTCAACTTCTATCTCTTCATATTGTGCCGATTTATGTATTAATATTGAAACTCCCCTAGCGTAGGAAGAAAAAGTGGAGTGGTACGTCTTCTGCGCCCATTTTTTAGTAAGAACATCTACTGTATCAGTTGTTAAATGTGTTTCCAGAAGGCATATCACTGATGGCTTACGGTCTAGCACGTATTGAATAACTGCTGCTCTTTTTGACTTGTCCGAGAGCCCTCGTACATTCCAGCAAATAATGTTAGTCCGTTCCCCCATCAACCAAGATATTTTGTAGTCGGTTTGCCGCTGTCCCTATGCTTAGCTGTCTTCCCCCCTCCTCCCATTTCCCCTCCTCTTCCCCTTCCCACCCCCCCGTCTTCCCCTCTATCGTCTGTGTAGTACTCTCGTCGAGAGTGGGGTCTCTGAACCTTGGACCCGTTACAACCAAAGGACCAAATACCTGCCTTCTCCCATCTTGCAATGAGTATAGGCAATACCTATTCCACACCATGTTTGGTGTATCCCTCCCCCTCCCGCTCGTGCCTGCTTAGTACCGTTACTAACCTATTTACCTTTAAATTTAAATATTCTGGTAACACCTATTACCTTTAAACTGTATAGTATTTAAACAACAATATTTATTGGTTATTCCCATCATACCCACATCTCCCCAATCCTCTAGTATCATCCCCCTCTCCATGCTTATCACTCCGTTTGTCCAATAAGGTCAGGAGCGCATAAAAATAACATTCAGAGAGAAAAAAGAAAAAGAAAAAAGAGAGGAACAAAGAAAGTCAACAAATCTATCACCCCCCTGCTGGCCGTCTGTCTTCATGAAAAAAAACAGCAACGAAACAAAATCACCGATGCAGGGTCAGTTACCGGACGTCCATCTGTGGTGTCGCCACCATCTCAAAGTCACATCCAGGATTCCCAGAGTTCACGCACATTCTCCAGCTTCCTTGATACGTCGTGCATTAATATCCAGCCATTGCGAGGCTTCCTCAGCGTCTACAAAAAAGAAGACTTTTTCCAATGCTGTCACTCGCAGTTTTGCTGGGAAGATCATAGAATATTTTACGTTCAACTCTCTCAAATGCTTCTTTACAGTGGAGAATTTCATTCTTTGCTTCTGTACCACCACTGAGTAATCAGGATATATGGCGATCCTGTGACCATTGATTGTAAGCTCCTCCATGTCTCTGGCCTTCTGCAGGATGATATCCCTGTCCCTGTAGTTAAGGATCTTTGCAAGGATTGTGCGTGGGCCCTTACCAGGCGGCTGAGGCTGCATAGGGACCCGATGCGCTCTTTCCACAGCAAACAGTCTCGTCAGAGTTTCAGAGCCAAATTTCTCTCTGAGCCAGTTTTCAATGAACTCAGTGGGGTTTCTCCCCTCAGACTTCTCCGGAATGCCCACTATTCTCAGATTGTTTCGTCTGGAGCGGTTCTCCAGATCGTCCGTTTTTGCAGCCAGTTCAGACATTTGTTGGATATATTTTTTTCTCCATCCTCTGCATTTTAGTTATATGGTCCTCTGCTGTGCTCACTCTTTCCTCCACTGCACCGGTCCTAGTGTCCACTTTTTTTAGATCTTTCTTAATTGTGGATATCTCTCCCTGCACTCCTAGGACCTGCTGTGTCAGTGTCTTTAGAGCATCCTTGCAGTAGGACACCACTGCAAACACATCTCTTAATGTGGGCTCTGCCTGTATACTGTCCTCTGTCTGTGTCTGCCCGGCTTCTCCAGCACCTTTCTCCTGTGTTGGCCCCTCCACTTCCTCCTCTTCTCCCTCAGTCATGGGGGATTCATTCTCCTCCCCAGCCTCCTCACCTCCATCTTCTGTCCCTCCAGCACAGCTCTCCTCTCTCCTCGCAAACTGTGCGAGTTTCTCTGCAGCCGCCACGCGCCGCTGGTAAGTGGCATTGGCCTTCTCCGCCTCCTCTCTCTTGTCGGCGCCATCTTGGAGGCCCGCAGCGTCTCCCGCGCCCGCGTCTCGCTGCCGACGGCGGGTCATATCAGCGGTTCCGGACGGCTCCCGCTGCTGCGCTGCACTCCGGGGACCTCCGGTCACAGTTCCAGGGGGTCAGGGACCTCTCCACAGGATATTAGGCAGGATTAATGGCGGGCACTCGGCGGGAGCTCTAGGAAGTGCGACCGCTCACATCTCCTTCCAGGCCACGCCCCTTAGTAGTATATTTACTTATAAAATTGGTCACATGTGAAATATTTATTTCACCCACTGTGTGTATGTATGTGTGTGTATATATACTACTATATACTGTATGTGTGTGTGTTGCCTGCAGCATTTTTGTGTCCGGGAACAATCCGACGCTCCCTAACATGGAAGTCTATGGGGCCGGATTGCCCCGATCTAGGAGGATCCGGGAACCACGATGAACTTCAGCACTAGGGAGATGTCCCCTGTGAAGCGGTTCAACAGCACTTCGAAGGGAACAGCCGAGCTCTGCAGCATCCGGCTGCACATACGGACCGGAGGGCATATTAGCGCTCCGGTTCTGTTTGCAAATCTGGTCCGGGGCTGTCAGGTTCACCCCTGACAGCCCCGGATCGGATTGTGCCGTGGTGTGAAGCCGGCCTTAGGAGATCTTGGTATCTGCAGGGAGTCCGCACGGGTTAGGTGGAGGCACGCCTTCATACACTGAACTCAGGAAAAGAAAGGAAAAATGCAGCTGTAGAAATCCCTTGTGTCAGATTAGTGAAAATTCTATTTTTATTTTATTAGTTGAAAAATTTGGATCTGAAGTCCATGACAGTAAGTACATAGTAGGCACAAATACAATGAGAACAATGGCTCGTATAGGATACATTTTTATGAAAACTAGTGTCAGGGCAATTACCTGACATTGCTGAGTAATTGTTTAATAATAAGTAATTGTTTGATTTACTGAAGTATATACATATATACATATATATGTTGAACTTCTAAGATGGCGTCCAGAGCTCTTATGTAAGTTGTTTTTAAGTGAGAACATGTAAAAACATGTCTTTGACATCCCTACATGGCCCCATCTGGTCAAGATAAGATAAAGGGGTAGAGCTACACACCCTGCCAAGGGTTATTGAGGGACATGGAAAGTCCCTGTCACGCTTCCGGGGGAAGGCGCCCTAGAGTGGACCCACTGGGCCGTGGTAACGAACTCCCCTGGGTGGGTGAGCTGATCCTAGTTTACCCAACTCCTATACAGGGATTGTCAGGGGAAAGCCCAGGGTGTCTAAATACCACAGCAGCTAGTACCAGGGGGGCAGCTTGTAAGGTTAGCCTATACTAAGGAACAGAGAAGTATTCCAGGTAACAGGGTACAAGGCTAGGAGGCCAGGAATGGTGCTACCGGGGGAGAGCATAGCAAGGGTTCCAGGACACAGAGCAGAAGGATGTCCTGACCAACAGTCAGCAAGGCAGAAGCAAACTGACTTAATAATCAGGCACCTCCCATCAGAGGAGGTGGCCTGATATACCATGGGAAGAGCAGCTATTGGTCAAGGTGAGTGTCAGGTTGGACCTTGCCGGCCCGTAGAGTCTCAGGGAAGGAGTGCACCTAGCGCGCCGCTGAGTAGGCTCATGAAAATGATCATAGTAATGTGCTCATGTGCGAACCCGGCGGTCAGCTAACAGGAAGGGAACATGGCGACGGCTCCGAGACACAGCACACCTGGATGCCGAACGCCCGGTCGGCAGAGGAGCAGAAGATGCCGACCCGGGAGAAGTGAGCTGGGAAGCGGTGCCAGGGGGCCTAACAGTCCCCATATACTCTGCTAACTCTTTACATCATAAGGAGCCTATCACCATGAAGCAGATATTGTTGGAGAACCAATCATTGTGAAGAATTGAGAATGTAACCATGTAACCAATGAATTTGAAGTTTGATTAACTCATGTTTGGCGCCTCCCCTTCAGGAATATTCTGATATAGCAAACTAAGACTTGCTGTCTGTTATTTCCTCCGTCCAGTAACAAGATAAGGATCAGGTGTTTTGCCGTGACACTAGTTAATAATATAATAAAGCAAAACCAAGTATGGGACAAAAAGATGATCTATATATAACTCACCACATATGTGAGAGGATTATAACAGTCAGTTATACTGTATATCTAACCCTATTATGGGAGACTGGTACATGGATTCATTATTGTGATATTAAATCTTGTCTACCATTCATCGCATGAGGCATTAATAGACAACATCTTGTTCATATGGCAAGGGCCCAAAAAAAATGTGAGAGATTTTACCAACTAAATTAACACTAATAGATTTAATCGTCAATTAACCAGCGTGCACAATAATTCTAAAACAAGACTTTTTGAACATCACCTTAGTTGGAGACAGCATTAAAAAGAAAGTACTAGCGCATCTCAATTAATTAGAATATCACCAAAAAGTTAATATATTTCACTAATTCAATACTAAAAGTTGATTGCTCTCAGTGTGAGAAACAAGATACAAATCTTGTAGTTGTGATACCTTTTTAATGGCTAACAAAAATAAAATAAATGATGTTATAAGGCGAGCTTTCGAGACGACTCAGGTCTCTTCATCAGGCATGGTATGACAAGATATTGAATGAAACTCAAAATATATGTATGCACAACTAAAATGATTGGACATTTGACCAAATTAACGTTGCAAAGACTGGACATTTGGCAAAACAAACAAAGCTGCCTTGGAGAGAATCTTCAAACAGGCAGGCCCAGTGGTAATAAAGTCTTTAGGACACTAAATTATAAGAAAACCTGGTGTCCAAGATTTCCATGTCTTTGAACAACATTGTTTAGACGTGGTAATGAGCCATAAAACCATCAACAATGTTCAGCCCGTTCTGTATACAATTGAAGCTTCTAATTAGCTTGGATTCACTCTTCGATGTTGTTGGGATTTGAAATTACCTCTCAAAATTAAAACCTTCATATTATCAATGTTATGTACCTGGCCAGAAAAATGCTCCGCTACTGGAAAATTGATTTTTTTCGTGTGTAATTGTGTGACGATGAGACCTCATCCTTGCTCTTAGATGCTGTCCAGTCTCCCCAACATAGAAAGAACCTACTGGGCAAATGGTGCACATAATTAAATATACCACATTGGAAGAGGAGCATGTGAAAGTCCCAGGAATCTTATAATCCTGCTGTGTATTGGGGATCTGTATCCTGTCTCTAGTCTCTATGTGAGTACAGGTTTTGCAGCTCTTCACATTGCATGGATACGTTCCTTTTGGTGTATCCAAGGGCATCAAACTTCGGACCATGATGTTTCTTAAATTGGGAGGCTGCCTGTAGCACAGCAAGGGAGGGTCTTTTGAATATTATTTTTAGTCGGTCATCCTTGTGTAGGATGTGATGAAGTTTCCTGGCAGTTTTCCTTAGTACCTCAAGCAGTGGGTTGTAGGTCACTACCAGAGGAACACAATGGTTCTCTTCTTTTTCTCTGTATTGGAGTGCTTGACTTCTAGGGATCCTTGTGGCTTTAATAATCTGATCCTCAATGGAGGTGGGGTGGTAGCCCTGGTTTAAAAATGTCTTTTTTAGCTGGTTTAAGTGTTCATCCATTTCCACCGGGTTAGAGCAAATACGGTTATATCTGAGGGCCTGGCTGTAGACAATGGATTTTTTGATGTGATTTTTTTGATGAGTTTCATTCAATATCTTGTCATACCATGCCTGATGAAGAGACCTGAGTCGTCTCGAAAGCTCGCCTTATAACATAATTTATTTTATTTTTGTTAGCCATTAAAAGGTATCACAACTACTGTATCTTGTTTCTCACACTGAGAGCAATCAACATTTTCTCAACTGGCTAACACGGTACCAAACCTTTTTATTCTAATACTAAAAGTGAAACGCATATATATAGAGTCATTACAGAGTGATCTATTTCAAGTGTTTATTTCTGTAAATGTTGATGATTTTGGCTTACAGGTAATGAAAACTTACCATATAGATAGAAATGTATTACTTACTAATAAAAAGTGACAGAGTCATGAAAATAACATTCAAAACCTAATTTTCATCAGAGTTTAGTCCACTTTTTGAGGGAATAGTAAAAATCATTAAAAACTACTTACCAGTATTAGATCAGGATAATGATCTGAAAAGAAATCATCAATGAAATTAAGATCCATATTGTGGCCAAAAAAGCACATTCTATTATTTTGTCACCAAATCTTTTTGGTGATGGGGAACAATCAAGATCACAAACCTGGTTAGATATATGACTGACTGTTATATTCCTCTCACATATATTAACTTGGAGAGTTACATATAGAACAACTTTTTGTCCCATACATGCTTTTGATTTATTGTATTAATAACTGGTACTTTTCTTTTTAACCAAATAAATTTTTATTTGAGAAAACACAAAATACAGATGTAGAATAACATCATCCAATTTTTCAGATAGTAGCAACCTCACCCAACCCCTATCATCTGACAGTACCTACTCCTTCTGAAGTCATATATTGACCATTAGCTAAGATGACCTTTTCTGACTTGCTTTCATCAAGGTCAGTGAAGAAGTCCTTATCATTTGTCATATAAATACTGGCACCAGAGTCTATACACGACATATGCTTTGCAGATCAGCCTGTACTAGTATTAAATGCAGCTTCAACACATGCAGACTTTTCTTTTACAGCTGTTTTCACCTTTTGATCACTGTTCTGCTATTTAAGCTGACTCATTCTTGCTTTCCAAATTCTGCAGTTTGCTTTAAGGTGGCCAGGCCTTTTACTGACAAAACATTCCCAAGTTTCCCTGCGATTGCTCTCATATTTAGGAAAGTCCTGTGTCTTTAATGCAGTTTCTACTCTGGATTCATTACTGCTGCTTACATTCTGCATCTTTCGCTAATTCATCTACAAGCTTGCCTTTGACATATTCAAGTGTGAGCTCATCATCTGGCCATACATTTAGTGCAGTGACAAGTGTGTTATAACTTTCTGGAAGACCACTTAATAGTAGTGCAGCAACATGGAAGTCTTTAATTTCTTCTCAAATTGCAACTGAGATGCTCCACAATCTCCAGGGTGTTTCTTATATAGTCCTGCATATTCTAGCCATCACTTAGCTTAGACAGGTACAGCTTTCTCATGAGATAAAGCTTATTGCTGAGATTTGATCTTTCATGCAGTTTCTGTAACTCATCCCACATCTCTTTTGCAGTTGCACACTTGCATATATGCACAATCTGATCATCATCTACACTGAGGGAAATAGTGCTTTGTGCTTTCTGAAAATTCTCTACCCAGTCATCTGGTAATGGATGAGGCACTTGTTCCTGTGTATACTTCCACGTACTTTCTCTTATGAGCAGCATCTGCACCTTGAATTTCCGAGATTGATAATTCTGATTGGTGAGAGTTTGCACTGAGAATTTACAGTGATCCCTGCTTGTGGACATCTTCTCTGTTGCTCTGCTGCTTTTGCTTCTGTTGCTGTATTAATCTTCTGTGTGACTCTGTGTTCTGTGTCACTCCTGGAGTGTTGTGTCACGCTGGAGTTACGTGTAATGCTGGGCCCATTACCTGTTGGCAGCGGAGCATTCAGGATACACTGAAAGCGTGTTGACAACAGAACTTAGCTTTAATTAGCAACAAACAGGTACAGATATGAAGGGCTTTGTGGAAACAGGAATACACATCTTAAATGTCCCTTTGCAGCATCAGTAAGCTGCTGTGCTTCTCTTCACATGCACAGACACTGGAAACTGGTTACAGTCACATGGTTTTTCCTGTGTGTGAGCCTCTGGGAGTGTTCCTCTTTTCCCTTTAAACTAACTTTACTGAAATGCACAAACCTAGCAATTCAACACTTACACATACAGGATTGGAGTTGTTGCACTAAACATATTCCAACAGTAAGGAATTACATCTGTCAGTCCACCCATCTATCACAAATGACAATGTTAAGAAATAATACAGTGTTAGTAAAGATTTTTAATATCAATTAATATTTATTTTTAGCGCTGGTGGTGACAAAAGTGGTAACAGAAGTCTTTCTGGGAATGGATTCTCTGATTCAGCATCTACAACATCTGAGGTATTCCTAAATTATTGAATAAGTCAAGTAAAAATGATTATTATGTAAGAAATGGTGTTCTCCCTTGAAGAGTATATTGATAAATGTGTATTCTCTTATGAAGCTCATAGAGTATTGTTATTTTCTTAGTTGTGTTTTGCTAGATATGAATGACCACCAGTAATATTGATTTTAATTAGATTACCTCACAAATAAATATTACATTGTTAATGGGAATCTGTCAGCAGGTTTTTGCTATGTGATCTGAAAGCAGCATGATGTGAGGATACCACAGACCTTTATTTTAGCCGTGTGTCACTTTTTAGTCTGTGTGCTATAATTTTTATACAGTTACTGATTTTCTGTGCTGTACATCTAGCAGTGCTCAGAATGCTAAGCCCTGTATAATCTCCCACACACTACTGATTGTATAACACTGCTTACACCTCTAAATAGCAGCCTTCCGTGTGCACTGTACATTTATGGGAGGTTGCCGATAAGTGGTGGGACATGATTAGACAGAGCTGTTGACCAGGATGCAAGGGACACATGATTCTGTAGTGATAACCTCCTGCTGATAAAACACTGATTTTAGTGAAACAGCAACACACAGCCTACCAAGTGGCACGTCACTGGAATCTCAGCCCCTACATCATGCTTCTCTCAGATCTCAGATGTAAATCCTAATATAAATGCTCAGCTTAAAGCACAGGATAAATGTGAACTAATCCAAAATGTTTTGAACCTCAAGTTGCCACCAATGTATCTAAAGGGTTGAGAATGCGCAAAAATAGGGTCTTATCCTTTATAGACAGATATAAGTTGTCAATATTGGTATTGCTCACCTGATATGGTTGTGTGGCACACAACCAGCGTAATCACTCAGGAAAAAAACAGCTGCTGCAGGGACCGTACTTCCACAAGATGCGGTGCTCAAATCACAGGTTATTTTTCGGACGAAGTACCTTCTTGTCCGCGCTGCTGTCAGAAACATATACCACCGACACGGGACGTCTAGGTATTAATGATGATTTATTGCCTTATTTCCAACGCGTTTCGGAGCCACTTGCCGAGCTCCTTCCTGAGCAAGTGGCTCCGAAACGCTTTGGAAATAAGGCAATAAATCATCATTAATACCTAGACGTCCCGTGTCGGTGGTATATGTTTCTGACAGCAGCGCGGACAAGAAGGTACTTCGTCCGAAAAATAACCTGTAAGTTGCCACCAATAGCATTTAACTGAAACCACAAAAGAACAAGTCCCCACTCAGGTCTGTCATGTGTCAATGGAAATATAGATGGTTTCCCCATTACTGGTAGCACAAACTTTGGAAAAGTAAAACCAGCAGAAGCTGGGCTCCCAAAATTGAAATGCCCCCTCCCTTCTGAGCCCCACACTGTCTAAGCCACAGTTACCCGTCCACATGTTTGCCATTGTTGTAATGAGGAAGCCCATTTAATATATGTGGTGCATGTCTTGAAAAGCACAAGCTGGGCACAATGTACAAGTGCTACAATGTACTGGGCATTACAAGGGCTTATTTGCAATTTTTAATTCTGCAACATTGACTGTGTTTGACTCCATGGGTGTTTCCCAGAGACAAAATTATCACTGCACTGTAGATGAATTCCCTAAGGGGTGTAATTTCCAAAATTTGGTTACTTGAGGGGATTTCTGTTTTTTTGGCATATAGGGGCTCTGCAAATGGAGTCCACAAACTATTCTAGTACAATCTGTGCTCCAAAAGTTAAATGGCTTCCCTCCCAAGCCCTGGTGTATAGTCAAACAGTACTGTACTGTCACATGTGGGATATTGCTATGCTCAGGAGAAATTGTGTAACACATTATAGGGCCTGCCCAATATTTATTGCCCAAGTAAAAAAATGTTAATCTGGGACTAAAACAACATTTAGTGGTAAAAATGTAATTATTCTTTCTTAATCGCCAAATAGTATGACATTTTGTAACACACTTGTATTGTCAGTTTGCTCATTGCACACCTAGATGAATTCATTGAGGGGTGCAGTTTGTAAAATGGGGGGATTTTCTCTTATTTGGCTCCTTAGGGGCTTTGCCAATGGCACCCGCAAATGATTAATTTCCGGCATCGGGTGACGTCAGTACACCCACCCACTGTCTACTGCTTCATGCACCGCATGCGTCACCTGATGCCGGAAATGATGCAATTCGCGTCACTACAGCCCAGGCAGCGCCGTGGAGAGCAGGGAGGCGCTGAATACAACATGAATAGAAGATCACGCCTATTAGGGCGTGATCTTATGACGAAGAGGGCTCGCCCTAGGGACTAAAGAATATAGCCCCTGCTAATTATAATCACTAATGAGTAAGTTATAAAACGTTTTTCTCCACTTTCACAGGATGCTTTTCTGAGACAAAAGGAGTGTGAGATTAGTGGTGGAATGCTGCAGGGACATGATTTTGAAGCTTAGGTGGCGTTCTGGAGGTGACTGGATCCCTTTAATAAAATTCTGAAGTACAATATGGTGCTCTTCCCTTTTCAGCCTTCTCCTGTACCTCAAAAGTAGTTCCAAATCATATTGAGGGTATTGGTGCTCATAAGATTAAAAAAGACAGCGCCACAGACCTTTGATGGTGAAAAATCCTTGTGTCTTTTTATTCCATGGTCAAAAGAAGCGACGTTTCGACCACCCCTGTGGTCTTTATCAAGCTCAGTTTGTTTTACAATTGACCCCTTTAAATAGTGCTCTACCACACCCTAAGACAGTGTTAACCAATCACAATCCACATATAACAATTAGTACAAAAATACAAAAAAATCCAAAAAAAATCATCTTAAAATTACATACTAAGTATTGCATATGGTTACCTCACTTCTCAAAACAGGTTATACATTATGTCAAGCATTATATCAAACATTATATCAAAATCCATATATAGGTACATAAACGGTTAACAAGAGTGACCTATCAGTGTTTACCAGCCAGTTGTCATGCCAACCTCCATGTATAACAACATGGACGTCACATCTGCTATGGTGATCATCAAAATCTCTGAGATCCCCCACTGTATCATAATATACATACACAATCCATATATTTAACAGTCCATCACAAAGGAACCCTGTCACCAGCGGGTTAATACCTTATATCTTCCACCCCGGAACGCACCATTACAATCCATGTGTCCGGCTCCAACTCAGGGTTCATGCTGCAATTCATAGGTCAGCGTTTTACTAATCTCTCTGAGTGTACCGGCTGCGCGTGAATCCTAGAGGAGATGGGCGCCTGCCCGGTATGCTCTCAACCTCCAGCCTATGACCTGACTCCACACATCGGGAGCCTCTATCTGTACAGCCATAAAATTAAATCCGATAGGCCGGTCAGGCGCATGCGCCGTCCCCGTATCTCCATGGACCAATTACGTTCCACGATCCCTCTGTTTACATCACGTGACGCGTGTTCTCATCTTCAATTGGCCACTTGCGTCAGTACAGGAATGCACCAGGACTAATCGCTAGGCTTATGTGATCTCCTTACACCTTATGACCACACACTCTCTCCTCACCTATTGGCTCTATGGTATCCCGGCGTCCATGGAGACCAATCGCTCTCCCCAACCAGTTGCTATATATTACCTGCCTGTACTAGATCTCTAAATATGGTGGTTATTCCTATGTATTATAGGCACTGAATGGGACATGAACTACAGGTACTAAACCGGCACCATTCTAAAAACACATTGCCTATCATCCCCCATAGTCAATTAGGACGTGGTGTGATACCAGCTCTCATAGGTTACAAACCTTAATATCAGCTAATGGAAAGTGTGATCACCCATAGCCTCATGTCCACGTCCATGCTGTGTAGTACAATGGTTCAAAAACAACCATGGAAGACAATAACTATCAGTCTATAATCATTTGATATGTTGTCTCCCATCATATCTCACCATATTGAAAAATTCCCAAAGGTCTCAAGTGTAAACCGAATATGTTATCCCATCACAGAAGCAATAATTGATAGAAAATACATATACACTATCAAATACTGACACAATAACTCCCCTACTTTTTATTCCAAATGGAAACATTAGTCATGTGTCGACAGTCCATATGCATAAATGTCCATGTTTATTATCGCCAATTCTCATTATTAAATACATAAATCAACAAGTTAATAAACATGACTTACCATAAGAGGAACCCCAACACCTCGTTTATTCGTATCGAGTAAAGCTAAAAGAGAAAAAAATTAAAAACAAAAACAGAGTTATCAACAGCAAGTTCCTCCAGACCATATTACTTCAATAGGCAGCTCCTCTGATTATACTCAATGTTGAGACCTCTAGGGTGTAGAGTGTCCAACTCAAATATCCACTTCCTTTCTTTATCCATGAGGAGGGCCAATCTGTCACCCCCTCTCCGTGGCATTGGGACATCGTCTATTACCCTAAATCTCAACTGATTAACAGAATGTCCGCAATCATCAAAATGTTTTGGTACCGGCAATTCAACCTTCCGAGTCCTAATTGTACTCTTATGTTTAGAAATTCTTTCTTTAATTGCCATAGTGGTCTCTCCCACATAGAAGAGACCACAAGGGCAAGAAATAATGTATATCACAAAATCACTATTACAAGTGTATCTCTTCTTAATCATATATTTCTTGCCGGATCTAGGATGGAAAAACATTCTTCCTTTTAACATATTGCCACATTGGGCACAACCCAGACACGGGAAATTTCCCAAGCTGGGAATACTAAGTGGTATTTGTAAATCCTTTTTGGAGCTCCCTACATCCGTTTTAACAATCCTGTCCTTGATATTGCGATTTCTCCTATATGAGAGTAGTGGTCGGTTCAAGAATGGTTCAATCTCTCGACCCCTACCCAACAGTGGCCAATGTCTACGTATGATACCACTCAATCTACCGCTTAGATGGTTATAGTTGGTAACTAATGGGATCCTCTTATTATCCTTTGTTTTCACCTTAGGAATCAATAATGTCTCTCTCTTCATTTGCAAGGCCCTCTCTTTATACTGCATCACTGTATCCCTAGGATACCCTCGACTTAGAAATCTCTTGCACATAGTTTCAAGTCGTATATCAACTTTCTCAACATCTGAAACAATTCTTCTTACCCTCAAAAGCTGACTCCAGGGTAAAGATGTTATTAAGGGAGTCAAAAAACATGTTTAAGCCCTCCCTATCTCCCTTCCACACGAAAAAGATGTCGTCGATGTAACATCGCCAACCCCTGACATGCCCCCATTGGGGCGAGGTGTACACATGTTCACCCTCTAGGACAGCCATGTAGATGTTAGCATACGTCGGGGCCACGTTGGACCCCATGGCTGTCCCACGGCGTTTCCTGAGCTGAAATTTACGATGGAGTGTTCCCGTGATAACATACAATTTTTAGATACTTTAGTATACAAGAAAGGGAATAAACTACAGACGGATCTTTTCATTAAGAAGACTGATAGGAATAGTACCCTCCTATACACAAGTCAACACCCCCAAAGAATGGTCCAATCTTTACCCTGGAGTCAGCTTTTGAGGGTAAGAAGAATTGTTTCAGATGTTGAGAAAGTTGATATACGTCTTGAAACTATGTGCAAGAGATTTCTAAGTCGAGGTATCCTAGGGATACAGTGATGCAGTATAAAGAGAGGGCCTTGCAAACGAAGAGAGAGACATTATTGATTCCTAAGGTGAAAACAAAGGATAATAAGAGGATCCCATTAGTTACCAACTATAACCATCTAAGCGGTAGATTGAGTGGTATCATACGTAGACATTGGCCACTGTTGGGTAGGGGTCGAGAGATTGAACCATTCTTGAACCGACCACTACTCTCATATAGGAGAAATCGCAATATCAAGGACAGGATTGTTAAAACGGATGTAGGGAGCTCCAAAAAGGATTTACAAACGACACTTAGTATTCCCAGCTTGGGAAATTTCCCGTGTCTGGGTTGTGCCCAATGTGGCAATATGTTATAAAGAAGAATGTTTTTCCATCCTAGATCCGGCAAGAAATATATGATTAAGAAGAGATACACTTGTAATAGTGATTTTGTGATATACATTATTTCTGGCCCTTGTGGTCTCTTCTATGTGGGAGAGACCACTATGGCAATTAAAGAAAGAATTTCTAAACATAAGAGTACAATTAGGACTCGGAAGGTTGAATTGCCGGTACCAAAACATTTTGATGATTGCGGACATTCTGTTAATCAGTTGAGATTTAGGGTAATAGACGATGTCCCAATGCCACGGAGAGGGGGTGACAGATTGGCCCTCCTCATGGATAAAGAAAGGAAGTGGATATTTGAGTTGGACACTCTACACCCTAGAGGTCTCAACATTGAGTATAATCAGAGGAGCTGCCTATTGAAGTAATATGGTCTGGAGGAACTTGCTGTTGATAACTCTGTTTTTGTTTTTAATTTTTTTCTCTTTTAGCTTTACTCGATACGAATAAACGAGGTGTTGGGGTTCCTCTTATGGTAAGTCATGTTTATTAACTTGTTGATTTATGTATTTAATAATGAGAATTGGCGATAATAAACATGGACATTTATGCATATGGACTGTCGACACATGACTAATGTTTCCATTTGGAATAAAAAGTAGGGGAGTTATTGTGTCAGTATTTGATAGTGTATATGTATTTTCTATCAATTATTGCTTCTGTGATGGGATAACATATTCGGTTTACACTTGAGACCTTTGGGAATTTTTCAATATGGTGAGATATGATGGGAGACAACATATCAAATGATTATAGACTGATAGTTATTGTCTTCCATGGTTGTTTTTGAACCATTGTACTACACAGCATGGACGTGGACATGAGGCTATGGGTGATCACACTTTCCATTAGCTGATATTAAGGTTTGTAACCTATGAGAGCTGGTATCACACCACGTCCTAATTGACTATGGGGGATGATAGGCAATGTGTTTTTAGAATGGTGCCGGTTTAGTACCTGTAGTTCATGTCCCATTCAGTGCCTATAATACATAGGAATAACCACCATATTTAGAGATCTAGTACAGGCAGGTAATATATAGCAACTGGTTGGGGAGAGCGATTGGTCTCCATGGACGCCGGGATACCATAGAGCCAATAGGTGAGGAGAGAGTGTGTGGTCATAAGGTGTAAGGAGATCACATAAGCCTAGCGATTAGTCCTGGTGCATTCCTGTACTGACGCAAGTGGCCAATTGAAGATGAGAACACGCGTCACGTGATGTAAACAGAGGGATCGTGGAACGTAATTGGTCCATGGAGATACGGGGACGGCGCATGCGCCTGACCGGCCTATCGGATTTAATTTTATGGCTGTACAGATAGAGGCTCCCGATGTGTGGAGTCAGGTCATAGGCTGGAGGTTGAGAGCATACCGGGCAGGCGCCCATCTCCTCTAGGATTCACGCGCAGCCGGTACACTCAGAGAGATTAGTAAAACGCTGACCTATGAATTGCAGCATGAACCCTGAGTTGGAGCCGGACACATGGATTGTAATGGTGCGTTCCGGGGTGGAAGATATAAGGTATTAACCCGCTGGTGACAGGGTTCCTTTGTGATGGACTGTTAAATATATGGATTGTGTATGTATATTATGATACAGTGGGGGATCTCAGAGATTTTGATGATCACCATAGCAGATGTGACGTCCATGTTGTTATACATGGAGGTTGGCATGACAACTGGCTGGTAAACACTGATAGGTCACTCTTGTTAACCGTTTATGTACCTATATATGGATTTTGATATAATGTTTGATATAATGCTTGACATAATGTATAACCTGTTTTGAGAAGTGAGGTAACCATATGCAATACTTAGTATGTAATTTTAAGATGATTTTTTTTGGATTTTTTTGTATTTTTGTACTAATTGTTATATGTGGATTGTGATTGGTTAACACTGTCTTAGGGTGTGGTAGAGCACTATTTAAAGGGGTCAATTGTAAAACAAACTGAGCTTGATAAAGACCACAGGGGTGGTCGAAACGTCGCTTCTTTTGACCATGGAATAAAAAGACAAAAGGATTTTTCACCATCAAAGGTCTGTGGCGCTGTCTTTTTTAATCTTATGAGTTATAATGATCCTGATGTGAACTCTCCGGGATGGACGTGCGTCCAGTTGCTGGCCTGAAGTAGGAAAGGCCTAGCAAGTAACCCTGGGTGCGGTGACCAATTACTTTTTGTATGAGGGTATTGGTGCTGTCAGGAAAAATTACACTACAAACCGAGTGTTTCTTTTTTTCTTAATATCCCTTATGAAAATTAAAAACTTGAGGCTAAAACAACAGTTTTTGTGAAAAAAATGTAATTATTTTTTCTTCACCGCCGGATGGTATAAAATTCATTGACACACCTGTAGTGTCAATAGGCTTACTGCACCCCTAGATGAATTATTTGTAAAATTAGCTTACTTAACGGGTTTCTGCTTTTCTGGCATGTCATGGGTCCTGCCAACATGACATGGCAGCCTCAAATCATTCCTACTAAATCTGAACTCTAATATGGTGCACCTCACCTTTTGAGGTTTACCCTGCCACTTAAACATAGTTGTTGTCCAGATATGTGGTATTAGAAAACTCAAGAGAAATTGTGTAACAAATTGTATGGTCTATTTTCTCCTACTACCCTTTTTGAAAATTATATCTTTGGGGCCAAAGCAACATTTTTCTATCACCTCATTGGGGGATACAGGATACTATGGGTGTATGCTTTGCTGCCACTAGGAGGCACACTAGGCTAATGAAAAAAGTTAAAAAGTTAGCTCCTCCTCGACAGCATACACCGCCAGGATAGGGTGTGCCTGATCAGTTTTCAGCTTAGTGTCATAGGAGGCAGATGTGTCTTCACACAGTCCATATCTATAGCTCGATTTTTCAACTTTTTTCAACTTTCTCTCCATTTTTGGACTACAGACAAAATCTTTAGAGAGGCGACGGTTCCCTTAAGTGCGCTGCTTTCCCCAAACCATCAACAGATGAGAATATGGAGTGTTACCTGCATGTACCCCCTTCTGCACCGATATTATCCTCCACACCACGCCTGTTACTCCGAAGGGACTTAGAAGGGCGACGGTTCCCTCAAGGGCACCGCTCTCTCCAAACCATCAACAGATGAAAACATAGTGTGTTACCACCATGTACCCCCCTTTGCACCTGACATAAGTGATGTGCCGGTCCCATGACACCGCACCATCCTCGGGGTTTCACCTCCTTGAATATCCGGATGACTGCATATCTAAGTCTGTGCAACGCCCGTAGGCATCACACCTGCTGAAAGGGAGTGATACTTTGCAACCGGGCGTTATTTTTCTCCTGCCTCTCTTTCTAATCACCGAGAGTTTGGATTGAGGCCCAATACGCCAATTGATACAGCGGGGAACCCTGGAACCCCCTACTCGGAGAACTTGCGGCGACACTGGCTGGGACACACAACTAGGTGAGTTTGCTCCTACGTGAAGCGCTGCGTCCGCCTTGGAGGGCTCCCCTGCTTTCCTAGCTATAATAAGGCCCCCGGTCCCATTAACTCTCGGCCTACCCCTAAACTTTAATCCCGACTTTGGCCTAGTCCATCAGCTGTACTGCCTGTCCCCGCCCTCCGGAAAATGGTGATCCCCAGCCACGCCCCTCAATTCAATTTCAGCGCCTCTTGTCTCCGACGAGATTTCATGCGCGCTTCTCGTCACTCAGACTGCCCCTTCCTCATGCTAGCATCGAGGGGGCGGGGGTTGGTCTTCTAAGGGCGGCTATGGACCCCACCCCCGGGAGGGATCTCCTATGAAATATTTTCGGTATATCACAGGAGGACTTCTCGGCCAGGCAAGTACATGGGTATCCCAGCAGATCCTCTATGCATCCTGTAACCCACTTCCTATGAGCCCCATCTACAGTGTGTGTGCTGGGGTAGACAGCACACATGCTCAAGCTGCCCAGTAAGCATGCTGGCCTAGACAGCGTGTATACATAAGCTGCACCAGCACAGCGCACGTCCCCTGCACATTGTTTTTTCCCAAGACACATACGTGTCCTATACCTCCTGGCCCTCTGTTACTATTATTGTTATCATTATTTATTTATAGAACACCATTGATTCCATGATGCTGTAAATGAGAAGGAATTACATACAAGCAAGTTAAAAATGCAATGAACAAACTAACAAAGATGGACTGGTACAGAGGGGAGAGAGGACCCTGCCCTTGCAGGCTTACATTCTACTGGATAATGGAGGAGAGAGACAGTAGGTTGGGTCTTCTCTGGTGGTGGTGCAGCGCCGGGTCCGATGGTGGTGGAGCGCCAGGTCTGATGGTGGAGCAGCAGGTCCAGTCAGTGGTGGTGGAGCACCAGGTCCAGTGGTGGTGGAGCGCCGGGTCCAGTGGTGGTGATGTGGCACTGTGGTCATTGCAGGCTGTAGGCTGTTCTTAAGAGATGGGTTTTCAGGTTCTGCTTGAAGGTTCCAAGTGTGGGGGACAGTCGAACATTTTGGGGTGCAGAATTCCAGAGAATGGGGATGCTTGGGTGAAGTTTTGCAGGCGGTTAGATGAGGAACATACAAGTGTGGAGGAAAGAAGGAGGTCATGGGAGGATCGAAGATTACAAGTTGGATGATATCGGGAGATTAGTTCAGAGATATATGGGAAGGACAGATTGTGGATGGCTTTGTAAGTCAATGTTAGTAGTATGAATTGGATACGCTGGTGAATTGGGAGCCAGTGGAGGGATTTGCAGAGGGGAGAAGTGGAGGAATAGCGAGGAGAGAGGCGGATTAGTCGGGCAGCAGAGTTAAGGACAGATTGGAGAGGTGCAAGAATGTTAGCAGGGAGGCCACAGAGGAGGAGGTTGCAGTAGTTGAGACGGGAGATTATGAGGGCATGCACTAGTAGTAGTTTAGTAGATTGAGGGTTGAGGAAAGGACGGATTCCGGAAATATTTTTGAGTTGGAGGCAGTAGGAGGTGGCAAGGGCTTGGATGTGCGGCTTGAAGGACAAGGCAGATTCAAAGGTTACTCCGAAGCAGCGGACTTCAGGTACAGGGCAAAGTGTGGTGTCATTTATTGTGATAGATAGACCTGGTAAGCAAGGTGTGTGAGATGGAGGAAAGATGATGAGTTCGGTTTTGTCTACATTGAGTTTTAGGAAGCGAGAGGAGAGGAAGGAGGATATGGCTGATAGACACTCCGGGATTCTAAACAGGAGAGAGGTGACATCGGGACCAGAGAGATAGATGTGAGTGTCATGAGCGTACAGGTGATACTGGAAGCCATGGGACTTTATGAGTTGTCCCAGACCAAGGGTATAGATTGAAAAAAGGAGGGGCCCCAGGACAGAGCCTTAAGGGACCCCAACAGAGAGGGGATGGGGCGAGGAGGTCGTGTGGGAGTGGGAGACGCTAAATGTGCGTGTTGGAAAGGTAGCAAGAGATCCAGGAGAGGGCAAGGTCACTGATGCTAATGGAAGAGAGGATCTGTAATAGGAAACAGTGATCAACTGTGTCGAATGCAGAAGAGAGGTCTAGAAGGAGGAGGATGGAGAACGGTCTGTTAGCTTTGGCCGTAAGTTGTTAGTAATTTTGGTCAGGGCAGTTTCAGTGGAGTGGTGGGGGCGGAAGCCGGATTGAAGGTTGTCAAAGAGAGAGTTGGATGAGAGGTAGGATAAGAGTACAGTGTGGACATGCTTTTTGAGAAGTCTGGAAGCGAACAGCAACAGGGATATGGGTCGGTAGCTGGATGTAGAAGTAGGGTTGAAAGATGGCTTCTTTAAGATAAGTGTAATTGTTGCATGTTTGAAAGCAAAAGGAAAGGTACCAGAAGTCAGTGATAGGTTGAAGAGGTGGGTTAAGGCTGGGATAAGTGTGGTGGTGAGGTTGGGGAGGAAGTAGGATGGGATGGGGTCCAGTGCACAAGTGGTGAGGTGCGATCTGGAGAGGAGGTGTGCAAGTTCTCCTTCAGTGATGAAGGTGAGGAGGGTTAGTGGGGGAGGGGAGTGGTCTGGTATACATGGGGGTTGTGGTGGTTGGGTAGCAAAGATTTGTCTGATCTGATCGATCTTGTTTGTGAAGTGTGTTGCAAAGTCTTCTGCAGAGATACGAGAAGTAGGAGGGGGCAGTGAGGGGCGGAGGAGGGAGTTAAATGTGTTGAATAACTGTATGGGGTTGTGAGACAAAGAGGATATGAGGGTAATGAAGTAATTCTGTTTAGTGGTGGTGAGTGCTGACTTGAATTTAAGAAGTGCTTGTTTGAATGCTGTGTAGTCTTCTTGCAACCCTAGATGCTCGCCGCAGATTTTTATTGGTGTCTGTGTGCCAGGGTTGTCTGTTGATTTGTCGTGTTCTGCCATGAACGAGAGGGGCAGCTGCATCAATAGCTGATGTGAGTGTAGAGTTGTAGAAAGCTGTGGCATTATCTGTGTCATGGAGTGAGGATATGGATGATAGTGGTAAAATGGCGTTGGAGAGTGTGTGAGCGTCAAGATGAGATGAGATTTCTGCGAGGGTGTGTCCAACTTGGTGGACATTGGTGGCAGGTGAGGAGGACAAGGGTGAGAAAGTGAGTAGATGGTGGTCAGAGAGTGGGAGAGGGGAGGTTGTGAGTTTAGTTAGGGAGCAGAGGCGGTTGAAGATGAGGTCTAGTGTATGTTCGTCTGTGTGGGTGGCTGTGGAGGACCATTGAGTGAGGCCAAAGGATGAAGCAAGTGAGAGGAGTTTGGAGGCTGTTGACTGGTGGGTGTTAATGGGAATTTTGAAGTCGCCCATTATGATGGTGGGAATGTCAGCAGAGAGAAAGTATAGGAGCCAGATGGAGAATTGGTCAAGGAAGGCAGTGGTCGGTCTCGGGGGTCGATAAATGACGGCCACTTGGATGTTGGGAGGAGACTAGATACGGACAGAGTGCACTTCAAAAGATGAGATGTTAAGGGAGGGAGGAGGGGGAATTAGGTTTAAGGTGCACTTAATCATACCAGCCGCACAGACACCTCACTTTCCTTCCCAGGCCTCTGACCCCAACTATGCTTGGAGCCCTCTGCCAATAACGGACCTAATGGTTATGGCCTATATATGTGGGCCTTGCCCTCTCAGGACAGCACTCAACTGCCTGTTGATGTCGGTCTCTGACATGGGGCATTGCAAACAATCCCGACTGTCAGGCATCCTATACTTACAGCCGGTTACACTTCACAGCACATAACTGACTATGAGACTGAATCATGGGGCTTGCCATTCTAACTGTGAGCAGAAATCCAAAGGCCATGCATCCCATACCTGTCTGTTTGCAGCAGGTTAGCAGGTTACAGGATCAGTGGGTCTGTTCGTTACTCAGTACTCATAACTGGGCACTACGTACCTTCTGCGTGCTTACCCTATAGGTTCCGCCACCCTGGCAGTGAGCGGAAATCTGGCTGTCAAGCATCCTATCTGCCCGCATTTCAGCATATTACGGGATCCACACCACTATCAGGTGCATATATCTGTCTGCCTTTCCGTGCCATCAGCAATATGGTCTACAGAATTTGTCCTTTTTTAATAATGAGCGGGGAATCCGGTTGGTATTCTTTCCTGTTCCTATCTGTTCATAAGGTTATGGGATTCATCCGTCCGGTGCTCATATCCATCCGCAGGATCGATCTAATCCATATGCAGGTTTTTTGTCTATGGGACTTATTACTTTTCCAGTGTTCAAATCATACAGTTACTACATCTCTTTATAGTGTTTTCAACCGCCCAACTGAATGGTACAGTAGTTCAGCTTCCATCTACACTAGGACAGCTCTGGGGTCAAAACCTAGTTTTTACTTCACTGCCTTAACGTTTCTCCCCTATTTCCTGTAGCAAGTGATTCACATACCACATACGTCCGGCCAACCGGGCCCCTCAGTTAGCTGAGACAATCACAGCGATTACCAGGCTCCATTTGCTACCATTTCACTGAACCTTTCCCTTTTGTGAGACCTCCTGTGGCAGGTGGGATCAGTGAACTCTACACCAAATCAGAACCCCACCATTTATTTATATCTTACCTAACCACCTGGTATTCTACAACTCAGATCTACGCCCCATTACATCTAACATGACAGCAATTTGCACTCACTGGTCACTACTCAGCGCCCTAAGTCTACAGTCACAGGGGTTATTTATCCTTCACACGGGTGGCTCACACGTCAACCTCTACCCAGTGCTTACCCTCACAGGAATATTGGTACCTTAGGGTAGTCTGCGACTTATCAGCACCAGCATTCTCAAGTTGTCTGTTGCCTTTTTACCCTCCCTTTAGGAGTATTGGCATGTGGTCTGACCCCCTCAATTGGAGAGTGGATCACCTACTGTCAGATGCGAAGTCTCTTCATGCATTTTTCTCTCTTCAAAGTCGCAACAGAGATATGAATGGCAATGTCGCCAACGGCCCCATTGCGCACACACACACACACGAGATAATCGAGTTTCTTCCTCTGACTGAGGCGGTTCCAGGTCTTTCCCTGCCGTGTGGTACGTCAGACCTTCTTACTCGCTTCTCTCACTCACTCTTCTGAGATCACAGAACCCCCTGCCTGGCATCAGACAAGACAGCTCTATGGCTATCAACATCAACCCAGGCACAGACCTAGGAGCTAGATCCCCAACTACATATCCTAGGAGGTTGTCCTTATCCGACTGGGATGTTGTCAGGGCATAAGCTCCTGATTGTGGTCAGTGATTTACCTTCCCTCTCTAACAGATTCCTACATTGATACTGGGCTACTCAACCCTGATACTGGGCGTTTCGGCTGGTGGCACCAGTTCAGTGTCATTGATCAAAGATCTAAGCTTTATCACAAAAGAAAACCTCACACAAGCTAACCCTCGGTTATGTTTGTCGATCATATGTTCTGAATCTTACAGCACTCCCTGACCACTCTCCCCTGTGACAGTCAGTCACGCTGAGGCTTTTAACACTGCCGTCTTCTTTTCCTTGTGGGTTACCCTACCATCCTACAGAGGGCCCATACAGTGGGGGTATTTTTTGTTTTTTTTCTCTCGACTTTACACTTGCGCCTGCCTCGATTGCACATATATTAACTCTAGCGATTTTCAGCAAGGTTTAGCACGATCCTAACACTTGGTTGCCTATTGTTTCCATTGGTTCTACGGTTACTAATTGTTTCAGACCTCAACAGGATCATTCAATTCTCCTGGAACTCCCAAGTTTTTTTCCTGTCAGACGTTGCCTTTTGTCCCTAGGTTTCTCCGCTGTACCACCATCGTAGCCCTTTCTCTTTGCCCGATTAGTGTATGGACTCAATAACCCTTTTCCTATCGCGATTCTGGAGGTTTGGGGAATTGCCCTCTATCAGGCCAGGATTAAGACACGTTTCTACGTTTTTTAGGCGTGACTCATGAGTACCTTCTTTATTCAGGTTTTTCTAGAAGACTGATGTCGAAGTGGCAGGTTCACCTGGTATTGAGACTGCCTGTTTTGTCTACAGATTTGGTCTAGTTCAGTTCTGGTGGGCTAACCTGCTCGGTTAGACGGGATCCAAGGTTTTTTTCTTCCAGTTCACTTGGTCTTTTGTCTCCAATGTTTCCACCGCTCAGGACTCCAAAGGTGCCCTGCTTCTTTCTTCTCCACAAGAAGTACGTTTTTAGACTTGGAGAGCTGACTTCTCTGCTCTATATCTGGTAGAGCACTACATATTGAGCTTTTACTTTCAGCACTTTCATTCTCAGCAGGATGTGTCTCCTAGTTTCTTCTCTGATAACGGGACCTCAGTGAATTTCACATGCAGCCCTACAAATATGTAGCACATTCTGGTCCTAAACTGTCTCATTTTGTCCCCCTGTTGGGTACAGTTCTGTTTTTATGTTGTGAACATATGAAGTGTCTTTCTTAAGGACCAAGAAGTCAGGATGTTTTCTCATTTCTAGATGCTGGTTATACATTTAGGAGCATCCTGCCTGGGATTATTTTTTTTTTTCCCCTTCGATCCTTTTTCCTCACTTGCATTGAGGTCTCTTCTAGGTCCTATGGTTTTAAGTATTCTCTTTCATTTGGACCAAGGTTAACATTTCTTTACAAAATCAGTGGACACTTCATTCCAGAAGATTGGCCCCTGATCTTATTCCCTGGTCTTTCTCTTCCCACCCTTGGGGACTGCTTTGGGACGTCCCATGGTATCCTATGTCCCCCAATGAGGCGACACAGCTCCCGTCCTTATTTCATATTTTCTTTCGAGCCAGTATATCAAGGGCTCAGATTGCTTCTTCTACTGCTTTTTTGATCAAATAATTTTTATTAAACTTTTTCAGTAATAACAAAGAAATAAACAAGTATGTCTTTACAGGATAATCCCCAGGCAGTATATTACAAATCCAATAACAAACTCTATCCAACACCCCTCCACCCTTCTTCCCAGCCCCACCCAATAAAGTTATCTATCTCTCTTGATGTATTCAGCTTCTAAATAGCTACGATTCCAATTTACGAGTGTCCAAAGTGGATGTCAATCTCCTCATATCATCAGGTGCTATTTTGGATTTTAGTCACTCATCTCAATCACACTCTGTATAACTCTCTCATCCAAGTTAGTGTGACAGGTGCCAGCCCAGAGTTGTCTAGCCATGGCGCCCATATATCCTCCCATTTCTTGTCTATCCATCTCTTCTGATAGACATATTTCTCCATAGCAATAGTATTATTGACTGTGTCAATGACCTTTGTGATCGTGGGGACGGAAGGCCTCCTCCAGTGATCCGCAACTCTCTTACGTGCCTGATATAATATGCGTGGTTTTACCAATTGATGTCCCTTCGATTGAGGCAGACTTGATACTTGACCAAGTAAGTCCATTCGTCTATTGCTTTTTGCACAAACTGATCAGGCACACCCTAGCCTGGGGGTGTATGCTATTGAGGAGGAGCTAACTTTTTTTTATTAACCTAGTGTGCCTCCTAGTGACAGCAAAGCATACACCCATGGTATCCTGTGTCTGCCAATGATGTCTCAAACAAAGAGATTTTACGGGGAGTACACAAAAATCTTTTTAGTGGGAAAAATTGTAATTTTCAGAGTTAAAATTGCTCACTTCACCCCCTAGATGAATTCCTTAAGAGGGGTAGTTTCCAGAATGGGTTCACTTGTGCGGGGATTTCCTACTATTTTGCATGTAAGGTGATCTTGAAATCTGACATGGCATCTGCAATGTATACCAGCCAAAATGGCGCTCCAAAATTTTAACAGTGCTCCTTCCCTCCCGAGTCTTGCCATGTGCCTGAATAGTAGTTTTCTACCACATATGGGTTATTACTGTACTTAGGAAAAATGACACAAAAAAATGTAAGGTCCCTTTTTCTAATGTTACCCTTGTGAAAATGAAACATTTGGGGTTAAAGCACCATTTTGTGTTTAAAAATGTATTTTTTTTATTTTCATTTCTCAACTTTATAAAATTCTGTAAAGCACCCATGGGCTTAAGGTGCCCACCACATCTCCAGATACATTCCTTGAGGGGTGTAGTTTCCATATTGAGGTGACTTTAGGGGGAGGTTGCTGTTTAGGCACATCTGGGGCTCGGCTCTGAAAACGCGACATGGCGTCTGCTATCTATTCCACAGGGCTGTGGAGTCGGTAAATCAAACCACCGACTCCAACTCCGACTCCAACTCCTGAATTTCCCTGGCTCCGACTCCAACTCCGACTCCTTTGACTCCGACTCCGACTCCTTCAGTCATGGCTCGTTTTTAAATATTCCAGCCAATTTTCTACTCCAAATTTCAAATAGAGCACATTCCCTTGCGAGCCCTGCTGTGTGCCCATACAGTAGTTATGTACCACATATCAGTGTACTCAGGAGAAATTGCACAACACATTTTATGGACTATTGTCTCCATTTACCTTTGCAAAAATGAAAAATTTGGGGCAATATTTTTGTTGCAAAAAGTAACATTTACATTTTTTATTCACACATTGCTTTAGTTTTTGTGAAGCACCTAGAGAATTGTGGCTTTGAGTATGGTGTCAGTTTTTGAGTATTTTCTGTCAAGTAGGCCCCTCAAAGTCACTTCAAATGGGATGTGGTTCCTTTAAAAAATTGGTTTTGTAAATTTTCTTTGAAAAATGAGAAATTGCTGATAAACGTTCAACACTTCTACTTCTAACATTTTAACAACAAAAAAAATGAACAAATTGTGCTGATGTAAAATAAACAGGTAGGAAATGTTATTTATTAATAGTTTTGTGTAATATAACTCTCTGGTTAAAGGGCATAAAAATTCATAGTTTGAAAATTGCTAAATTTTCATTTTTTTGGTCAAGTATTTTTTATTTTCATAAATTATATTGACCAAAAAATTTACCACTCACATGTAGTACAATGTGTCATGAAAAAAACAATCTCATAATTGCTCAGAAATATTGAAGCATTCCAGAGTTATTATCTTTATAAAGTGATACTGGTCAATATTGTAAAATTTGTCCTGGTCAGGAAGGTGAAAATAGGCTCAGGGGTAAAGGGGTAATGTTAAACAAAGGCAAACAAATTACAATTATTAAAAAAAAATGCTCCTGTGGGAAGACATTGCTGTTATGTAACTTAGTTATGTTTCCTACTGGTTTCCTTTAACCCCTTCACGACCAAAGACATTTGTCCCTCCCCCTGATGTGGCCTCACATCTTCCCTCAAACATCTTAGCTGATCTGATCAGCTGACAAGTGTAGCTAACAGCATCGATTGGATCAGCGATCCAATCGATGCTGCTAACCCTTTGGATCACGATGTCACTCACTGACAGTGTGATTCAGAACCCAACCACGGGGATCGGAGGTCCCTTGATGCAATCATGGGACCTTTGATGGTTACCCTGACAGCTCGGGGTCCTTTGATGACCCCACAAGCTGTCTACAATCACTTCCTGTGGATGCCTGGCGAGCGCCAGCATCCACATGATGAGATAATTTGTGCTATATAGAGATGTTCTGTAGCTCATCTCAACATAACATAAGCAATCAGTTTATACAGCAATAAGGCCCCTAGGGGCTAGTGTAAAAGAAAAAAAAGATTTTAAAGTATGAAAAAATAAACTTCATAAAAGTTCAAATTTTGCCCTATTGAAAATAAAACTTATTAAAAACATACACATTTTCTGATCATCATAATGGGAGACCCAGACAATGGGGTTTAGGGCGCTGCCCTCCGGAGGTCACACTAGGTACTACAAATTTGTAGCACCGCCTCCTCCGCTTATAAACCCCCACCGTAGGAGACATCCTCAGTTTTAAACTTAGTGTGCTCGGAGGATCACGCTTTGCTTGCACTTCACTGCATTCTCACAACTTACGTGATGGCGTATGAAGACAAGGTAAAATGGTCCCATTCGGGATCCTCGACAGCCTCCCCGCTCACCCTGGTGGAACACGCTGGTGGAGGTACCGGAGGGCTTTTAGCCTGGACACTTTAGTGTTCTCCCGGTACGCTGTCGTGCTCCCTTCCTTTCCATCCCTCCATGGAGGCTCTGGATAGGGGGAGCCTGGAGCCTTGCACAGCTCCGCTCCGTCCGAGGCCTCCCTAAATGGTGCTTACAGACCGGACGGAGCCAGCCCAGTCCGAGGCCTCCCTAAATGGTGCTTACACTCCGGACTGGTGCTGTACCCCCGTCCGAGGCCTCCCTAAAGGTGCTTACAGACCGGACCGGCACTGAGGCACCTGGTGTGTCTCCTGTGTGCCTGGGGGTAGTGTCTGTCACTGTGGTGTCATGACACTCAGACCGCGCGGTTACCCTTGGGTCCGCGGTTCTGGCGGTGACCCTGTGCTGGGGTCTCCCTGGCTGACCGCCCTGTGTTTCACAGGGGCTGAGGCTGTAGACTGCGGGTGTTTTTATGTGTACATGCAGTCTGAGAGTGTGTGTGGTGATATCACTCTCGTTTCCCGCGCTGCGGGCTCCGGCACCTCCATTGCTGAGGCAGTCTGGAGGAGGAGGAGGCAGCCCTTATGGTGACATCACCGCTGGGCGTGTTGTGTGTTCTTCCCGCGTGTTCCTGGCTCCGCCCACATCTTCACTGTCGGCGGCCATCTTCTCCCTCACTTCCCGGCTGGGATCTGAACGGCAGCGCGTGTCTGCACTTGCAAGGGAGACCGGAACTCGCGGAGGTCACACACACACACCGCTTCCTCCTACCGCTTTACTGCGGTCGGTAAGCCACCGGGATTCCCGGTTTGTTTGTGACTTTGGCTTATATTCCCCTCACTGTGGAGATGTCCTCAGCTGGGAAGCATGCTGCTAAGGCGGCGGTGGCCACCATTGTCTGTACTACATGCAACGGGACACTGGTGGAGGGGTCCTGCAATAACTGCGGACGCCCAGAGGCCCGATCTGCTACTATTGAGTCTGCAAATCCGGGATTATACCCTGAGGTTCAGGTGATCCCAGGGCCATGGGAAACGCAGAATAAGATCAATGAATCTCTGCTGTCCCAGATGTCCTCCATGTCGCAAACCCTGGAGGCACTGCATAGGAGACTGGAAAACCCAGCTACTCCTCCTAGTTACCCCCGGGTGTCTCTTGCTTCTGCTGTAAGACTCCCTAAGCGAGCCCGTGAGGCTTCTCCTGAGCTCCAGACTCTCTCTGAGGAGGAGCGTTCCTCTGATGGTGAGGAAGATGATGGGGGTTCTACTCTTGGGTCTATGTCTGAACCTCCAGATGGGGTGGAGGATCTGGTGTCCTCCATCAATGAGACATTGCGTCTTGTCACTCCTCCTGAGGAGGTGACTGTACACCCCAAGGAGATCTATCAATGGCTGCGGCCAGAGGCTAGACCAAGTGGCTCCTTCATGGACCACACTAATTTCGGAAGGGTGATTAAAGCTCCCAGGTTGCATCCTGGGCGGCGTTATGTCCGTAAAACTAAGGACAATCGCTTTCCCTTTCCCCAGGAGGCGCTCCAGGAATGGTCGCAGTCTCCCAAGGTGGATGCTTCCATGACTAGGATTGCTGCGCGCTCCTTGTTTTCTGCCTCTGATAGCTCCTCGTTGAAGGATGCTACTGATAGACAGGTCGAGCAACTCGCCAAGTCTTCCTATGAGGCTGTGGGTCTTCGTTTGCCCCTAATTTTGCCGCAGTCTGGACCCTACAAGCGATCACTATCTGTTTGGATGGTATCACTGATCTAGCTAGGTCCAGTCCAGAGGTCCTGGCTCTCACTGAGAGAGCAAGGGCCTATGCGGACTATGCCAGGACGGCATCTTTGGAAACTGCCACTCGCTCTGCTGTGGCCTCGGCCAATGCAATTGCGATCCGCAGGCTATTGTGGCTGCGTCTCTGGGACTCAGATGCCACATCTAAGAAGATTTTACAAAATCTTCCGTTCGCTGGTGACAGGCTTTTTGGCACCGAACTGGATAAATTGATAAAGGATTCTGCTGAGTCTAAGATACCGCAGAATAAGCCTAAGCCACGGTATACCGTGAAAAGGAACCCTAAGCAGTGGTCCTTTCGCTCCGGTTCACAGTCATCAACGGCGTCCACTCGCTCAGACCGAGGGGGCAAGCCTGCTACTCAGTGGCGTTCCAAGAGTCGTCAGAAGAAGCCGGCGGGGGCAGCAGCTGCCACCCCCAAGCCCGCCTCGACATGACTCGCTATCTCATCCTGCCTCCCCACAGGTGGGGGGCCGCCTGTCCCGCTTTCAGGACACGTGGCTTCTTCACATTCAAGATCAGTGGGTTCGAGACGTAGTCTCAAGAGGTTACAGGATAGACAGCCCCCTCGGAAGAAGCCCAAGCGAAACGCGTTAGGGGGCGGTGGCCACGGACAGGTAATAAACTCAGACCCATGAACTGACTTTTGGTATACTATATGTGTGCTTGTTTGGCATGTACTTATAATCTGAAGCATTTTAGGCTGGTGCCTGCTATATGATTTATTGTTGTTTACTGCCTCACTTGCAACTTGTATTTCATGTGGTCTCCTGTCCTGTGTGCTACCCGGACATTACTTTTAATGCTGCATTTATGCACTAAATTTTAATAAAGAGCACTTTGCAATATCAATTTGGCCTGGCTCCAGGGTGTCTTTATAGGAATTGGTATATGTTTGGAGGGCCTTACACTTCAATAGGGGTTTTTTTGAAACCAGGTTACAGGATAGAGCTGACGTCACAACCAATACACCGATTCCATCGGTCGGTTCCATCTCCAGAAAAGGCTCAGGCTTTTTACCTGGTGTTGGAGGGACTCCGCAGAGACGGAGTGGTGGTCCCTGTGCCCACGGAAGAGAGGTTCAGGGGTTTTTACTCCAACCTCTTTATTGTCCCAAAAAAGGACGGCTCTTTTCGCCCGGTTTTGGACCTCAAGTTGTTCAACCGTCACGTGTTGGTTCGGAAGTTCCGCATGGAATCCCTGCGCTCAGTGATCGCGGCTGTGTCACAGGGAGACTTCCTAGCGTCCATCGATATCAGGGACGCTTACCTTCACGTCCCCATTGCACCAGCTCATCAGCGCTGGTTGAGATTCGCAGTGGGGGAAGAGCACTTCCAATTTGTGGCACTGCCATTCGGGCTAGCCTCAGCACCACGGGTGTTCACAAAGGTGATGGCCTCCATGATGGCTCTCCTGCATGCGCAGGGACACGCCGTCATACCCTATTTGGACGACCTGTTGGTCAGGGCGCCATCGGAAGACCTTTGTCGGGTAAGCCTGGAGGTGACCATGAAGTCCCTGGAACGGTTCGGGTGGCTTATCAACATTCAGAAGTCGACCCTGGTTCCGACCCAGTCATTGACATATCTGGGCATGGACTTCCACACGGACTCGGCCCTGGTGTCCCTACCTCAAGCCAAGCAGCTTGCGATCCAATCAGGAGTGCAGAATGTCCTCCTGTCTCCACAGTCATCCCTACGGGTATTGATGAGACTGGTGGGTCGCATGGTAGCGGCGATAGAGGCGGTGCCGTTCGCACAGTTTCGCCTCCGTCCTCTCCAGCTGGAGATTCTTCGCAGATGGGACAAGAGGACGATCTCTCTGAATCGGCTGGTGACACTGTCACAACCAACCAGGGACTCTCTACAGTGGTGGCTCATGCCACTTCACCTGTCACGGGGCCGGTCCTTCCTAAAACCGTCATGGTTAGTGGTGACCACCGACGCCAGTCTGAAGGGCTGGGGGGCGGTGTTCTTGCACCACAGGGCTCAAGGCCTCTGGACTCAGTCGGAGTCGGCGTTGCAGATCAACGTGCTGGAGATCAAGGCGGTCTATCTGGCGCTACTGGCGTTTCAGAAATTCCTGTCAGGACAGCCCATTCGGGTACAGTCCGACAATGCGACGGCCGTCGCCTACATAAATCATCAGGGAGGGACCAGAAGTGCTCAGGCCCTCGCCGAAGTCCACCGCATTCTACTCTGGGTGGAGGAAAACGGCTGCCTGATCTCCGCAGTTCACATCCCAGGGGTCGAGAACTGGGAGGCCGACTATCTGAGCCGACAGGGGATGGACGCCGGAGAGTGGTCTCTACATCCAGACGTCTTCCGGGACATCTGCGGCAGGTGGGGCACTCCGGACGTGGATCTGATGGCCTCACGGCTGAATCATCAGGTGCCCCAATACATGGCAAGATCTTGGGATCCCCAGTCTCTGGGGGCGGACGCCCTGATTCTGAGCTGGTCCAGATTCCAGCTGCCATATGTGTTTCCGCCTCTGGCTCTGATTCCCAGGGTCCTGTGGAAGATCAGGACAGAATGCAGAGTGGCCATTCTAGTGGCTCCAGATTGGCCCAGGAGGTCTTGGTACCCGGACCTGTGGCAACTGTCAGGCGGACACAGGTGGGCTCTTCCAGAACGCGCAGATCTACTCGCGCAAGGGCCATTCTTCCACCTCAATTCCAGGGCTCTCAGATTGACTGCATGGCTCTTGAGGCCTGGCTGCTGACATCCAGAGGTTTCTCTCCTACAGTGGTTGCCACTATGAATCGGGCAAGGAAACCTGTTTCCAGGAAGATATACCACAGAACGTGGAAAATCTTTTTTACCTGGTGTGCCTCTGGTGGCCGCTCACCGTGGCCTTTGTCTATCCCGACATTGCTGGCCTTCCTACAGTCGGGGTTGGAGTTGGGATTATCCCTTGGCTCTCTGAAAGGTCAAGTATCAGCACTTTCAGTGTTGTTTGACAGGCGCTTGGCGCTCCTCCCGAAGGTACGTCAATTCCTGCAGGGGGTGTCGCGGGTGGTCCCGCCCTATAGGCGACCTCTGGACCCTTGGGACCTAAACATGGTCCTGACGACACTGCAGAAACCGCCGTTTGAGCCACTGAGAGACGTCTCTCTATCTCGTCTGTCCCAGAAGGTGGTCTTTCTGGTGGCGATTACGTCTCTGAGAAGGGTCTCAGAATTGGCTGCACTCTCGTGCAAGTCACCCTTTCTGGTGGTTCACCAGGACAAGGTGGTGTTGCGCCCACGGCCTGAATTTTTGCCGAAGGTGGTTTCAACATTCCACTTGAACCAGGAGATTGTTCTCCCATCATTTTGCCCCGCTCCCGTTCATCAGGTTGAGCGCGACCTCCATACTCTGGACCTCGTGAGAGCTGTACGCATTTATGTGTCCAGGACCGCCTCCTTTAGGAGTTCGGATTCCTTATTTGTCCTCACGATGGGTCGCTGTAAGGGGTCCGCGGCTTCAAAGTCGACCTTGGCCAGATGGATCAAGGCTCCCATTCAGGAGGCTTACCGGTCTTCTGGTTTGCCTCTCCCGGTGGGTTTGAAGGCACACTCTACTAGAGCTGTAGGTGCCTCTTGGGCCTTGCGACATCGAGCTTCTGCTCTACAGGTGTGTCAAGCGGCCACTTGGTCCAGCCTGCACACTTTCTCTAAGCACTATATGGTGCATGCCCATGCCTCTGCGGATGCGAGTTTGGGCAGGCGGGTTCTCCAGGCGGCGGTTGCCCACCTTTAAAGGGGAACCATGTGTTATCCGTCTTGTTGAGGAACTCTTCCCGCCCTGGGGTATTGCTTTAGGACATCCCCATTGTCTGGGTCTCCCATTATGATGATCAGAAAAAAGAGAATTTTGTTTACGTACCGTAAATTCTTTTTTCTTGAATCATCAATGGGAGACCCAGCACCCACCCAGTTGTTCTGTTGCATGTTTGCATTTGATCTGTTCTCTGTTGAGACAGTGTTTCCGGGTTGTTACACCGTCTGTGCACGGCATTCTTCCCGATGTTTCGGGTGTGGTTTATTTCTCCTCGCAGCTTATGGACTAAACTGAGGATGTCTCCTACGGTGGGGGTTTATAAGCGGAGGAGGCGGTGCTACAAATTTGTAGTACCTAGTGTGACCTCCGGAGGGCAGCGCCCTAAACCCCATTGTCTGGGTCTCCCATTGATGATTCAAGAAAAAAGAATTTACGGTACGTAAACAAAATTCTCTTTATTTGGTATCGCAGCATTCAGCAAGGCCTGATCTATCAATGTATAAAATCAAATAAACAGATCTGTAAAGTGTGTAACCGAAAAAAAATCCAAACTCCAAAATTACGTTTTTTTTTAGTCACTGCAAAATTGCAATAAAATGCAATAACATGCGATCAAAACATCACATCTACCCAAAAATGGTATCATTGGAAACATCAGCTCAAGCTGCAAAAAACAAAACAAAGCAATAACACAGCCCCAGATCCCGAAAAATGAGAACACTACGGGTCGCGGGAAATGGCGCGACAGTGCAATTCTTTTTCTTAAAAAACATCAGAATTTTTTTTCACCACTTAGATAATACCGTAGGTAGTAAAACTATACATGTTGGGTGTCTATGAACTTGTACCAACCCGAGGCATCATAACAACATGTTAGTTTTACCATATAGTGAATATGGTGACTAAAAACCCAAAAAACAAACGTGTAATTGCACTTTTTTCAGTTTCACCGCACTTGGAATGTTTTTTCCCACTTTCCAGTACACTATATGGCAAAATAAATGATGTCACTTAAAAATAAAACTCGTCATGCAAAACAAGCCCTCATATGTCTATATTGACAGAAAAATAAAGATGTTATGGCTCATGGAAGAAGGGTGGAAAAAATGAAAAGCAGAAAATCGCCCAAGGAGAGAAGGAGTTAAATTCTCTCTCCATATATCCATCTAAGGGTGGAGGCACACTGTCGTGCATCAAACACGGAGCGTGATTGATGCACGACAGTGATGCGAGTGCAGTCCTAGTTTGGTGCGAGTGTAGTGCTAGTTTGGTGCGAGTGTAGTGCTAGTGTGGTCCGAGTGTGGTGCGTGTGGTGAGTGTGCCTGGCTGTATGTAAGTGTATGTGGTGCGAGTGTGAGGTGTGAGTACGTGTGTGTTGTTTTTTTTCTCTGCTGTCCATGGTCTTGATGGACCACGGAACAGCATTCCTGCTATCCCCATACAGTTACAATAATGTTTCATTGCTGTGACAGCAGCAGTGAAGCAGTATTGTATGTATAATTTATTATTTATTGCAAAGTTACACTTTTCAGCTTGATTTTACATGTTTTTACCATGTCGGCTGTTCAGGACTTCATTCAGCACTGTTCTACCGAGGGGGTTTTAAGCCGGTGATTAAGGGATTAATCAGACGCTGGTGTCATGACACCATCTGTCCAGGGTTGTCCTCCCCCCCCTGGATACATGGTGACATGACATCATGTGTCTGAATGGGTTAATTATTCTGTAAACCAGGTTTAAGTGCATGTCGGGTTTAGAGATGTGACAAAAAGAGCCGTGATTTGTGAGGAGCTGTCCATGGTGCTGAAGCTTCCATTCATAAATCACCGGCTTATTCTGTCACATCTCTAAACCCGACATACACTTAAACCTGGTTTACAGAATAATTAACCCATTCAGACACATGATGTCATGTCACCATGTATCCAGGGGGGGAGGACAACCCCTGGACAGATGGTGTCATGAAACCAGCGTCTGATTAACCCCTTAATCACCGGCTTAAAACCCCCTCGGTAGCACAGTGCTGAATGAAGTCCTGAACAGCCGACATGGTAAAAACATGTAAAATCAAGCTGAAAAGTGTAACTTTGCAATAAATAATAAATTATACATACAATACTGCTTCACTGCTGCTGTCACAGCAATAAAACATTATTGTAACTGTATGGGGACTGCGGGGGGCCAGTGATTTTGACAGCACACGGCTGCGACTCTCGCACCGTGTGCTGTGTGGGTGCGAGTTTGACTCGCACCCATATACTTTTAATGGCCCCTCGTGTGAGGCAATCGCAGTGCAATCGCAGCATGCTGCGATTGCACTCGGATTGCTCTCGCAAGGCGAGTTTAATGCCAGAAACTCTCATTAATGTGACCTGTATCATTGAAAGATACAGGTCCGAGTTTAATGCGAGTTTTTCTCGCATTAAACTCGTGCGAGTTCAACGCCAGTGTGCCTCCACCCTAATATATTTTTTATCTGTATCCAGGGGCGGACATGCCATTCGTGCAACCTGTGCAGACACACAGGCGCCCAAGAGATGAGGGGTCCCACCTTCATCTCCAAAGTAGCAGTTGGCTTCTGCCAGACACACAATATTATTGGACTGCCTACACAACTGTCTGTAGCTCAAACTACCAGGGGCATAACGAGAACACACATTCAACTGAAATGTATTTCGGCACAAAGACCCACTGGGTACCTGCACCACAATATAAGCTGTTTGCCAATCAGAGACTGGCAGCCAGTGATGTAACTAGAAGCTCATGGGCTCCAATGCAAAAGCTCCAACAGGGCCCCAAATTATTGCAAATCTTTAATAGCATTAGTCTTTTTTATAGGGCAAATGGACATCCCCTGCACCTATTGTAGTTATGTCCCTGCCAGCAGCTGATGTCAGCGTGCCACTCACAGACACATACTGTAGAAGTGATGGAATGCGTCGCCCAGAGCAGGCACACCGTTGGCAGCTTTCTGCGTCTGCACCAGTTAAGGCCACGTTACACACACAGATATCTGTTCAGATATTGATCACAGATCTCTGGTTGCAGTGAAATCTTGGACACATTGTTCCATTTTGTGGCTGTGTACAAATATAACAATGTGTCCATGATTTCACTGCAACCAGAGATCTGTGACCAATATATCTGTGTGTATAACGTGGCCTTTACAGGAGACTTATGTTGCATGATTTGGGAGCGAGGAGAGGTAAGATTCATTTTTTTTTTCTGTTTATGCCAGTGTTCCCCAACTTCAGTCCACAAGAGCCACCAACAGTATAGGTTTTCAGGGTTTTCTTGCAAGCACAGGTGTTGGAAATCCTGAAAACATGCAGCTCTTGAGGATTGGAGTTGTGGAACTCTGGTTTATGTGTTAGAGAACAGCAGCAGAATGGGGGACATTTATACCAGGAAGGGTGAAATATATAACAGGATGCGGGAAATATATACCAAGAAGGAGGCCAGGATGATGAACTTGTATAACCAGGAAGGGGCCAAGTATGGTGGGCATACAGTATATACCAGGATAGGGTACATATATACCAGGAAGGAGCCCAGTGTTACAGGCCACATTAATTCTCCGGGGTTAAAGTGGCCTAGGCCAGATTATTTCCTGGATATATTATGGCTTAGGCCAAACTATACCCTGGGGAATAAATTGGCCTAGGCCAGATTATGCTCCTTCAGGCCAGAATGTACCCCTGCTGCTGTAGATCAGATTTTTCACGCCTATGAGTACCATTGAGTGACATACTGTGTGGTAAATTTACAGCACTTGATCATTATAGGGTTTAAAATGGTTATGTTTGGCATGATTTAAAATAGTCAATCATGAGAAAATCTGTTAAAACAAACAATATGGTCATTCTAGAAATGATGCTTCTAATGAAAGCTGTGTTCACATGCATTAGTGCTTTGCTGTTACATCTTCATAATGTCAGAATAACATAGTATGCGGCACTAAGGCTGCTTTCACGTTAGTGTTTCTCGGCATTCGCGGCAGATCCGGCAGTTTTGCTAAATCTGCCGCCTAATTGGACACTTGTGGCAAGACTGCGTTCGAGAAATATATATGTGCTACATCTACAAGTCTGTCAAGTACGTACACAATTTTAACGTTTAAAACTATTTATTTGTATCAACTTGTAATAACAAGAAAAATGAATAACATTTCAAATTAAAGTTTCTAAAATCAGTGTTATTCTTTCCTCTGCTTGTTGTAGTGGATCAAAGATGACTTCAAGCTAGGATGATAACGTGTGGCTTGTATTGTTATTGCTTGAAGACTATCTTCTATAAAAAATGGTGCTTATTAGTTCCATTTAATAGTAATAATAGTACCGTATGTGCTTTAAAATAGCAGGACAAATCTTACCTACACAGAGGTATCTAAGGCTGCCTTCAGACTTGCAGATTCATCTGCAGCGTTTTGCAGATGCATCTGCAAGCATCTGCATGCAGACCGCGGCCCCTATGTTTATAATGGAGCGCACGGCGGTCTGCAGATGCTTGCAGACCGCCGTGCGCTCTCATTGCCCGCCATTAGTGATCTGTGCGCAGGCGGATGCCTGCGTACAGATCACACACTCTCGTCCGCACCAGGGACGCGAGATGTTGCGTCTGTGGTGCGGGCGAGAGTGTGTGATTTGTGCGCAGGCATCCGCCTGCGCACAGATCACTAATGACGGGCAATGAGAGCGCACGGCGGTCTGCAAGCATCTGCAGACCGCCGTGCGCTCCATTATAAACATAGGGGCCGCGGTCTGCATGCAGATGCTTGCAGATGCATCTGCAAAACGCTGCAGATGCATCTGCAAGTCTGAAGGCAGCCTTAAGTGCTTGATGTTGGGTTAATCATCTGGGGTTGGAGTTCTCGCTTTTTGCCACTAGGTGTCGCTCTATTTCTAAAATGCAAATAAAGTTGGATCTTGTGAGTTTTGGTTTGTGTATCTAGAACATTCCACCAGGGAGGGAAGGGGGTTACCTTTTAAGTTGTTTGGTGCTAGTTAAGATGTTCCGGATTGGAGTATTCGCTGTTGCTAGTGCTCCTTGTCTAATGGCTGTATAGTAAGTGAATATGTTACTCAATAAGTAAAAATCCTAACTCCTAGTAGTGTGATTATGCTGCAAATTGAACGCTTATACTACTCACTCGCTTGTAGTGACAGTCTCTGGTCTCCCGCTGTTTCTTCCTGGACTCCTTCGGTGTCTGGGCGGCCCGGAATGGCTAGCATGTGCCCTGGCCACAGGCACAGTCCCTTTTCCGGGTGAGAGTATTACTCAGTGTCTGCTCTCCCAGGAGGTGCGTTACAGGCTGGAGCTGTCAGGCGCCTCAGTCGAGGTGGAAGTCAGGTAAGGGTACTTTCACATCAGCGTTTTTTTTAAATCGCGGCAGATGCGGTGAAAAAAACGCATCTGCCGCGATTACCGCATAAACCGCTGCACTCGCGGCACAGTTGCGGCAAGCCCTATACAATGTATATGCGGGCTTTCGGCAGGTGCGGCAAGTGCGGTTTTGGCACTTGCGGCAGGTGCGGCCGCGAAAACAAAACGCAGTCAGCCGCGGTTTTTTCGCGGCCGCAAGTGCCAAAACCGCACTTGCCACAAGCCCGCATGTACATTGTATGGGGCTTGCCGCAACTGTGCCGCAAGTGCAGCGGTTATTTGGTAATCGCGGCAGATGCGTTTTTTTCACCGCAACTGCCATGATCAGCATAAAACGCTGATGTGAAAGCAGCCTTAGTCACTGGGCGGTGCTGAGCAGTGTCTGATTGTGAGTGGAGTGGGCGGGGTCAACACATTTCATAGGCTCCACCTACTTCATCAAGATACCCGCCCCTCTCTCTAGAGTTTCTTATATACTTGTCTCTCTCCTCTGATTGGTCAGTGCTAGTTGCCAGGACAACACCCTTTGTGTGTACACTGGGAGGCGTCTTTATGCAGTCTCTTTGTTCCTATGTTCTAACGAGCTGTGTCAAACCTTTATTGTGCTGCTACAGCCTGCATTGGTTAACCCCTTATGATCCTGCTATCTGGACAGCATAGGAGTATTATTTGAGTAACGATTGTGGGCTTTGGGTGGATTTTTAAAAAAAATTTTTTATGTGGTTCTCCCCAATTATATGCTAACATTCTTGTCTTATATTTTTTGGTGATCTGGGTTGACTCTGGTGCGTTGCGAGTACGTCCCACCAGGTCACTTCTGAAACGGTTTAGTTGTCACTCTTTTACCCTCAGCCGTGGTGAACTCAAATTTTAAGCCTTTATCGTGGGGACAGTCCCTAGAACTAATGTGTAGTTGCTGAAGTTAGTGTGCTCTAATCTTTCTTAAATTTGTTTATTTGGTGGAGATATTAGGTGTTTTTTACTTGAATCCATAGGTTTCCACCTCGTGGTTCAGTCCTTTTGGTACCAAAGTATCCAGGGTAAAAATCCACTTCGTCTCCATACATGACATCCTTTCCAGGTGGTTTCCCCCTCTCCAATTCTTCTTCACCTCTTCGATCGCCATGAAGTGTGAACCTTTAATTTTACAACTGTGGAACTCTTTAAAGTGTCTACTCAATGGGTGGCCCTGGAACCCCTTCCTAATATTCCTCAAGTGTTCACTCATTCTTTTTAATAAAGCCCTTGAGGTTCAGCCTATGTAGTGTTTTTGACATGGACATGTGATGGCGTAGATCACGGTTTTTGTATGACAAGTTAAATGGTTCTTGATTTTATATGTAGTTTTTTTGTCACTGCTTTGGATTTCTGAGTATAGATTATTCTTCGATACAAATCCCTGATAAACGGTACATATTTTGCAGGGTCTAAATCCCTCCGCCAATGGATGACTTGCTATTGTTGATTGAATGGGTTTCCTTGTCACTACCGTACTACCGCAATACAAAAAAACGCAGTCCTAAAAAACGCAGTAAACAAAGCAAAAAATATCGTAATAAAACCCGCAAAAACGAACAATACAAACCCCACGAAAGAAAGACCAAAAAAGAAAAATAAGAGCAGGAAAAAAATGTAATTCAATCAAAAGAACATAGATAAGAATTGTTTTCAGGTAAAAAAAATCAAAAAGGAGGAAAGGATGTAGGGGTAGGAAGTGCACCAAGAAAGAAAAAAACAAATGTAGAACAGTCAGAACACACACAAAAAATAATTTACCTTAGCAACCACATACTCACAACACAGGAAGTTAGTCTACTACAGAAGGGCCTAAAATATGCCCCCTCTAGAGAAGTGGTCCCCTTCAATTTATTTATTGCGATAAAAACATACCTCTGTAATCTGAGAATCAAGAAATTCTACATTAAAAACCCCAAGGAAAGAATAAACATGCAACAGAATGGAATGAGGCAGAAGCACTGTCACAATTACAAGACACAAAGACATACAAAGTTCTACTAACGGATCCCACAGCAAAATATATGAAGGAACTCAAGACTTTAGTGGAAATGGGAGAAACATTAGGAATCCTTTTAAAAAAAGAGAAACAATTTATTATGAACACAATGCCAACCATACCTATGTTCTACCATAATACAAAGATCCATAAGAGTATGATGAAACCACTGGGTCAACCGACAATTTTGGGCATCAATTGCTTAACAGCGAATCTCTCCAAATATATTGACCAATACCTACAAAAGGTAGTGAGAGCGATCCCAGCATATCTAAAGGACACAACTCACATGCTACAAACCCTAGCCTCAATCAAATATGAGTCACGGTACATTATGGGGACCCTGGACGTTAAGTCTTTATACACGGTTATTGACCACCAGAAAGCATGCACGGCAGCGGAATACTTCCTGAGAAAATTCACCCCACTCAAAGAAGAACAAATCAACTTCATTATATCGAGCATCATGTTTATTTTAAAACACAACTACTTCAAGTTTGGTGGAACATTCTATAAGCAAGCAGTCGGTACAGCGATGGGTACGAGATTCGCACCAAGTTTCGCAAACTTGTTTGTGGCGAAATGGGAGGAACTAGAGATTTACCCGGAAGGTGTCTTAATAGAAGATCTATACGTCTGGAAGAGGTTCATAGATGATGTCTTCTTCATATGGAAGGGAACCGAGAATAATTTATTACAATTTCTGGAGAGAATGAATCACAACAACTATGGTCTAAACTTCACCGCCACAACAAATAAGCAAAGCATCAACTTCCTGGATCTAACTATCTACAATGATGGCAGCAACCAACTGAGCACAAAAACCTTCAGAAAAGAAACAGACTCTAACAGTTTTATCCCAAGAGACAGTTGTCATTTAAATAGTTGGCTCAAGAGCATCCCCAAAAGCCAGTTGATAAGGTTGAAGAGAAACTGTACGCTAGAAAAAGATTTTGAACAAGAAGCTGAATCCCTGACTAGAGAGCTTATCAGCAAAGGATACGAGGAGAACATGCTAAGTAAGACCCATGAAGATGTCAATAAGATAGATAGAAAACAACTCCTGATAGCAAAAAACAAAACAATAGAAGAACGCCCAATACAAGATCAAGGGCACGATCTACCCATTATTACAGAATACCATGAAAACTCGGCGACATTTAGACTAGTATTTAGAAAGGCCCAATCCTTGAGTAAATCTTTGTTTATTAAGGAAGATTCATTACATGTAAATCAACATATCATATAAAACTTTTGCAATATGAGTGTACAATAATGAACAATAAACTCTGATATCTATACAACCGTCTATTTTCCGGACCCTGGTCCATTAAGAGTATCTCATGTTATTCATTCCAAAACAACAGTTCAACGTAGTATGTCAACAATAACATATCTGCCCAGAAACGGGACATCCCATAAAAAAACATTGTGAAAGGCCCAATCCTTAACCATGTTGGTGGCACCAACAATTAGACCTCCGGTAGTAACAAGGAAACCCATTCAATCAACAATAGCAAGTCATCAATTGGCGGAGGTATTTAGACCCTGCGAAATATGTACCATCTGTCAGGGATTTGTATCGAAGAATAATAATCTATACTCAGAAATCCAAAGCAGTGACGAAAAAACTACATATAAAATCAAGAACCATTTAACTTGTCATATGAAAAGCGTGATCTACGCCATCACATGTCCATGTCAAAAACACTACATAGGCCATACCTCAAGGGCTTTATTAAAAAGAATGAGTGAACACTTGAGGAATATTAGGAAGGGGTTCCAGGGCCACCCATTGAGTAGACACTTTAAAGAGTTGCACAGTTGTAAAATTAAAGGTTCACACTTCATGGCGATCGAGGAGGTGAAGAAGAATTGGAGAGGGGGAAACCACCTGGAAAGGATGTCATGTATGGAGACGAAGTGGATTTTTACCCTGGATACTTGGGTACCAAAAGGACTGAACCACGAGGTGGAAACCTATGGATTCAAGTAAAAAACACCTAATATCTCCACTGAATAAACAAATTTAAGAAAGATTAGAGCACACTAACTGCAGCAACTACACATTAGTTCTAGGGACTGTCCCCACGATAAAGGCTTAAAATTTGAGTTCACCACAGCTGAGGGTAAAAGAGTGACAACTAAACCGTTTCAGAAGTGACCTGGTGGGACGTACTCGCAATGCACCAGAGTCAACCCAGATCACCAAACAATATAAGACAAGAATATTAGCATATAATTGGGGAGAACCACATAAAAAAAAAATAAAAAATCCACCCAAAGCCCACAATCCTTACTCAAATAATAACCACATGCTGTCCAGATAGCAGGATCATAAGGGGTTAACCAATGCAGGCTGTAGCAGCACAATAAAGGTTTGACACAGCTCGTTAGAACATAGGAACAAAGAGACTGCATAAAGACGCCTCCCAGTGTACACACAAAGGGTGTTGTCTTGGCAACTAGCACTGACCAATCAGAGGAGAGAGACAAGTATATAAGAAACGCTAGAGAGATGGGCGGGTACCCTGATGAAGTAGGCGGAGCCTACGAAACGCGTTGACCCCGCCCACTCCACTCACAATCAGACACTGCTAAGCACCGCTCAGTGACTTACCTGACTTCCACCTCGACTGAGGCCCCTGACAGCTCCAGCCTGTAACGCACCTCCTGGGAGAGCAGACACAAAGTAATACTCTCACCCGGAAGAGGGACGCTGTGCCTGTGGCCAGGGCACATGCGAACCATTCCGGGCCGCCCAGACACTGCAGGAGTCCAAGAGGAAAAAGCGGGAGACCAGAGAATGTCACTACAAGCGAGTGAGTAGTATAAGCGTTCAATTTGCAGCATAATCACACTACTAGGAGTTAGGATTTTTACTTATTGAGTTACATATTCACTAACTATGCAGCCATTAGACAAGGAACACTAGCAACAGCGAATACTCCAATCCGGAACATCTTAACTAGCACCAAACAACTTAAAAGGTAACCCCCTTCCCTCCCTGGTGGAATATTCTAGATACACAAACCAAAACTCACAAAATCCAACTTTATTTGTATTTTAGAAAAAGAGTGACACCTAGTGTCAAAAAGCGAGAACTCCAACCCCAGATGATTAACCCAACATCTAGCACTTTAGATACCTCTGTGTAGGTAAGATTTGTCCTGCTATTTTAAAGCACATACGGTACTATTATTACCATTGAATTGAACTAATAAGCACCATTTTTTATAGAAGATAGTCTTCAAGCAATAACAATACAAGCCACACGTTATCATCCTAGCTTGAAGTCGTCTTTGATCCACTACAACAAGCAGAGGAAAGAATAACACTGATTTTAGAAATTTTAATTTGAAATGTTATAAATTTTTCTTGTTATTACAAGTTGATACAAATAAATAGTTTTAAACGTTAAAATTGTGTACGTACTTGACAGACTGTTACATTGTAGATGTAGCACATATATATTTCTGGTACGCGCTAGATCATTACACCTTCTTTATTGCTAAAACTACACCTAGTGAAACAAGCGTGCATGGTTTTCACTCTTTGATCCTCAGCAGCAACCACAACTACCCCTAGAGGGTTAGTTGACACCAACAGGTTAGCTTCAGTACCCCCCAAATAAAGATTGCGTTCGGCCTAATTCATTCCCTATGGGACTTGCGGACATGTGCGGCACTTGCGGTTATGCCGCAATCCGGCCAATCTGGCGTTTGCGGGAGCAATAATAAAACGCCGTATTTTTAAGTCGCTGCAAGTGGCCCAAGTGTAAAACTGCAAGTGCCGCACATGTCCACAAGTCCCATAGGGAATTAATTAGGTTTAACGCAGTCTTGCCGCAAGTGTCCGGTTATGCGGCAGATGCAGTAAAACTGCCGGATCTGCCGCGAATGCCGAGAAACGTTGATGTGAAGCAGCCTAATCTATTCAGTGTACAATAAGGGAGTGCTGATTTTATCCTGGCAGACCCATTCCAAGTCAGAAGAAAGAACTAATTAAAAAGCTAATGAATCATGACTGATATGTCAATCAGATCATGACAGATCCAGTACTTTGTTCAACAGTTCAGTAGTATAGCTTTTAAGCAATAAATATTTCTCTTTGATAGAAAATTCTATCTAAACATAACTTATGGCAGATATGGTGAAGTTGCCAGTTCCAAGAATAAAGAGGCTTGTAAGGGTAGATTCACACGACCGATTTCTCCACATACGAGAAAAAAATCCTGATTTATTCTCCACCTTCTCTATTCTGTCAGTCCATAAAAATCAGACTGCACTCTGATGTAAATTAAAGGGACCGTTGCAGAACTTTGTGAAACAAAATCTGCAGCACAAGTGGAGCTTGTCATGGAAGACTGTCAGGCTATTTATACTGCCCAAACTATACGCAGCAATAATCAAAACCTGGTTGCATAATTGTAACCAGGTATATTGTAGTCTATATATGATCTGTACATTAGTATATTATAGTTTGTACATAGTCTGCCTATTAGTATATGATAGTCTGTATATAATCTGCCTATTAGTATATTATAGTCTGCATATTAGTATATTCTAGTCTGTATAGTCCACATATTAGTATATTGTAGTCTGTATATAGTCTGCCTATTAGTATATTATAGTCTGTGTATAGTCTACCTATTAGTATATTATAGTCTGTATATAATCTGCCTATTACTATATTATAGTCTGCATATTAGTATATTATTGTCTGTATATAGTCTGCCTATTAGTATATTATAATTTGTAAATAGTCTGCATATTAGTATATTATAGTCTGCATATTAGCACAGTGGCTCAAGTGGTTAGCACTGCACCAAGGACAACATCTGCAAGGAGTTTGTATATTCCCCCGTGTTTGCGTGGGTTTCCTCCGGGCACTCCGATTTCCTCCCACATTGTAAAGACATACTGATAGGATATTTAGATTGTGAGCTCCAAGAGAGACAGCATTACTGATGTATGTAAAGTGCTATGGAATTAATAGCGCTATATAAATGAATAAATTATTATTATTAAATTAGAGTATTATAATGTGTATATAGTTTGCCTATTAGTATATTATAGTCTGTATATAGTTTGCATTTTAATATTTTATGATTCGTATATAGTCTGCCTATTAGTATGTTATAGTCTGAAAGGCTCCAGCAAACTTTTACAGATATGTAGCCATCTGTTGGCAGCGGATTATTCAGGATACTCTCCAAGTGTGTGACAACAGAGCTTGTTTATTCAGGAACATTCAGGAACAATATATGATAAGCTTAATAGATCATCAATAAATCATTTGTGTGTCTCTATCTATGCAGCATCTGCATTAGACTGCTTCTTCTCTTATACACAGACACAGGAAACTGAAATACAGTCACATGCTCTTCCTGATTGAGCCTCTGGGAGTTTTTTTTTGTTCTAACTTTATAAACAGCATAAAAATCTAGCAACTAAACACTCATAGACAGAAATGGAGTTGTTGCACTAAACATATTCCAACACCATCTCTTTAGAGTGCTGCTCTAAATGATTGACTGGTCTCTCTCTATTTTACAGGCAAGGGAGACCTGTCAATCACCTGCTACAACCTGGGGAGAAGCCGGCCAAAGGTGGAGCCGGTCTTGTCTGGCTTGTGGCTATGATTTTTCGGACAAATTTTTAGGGTAGATTATCTCTGAAATGCTGGAGAGATTCAGAGTATATGCAGTTATGCAGCCATGCTTGTGATTCATGCAGGCTGTAATTTGGGCAGCAGGAGTTGCCTGACAGGTTCCCTTAATAAAATGTATTTTAGAGGTGTCTATTGCTGTATAAAGTGCCACAGTCCCGTGACTTCAAAAATCATCTTTGATTTTAGTTGTTGCATGCTATACAAGTGACCTTCTGGCTTCAGCAAAAAGTTACAAGATAATTTTAGGTGAATGTGCAACAGAGATTTTATAGGCATTTTCTAGTGAAGATTTCTCACATCATTTCTAGAATGGCAGGTGAGCATTATATGAGTGTTTTTTTTTTAATATGCCATTGTTATTTTGTCACAAAATATTAGGCTATTTTTGCTATTTGATTTCAGAAGGCTGGATATAATAAGTACATGTCTGATCAGGAAATATCATTGTGACAAGCCCTAACTAAAGGAATTCCATATATACTTGCGTATAAGCCGAGTTTTTCAGCCCAAAAATTGGGCTGAAAAGTCCCCCCCTCGGCTTATACGCGAGTCACTGTATACTGTATACACTGTATACAGTGTATACAGTATACAGGCCCGCCCCCATCAGTATACAGGTCCCCCCTTGCAGCACAAACCTGTAAAGGAAGAGATTAGTATACTTATCACTGTCCCGCTGCCGCTGTCCCGCCGCCGTTATGGCGCTCCTCCACCATTATCCGTCTTCTTCCGGCTTCCTCCGGTCGGCGCAGGCAATGACGTCATTGTCTGCGCGCCAAAGGAAGTCGGAAGATGCTGGATGAAGACGGAGGAGCGCGATGACGGCGGCAGGACAGCGGCAGCAGGACAGTGATAAGTATACTAATCTCTTCCTTTACAGGATTGTGCACCAAGGGGGGCCCTGTATACTGATGGGGGGGCTGTATACACCTCTGGGGCTGCGTGTATACTACCACTGGGGCTGCGTGTATACTACCACTGGGGCTGCTGTATACACCACTGGGGCTGCTGTATACTATCTCTGGGGCTGCTGTATATTACCACTGGGGCTGCTGTATACTACCACTGGGGCTGCTGTATACTACCACTGGGGCTGTATATTCCTCTAGGGCTGCTGTATACTACCACTGGGGCTGCTGTATACTACCACTGGGGCTGCTGTATACTACCACTGGGGCTGCTGTATACTACCACTGGGGCTGCTGTATACTACCACTGGGGCTGCTGTATACTACCACTGGGGCTGCTGTATATACCTCTGGGGCTCTGCTGTATACTAACCACTGGGGCTGCTGCTGTATATACCACTGGGGCTGCTGCTGTATATACCACTGGGGCTGCTGCTGTATACTACCACTGGGGCTGCTGTATATACCTCTGGGGCTGCTGTATACCACACTGCTGGGGGCTGTATACCTGTGCTGGGGTCCACCCTCGGCTTATACACGAGTCAATAGGTTTTCCCAGGTTTTGGGGCAAAAGTAGGGGGGTCGGCTTATACACGGGTCGGCTTATACACGAGTATATATGGTACATACAAGTGCTTGAAAAATATTGACTGCATTAAGGAAATCTATGAAATTGGTAATATGACACATTTTAAAAGTAAAAACTGATTCTGATTGTGAATTTTATATTGCCAGCATGAGTATTTTGCATTCCTCAATCAATTCTGCCAGAAGCATAATTGGACACTTGGGTTTTTGGATAATGGACAACTTGGACCAGATCATATTCAAAAGTAAGTTATGCAATGAAGTATCATACCTTTTTTTTTAGAAAAAACAAAAGCTAAGACTTGTAAATCACAAAGGTTTAGGCAAGTGTGTAAAAAATGTTGCAAAGTAAGGACCCGCACCACTGTATTTTTGCCCGAGTGCGAACTGCTAATACATCGGATTGCACTTGGACTAACGTTATTTAAGGGATCGATGAACATGTCCAGTTTTTGCTTTAGACCGAGGTGGTCCTTAGAATAAATTTTAACATGCTCGAGATTGATCTGATTATCAGATCTCACTGGGCCATGCAAATCAATGAATCCGATGAAAACATCCGACTGCACTTGGATGACATCTAAGTGCAGTCTGATATTTATGGAGTTGCAGAAAAAAATGTTTCCATTGTGTATCTACTCTTTTTTTTTTTTTTGGGCAGATATTTTTATTGACAGTTTCCAAGATAACAAGTTAAATACAAGAGTAATCCACCAACCATCCCCCCCCCAACCCTTCCCACCCCCCAACCAGGTCTGATGGTGTAAAATACAAGAGTCCATTAGAAGAAAACACACATTATAAAAGAAGGTACGCCTGGGAGAGCCAACCAACCTGCCCAGATTTTTTCAAAAGTAGACGGTCTTCCCCTTTTGAGATATATGGCTTTTTCTCTATACAATGTATAGTTCAATTTATTTATGTATTCTTTCCATAAGGGAACTTTATCTGAAATCCAGTGATATGCTATCAGCCTCCTAGCCACATAGAGCATCCTGGCAACTGCAATCTGTAAGTATTCATCTCCACCCATGTCCTCCATATAACCCAAGACACAGATAGTAAGATCCCTAGGGATATCTTGTTCTGTGGCCATGTGAACCAAATTAAGAACCATGACCCAAAATATTTGCAGGCAAGGACACTTCCAGAACATGTGCAAATTATCAGCATTCTCAAGCGTGCATTTAGGACATCTCAAGTCCGTTCTTAGCTCCAGATCGAATAACCATTTAGGGGTTCTATAAACTCTATAAAGAATATATAATTGAGACAGACGATTGGGCTCACTGAGTGACAGTCTGGTGACCACCTGTAGAATTGACTCCCATCGATCCCCTAATATCATGACCCAATTGTTTCTCCCATTTTGTTAGCGCCCCAACCGGATGCCCCGACAAAACCACTGAGAGAAATCCCCCATACACAAAAGAGATTAGGCCCCTCGTGGATGCTTGCATGCCGGGCCTATTGAGAATAGCATCTTGGTGTCTAGATATTCTACACATTTGATTCTGCACCACGTAGGCATGTCATATCTGCAAATACTGGTAAAACCTAGAGTGCTGGAGTGGGAAATCCTGTTGTAGGGTATCAAATGATTTAAAAAAAACCGCCTTCCACCAATTGCGACAGCCACCAAATGCTTATTCGCCTCCAGGGCGCAAAGCCCTAAAGCGATTTCATCTGCGGTAGATGCGGATTATCCCAAATAGGGGAGTATTTTGTGAAACCAGTGATTCCTCTTAACTGTTTAATTTTATCCCACACTTTAATCATAAGAAGCACTGTAGGAAGTTTGGACACCAAGGGCCTAAATCTACCTGCCTCCAGGTTAGACAATAACAACCCCTGACCCACAAAGATCTGAAGAATCTTCCGACCTCCCTCCATCCTTACAGAAATGCCCTCGATTCCCCCCGCCAGATGTTGACATTGAGAAGATAGAAAGTAAAGGCATGGATTGGGCAGTGCCAGTCCCCCCTCCTCTTTAGGCCTTTGTAAATGTTCCAATTTAATCCCTGCGCCCTTTTTTAACCAAATAAGTTCTCTAAATAATGCATTAATTCTAAAAAAACCTATTTTGAGGTAACCAGACTGTGGAATTATATAGGACATACAGAAGTTGCGCCATGATCACCATTTTCAGCAGATTCACTCTCCCCACAGCAGAAAGGTGCAGCCTAGCCCAGGCTTTTTTTTGATCAGATATATTTTTATTAATCAAAATTCAAGCATAACAAAATCCACAAATAGGCATCAAAGTTTTACATGGTAACAATCCTGCCGAAGTCTCCAGCCTCCAACCCCCCTACCAGTGGCTTCTGAGGAACAAAGTGCTCAAGAATCAATTGAGTAGAAGACCCTGCACCCCACTCTGCCAAACCCCTGAAATGTTGACTCTGTGCAGCCAGAAAATAGATCCATGGATCCGGCATAGCCAGCCCCCCTTCATCTTTTGGCCTCTGTAATGTTTCCAACTTCAGTCTTGGCTGACCCGAACCCCATGCCAGTTTCCGCAGTAATGACCTCAATTTCTGAAACAATCCCCGCTGCACCCAAACAGGCGAATTATGGAGCACATAAAGGAGTTTCGGCATGAGAACCATTTTTGCCAGGTTAATTCTACCTACCACCGAGAGTTGCAGACCACACCAAGTCTGCACCTTATCCTTCAGGGTCGCTAACAATGGTAAAACATTCCACTTGACGTAGTCCAGGACAGGTAGGGAGACCTGGATCCCCAGGTATTTAAATTTAACCACTAGTTTCAGATCAGAACATCCCCCGTCTTCCAGTCCCACCACTCCATCCTCGTCAACCTTCATAATGCTAGATTTTTCCCAATTGATCCTAAGACCAGACATGCCCCCAAATTCATCAACCACCCCTACCGCCTGGCAAGAGAGTCCCCCGAGTCTTGTAAGAATAGCAATACATCATCTGCATATAAGGCCACTTTCTCTTCAACCGATCCAAATCTAAACCCCTGCACCCCAACCGTTTGCCTAATATATGCAGCTAAGGGTTCTATGACGATAGCAAAAACCAGGGGTGACAGCGGGCATCCCTGGCGAGTGCCCCTGAACAAACGGAACCTTCCCGACCGCCGACCGTTAACCCTCACACTGGCCACAGGATCCTGATACAGTAGCTTCACCCAAGAGACAAACCGCTGATTGAAACCCATCCTCTCTAATACCAGCCATAAATAGTCCCATTCCACACTATCAAAGGCCTTATGGGCATCGAGGGAAACCACCACTCTACTCCCTCCATTATCAGCTGCAAGTTGAATGTTCAAGAAGAGGCGCCGCAGATTGACGGCTGTGGACTTATGGGGCATAAATCCAGATTGGTCTGCGTGGATCACATCTGCAATCACCTCTCCCAGCCTACGTGCCAGGACCTTGGCAAGCAGCTTCTCATCCACAGACAGTAGTGAAACGGGCCTTTACGACTCCGGTTTGCTCCTATCCTTGCCCTCTTTAGGTAGGACCACCACAACCACCTCCCTCATGGATTCCGGTAGACCACCCGTCTATAAAGCCTCCTGGAAGACTATCAACAGTCTGGGGAGCAGAACATCTTTAAGATGCTTATAAACCTCGGCCGGGAGGCCGTCCGCCCCAGGGGCCTTGTCATTCGCCATTGAGGCCAAGGCTTCCTCCAATTCCACTATTGTTAGTGGCGCCCCCAGCCTTTCACCACACTCCTCCCCACCCGTGGCAGCACAGCCCGCTCAACATAAGTAGCTAGTACATCTCTCGAAATTGTCAGACCGGAGGAGTACAGTTTTTCATAAAAGCATTTAAACGCATCTAAAATACCCTCCGTGTCATCAACTACCCCACCATCATCATTCGTTAGATTATATACGTAAGAAGACTCCCTCTGAGCAGCCGCTACCACAGACAAAAGGTGAACTATCTTCTCCCCATCTTCAAAAAAGGATGCCTTAGAAAACACCTGCCTCGGTTGCCCTGACATACAGATCATCCACAACCTTCTGGGTCTCCCTGAGGTGGGCCTGCGCCTCCACCGATGGTCTGTTAATGGCAGCAGCCCCTGCCGTTCTCAGTGCATCCATCGCCCTCCGTTCCTCAGCCCTAGTTTCGGATTTAAGACTAGAGATCTCTCTAATAAACAATCCTCTCAGGAACGCTTTCATAGTATCCCACACCACTCCCCTGGGGGCACTACCCTCGTTATCTAGGAAAAAACCTTCAAGTTCTGCACCAATGTTTTGCATATCCAACGTCCGTAACCACGAGGGTGAACCCTCCACTCCCCCCTGCATCCTCCCCTCCCTATCCCGGCTCCAAGAGTTACCATAATTGGTTTGTGATCCGACACCACCCTGGGCAAATATTCTACTTTAGTAACCATATTATCCTGGTGACGATTGCCCAGAGCCATGTCAATCCTTGACATTGAGCCATGTGAAGAGGAGAAACACAAGTAACACCGGCACCCCTCATTTCTCACCCTCCACAAATCATTCATTCCTAGTTCCCTAATGTACCTCGCAAATGACGTCAACCCGTCCCCTCCAATAGATCTCTGACCTCTCCCCTCCCGGTCCAAGCCCTGTTCCACTACTGTATTAAAGTCTCCCACAAGTAGTAGAGGTATCCCCACCCTGTGCCTGGTGTGGTCCACAATCTCATTTAGCATGACCTCCGAAAACGGTGGTGGAAAATACACCGCCACAAAGCAAAACATACACCCATACACACGACACACCACCAGGACATACCGACCATCCTTATCCAGACGCACTTCCATCTCCTCATATGGCACCGAGGCATGGACCAGGACCGAGACCCCCCTCGCGTAATTTGAGTACGTGGCGTGGTACGCATGACGCTGCTACCTCCTGGCCAAACTGTTTTTCTTCTCATTGGTCAGGTGAGTCTCCAGCAAGCATATGATAGACGGCCTGAAAGAAAGAGCGTGTCGCAACCCCGTTGCCCTCTTGCTCCTATCAGCTAGCCCCCGTATATTCCAGCATAGTAATCTTATTTGGTTCACCATAATATCCAGATAACAACAGTCCTGTCAAAGAGCCTCCAGCTATTGTTAATAGGCAGCCATCTACGGTCCCCTCCCAAAGCCCTTCCCCCACTCCCCCCACCCCCTCCAACCCAAACCCAACTCAGGCCCTCCTCTCGCTCCTCTAGCCCTCCCATAAAGTATTTTCCCCCCATCTGGGAGTGGGTAACTGTGTCAAGCTGAACCTCGGCGCCACTCCAATCACTTACCAACACGAAAATGTGCGTTCTTACCTCTCACCACCCCGAACCTCTTCCGCTTTAAGTAACCATTTAATTAAACAGTGAATGTACATTAGGCTCTGTAAACCCCACCGCAGCCCCCAACTCTCGGGAGCCCCCAACATTTGTTGCATAAAAGTCCCTCCAAAATATGGAGATATAAAACAAAAGGAAAAATAGAAAAACAGGAATCCAAACATGGAAAGGGACAGTTACACCTCTGGTACCGTCCCGCACTCAGCGAATGTTCAAAGAGAAAAAACAAAACAGATCTGCATCCTCAAGGCCAACCAGTTCAGCCCTTTCCTGAAACCTGCTGGCCCCGCAAGCTCCTGTTATTGCGCTCCAGCCAATCTGTTGCCTCCTCCGGAGTAGGGAAGAAGTGCACCTTTTCCAGCGCCACCACGCGCAACTTGGCTGGATATAACATAGAGTATTCAATGTGCAGATCTCTCAATTTCCTCTTGATTTCCCCGAATGTCATCATCATTTTCTGGACTGTTGGGGAATAGTCAGCATAAATAGAAACATGCTGTCCATCAAAAGTCATGTTCTCAGCCACCCTCGCCTTCCTTAGGATGGCGTCTCTGTCCCTGTAATTCAATATTCTTGAAAGGATGGCACGAGTGGGTGAGCCAGGGGGACGTGGTCTCAATGGGATCCTGTGGGCCCTCTCAACAACAAACACCTTAGACAAAACGTCCGCGCCAAACTTCTGGAGCAGCCATGTCTCTATAAATTCAGATGGTCTGGGACCCTCAGCCTTCTCAGGGATCCCCACAATTTTAATGTTGTTCTGCCTGGAGCGGTTTTCAAGATCGTCATTTTTTTTATTTCAACCTCTCTCAGCCGGGTTTCACATCTCTTTTGGCTTTTTAGTTATCTTATCTATAACATCCTCCAGCACACTGACCCTCTCCTCCACCTCTCCAGTCCTGACATCAGCCTTCTTCATATCCACTTTCATATTAGTTATCTCAGACTGCATGCCTGCAACTTGCTGTGTCAATTTGGACAGTTTAAGATCACAAGAGGTCACTGCTGCAAAAATGTCTCTCAGAGTGGGTTCAGGCATATCATCCTCTCTTCCAGCGCCATCCCCAGCCCCCACCTGCACAGTGTCACAATCTGCTCCAGCCATTTGCACCCGGGACCCTGTTCCATGTCGTCCACCCCCTGCTCCTGGTCCGAATCTTCGGCCCTGATATTGTACTCCCCCTGCTCCGCCTCAGCCGGTGAGGTTTCCCTTTCAAACCTTTGTAGTTTCTCCGCCGCCGCCATCCTCCGTGCACATGCTGCATTCAGCCTCTCCACCTCCTCTGCAGCCTCGGCGCCATTTTGGGCTGTGCAGGTCCCGGCGGCCCCCGCATCTTTCTGCCTCCGACGGGTCATAGCGGCCCGGTCCGCGTCTCAAAATGTATCCCCGGGGTCCAGGGACGATCCGGAACTCGTTCCGGTGTATATCGTTGCCGGTGGCCGCGGCGGTCTCAGCCTGTAACAGGGTCACGGCGGGAGAGGTTTAGACCTGCGACCGCTCACAGCTCCAGCTTAGCCGCGCCCCCCGCCTAGCCCAGGCTTTAACCTTTTGTTTAATCCTATCCATCAATGGCAAAAGGTTCAAGTGTTCATAGTCCATTAATTTCTTAGATACCATCATGGCACCTGTGTGGTATTCAGCAAGGCCGAATCTAAGGGGACAATTGCAGATTTTTCCCAATTTATAACTAGTCCCGAGACAGCCCCAAACAATGTAAGAAGTGACATCGTATTACGTAGTGATCTATCGGGATCAGCTAGAAACATGAGTAGGTCGTCTGCATATAAAGCTACCTTCTCCTCCTGTCCCCCATATCTAAACCCCTCAATACCTGTGTCAAGTCTTATTCTCGAGGCCAAAGGCTCTATCGCTAAAGCGAAGAGTAGTGGGGACAGAGGGCAGCCCTGTCTCGTACCTCTATAAATGGGAAAGGGATTAGATAGCAATCCATTTGCCATTATTCGTGCTCTCGGTTCCGAATACAGGAGCTTGAGCCATCCGATAAATCCCGGACCAAAACCCATGTACTGAAGCGTAGCCCAGAGGTAATTCCATTCTACACTGTCAAATGCCTTAGCGGCATCTAGAGACAGGACCACCCTCCTCCCGGCGTTGTCTGCTCTCACCTGCATATTTAAATACAGTCTCCTAATGTTTAAGGCCGTTGACTTACGGGGCATGAATCCCGTCTGATCCGTGTGAACTAAAGACTCCACCACTTTCGAAAGTCGAATGGCTAAGACCTTCGCCAGATGTTTAATATCTACCGTTAATAGGGAAATAGGCCTCTATGACGCCGGGAGTGTCAGATCTTTATACTTTTTCAGTAACACAGTAACGATAGCTTCCCGCATAAAGGTTGGGAGAATCTCGGAACCAAGACTATCGTTAAACGTAGTCAGTAAAGTCGGGAGTAATACATTTTTATATTTTTTATACACCTCTACCGGTAAACCATCGACTCCCGGCGCCCTACCATTAGACATGGATCCCACAGCCTCTTCAAGCTTACCCAGACTCAGCGGCAAGTATCTAGCCTCGCCAGTCAACTGCGAGAGTTTAGCAGTCCCCAGAAAGTCAGTAAGTTCCTCTGTTGAGGCCCCCCCTGGCATGTGAGGAGTACAGGTCAGTATAAAAAGTCCCCAGAATTCTCAAAATCCCTGGCGTATCAGTGATGAGCTGTCCATCCACATCCCGAAGCCCAGTTATAAATGAGGACCCCCTCTGAGCTGATGTTATAACCGAGAGCAGGTGTCCCACACTTTCTGCACTCTCGAAGAATTGAGTTGATTAGAACATATGTTTTTGTGTTGCAGCTTCTAGGGTCATTTTAGTCACCCGTAGCTGTGCTTCTTTAAGCCTCCTCTGGGTGTTAGGAGTGAACTGCACCGAAAAAGCCTGCTCTGCAGCCTCCAACTCACGAAGTATAAGTTTAGAGTCCGCTCTGGAGTTTGAGTTAATTTTTGAAATCTTCCGTATATACATGTCCCGCAAGTATGCCTTCAGAGTTTCCCAAACAATTAGACTAGAGGTTGAGTCCCGATTAAAGCGCAGATATTCTTGAATCTCCAAGATAAAGGTATCATTTTTATCCACCAGCTGTAGCCAAAACGGATTAAGTCTCCATAACGGCTTAGTTTTTAGGCTGCTATCATCCCCTTTAGTCGTAATGGACATGGGCGAATGATCTGTCACTGTCCTCAACAGGTATTTAACATCAGAAATTTTTCCCAGCATAAGACCATCACACAGGGCCAAGTCGATGCAAGACAGGGAAGAGAAAGTAGAGGAGAAGCATGAGTACTGGTACACATCGGGGTTACGACATCTCCATAGATCTGTTAGGGCTATTTGCTGGAGCAACACCCCGAACAGCGTACAGTTGCCTCCGGGCTTCAAAGGCATGTGATTTCCTCTGTCCCAATGAGAGTCTAAAGTATTATTAAAGTCTCCCACCACCATATAGGGAACCCCCGTGTCACGTACCCACTCCTCAGCATGTGACTTGGGGTTGCGCCTGCAAGGGTTAATCTATCTCCTCTCACTCAATCCAGCACTCGACCTCTGTCCTATGCTGAAAGGGAGCATCAATCACACCCCGACTCACACCGCGCACCCCGCTTCACACACACTGCCACCACTTATCAACATACAGGGTGATAAGTCCCTGAAATAATACCGTCAGCCAATCAACAGGATCACACACTTCTAAGGGCTATGAATCCTTTTAGAACATACAAGGTTTCAGCTTATTTGCGTTTTATGCTTTAATGTAAAAAGTACAGTGCTTACATAAAAAGATATAAAAATAGAAATAATAAAATGACATACACATATGCAAACAATGAAAAAAAAAGGAGAAACTTATAGAAACCTAAACTTTGCTTCTGTTGCCCGATGGGGAGAGCAGAGGTATATGGAAAGAGGTTCACAGCAGCTTCCGCTGACCCATCACTGTGATACGGAGCAGTAGCTGTGTAAGCCCAGATATAGACTCAGACTAGGGGGGTCAGATTCTAGACCGGCCTTCTAGTTTAGCATTCTACTTCTGGGTCTATGATTGGACACTCACTCATTTAGCCATGCATATATTATGTTTTAAATGTTCTTTGTCTTCTGACTAGGTATCCTGATTTTGGGATATATATGGAGATGAGTATCATTGTCACAGCAAAAAGTTTGCAGAACAAGAAAACAAATTGCCCTTGTGTCCGCCACCACCCGATTGCACGCAAACTGAGCACCCAGACAAACTAGAATACTAACTCCCCTAGAGTATTGAGAGTATGTGGAGTGATATCCTTCCTGTATCCACCTCTTATCTAATATACTGAACGTCTGAGGGGTAAGATGCGTTTCTTGGAAGCAAATAATAGTCGGCCTCTGGTCTGTAATAAAGAAGAATATGGCCTGCCTTTTTACTGGGGACTTTAGTCTTCTAACATAGTATTTTAATGTCACCTATATTCATGTTGTTGTATACTCAGTGACAATATCCAATGTGTCATAGCGAAGTGTATGTTAGTGTGCACAGGTACAGCAAGGGACATAACAAACCCACCAATCCCCCTCTCCCCCCAAGTAACTCTCCCCAACATAACCTTAGGCTATACCAAGGGTATTCTAAACAAGGGCGATGTTATTCCCTTTCACACCAATCCACGGGCGCTTCAATTCCAATTCCGCCGCCCACACGTGACAGGATAATTCCCCACAGCACATTGCAGTTATCTAAACAATTACAATCCTACACCCTCAAAAGAGCTAAGGTACAGCAGTGTAAAAATCAATAATGAATAAAAGTAATAAACAAAAAGACAGTAAGTCTAGCGAGCTCTTTTAACAGAGCCAGAAGCTAGTAAATCAAGTGGCAAAAAAGTGCCCAAAGGGTCAAAGCTCCATCAGCCGCAGTCTTGTTCCTCCTCCTCTCCTCTCAGCTGCTGTTCATTAAGATTTAGCCAATCCACGGCGTCCTTAGCGTCCATAAAAAAGTGGACTTTATTCCGGGCCTCAACTCGCAGTTTAGCTGGGAAAATCATAGAGTATTTAAGGCCAAGGGACCTCAGACACTTTTTAATCTCTGTAAATTTAGCTCTCATTCGCTGAACTTCCGGCGAAAAGTCAGGGTAGAAAGAGACTCTGGAACCATCTATAGTTATCTCAGGGTGTTCTTTTGAAAATCTGAGGATATTGTCCCTGTAATGGAGGATTTTGGCCAAGATGGGTCTTGGCTGATGGCCAGGAGGGGGAAGGCGAGCAGGAACTCTGTTAGCATGTTGCACAGCATATAAATATGGCAGATTATCAGCGCCTATTTTCTCTTTGATCCAGGCCTCAATAAAGACAGTAGCGTTTTTGTCTTCTCAACTTTCGGGCAATCCAACAATACGGACATTGTTCCATCTGGACCTGTTTTCCAGGTCATCAGTTTTGGCCCACACTGCAACCATATCCTTTTTGAACTCTTTATGATACTGTGCTGATTTAAAGACAGTGTCCTCCACAGCACCGACCCGTTTCTCTAGTTGCCCGGTTCTGTCTTTAACCATATGGAGTTCATGCTTCACAGTTTGCATAGACTCCTGCTATGATGAATCATCCAGCTGGGTGAGCACATTAGATATGGCAGTTCCACAGTGCATAACCACAATAATTGGGTCAGCTGGCATCAGGAGCCGCAGTTTTTTAAGGCTGGTTTCACACTGCAGTTTTTTTTCCTGATCAGGTTCGATCAGGTTTGTGTGCCAAAACCAGGAGAGGATCTTGCAGAGAAAAACTATAAGTGAAAGATTGACACCTGTTCTGAGTTTTGGAGACACTCCTGATTTTGACACACAAACTGGATGGAACCTGATCAGGGAAAAAACTGCAGTGTGAAACCAGCCTAAGCTGGTTTCTATTCTGCTCCACCAGTTCTCCCCATCTGGCCAGAGCCTCCTGTTTCTCCTGCCCTCCGGTGGCTGCAACCTCCTCCTCCCCCTCTTCTCCCATCTCCCTGTCTTTACCTCCACCTTCGATCATCAGCTCCTCATCAGTCTCTTGAAGGGACCCCCGTTCTGCCTTCTCCTCTCGGGCAAAGCGCTGCAGCCGAACCGCCACCTCTCGGTTCCTGATCTCACTCTCTGCAGCGGCGTCCTCCAGAGCATGCACTGTAGTGGCGGCACCTTCTTGAAATCTAGATCCCATCCCATCGATGATCTTTCTCTGGCTTTTCTTTGGCATGGTGCAGGGCGAGAGGCCAGATGTCGCAGGTCAGCGGTGTCTACAGGTCTTAGGGAAGCACACAGGGTAAATATCAGCCATGCTGTGGGGATATTATGGCACTTATCGGCCGTGATATGTGGGAGCTCCGCAGACCCACGTCCTCCTCACTGCTAGGCCACGCCCTTCATTGTGTATCTACTCTTAATCCCAGAGAATTGGATTACGCTATGGTCACATTGATCAGAGTGAATTTATATCCGCCTGACTCTAGCCTAAGGAGGCTTTCAAAAATAGAAATGTTACTAGTTTATCCTGACACCTTATAAAAATGATATTTAACACAATGTGATCGGCAGGGTTCTATTTTATATGCAGTCTGCAAGTTAAGATAATCATAGAGATCTCGTTAAAAAAACAACACAACTAATGCTGGGTTTAGACTGTGGCTGTTAAACAAGCCAATCAGTTGTCATATAATGGTTAGGGATAAGCAAGCCAGTGGAAGTTTAGGTTCTGCGGGTTTAGCCGGACTTTTTTAAGCCCTTAACCTTCAGGCAATTTTCTGTTTTTCGTTTTTCCCTCCCTTCCTAAGAGCCATCACTTTTTATTTTTCCATCAATATAGACATATGAGAGCTTGTGTTTTGATGGACGAGTTGTACTTTTGAATAAAATTATATATTTTACCATATAGTGTACAGGAAAATGGTAAAAAATTCCAAGTGTGGTGAAATTGCAAAAAAAAAAAGCACAATTATATGTTTGTTCTTTGTTTTTTTACACCATGTTCACTGCATGGTAAAACTTACATGTCAGTATGATGCCTCAGTTTGGTACGAGTTTGTAGATACCATACATGTATACGTTTACTTTTATGTAGGTGGTGAAAAAAAATCAGAAATTTTTTAAAGAAAAAGAATTGCACTTTTTGTGCTATCTTCCACAATCCATAGCGTTCTTATTTTTTGGGATCTGGGGCTGTCTGACAGCTTATTTTTGCATCTTGAGCTGACATTTGTATTGATGCTATTTTTGGGTAGATAACTTTGTTTTGATCGCCCGTTATTGCATTTTATTGCAATGTTGCGGCGACCAAAATAATATAATTTTACCGTTTGGACTTTTTTCCGTTAAGCAGATCTTATTAATTGATTTTATATTTTGATAGATTAGACATTTCTGAATGCAGCGATACCAAATATGTGTTTTTAAATTTTTTTTAATAGTTTTATTTTGTCTTTATTTTACTTGGCCCACTAGAGGGCCTCAGTGCTGCACACACCGATCACTTCTCCTATATAGAGACATGCTGCTGCATGTCTCTATATAGCAGAAATGATCACTTTCTGCTGGTGACATCATTGGAAGATCACTAGCATGAAATAATTACTGACAGCTTCTGGGGTCATCACAGGACTGGGCTGTGAAGGTAACAGTGGAGGTCCCATGATCTCATCACGGGACCTCCGATCACGGCTGGGTACTGCGCGGTCCCCGCCGCAGTGCTTTGGATTGTGCTGTCAGTGAACGTCAACGTAATCCAATGGGTTAACAGCACCAATCCGATCGCTGATCAGATCGGTGCTGTTAGCTACACATCTCAGCTGATGAGATCAGCTAAGATGTGTGGGGGAGGATGCAAGCTCAATTGCGAGAGCTCACATCAGGGGGAGGGATACGACCAAGAGCATACATATACGTCCTTAGTCGTGAAGGGGTTAAAGTTTTGTACTGGACCCAACTGTGATCCGAACCTCATTGGCAGTCATTGATTGGGCAGTTTGGCTCTCCGCTCACATAGAGCCAGCCATAAACACAGCACTTCCAGGGGTAGTGCACACTACATACAATAACCCTGATTTTACTCCCAGTGCAAGCTATTTAAACACTCAAGCGGCTCACACTGGGCCTAGCACCTACTGTACCCGAGCACAGCGATGCTTGTTCCAGTGATTTGCGTACGTAAAGAACCCGCACACTAAAAATGTTTAAAAGTCTGTGTTCAGTAGAAACTCTGAACTTTGAGGTTAAGGGTGTGTTCACAGTGTGCGCATTTGATCTGGTTTTTTTCTGCTGCATTTTTTTTTACTGTAAAACTGGATCAGCTTTGCAAAACAAACGCAGCAGAAAATGAATCATCTATGTTTGATCCGTTTCTGATCTGCTTTTTGTGGTGCATTTTTTTTCCCCATATAGAATGGTTTCAATGGGAAAAATGGATCACAAAAACACCACTGAAATTGACATGCTCCTTTTTGCGGATCACTTTTCAAGGGAAAAAAGTCAGCAGATCTCAAAAGCACAGATTGAACAAAAAGCTTGAAAACCCTCTATGTGTCTGTCTGTGTTTGTGTGTCCCCTTATTTGTGCTGTGTTTTTCTGCTGGATTTGTATGTGCACAAATGCAGTAGGGGTTGTGCTGCTTTAGTTTAAAGGCAGCTGTGTTTGTACAGCTGACATACGCATTACAAACACAGCAGAAAAAATATGCATCAGTTAGCTCATCCCTAATAATGATCTCTTTAGACAGGCTGACCACACGTCTATGTGCACAAAATAATTGGTAATACAATCATTCTATGCACATAGAACTTCATGTTTTTTGTCTGCTTAGAACTCATTGCACCTGGTAAACAAGTATTTTGCGCCCTTATGAAGTGTTTGCTGGGCTGTTCCCATGGATTTCATGTTCAAATTATCTGTTTGTCTAAATGGGACCCTTTGTGTAAAGGCCCTGGTACACGTAGCGACGCTCCAGCGATAACGACAACGATACGACCTGGTAGGGATCGCTGGTGCGTCGTTATGTGGTCACTAGTGAGATGTGAAACAGTCAGATCTCACCAGCGATGCAGCAATGATACGGCGGTCGTTGGGACTTTGTCACTCACTGGTGTAGTATTGAGATCGTTGGTCATTATCCCTGTCAAACACAGTGATCCTTGCTGCTCATCGGGAGCACAAGGGCCAAAAAATGGTATAGAACAATTTGTAACGATCAGCGATCTCACAGCGGGGGCCTGATCGGTGCTACGTGTCACACATAGCGAGGTCGCTGCTGAGGTCGCTGTTACGTCACAAAACCTGTGATGTTGCAGCGATATCGTTGTGTGTGACGTACCCCTAAGGCTCCTTTCACATTGTGGTTTAGTTAAATCCGATGCTGTCCGATAAAAATCGGACAGCATTGGATCCAAACTGATCCCTGAAATCGACATTTTACAGGATCAGTTTGGTCTCCTGTCACCTCGCTCCCCCTCCTCTCTGCCTCCTGTCATCTCGTTGTCCGCTGCTGTCCCCCTATTTTCCCCCTGCTGTCTCCCTGTTTTGCCCTGTTGTCCCCCTGTTTTCCCCCTGCTATCCCCCTGTTTTGCCCTGGTGTCCCCTGCTGTCCCCCTGTTTTCCCCCTGCTGTCCCCCTGTTCTCCCCGCTCCTCCTGTCATTCCAACATAAAAATCTTTATTCTCACCTGCCAGCGCTCCCCCGGCGTGTCCGTAGAGATCCCGATCGGTTACAGGACCTGCGATGATGTCAGAAGCGTTATCGGGTCACATGAGCGGTTACCGCGGTAACCGCTCATGTCACCCGATCAGCTGATCGGGTTGTGACATCATCCCAGGTCTTGTTTACTGAGCGGGAGCTGATCGAGACGCCGGGGAAGCGCTGGCAGGTGGGAATAAAGATTTTTTTATTTTAAACACTTGATTTTAGTTATATTTCACTTCCGCAATGTATGTGAAATTAGGCAGCACACAATAGTCTAAGGGTATGTGCCCACATAGTGGTTTAGTGACGTTCAAATCGTCAGTAAACCGGTGGAAATTTGCAGGAGCCTAGAGTTCTGAGCTCTGAAGTCCCCAGCTGTTTCCCAGCGTTTTTTTCAGTGTGTGCACAGTGTTTTTCAGTCGGTTTTTCCGGCGGTTTTCTATGGAGGATTTTGTTCATGAAAACGATCAAAAACCGCTGAGAAGAATTGACATGTTGTATGCTCCTAAACCGCTAGGAAACCGCTCAACCTCTGGCAGATCTGCTCACATAAACCCACTACTCTCATAGACTGTGAGCCCTCGTGGACAGGGTCCCTGCCCCTCCTGTACATGTACGTCCTGATCGCCTAGATTTAGTGTACTTGTATGTAAAGCGCCATGGAACCCAATGGCGCTATATAAATAAATAATAATAATAATAATATGTGTGCACAGCGTTTTCTAAATTACATAGGGTTACTTGTAAGTCCTAACACTGCTTAGGATTTACATAAATTTAAATAAAACCTATACTAAACCGCCGGCGGCTTTCGCTGCTAAACCGACGTTAAACCACTATGTGGGCACATACCCTTAGTGTACTGAGCATGTACTGAGCATGCTCAGTACACTAAAATCATGTCCGAGGAGACATCAGATGTTTCCTCGGACCCTGCTCCATAGGACCCCATGTTAAAGGAGAGTCCTCTCCTCTCCGATTTTTTTCAGGAGCCAAAATCGCAGCAGTCTAACGATTTTTGCTCCTGCAAAAAATCGGACAGAATCAGATCGGAGGCAAATCAGATGGCAATTATGCCAAATCCGATGTGATGCGATCCCTATTGGATAACATGGGGGCTGATTCGGATCCGATGCTGTCCGATTTTTATCGGACAGCATCGGATTTAACTAAAACGCAATGTGAAAGCAGCCTAAGGGCTCGTTCAGCTGAGTGCATTATACATACATGTGTTGTCTGTGTCAGATAGCACGCAGACAACACATGGACTTTTGAAAAGGATTGTTCAGATGATATTTTTTTTTTACATGGACCGTTTGTCTGTGAGAAGAAAAATCTGAGGATGTGCAAAAAAAAAAATTCAGATGCCATACGAATCATTCATATAGCATTTGATTTTTTTGTTATACTGTAACATAGGAAAATATATTTGGTCTTGTACAGTTTTTTAAATGTTAATAAGGCCCCTTTCACATCAGCGTTTTTTTCAAATTGCGGCAGATCCGGCAGATTTACTGCATCTGCCGCCTAACGGTCGCACTTGCCGCAAACCCCATAAACAATGTATGGGGCATGCTGCAAGTGTGCCTCTCAAGTGCAGCCGTTAGGCGGCAGATGCAGTAAATCTGCCGGATCTGCCGCAATTTGAAAAAACGCTGATCTGAAAGGGGCCTTATGGTGGGTTTACACACACCAACTTATCTGTCCAACTTCTGACCAACTTGCTGGTTGCAGTGAAATCATGGACACATTGCTCCATTTTGTTGCTGTGTACAAATGGAACAATGTGTCCATGATTTCACTGCAACCAGCAAGTTGGTCAGAAGTTGGACAGATAAGTTGGTGTGTGTAAAGTGGCCCTTACAGATGTATGAAAACAGATACTAAAAGGATGTGAAGAAATTAACACACGGAATATGGATGATAATATGAACAATTTCTTTATATGCTTGCCTGAACCTGAACTTTCTTTCATTTTCTAACAATGTGATTTGCAGATTTTCCTGCCGTGTCAATATTGGAACCAGAATCTTTCCAGAAAGTAATATGAAAAAGACAAAGAAATTGGCAAAAAAGGAGGCAGCGCTTCTTGCACTAAAAGTACTTAAGACTGAATATCCACATGATATTCCGGTATGATATACTTCTTCATGTTTGTTGCACATTTTTCTTGTAGTACTTATAAAGCTAAAGTCTATAGGCCACTTCACACACACAGATATCTGAGTCCAATATCTGAACAGATCTCTGGTTGCAGTGAAATCATGGACACATTGCTCCATGTTGTACACAGCCACAAAATGGAGCAATGTATCCATGATTTCACTGCAACCAGAGATCTGTTCAGATATTGGACTCAGATGTCTGTGTGTGTGAAGTGGCCTTAAAAGACAATGCAACAATGATGATCTGATCAGTTAATTCACACTTAATAGTCTACTATGTGGACAAAAGCATTGGGACACACCTCTAAAGCATTCAATTATTTTTTTTTTATTTAATCCCATTGTTGTAAGTGTATAAAATCCAGTCCTTATCCATTCAGTCACTGGCAGATTTGGTCAGAAGAGGGCCCCTGTGTAAGGCCCCTTTCACATCAGCGGTAATCGCTGATCGCGGCAGTTGCGGTGAAAAAAACGAAACTGCCACGACTACCGCATAACGGCTGCACTTGCGGCAAGCCCCATGCAATGTCTATGTGCGGCAGGTGCAGCAAGTGCGGTTTCGGCACTCTGTGGCAGATGCAACTGCGAGAAAACCGCGGCTGACCGCATTTTTTTTCGCGGCCACATCTGGCGCAAGTGCCGAAACCGCAACTGTACCGCACTTGCCGCACCTGCCGCAAGCCCCATAGACATTGCATGGGGCTTGCCGCAGGTGAACCGCAAGTGCGGCTGTTAGGCTATGTGCACACGTTGTCGGGTGCACAGCGGGTTAGGGTCGGCGGCGGCTGGGCGGACCCGCCAGGAAGCTCCGGAGCCGTCCACCGGGATCCTGGCGGGTATGTGCCGCGGTTGTGCGGCGGGTGCCGGGCGGGTGGCCAGCGGGTTAGCGCCGGCGGTGTTGCGGCGGCTGGAAGCAGTACATGATTCTGCTTGCAGCCGCTGCAGAACCGGCCGGATTATAGAACATGCTCATTCTTTGCTAACCCGCTGGGAACCCAGCGAGTTAGCAACGCATGAGCATGTGGAAACCGCCGGTGTGTGCACACCGGGAGTCGGTTTCTATAGGTTTATATGTTAACCCAAAAGCCGCTTTTGGATTAACATAAATTTACATAAACCTCATGGAAACCGACCGGCGGTTTCCGCGGCTAAACCTGCAGTAAACCTTCCTGTGTGCACATAGCCTTAGGCTGCTTTCACATCAGTGTTTTAACGCTGATCGCGGCAGTTGCGGTGAAAAAAAACGCAACTCCCGCAATTACCGTATAACGGCGGCACTTGCGGTTCACCTGCGGCAGGCCCCATGCAATGTCTATGGGGCTTGCAGCAGGTGCGGCAAGTGCGGTGTAGTTGTGGTTTCGGCACTTGCGGCAGATGCGGCCGCCAAAAAAAATGTGGTCAGCCGCGTTTTTTCGCGGCCGCATCTGCTGCAAGTGCCGAAATCGCACTTGCTGCACACTTACCGCAAGCCCCATAAACATTGTATGGGGCTTGCCGCAAGTGAACCGCAAGTGCGGCCGTTATGCGGTAAACGCGGCAGTTGCGTTTTTTTCACCACAACCATCGTGATCAGCGTAAAATGCTGATATGAAAGGGGCCTTATGCGGTAATCGCGGCAGTTGGGGTTTTTTCACCGCAACTGCCGCGATCAGCGATTACTGCTGATGTGAAAAGGCCCTAAGAACAGTATATGGGCACTTTGCAGTTCAATAGCACTTCATAATTTTTTGGAGGTGGAATTGGGCCCCCTTACTGCTTGGGCCTCTGTGCAGTTGCAGAGGCTTGGTATGTCTGCCCATGCATACAGTTTGCCTTATCATACATTTGTGATAGAATTGCTAATTATTTAAGGGAATATGTCATAAGGTTGTTGTTTAATCTGAGAGCAGCATAATATAAGGGCAGAAAGCCTGATTCCAGGAATGTGTCATGTATTAGTCTGTGTGCTGTAGTCTCAGTACAGTCAGTGTTTTATGAGCAGATTATTATAAGAGGACTAGGGGTCATGTGTCAGACAGTCAAGCTAATCTGTGTAACCCAGCGCTCATCACTGATTGGCAGCTTGGGACTCTAGTACTATAACTAAGCACAAAAATGTACTATCAAACTCCATGCTTTACCAAAAAGAGATTCAACAGGTCTTTTTGGTGATCAATTATATCAGACAACTTCATCTCCACATATAGTAAGATTTCTCCACATTTTATTTCACATTTAGTCTAATCTGACAAATTTCGACTTGAGATGTATACTATGGGATGTAGGGCTTATTTATGTTATAGTGCATATTGGATCATTAGTTTACATTCTAATTATTTGTTATTGACAATGTATCAATGTGTGGATGATGATTGAAGAATAATAATTGCAAAGTAGAGCATGGCCTTTTTTTTCAAAATAAATATTGGCAGTACATGGTTTAATAATTTAGTAATTTTATAAAAAAAAAAATCAGTGACATTAATTTCCCTACTTAATTTCCTTTTTAGGACTTGCCAAACATTGTCACAAATGATTCCTTGACAGGACAAACTCCAGTCTCAAGGTAAGAATTTTATGACCTCTAAGACAAAGAAGCTCCAAAAGCACCAATGAGTCAATGAGAATTTGTAGCAGTGAAAATTATATACAGGGTGGGCCATTTATATGGATGCACCTAAATAAAATGGGAATGGTTGGTGATATCAACTTCCTCTTTGTATATGCAAATAGAGTCTGTGGAGCCTTGGTTAGTCAAACACAGAACTAGCCAGATATCTCTCCAGGGAAGGACCCAGCCAAGGGGTGGCTCCTTGCGGAGAAAACCATAACCACCATATTAAGTGGCCCTTTCAGTCAATATCCAGCTCTTTCTCAAGCTCAGAGATATGACAAGGGAATTAACAGAGCCAGGTATCCATCCACAGACAAGCTGTTTCGGGTTGTTGCCCCTCATCAGTGTGGAGTAGGATTCTGGCTAGGTGGGAGCAATGCCTAGTAGACCAACATCACAAAGCATTCACTGATCTCAGGGAGACCAGACCAAGAAAACACTGCGGGCAGCTGGCTAAAGTGCTCAACACAGTGAATTCCTAGGTGCATTTACCCCTAGGAATTATGAATATGCAAATAGTCTGTGGAGCCTCTGTTAGGAGTCTCAAACACAGGACTAGCCAGATATCCCTACAGGGAAGGACCGAGCCAATATAAAATGTGTTCAAAGTGCTGCCCATTGTGTTGGATTGTCAATGCAACCCTCTTCTTCCACTCTTGACACACTGATAGCAACAACGCAGAAGAAATGCTAGCACAGGCTTCCAGTATCCGTTGTTTCAGATGCTGCACATCTCGTATCTTCACAGCATAGACAATTACCTTCAGATGTGTGATGAGGCAAACTTTTTTGTGAATGGTGAAGTTAACAAACAAAACCACCGCTATTGGTCTCGCACTAACCCACAGTGGATAGATCCCTCCAAGACTGTTGGAACACAGAAATTGATGGTATGGAGTGTTATATGGGGTACAAAGATAGTGGGGCCATTCTTCATCAATGGAAACCTCAATGACACTGGATATCTGAATCATGTAGCAATTTTTCATATCCATTGGCATTGAGGTTTCCATTGATGAAGAATGGCCCCACTATCTTTGTACCCCATATACCACACTATACCATCAATTTTTGTGTTCCAACAGTCTTGGAGGGATCTATCCACTGTGGGTTAGTTTCAGACCAATAGCGGTGATTTTGTTTGTTAACTTCACCATTCACAAAAAAATTTGCTCATCACTCATCTGAAGGCAATTGTCTTTGACCAATTGTCACAATGACTTAGCCAGGACCTGCAGCTCTCTGGCGCCCCCTTAGCCTGCTGGCCAAATCCGGTATTGCCAGAGGATAAGAAAGGAGCCCAGCTGCCCTAATTTTGTTGTCTACTGCGGCACGTGATGTGACAGGATGTATATATACATCGATCCAGTCACCCTCAGGCCCACAATATCACATAAATACCAAAATTAAGCTGCCACCACCGATCTTTCAAGGTAGACCGGTAACCTGTATGATAGCGTAAAACGAACAGTGAGGTCGTGAGAGCTCGTTCATAGGACAAGGAGATCGAGACTAGTAAATTATAATATTTTACTCCCAAAGATGGGCAGTGTTTATATAAAAGATTTACAGAATATTACATAAGAGACAATTTACATGTATGCATAAAACAATTATAAAAATAAAAGGAATAGAAGAGAACTTGCCAGACCTAGTCACGCATGGGTAAATGTAGTTCCGTGGGGGGCTCACCAGAAAGGTAGGATTCCGCCACACAGCTGGTATGGTCTTGCTATGTCGGGCCCCTGGTTGGAATCTCCCTGACATCCACGAACTCTTTATCTCCAGGAAACTGTCATTCCTTGGCCTCACCGAGACCTGGCTCACCCCCTCCGACACTGCCTCCCCTGCTGCACTATCCTACGGCGGCCTCAGCCTGTCCCACATCCCCTGTCCCTCTGGCAAACACGGCGGTGCAGTCGGCATACTCCTGTCCAACACCTGCGCCTTCAGCCCTATCCCCCTGCCCCCTCCGTCACTGTCCCCTCCTTCGAAGCCCACTCGGTCTGAATCTTCTTCCCCTGCAACCTCCTACTAGCCATCATCTACCGCCTCCCCCGAACCCATCGCCTCCTTTCTTGACCACTTCACCACCTGGCTACTTCACTTCCTCTCCGCTGACATCCTCACCATCATCATGGGCGACTTCAATAACCCCATTGACACTCCCCGCCCAGCCGCCTCCAACCTTCTTTCCCTGACCACTTCCCTAGGGCTCTCCCAATGGTCCTTCTCTCCCACCCACGAACAAGGCCACACGCTTGACCTCATCTTTACCCGCCTTTGCTCCCTCTCTAACCTCACAACCTCGGAACTCACACTGTCTGACCACCATCTCTTGACCTTCTCCGCCCTCTCCTCCCCTGCCACGCTACCCCCTCTCCGCAAACTTGATCACCCTCGCCGAAACCTAAAAGATCTTGATCTTCCTTTATTCTCTGAATCCCTCCTCCCTCTCACCGACATACCCTCTGCTGACGACATTGACATTGCCACCACCCTATACAACACCACAATAACAAACGCTCTCGACCTAGCCGCCCCCCTCACTCTCCATGCTCCACCCATTAACAGGCCACCCTGGCACACCACCCTCGCTAAAAACCTGAGACGGGCGTCCAGGGTCACCAAGAGGAGATGGAAAAAGTCCCGCACCTGCGAGCACTTTGCTCTGTTCAAGCAATCCATCACTGACTTCAAGACGGCACTTGCTACTGCCAAGCAAGCGTTCTTCTCATCCCTAATAACCTCTCTGTCCCACAACCCCAAACAGCTCTTCAAAACTTTCAACTCCTTACTTCACCCGCCTGCTCCTCCCCCTTCTCCCCTCATCTCTGCTGAAGACTTTGCAACCTTCTTCAAGGAGAAGATCGACAAGATCAGAAACAGCTTCGGTCCACTATCCCCACAACTCCCCCTCCCACCTACACTGCCCTCCTCCTCCATCAGCCACTCCCCCCCCCCCCATAACTGAAGACCAACTCTCCTCCCTCCTGTCAAAATCACACCTCACCAACAGCGCCCACGACCCGCTCCCATCCCACCTCATTCCGAACCACACCTCCATTTTCATCCCAGCCCTCACCCACCTCTTTAACCTATCACTTCCCCTTGGCCTTCAAACACGCCCTAATTACGCCCATTCTAAAAAAAACCTCACTTGACCCTACCTCTGTCTCTAACTATCGCCCCATATCTCTTCTCCCATTCGCCTCTAAGCTACTTGAACAGCACGTCCACTCCGAACTGTCCTCTCACCTCTCCTCATGCTCACACTTCGACCGCCTACAGTCCGGCTTCTGACCCCTCCATTCCACCGAAACAGCCCTGACCAAAGTCACCAACGACCTACTGACCGCCAAGAACAAACACCACTACTCCATCCTCCTCCTCCTTGACCTGTCTGCCGCCTTCGACATGGTTGACCACTCCCTTCTTCTCCGGATCCTGGAATCCCTCGGCATCACCCACCTTGCCCTCTCTTGGATCTCCTCATACCTAGCAGATCAGACCTTCAGCGTCTCCCACTCCCACACCTCCTCCTTACCCTACCCCCTTTCTGTCGGAGTCCCCCAAGGTTCGGTCCTGGGACCCCTACTTTTCTACATATACACTATCAGCCTAGGGCAACTCATTGAGTCCCACAGCCTCCAGTACCACCTCTATGCCGACGACACCCAAATCTACCTGTCCGGCCCTGACATCACCTCCCTACTCTCCAAAATCTCACAATGCCTTTCTGCCATCTCATACTTCTTCTCTGCTCGCTTCCTTAAACTCAACATGGACTAAACTGAATTCATAGTCTTCCCCACAAGAAATTCCCCCCCACTTCCCAACCTATCCATCTGCGTCAACGACTGCGCCCTCTCCCCAGTCCCCCAAGCCAAGTGCCTCGGGGTAATCCTTGACTCCTCCCTATCCTTCAAACCCCACATCGAGGCCCTCACCACATCCATCCGGCTCCAGCTCAAGAACATCTCACGGATCCGCTCCTTCCTCACCCACGACTCCGCTAAAACACTCATTCATGCTCTTATCATCTCCCGCCTTGACTACTGCAACCTCCTTCTCAATGGCCTCCCGGCTAACTCCCTCACACCTCTCCAGTCTATCCTCAATTCCGCTGCCCGACTAATCTACCTGTCCTCCCGCTACTCCCCTGTCTCCCCCCTCTGCCAAGCCCTTCACTGGCTCCCCACCTCCAAGAGATCCCAATTCAAAACACTAACCATGGCGTACAAGGGGCGTGGCCTAGCGAGGGATGTGAGCGGTCGCAGCAGGAGAGCTCTCCCGCCGACACATAGCTGGATAGCTGTGACCTCTGCAAGCCGGGGCTGCCGATTCCGTCAGAATCGCAGCAGATTACCCCTGAGACGCCGGAGGACCTGTCGCTGAAGCCGGGGGAGCGAGTATGACCCGCAGACGGCAAAAAGACTTAGGCGCAGCGGAGGCCGCCGGAATCCAAGATAGCGCCGCAGCTGAGGAGGAGGCGGCGCGGACAAACAAAGCGTGCGCCAGGAGAATGTCGGCAGCCGCTCGTCTGCAACAGTTTGCTAGAGTGGAGGACCATGGCAACCGAGGGCAGGAGGACAGAGGATCCGAGGCTGAAGACTCTGACATGGAGCAGGTACAAGAAGGGGGAGAGGGCATGGAGGCACTGGTTGGGCTGCAGGGAGACCCCCAAGATGAGTGCACTACAGGAGTGGTGGGGGGAGATCAGAGCACACAAGAGCCCACACTCAGAGACATTTTCTCAGCAGTAAATTTCTGCAAAGAAGCCCTGACGGTTCTGACCCAGAGAGTTACAGGAGTGCAGACTGAGATTAGTCATATAAAAAGTGATATGACTAAAGCAAATACCAGACTGGGAGAAGTGGAAGAAAGGGTCGGTACTGCAGAAGATGACATTAACCCCTTCACGACCTAGGACGTTGTGCAACGTCCTGTGTTTCTGCCTGTTAACGACCCAGGACGTTGCACAACGTCCTGGCAGATTTGAGCTGCTGCAGCTCCTGTGAGTGGGATCGCTTAGGTGTCACAGTTGCTGCTGCTCTGTGACAACCTGTAGATGACCCCAGAGGGGGTGGATTAACCCCCCCATGCCCAGGACCCCTCCGATCGGCAGTTTAAAAGTGAAACTGCCGATCGGAGGAAATCATAGGGATTCACCCCTCCAGATCTGATTGGAGCTCTCCAATCAGATCTGGAGGGGCGGATCGGCAAGTGCCCACCCCTCCTCAGCCCCCTCCAGCTCCATGACTCACAGGTGGCCCCCCCCCCGTCCTCCTAAACCGCCCGCCCCCCTCTATAATTAGGAATATGCCGGCGGGCTGCACCCGCGTGCGCCCGCCGGCAACACTGTCTGGTCCCCTGCAGTTGTGGTCCCCTCCAGGCTGCCCCCACCTCCGGGCCCTGTGCCTGGCCCCCCCTCACCTCCCGCTGCGGCCACCCTGCCGCCGCCGCCGCTGCTGCTGGCCTCCTCTGCCGGCCGGTCTGTGGCCCCGCCTCTTCTCCCGGCCTCCTCCTGCTCATCGGTGGAACGAGGGAGGTAAGTATGTATGTATGTATGTATCTATGTATGTATGTATCTATGTATGTATGAATGAATGAATTGATGGATGGGTGAATGGATAGATGGATGGAGGGTGCAAGCGTGGACGTGTGCGTGCGTGGACGTGAGCGTACATGAGTGTGCATAGACGTGAGTGTGCGTAGACGTGTGCCTGCGTAGACGTGTGCGTGTGTGGACACGTGTGTGGACGTGTGCGTGTGTGGACGTGTGCGTGCATAGATGTGTGTGTGCATAGACGTGTGCGTGCGTGGACGTGTGCATGGATGTGGATGTGCGTGGATGTCAGCGTACGTGTGTGGATGTGTGTGGATGTCAGCGCGCGTGTGTGGATGTGTGCATGCGTGGATGTCAGCGTGCGTGGATGTCAGCGTGCGTGCGTGGATGTGTGCATGTGTGGATGTCAGTGTGCGTGCTTGAATGTCAGCGTGCGTGGATGCCAGCAAGCGTGGATGTCAGCATGCAAGGATGTCAGCGTGCGTGGATGTGCGTGCGTGGATGTGCGCATGCATGGATGTCAGTGTGCATGCGTGGATGTCAGCGTGCTTGAATGTCAGCGTGCGTGCGTGGATGTGTGTGTGGATGTGCGTGGATGTGGATGTGCGTGCGTGGATGTCAGTGTGCGTGCATGGATGTGTGCGTGGATGTGGATGTGAGTGTGTGGATGTGGGTGCGTGGTTGTGTGCGTGCGTGGATGATGGGTGCATAGGTGGATGGATGGGTGCAACAAGGGATCAAGTGTCCTCTTGTTGTAGTCTCTGGGATCATAGTCATGGTGCACTGTATGACAGGTCATTGTCATACAGTGCACCATAACTCTGACCCCAGAGACTGTAGGAAAAGGACACTTCATCCCTTGCTGCAGTCTCTGGATTGACCAGAGGCGATCGAGCGTCGTGGGACCTTCGTTGTGGACTACGTCGGAGGTGATCGAGCGTCGTGGGACCTTCGTTGTGGACTACGTCGGATCTTTATAATAAAGATGGAGTCCGAATTTTGTTTGTGTTATTTTTGTCAAATAAAAAGATTTTTCTCTGTGTGTATTTTCTGACTATTTACCAGAGATTCCTAATGGCGGGTCTAACATTGGCCCTATATTATGAATCTCGGGCTTAGTGCCAGCTGCCAATAAAAAGCTGGAATTAACCCCTTTATTACCCAGTTTGCCACCGGCACCAGGGCAACTGGAAGAGCATGGGTACAGCGCCAGAAAATGGCGCTTCAATGAATGCGCCATTTTCTGGGGCGGCTGCAGGCTGCAATTCGCAGCATGGGGGGCCGAGAACGCTTGGGCCTCTCCATGCTGTGGATTCCAGCCCCCAGCTGCCTAGTTGTACCTGGCTGGACCAAAAATATGGCGGAGCCCCATGTCATTTTTTTTTCTAGAATTAGTTCTAGAAGAAAAAAAAAGGGCTTTGCTGTATTTTTGGCGGCTAGCCAGGTACAACAAGGCAGCTAGGGGTTGGTGGCAGTCGGTAGCTGCCAAGTTGTACCTGGCTGGACCAAAAATATGGCGGAGCCCCACGCCTTTTTGTTTCTAGAATTAGTCCTAGAAAGAAAAAAAAAAATGGGCTTTGTTGTATTTTTGGTTGCCAGCCAGGTACAATGAGGCAGCTGGGGGTTGCTGGCAGTCCGTAGCTGCCAAGTTGTACCTGGCTGGACCAAAAATATGGCGGAGCCCTACGCCATTTTTTCTGGAATTAGTCCTAGAAGAAAAATAAAAATGGGCTTCGCTGTATTTAGATGCATAGTGAACACTTTGAACCCCCAGGTGCTTCACAAATTGATCCGTAAAAATGAAAAAAGAAAATTTGTGTGTGAAAACAAATGTACTTTTTCCTTATTACGAATCAATTTGTGAAGCACCTTGGGGTTCAAAGTTCTCACTATGCATCTAGATGCATTCCTTGGGGGGTCTAATTTCCAAAATGGGGTCACTTGTGCGGGAGCTCCAATGTTTAGGCACACAGGGGCTCTCCATACACGACATGGTGTCCGCTAACGATTCCAATAGTTAGCGGACACCATGTCGCTTATGGAGAGCCCCTGTGTGCCTAAACATTGGAGCTCCCCCACAAGTGACCCCATTTTGGAAACTAGACCCCCCAAGGAACATATCTAGATGCATAGTGAGCACTTTGAACCCCCAGGTGCTTCACAAATTGATCCGTAATAATGAAAAAAGAAAATTTGTGTGAAAACAAATGTACTTTTTCCTTCTTACGGATCAATTTGTGAAGCACCTGGGGTTCAAAGTGCTCACTATGCATCTAGATGCATTCCTTGGGGGGTCTAGTTTCCAAAATGGGGTCACTTGTGGGGAGCTCCAATGTTTAGGCACACAGGGGCTCTCCATACACGACATGGTGTCCGCTAATGATTCCAATAGTTAGCGGACACCATGTCGCGTATGGAGAGCCCCTGTGTGCCTAAACATTGGAGCTCCCCCACAAGTGACCCCATTTTGGAAACTAGACCTCCCAGGGAACGTATCTAGATGGGTTGTGAACATTTTGAACCCCTAGGTGCTTCACAAATTCATCTGTAAAATTGAATAAGTACTTTTTTTTTCCATAAAAATTTTCTTTTTCATTTTCACAGATTAATTAGTGAAGCACTGGGGCATTCAAAATGCTCACCACCCACCTAGATAAGTTCCCTGGGGGTCTAGTTCCAAAATGGGGTCACTTGTGGGGGAGCTCCAATGTTTAGGCACACAGGGTCTCTCCAAACGCGACATGGTGTCCGCTAACAATTGAAGCTAATTTTTCAGTCAAATTGTTAGCGGACACCATGTCTCGTTTGGAGAGCCCCTGTGTGCCTAAACATTGGAGCTCCCTCACAAGTGACCCCATTTTGGAAACTAGAGCCCCCAGGGAACTTATCTAGATAGGTGGTGAGCATTTTGAACCCCCAGGTGCTTGACAAATTCATCCGTAAAAATGAAAAAGTACTTTTATTTTCATAAAAAATTTCTTTCTTAATTTTTACAGATTAATTTGTGAAGCACTGGGGTGTTCAAAATGCTCACCACCCATCTAGATAAGTTCCCTGGGGGTCTAGTTTCCAAAATGGGGTCACTTGTGGGGGAGCTCCAATGTTTTGGCACACAGGGGCTCTCCAAATGCAACATGGTGTCCGCTAACAATTTGACTGAAAAATCAGCTCAAATTGTTAGCGGACACCATGTCGCGTTTGGAGAGCCCCTGTGTGCCTACACATTCGAGCTCCCCCATAAGTGACCCCATTTTGGAAACTAGACCCCCCAGAGAATTTATCTAGATGGGTGGTGAGCATTTTGAACCCCCAGGTGCTTCACAAATTCATCCGTAAAAATGAAAAAGTACTTTTTTTTCTACAAAAAGTTTCTTTTAGCCTATATTTTTTCATTTTCACATGGGGAACAGGATAAAATGAATCCTAAAAATTGTTGGCCAATTTCTCCTGAGTACATCGATATCTCATATGTGGTCATAAACCACTCTTTGGGCGCACGGCAGGGCTCAGAAGGGAAGGAGCGCCATTTCACTTTTTGAATGGAAAATTAGCTCCAAAAGTCAAATTGCGCTCCTTCCCTTCTGAGCCCTGCCGTGCGCCCAAAGAGTGGTTTATGACCACATATGAGATATCGATGTACTCAGGAGAAATTGCCCAACAAATTTTAGGATCCATTTTATCCTGTTCCCCATGTGAAAATGAAAGAATTGAGGCTAAAAGAACATTTTTGTTGGAAACATTAAAATGACCATTTTTTCCTTCCACTTTGCTTTAGTTCCCGTGAAGCACCTGAAGGGTTAATAATCTTCTTGAAGGTAGTTTTGAGTAGCTTGAGGGGTGCAGTTTTTGGAATGGTGTCACTTTTGGGTGTTTTCTGTCATGTACACCCCTCAAAGGACTTCAAATGTGATGTGGTCACTAAAAAAAATGGCTTTGTAAATTTTGCTGGAAAAATGAAAAATTGCTGATGAACTTTGAACCCTTATAACGTCCGAACAAAAATTTTTTTTTTTCCCAAAATTGTGCTGATGTAAAGTAGAGATGTGGGAAATGTTATTTATTAACTATTTTGTGTCACATACCTCTCTGGTTTAGCAGAATAAAAATTCATAATTTGAAAATTGCTAAATTTTGCCAAATTTTTAATTTTTTCACAAATAATCGCAAAAATTATCAACCTAAATTTAATACTAACATGAAGCCCAATATGTCACGAAAAAACAATCTCAGAATCGCTAGGATCGGACAGTACCTAAAACACTGTGGGGGAAGGGGATTGTTTTAAGATCAAGAAATATAGGTTATGGCTAATCAGATAAAAATTATTAGCTGGAATGTGCGAGGTCTAGCGGACAGGAGTAAGCGAGCGACTGTGCTGAGATATATGATGTCATTTAAACCGTCTTTTATGTGCTTGATGGAGACGCAGGAAAAGAGAGGAATCCTGGGTAGGAGGTGGATTCGGTATGCCTATCATGCCACATACTCCGGTTATGCAAGGGGGGTCTCGGTCCTGATCCATTCATCCATCCCATATGAAGAGATTGAAGTGCTAGTGGACAAGGATGGCCAGTATGTATGTGTGGTGTGCAGAGTGTATGGACGAATGTTATGTCTGGTGGCGGTGTATTTTCCACCACCATACTCAGACCGTAAGCTACTTGAAATCATGGAACTGACAAGACGCCGGGTGGGGATTCCTATCTTACTAATAGGTGATGCCAATAATGTTTTGGATTCGGAGCTAGATAGGGAAGGGAGAGGGCGGAGGCAGATGATAGGGCAAGGGGGTGCGACTCCGTTCGCAAAACAAATAAAGGAGTTAGGCCTTATCGATATTTGGAGAGTCAGAAACAGTGGGGTGAAGTGTTTTTCTTGCTTTTTCGGCTTCACATAGAGCTATGTCAAGAGTAGACGTTGCACTGGGGAATGGACAATTGGACAACAGGGTCAGCAAGGTAGAATATTTACCGAAGGTGGTTTCTGACCATAAGCCACTGGAGGTTGTGCTAAACATGGGAATAGGAGGCGGGGGCCACAGAGGGGAATAGAAGGTTCACCCAAGCTGGTTGAAGAAGATTGACATGGGAAAAATAGGTGAGGAGGTGGAGCTATTCTTCCAGGAGAACGAAGGTAGTGCAGGGCCGGGGTAGTGTGGGATGCTATGAAGGCCTATCTCAGGGGGCTGTTTATTCGGGATATATCGAGGTGCAAAACCGAAAGTAGAAGGGAGGAAAGAGGGTGATTGAAGCACTGAGGAGAGCGGAAGAGGAGGCAATTGGTCGGCCCTCACCGGAGACGCAAGCGTGTTTGCAGGACGCGCAGGAGGCAGTGGATAGGGTCCAGCTACAGATGACCCTGAAGAAGCAGGCATTTCAGAAGGCAAGATTCTATGAGGATGGGGAAAAGGTGGGGCATTTTCTGTCTGTGGTGGCAGCGGCTCAGAGGGACTCCGCACATGTATACGGTCTTTAAAATAAAGAAGGAACAGTTGTGGAGGACACAAGTGATATCCTTACCATATTCAGGGATTTTTATAAAACCCTGTATACCTCTGGGCTGACGGCCTCACAGGAGGAAATAAAAAGGTACGTAGATGGGGTTCGGATTCCAGGTATCAAGGAGGAGGAGAGTGAAAGACTGGGACAGCAGGTGACGGTGGAAGAGTTGGAGGAAGCATTAGCGACTATGGCGGGTGACAAGGCCCCGGGGGCAGATGGTCTACCCATGGAAGTGTACAAACTGCTCAGAGACATATTACTACCAAAACTCTGTGTGGTCTTCCAGGAGGCCTTGGGGACGGGTTGTTTGCCAGAATCTATGAGAGAAGCCACAATAGTAGTTTTGCCCAAAGAAAATAAGGATACGAAAAAGGCGGAGTCATATAGGCCCATTTCCTTGCTGTCAGTAGATGCAAAATTATTAGCAAAAGTGTTGGCCCGTAGATTGGCAGGTGTTATTACAGATGTGATCCACCCAGACCAATCGGGTTTTATGCCACACAAATCCACAGCAATAAATTTACGAAGATTATTTTTAAATCTACAATTACCAGCGGAAAATGTGGGGCATAGAGCGGTGGTATCACTGGATGCACATAAAGCATTTGACAGCGTTGAGTGGGATTCTCTGTGGCTGGTACTTGAGAGAATGGGGTTTGGTCGAGGTTTTATATCGTGGGTGAAATTGTTGTATTCTCTCCCCGTGGCTAGAGTGAGGGTGAATGGTGGGAGGTCAGATAGGTTTGCTCTTACTAGGGGAACTAGGCAGGGGTGCCCACTTTCGCCTCTGTTGTTCGCAGTTGCAATAGAACCTCTGGCCGCTCATATACGTGAAACAAGGGAGGTGAAGGGCTTTGTTTATGGCCCAGTGGAAGAAAAGATTGCGCTATATGCGGACGATGTGTTACTATTTTTACAAGATACGTCTGACTCTTTGGGACATGCAGTCCGGGTAGTGGAGACCTTTGGTAAGATGTCTGGTTTACATATTAACTGGGAAAAATCGAATATTCTACTAGTAGATGAAGATAAGGCAGATAGGGAGGAAGTAGCGGGCTGCTCTAAGCTAGAGGTAGTGAGGCAATTCAAATATCTGGGTATCCAGGTATCTCTGCCAATAACGGACTATATTAAAATGAATGTAACACCCCTGCTGACTAAATTGAAGGATAAGGCTCAGGCGTGGTGGAGACTGCCTCTCTCGGTGGTGGGCAGGACTAATCTTGCCAAGATGATTCTAATGCCGAAACTCCTGTACGTGCTTCACAATTCGCCACTCTGGATTCCTAGAGAGCTTTTCCAGAAAGTTAACTCAATTTTTAGGCAGCTGGTATGGGGGGTGGCCAGCCTAGATTAAAACTTGAAATTTTACAACGTCCAAAAGATGAGGGGGGGTTGGCGTTGCCTGATCCATGGATTTATTTTCTGGCAGCCCAGGGGCAACATCTAAGAGGGTGGGCGTCTGATAATGGGAATGCCATTCAAACCTTATTGGAGTATAATATGGGTAGACGCCCTCTAGTATTGAGCTTGGAAGCTGGAGATTTTGGCAATCGAGGGTGAGGTTCCCTACTTTGTGCCTGATCCAGAGAATTTGGAGGGAAATCAAAAAGCTGAGGGGAATTACGGGGCTGACGATTTATACTCCAATATGGAACAACAATAATTTAGAGGAAATTTGTAAGTTGGGAGATCAGAAGAGATGGGAGTCCCGGGGAATAAAATATGTATCTCAATTGACGATAGATGGAAAGTTGAAATCATTCTCGTCTCTGGTTGAGGAGTTCCGGATACTGGCAACAGATGAGTTCTTGTACCTCCGTTTTGCTCATGCATTTCAAAAACAAGCTAAAATGGGTAATATAGCTGTTCAAAAAGATGTTGTTTTGGATTGCGTGTGTATGGAAGGAGTAACGAGAGGCGTAATATCCACTATCTATGGTGACCTCCTACATGTGGTGTTGCTGCGGCACCCTATCAAGGCAAGAGAAGAGATAAGTGGGAGGCAGATGTTGGTGCCATGGAAAATGAAACATGGGATACAATATTAGATTATGGCCCTAAGCTCTCTTTGCGCGAGCCTGGTAGGATGTCGTAGTTACTTCTCATTCACAGAGCCTACAGGACCCCTGCGTTCCTGTGTAAAATTGGGGTTAGGAATACGTCGGAGTGTATGAGGTGTAGACAGGAGAATGCGGGGATTCTACACATGATATGGGACTGCCCGAAACTACAAACATTTTGGGGAGATGTAATCGGATTAATAGAGAGAAAGTATGATTGTATGGTCCTAAGGGCTCCACTAGTATGTGTCTTGGGCTACGTCGAAGAAATTAGAGTGACGAGTCTACATAAAATCGCGGTGGCAAGAATGTTATATCTGGCAAGAAAGCTGATAGCAAAATACTGGATCAGGACCGAGCCCCCAAGCAGGACGGAATATATTAGACAGGTTGATTATATTGTGGGTTTGGAGGAGGCTATATACCAAAAAAGGAATACGATAACAGTTTTTGAAGGTATATGGGAACCGTGGAGGAGACGAAGGTAGTTCCACAATACTGATGATTGTTATCTGCCTTCTTATTGGGTATGTGCTAGACCGGATGGTTTATGGGTGGAAAAAGAAACTGGGATTGTGTGAAATATATTGTTCTAATGATATGATATATATACTATTACATAAGATTGTACTGAAATTGTGTTGCGGGATACTGTCTGGTAGGGAAGGGGTGGGGGCGGGTGGACGGGGGGGGGAGGAGGTTTGTTTAGGGGGGAGGGAGGGGTATTGGTTTTGTTTGGGGCTTCCAAAGAAAAAAGAAAAATACTGTAATTATTGCTGTACCGTATATTTATGTACTATACCTTTTAATAAAAATTTATCTGATTAAAAAAACCATGGCGTACAAAGCCATACACAACCTGGCCCCACCATACAGCTCCAACCTGGTCTACCAATACCTACCCTCACGCAACCTCCGCTCCTCCCAAGAACTCCTCCTCTGCTCCCCCCTCATCACCTCTTCGCACAACCGAGTCCAGGACTTCTCCCGGGCATCTGCCTTACTCTGGAACTCCCTGCCCGAACACGTCAGACACTCTCCTACCCTGAGAAGCTTCAAGTGTCACCTGAAGACTCACCTATTCCGTCAAGCCTACAACCTGCCATGAGACCCAGGCGACCGCCCCATACCTGACATTTCCCCATCCTACTGTATCCCAACTCGCCCCTCGTAGACTGTGAGCACTCGTGGACAGGGTCCCTGCCACTCCTTTACCTGTACGTCCTGATCACCTAGATTCAGTGTACTTGTTCTTGTCTCCCTTATCCTCATGTAAATCGCCATGGAACCTAATGGCGCTATATAAATAAATAATAATAATATGCTGTGAAGAATTGAGGTGTGCAGCATCTGAAATAATGGATAGTGGAAGCCTGTGCTAGCATGTCTTCTTGCATTGACAATCCAACACAATGGACAGCACTTTGAACACATTTTATAATTGGTCATAAACTTGTAAATAACTCATGAAAGAATAAAGTTATGTTAAAACCAAGCACGCCATTGTTTTTCTTATGAAATTCTCAATAAGTTTGTGTCACATGACCCTCTTCCCATTGGAAACTAAAGTAGGATCCAAAATTGCCACCATGGCCAACACCCATCTGGAGAAGTTTTCCCCCTCCCATATACTAATGTGCCACAAACAGGAAGTTGATATCACCAACCATTCCCATTTTATTTAGGTGTATCCATATAAATGACCCACCCTGTACATATACACATATTATTTATACTGGCCCTACGATGTGGAAAAAATAAATTAATTATTATATACAATATACCTTGGACAAGACTCCTAACATTCTTAACACCTACCTTCCAAGAGCTGTTCCAGCGTAGTGGTTAAGTGCACATCTAACAATATACCAATAGGTGATCTTGGACAAGACTCAAAAACTATGTATATGCCTACCTCAAGAAACATGAGTATGTCATGAGCAAAGAGAGGCATGCAAGCAAGAGAATCTGGATCTAATAAAATGCTATTACAACAACAGACTAAATAAAAGAGGGTATATGAAGCGTTTGAGGAAACAATGGATGGATACAAGACCTGCTTGCCCATTGACAGAGAAACAACTAGTCACCCAACATTTCAATGTCATAAAGAGAAAGCTATTATCACAACTTGAGATTGATCAACTACACTGCACATACACACTACAGAAAGACCCGGAAAAACAACATGTACAACCCCCTGAAAATCCTGTTCCAATCCTGTAACTAGAGAGTACAGCAGCTGATTTGAAGCAGAAAGTCATAGAAAAACTAAATACCATCAATACCAGAGATCGACTGCCAAAGCTAAGCAGAGGAATACCACCAGACAGTATGCTAGAAGATGCAAATAGAGCACTTGCATCAATGCCTACCACCACCACCATAACTCAAACTAATAAATTGATGTATTCCACTGCCTCAGTAATCCTGGAAATATTTGGTTATACAACCAGCAAAAACAACAGAAGTATGTGCCATCCTTCGAGAAGACAACTGGAAACAAAAATCAAGGTGACACAAAGAGAAGTCAGCCAGCTAACAGAAGTACAGAAGAGTGTAAAGATCAAGAATAAGCTGAACACGTACAAAGGGCTGACTCGATCTGAAGCCATAGAGACTGTTAAACAAAGGCTCACAACACTTTCTGCAAGACTAGAGAGATACACTAGAAAACCTAAAGTCAAGAAGATGAATGCCCTCTTCTCCAACAACACATCCAATGTGTACTCCCAACTGCAGAGTAAAAGCATAGAGGCAGCAACTCCACCAATACCAGAGGCTGAATGATACTGGAGCAACATATGGGAAAAGTAAAAACACACAACACCAGTGCAAAGTGGCTGCAAAATCTGAGAATGAAATGCAGTAACCACCAATAAAAAGAACCAGTCACCATTGCAGAAGCAGGCATCCTACAGCATGTCAGGAACATGAAGAGCTGGACAGTACCTGGCCCAGACATGATCCATACTTACTGGTTAAAGAAATAAAGAAATTAAAAATAGTGCATGAACCACTGGGAAAACAGATGAACCAAATGCAAGAAGCAGGCCACCACCCGGCTTTGCTAACACATGAAAGAACAGTGCTGATCATGAAAGATCCCCACAAATTAACAAATCCATCCAACTACTGCCCAATAACCTGCCTTACAACGAGATGGATGCTCCTGTGAGGCATCATAGCCACCAAGCAATAGATCATATGATTCAGTACATGAATCCAGTTCAGAAAGGCACTGGAACAACACCAGAGGCTCTAAGCATCAGCTGCTAGTAGATAGAGCAGTCGCTCAAGACTCAAGATCCGGAGAGACCAATCTCAGTACAGCCTGGATTGACTACAGGAATGCCTATGACTCATTGTCACACACATGAATCTGTGAATGCTTGGCACTCTGCAGTGTCAATATGAAGTTGAGAACCTTTCTCAGAAAGTCAATGGGCTATGGAGGACAATACTGGAAGTCAACTAAAGACAACGCGCAAAAGTGTCCATCAAATGTGGCATATACCACGGTGATGCATTGTGCCCATTGCTGTTCTGGATGGGCTTGAACCCCCTCAGATAATTACAGAGTCTGGCTATGAATAAAGGTTCAAGGGTGGAAGCACTGTCAGCCACCTGCTCTACATGGATGACATCAAGCTGTATGCGAAAAATAAATGAGACATCAGTCACTTATCCACCTGACAAGGATCTACAGTGAAAACATTGGGATGCCCTTTGGACTGGAGTAGTGTTGCTGGTTGGTAATGAGGAAAGACAGAAAGGCAAGATAGTAAAGACTGATGGAGTACAACTACCAGCAGGGCACATAGCAGATGTGCTACAAGTATCTCGGCAACCCACAGTGATATATGGTAACCATGATGAAGAGGCAAGGAAAGCAGCAACACCCAAATACTATGAAAGGAAGAATATGATCTGCATCATCAATATATATGCCCTGCCAGTCATCAGGTACCCTACTGGTATAGTGTGCTGGCCAAAAAAAAGGAACAGTAGCTGCAGATGTGGAGACCTAGAGGCTCCTTACAATGCATAAATGTCTCCACCCCAAGTCTCACACCAAATTATTGTGGACAAACAGAAAGGAGGGTGGTCGAGACTTGATAGGTGTTCAAGACACCATCATGAATGGAACCAGGAGTATCCAGGAATACATCAGAAAAATGGCACCAAAAGATGAGATACTGAGAGAGAGCCTAAGGCAGCAACAACAATAGTCCTGGAAAGAAGAACAGGAACATGAAGCGCCAAGGCAAAACAAGCCACTGCATGGGATGTACCATCGACAGATAATAGAAATGGCTGACATGGAGAAATCCTACCAATGGCTGGAGAAAGCTGGACTTTAAGGCAGCATCTGCTCTTGTGTCGCTATGATTAGTGACTCTGTGCTAAGTATCAGATCTATAGAAGCAGGAATTTACCACACAAGACAAGACCCAAGGTGCAGACTATGCACAGATACCTCAGAAACAGGCCATCACATAGTGGTAGGATGCAAAATGCATGCTGGAACAACTTATACCGAATGCCACAACCAAGTAGCGGAAATTGTATACAGGAATATCTGTATAGTGCATGGGCTAAGTCCCTCTAAATCCCTCATGAAATGGGCCTGGACAGAAATGATTGTACCCGTGAAAATAATGTGACAAAAGGGACATGTTAAATCAAGGTGTGCCCACTAATTAGCATCATAGGTGTCTACAATCTTGTAATCAGTCAGTGGGCCTGTATATAGGGCTACAGCTACTCACTGTGCTGTTTGGTGACATGGTGTGTACCACACTCAACATGGACTACAGGAAGCAAAGGAAAGAGTTGTCTCAGGAGAGTAGAAAGAAAATTATAGATAAACATGTTAAAGGTAAATGTTATAAGACCATCTCCAAGCAGCCTGATGTTCCTGTGACTACAGTTGCACATATTATTCAGAAATTTATAATCCATGGAACTGTAGTCAACCTCCCTGGGTGTGACTGCAGGAGAAAAATTGATGACAAATCATACAGACGGATAATACAAATGGTAACAAAAGAATTCAGGAAAACGTCTGAAGAGATTAAAGGTGAACTTCAAGTTCAAGGAACATCAGTGTCAAATCGCACCTTCTGTCGTTGTTTGAGCCAAAGTGGACGTCAATGGAGACAACCAAGGAGGACACCATTGTTGAAAAAAAATCTTAAAAAAGCCAGACTGGAATTTGCCAAACTACATGTTGACAAGCCACAAAGCTTCTGGGAGAATGTCCTAAGGACAGATGAGACAATTTAACTTTTTGGCAAGGCACATCAGCTCTATGTTCACAGATGGAAAAATGAAGCATATCAAGAAAAGAACACTATCCCTGCTGTGAAACATGGAGGAGGCTCTGTTGTGTTCTGGGGTTGCTTTGCTGCATCTGGCACAGGGTGTCTTGAATCTGTGCAGGGTACAATGAGATCTGAAGACTATCAAGGGATTCTAGAAAGAAATGTGCTGGCCAGTGTCAGAAAGCTTGGTCTCAGTCACAGGTCATGGGTTTTGCAACATTATAATGACCCAAAACAAAACCCAAAACACAGCTAAAACCACCCAAGAATGGCTAAGAGGAAAACATTGGACTATCCTGAAGTGGCCTTCTATGAGCCCTGACCTAAATCCTATTCAACATCTTTGGAAAGAGCTGGAACATGCCGTCTGGAAAAGGCAACCTTCAACCACGAGACAACTGGAGCAGTTTGCTCTTGAGGAGTGGCCCAAAATACCTGTCCAGAGATGCAGACGTCTCATTGACAGTTACAGGAATTGTTTGAAGGTACCGTTACACACAGAGATATATTGCTTGCAACTCACTGGTTGCAGTGAAATCATGGACACATTATTCCATTTTGTACAAGGCAACAAAATGGAACAATGTGTCCATGATTTCACTGCAACCAGTGAGTTGCAAGCAATTATCTCTGTGTGTAACGGTACCTTGATTGCAGTAATTGCCTTAAAAAGTTGTGCAACAAATTATTATGTTAAGGGACCATCATTTCTATCCATATGATCCATATGATGTTCCCTGAGGAAGGAGCTCGGGAGGAGGCTCCGAAATGCGTCGGAAAATAAAGGCTATTGCTGATCCAGACATTCCCGTGTCTGTGTGTCTTTGGTCTCGGAGCAGCAGCGCGGACACCTAGGCACTTTGTCCAGGATTCTGTGTATCATTTCTATCCAGGCTTATTTCATGAGTTTAATTTTAAAACAATTCTGTGGAAGCAGGGTTGGAAAGTAGATTCCAATATTTTACTTGACTTTCATTTGTTCAATATTATAGATTTTTTATATATTATTACATTTGTCAGATTCAAGTTATTTCTGTGACGATTGTGGGTTTGTCTTTCATTAAACGAGGGGTACCAACAATTTTGACCACGTGTGTATACTGTACATTGTTGAATCTTCTATGGACGTTTGTATCCAAGCACAATTGTATAAACAATTGTATTTAAAGGGTATTCCCATCTCCAAGGTCCCTAACCCAATAGGTAGTTGGTGTAATAAAAATATTGGCAAATATTTTCAATTAGAAATGTAGTATAGCTCTCCTGATTAAGTATGTGTCTTACTTTATGTGCAGGACACTGCAGTAGCTTAGGTAACCATCGTTGCGACCATACGGAACTAACCAACTGACACTATATATGAGTGGCTGTAACCATGGATACTTAGGCTACTGCAATGCCCTGCACATAAAGTAAGACACATAATTAATCAGGAGAACGGTTGTGGAGCCCCTCGGGACGGGGCACTCGGTGCCGGACCGGGGTACTGCTGGGGGATGTCACGGCGGTCCTGGTCCGGACCGTGTCCCGGGCCCGCACAATAAAATGGGGGGTTATTTACAGGGGATTTGTCACTCGTGACGCCACCCACTATATGCGGCCAGTAATGGGGCCGCCGCTGCTGCAGAACCTCCGGGGATGATGGGTTAGCAGCTTGGATGGAATAGTTCCTGTGGGCAGAACTGGGTTCCCCGGGGCAGTGGTAGAGGTAGTTAAAGTCTGTGAGGATGTTATTGATGCTGCAGGAGAGTAGGGGTAGCAGTAGAGATGATAAGAGTAGAGGCAATGGCAGTCTATGAGGGCAAGTGGGGCTTCAGCATAAGGATGACACACACACTCACGGTTTCTGTTGTTCTTCAAGTCTTTACTGGCAGATGGTATAACACAGTATTGTCCACGGAGTCTGTACCAGGTTGCTCTCACCCTGACCGGGTCCTTGGCTTCCTACTTAAACGCTGTGTGTGGCCCTGCTGCTGCTTGTAGCTGAACTGCTGGCCCTGTCTCTGCTCACGGGTACCAATATGCTGGGCAACTTGAGTCCTCTGTGTCACTGACTCCTTCGTGTTGCTTTGCTATGGTGTGGTGAAGATGGTGGACCTTCACTATGCCGGTGTTTACTGTCCTGTCTGTCTCAGGCACAGCCTCGGATCCGGTATCCGTCTTAAGCGTCTCCCCGGGATCAAGCTTTTGGGGTAACTCTTTATCCCGGGTATGTTCCTCTGTTAATCTGTCTCCTTTCCTCAGACCTCTCAGGACCTCCACTACTACTTGGCTCAGCTCCTGAGGTAAACTCCACTCTCCTCTGAACTGAACTAAGGGCCCTTTCACATCAGCGTTTTTCGTAATTCGCGGCAGATGCGGTGAAAAAACCGCATCTGCCGCGTTTGCCGCATAACCGTTCCACTTGCGGCGCGGTTGCGGTTTTTTTCTATGCAAAGTATAGGCGTACTTGCGGCAGGTGCGGCAAGTGCGGTTTTGCACTTGCGGCATGTGCGGCCGCGAAAAAAACCGCGAATTACGAAAAACGCTGATGTGAAAGCACCCTAACTGTCACTCTTGTTTTGTGGTAAACAACTTTAGCTCCTCCCACTAGTGCAGGTGCCAGCTAAGCTCCTCCCACTTTCTAGTGTAGTGTTGTGTGGGGATTAAACCTGTGTTGTTTCTGTGGCATATTAACCCTTGGGGTGCCACACTATATATTACATTTCTCATTGGAGGCATTTGCTAATATTATTATTATTACACTGAGTATGTTTTCGGAAAAGATCTTAGACATGGAAATTCCCCTTTAATGATTTATTCTCAAGTTTAAATTCACTCCCATTAGAATGTTCAATCAGTAGAAAAATGAGCGGCACTCACCAGTATGCGTCTTCACTTTTATTAAAGCCAGGTTACAGGCAGCATGGCAAGGGGAGGGAGAGTGGAGTACAGGTAAGTGCCGCTCATTTTTCTACTGATTGTACTCTTTAATGAACTGTTTTAGCTTGCACCACCAGTGCAAAGTGTATGCACCCGGTCCAAAGTAGGACCTATATATGGCAACAGATTGCAGCGATACCGCAGTGCCCCACGTTTTTCTTCTAATACACTCCCATTAGAATGAATGGAGCTTTAGTGCGCAAGCTCTACCACCACTTTATTCAGTCAGAGCTCTTATCCACATTGGTGGAGGGCCACATCATCAGACCCCAGTGATCAAAAAGTTATCCCCTGTCCAAGAGACTTGAGAATACACTTTTAATCCTTGTATTCTGAAATTTTCATTTTCTTTAAAGCTAATGCTATATATCTACATTTTCTTACAGTTTTATCAGCAAATTTTGTTTTCAGCCATCGTCAGAAAGTGGAGTTCATGGTAGTGCCACCCCTAATGCTGAGGTAATATACTTTACTGGTCACTTATTTAACATTTCTATTGATCTGTAGAGAAGAGATGGTTCTACATGCGTAAAAGGAGGTTGGAAGAGACTAAGGCTGGGGTCACACACACACAGATATCTGGGCAGATATTGTTCACAGATCTCTGGTTGCAGTGAAATCATGGACAGATTGTTCCATTTGTACACAGCCACAAAATGGAACCATGTGTCCATGATTTCACTGCAACCAGAGATCTGTGAACAATATATGCACAGATATGTGTGTGTGACCCCAGCCTAACACTGGAGACTTAGGAATCAAGGGAAGCTGACATTACCCTCCAAAGATAATTTCTTTAGTTATGCAGATTGAATGGATCATTCTGTCTGATCATTTAGGCAACTAAAAAGCAAACAAATTGTGGACACATGACACAGCCCTTCCCATCTTCATCCTGCATTGACTTCTATGATTACGACAGGAAGATATAATAATAATTTTTATTCTCATATATAGCACCTTTAATTCCACAGCTCTTTATATACATCAGCAACACTGTCCCCTTTGGGGCTCACAATCTAAATTCCTATCATTATGTCTTGGACTGTGGGAGGAACTTGGAACACCCGGAAGAAACCCACACAAAACACGGGGAGAACATATAAACTTCTTGCAGATGTCGTCCTTGGTGGGATATGAACCAGGACCACAGTGCTGCAATAGTTAAATAAGGAGAAAGGCCTCTAGCACTTTTGTTAATTCAGCTGTTCCTTGCAGAGGTTTTCACAGGGCCTTGGATCTCCAGGGACACACAGCAGTTGCTACAGAGACTGGAGTGTGATCTCTTTCACTCCACAGTGTTGCAAGGCAGTAGTGCTAACCACTGAGCCACCAGGAAATTGTAGCTAAATGCTTTCATCACCGGAAAGGTTGACCGTATTCATCTTCATGTCACAGCAGGACAACACTGCAGAGCAATCACTGCCCACCCGGCCTGTCCTTGGCCCTTCATTACTCTAGATCACCAGGGACACTGACAGTCTTTTTTCAGAGCACACTAATCCACAAATATATTTGCATTAGTCTTGATAATAACCAAGACCACCAGAGAGTTTGACGTAAACACCTTTACTACCATAGAAAGAAAAACAGGAAAATTATCAGCCACTTTACTACCCTAGACTACCAGGAATAATGGCAATAAATGGGTTTTCCACTGTCATATTTTATGTCCTCAAATGCTCCAGTATCACTAAATCCACAAATATAGATGGTATTCATCCTCCCTGGGTCCAGTAAAGGCTTTCCATTCTCTGTATTCTGGCTGCAGTAGTAAGAGCTATAATGCACATCACCACTTCAGCCAGTTGTTGAGCTCAGCAGCTATGCTAGGGTAGACACTACAAGTCATTGAGTTTCAGATGTGACGTTCACTGTAGTTGAAACATCACCACTGCAGCTGGTAAGTAGAAAAGAGAATAGCGGTGGATAATCTGCACTGGTCCTCAGGAAACTGAGTCCAATCTGTGGTTATTAAGTTAGAGGTATAGTAGTGTTTGAAGATATAAAACTTGTTATAGATAAACCCCTTTAACACCAGCAATTTCACAACACTATTTTACAAAGAATGTTGGCATAAACCCTTTTAGAAGTACAAACCACAAGGGTTATTGCCATTATACCTTCATCCATAAACCACTATTTATAGAAATTCATTAAACCCTATGCCACCCTAGACCAGCAGCAATTCCATAGATAGCCCTGATAATGTACTTATTCTAGATCTAGCATTGTATATGTCTCCATTTTTTTTTTTCAATAAAATTGTAATCTTTTCTGTTTTTAGGCTACACCTAATCCTTCAGGACTGACACCTTGCAATCTTCCAAGGTAAATTCTTTATTATTTAAGAATTTCTATGGACTTTATCAATGTGATGCATGTGTCTAATTATTTTACCTTGCAAAATATCGCAACAGATTAAACTGTGTCGATATTTTTGTAGTGAATCAGCACAACCAATATTTTATGGCAAAAAATTACTTTATTAATTAAAATTAAAAATAATTCATATAAAAATTATTAACATATACAACATGTCCTAAGCGGGAACACAGTCCCTATCATGCACAAAGTACTTGGGTGGGCTACATTGAGGCAGGAGCACGGTGGCAGTCAGGGGTCCAAAGGAGTTCATTTAGGCACCAGGTAATTTGAACACCCTAGTATTTAACCTATGATCATTTTGTGACCGTTTTAATATAATTGTGTTGGTGCTGTGAATATATTATTTTTGTTCCCCTGTTAGTAATTTGCTGCTACTTTTTGTGCTGTTTTTGTAGCCCACCCAAGTACTTTGTGCATGATAGGGACTGTGTTCCCGCTTAGGACATGTTGTATATGTTAATAATTTTTATATGAATTATTTTTAATTTTAATTAATAAAGTAATTTTTTGCCATAAAATATTGGTTGTGCTGATTCACTACAAAAATATCGACACAGTTTAATCTGTTGCGATATTTTGCAAGGTAAAATGTATTTGAGGTGAAGCACCTAATTTTTAGGGGGACCTTTTTATGTGTATGTGTCTAATTATACATCAATGGCTTAGGCTGGCTTCACACTGCGGTCAGGTCAGGTCAGATCAGGTCAGGTTTTGTGTTCCAAAACCAGTAGAGGAACTTGCAGAGAAAAAGTATAATTGAAAGATTGACACCTGTTCAAGGTTTTGGAGTCACTTCTGGTTTTGGCATACAAAACCTGACCTGATCTGACCTGACCTGACCGCAGTGTGAAGGCAGCCTTAGGGCCGCTTCACACTGCGGCGTGATCCGAACTGGTTCTGTCCGGGATGCCCCAGACAGCCACGGACCGGATCAGCACACAGGACTGGGGGGCTAATATGCCCTCCGGTCCGGTGTGCAGCGCACACAGTTCCCACTGCTGATAGGTGAGGACCGCGGGCGCCGCAGTCCTGACCTGTCAGCGGCTGCACACCGGACCGGAGGGCATAATAGCCCCACAGTCCTGTGTGCTGATCCGGTCCGTGGCTGTCTGGGGCATCCCGGACAGAACCAGATCGGATCACGCCGCAGTGTGAAGCGGCCCTAAGGCTGCCTTCACACTGCGGTCAGGTCAGATCAGGTCACCATTTATTATTGTTGGCTGCTCATATGTTGGATGAAAGCAAAGATGCTTAAACAAAATGGTAAGTATTGATGTTATTCTGGTCACTTGAAAATACCTGATAAACGGTAATTATGGGCGATATCCGTATGGCTGCCATTATGGGTATCTGATCAGTGACCATGTGAGGTTATATACAATATTTTCCACAGTCTCTTGAATGTTGGCAACTTCTTGTAGAGCTTGAGTTTACCTTCATGCTTTGGTTTTAAAAGCATGAGATACAGTATTCTGAGGAGCAGTGCAGAGTATGGCTGGTTTCACACTGCGGTTTTTCACTGATCAGGTTCGATCAGGTTTGTGTGCCAAAACCAGGAGAGGAACCAGGAGAGGATCTTGCAGAGAAAAACTATAAATTGAAAAACTGACACCTGTTCTAGGTTTTGGAGTCACTCCTGGTTTTAAAACACAAAACCTGATCGAACCTGACCTGATCTGACCGCAGTGTGAAACCAGCCTAAGTGTGTCATTCAATTAAAACAGATGAACTTTGATGAATATATAATTTTCCTGTCATGATTAACATATGTTTTCTTCCTTCTTTGTTCTTCCAGACAAAACTTAAATAATGCACCAAACCAACCAACAACTGCAGATTGTGGGGTAAGATAAAATATTAAAAATGGTATATAAAAGATACAAATGAGACAAAAAGTACATAACATATAAGATAAGTATGTTTAATGCATTTGCTAAATCAGTAGTAGTAGTAGTTGCCTTATTCCATTAGCTAGCGCCAAAATCCATCTCCAGTACTGCTATTGGGGTATAAACCCCGTTAGTTGTTGCACATTCATGCCGTGAGTGTCAGCGACATTTATGGCGCATATTGGGGAATGCCATTCTGACGTAGATGAGTTGCCATGGTAGCCAGGGTTCTACAGGAGATTCCCATGGCTGCCAAGGCTATACTACATAGGTTGAACTTCCTAAGAGACTGTCATTCTAACTATATAATGATATACATTTGTAAATAATGCAAAAAAATTACAAAAAGACACTTAAATTATTTGTATCATTAAGGTCCGCTTTACACGTCGCGATATCGTAACGCAGCATCGATAAAAAGTCAAGTGGTGTGGCCGTTGCAGTTGATATCGTTCGTGCATTGTGTCGTGTAAATGGGCAATGCGACGCGAAAACAACCTATCTACGATATTGCAAGAAGTTTGTGCAAGCCCTTCAACCGTACAATATTGTATAGGCGAGGTGGCATGATCGTGCTGTGTGACAGCACAACTGCGATTTGGAGCGCAACTTTCCCTATTCACTCCAATGTTAAATGGTCGTTCCCTGGGTTGCTCATACCCAGCGCAAAGAAGGGGCGTACACCATCGTAGTTGCGTTGCCTGCCGATATCTCCCTGTGTGATATCTACTATGCGATTTTGGACAAGTTCCAAAAACGTGCGCGCTCCCGTGAGATGGTATGCAATATCAGAACGATATAGGCTTTAGTGTGGATTATCCATTCTGCTTATCTTTGCATCAGGAATTTATTACGATCTCCACCTGCAGGAAGACAAGGAGCTTGTTCTATACCTGCAAACCTCAGTACACTGTTATCTGTGTTATGTATTTCTATTATTTGTTTAATCAAATGATTTCACCCAATACCAGTTTCTATTGATTTTGCATGTTCACAAAATCTCTTATGGCCGCTTTACACGTTTCAATATCGTTGCGATATCGCAATGCAATGGCGCGGGAGCGCGCATTTCGTGCTCGTTTCTCCCGCATCGCATCGGAGTTTTAGACGTTGCGATTTCTGAATCCAACGTCCGTGCGATGTTTACGCCCCCCAACCCAGGAACGACCATTTAACATGGGAGTGAATGGGTGACGTTGAACTTCACATCGTAGTTGGGCTGTCACACAGCACGATCCGGCTCCAATCTCCATTCAATGTCGGAGCATTGAATAGCACGCTCATTCAATCCCCGATATCGCATTGACATCGTTCCTGCATCGTATTGGACGTTCACACCATACAACGCAGGAACGATATCGGCTCAATGATCGAACCACGTGACTTTTGATTGAAATTGGACTCCGATATCGCAACGTGTAAACCCGCCATCACTCTTATTCTGTGTTATTTTGCCAATATAGTAAAAATTGCACGGACAAAAAAACAACACAAACTACAAATGTTCTTTTGCAATTCAAGAAATTCTACACGGTGTGAACTATGCCACCTAGATTTATACAATGGCCTACCCGTATAAACTCACAATAAGAACAATGTCCACTTTCAAATTTTCTATAGGAATCATGTTTTAGAAGGAACTTTTAACCTAGTTATGAATTACACTCTCAAATTGCAACACCGTCCATAAGATAGAAGAGGTTTTCTTTATGCAATATCTCTCATATCCATATCTTATTCTTTTAAATGGCTGTACTTAAACTATCCATTAGGACATGTTTTAACGCAAAAAAATATAAAAATTATTTTTATTTTTTCTTTGCTTTGTCTGTTTAATCACCAGATCTTTTTGATTAAAAAGCTAACCTTTTCTCCTATTTTTCTAGTTTATTTAATTCACTGATTTTGCATCCTTTTTCTGTCAGTCTATTTATTACATCTTTTTTCTGATCGCAAAAAATCAGAATTAAAATGATTTTACTTCCGTAGACACAAAAATTGAGTGTAACAGTAAGTGTCCACGATCAGGACTCCCTGCGTTCTGGACGCAGTGTTCTATCTTACAGAGATGTGAGTGTCCATGCCCACGATCAAGATTGTGGGCTCAGCTGGGATTTTTGCTGTTTTCTCCCCACTGTGAACACTTGCACCTCCTCAAGCATAAAATCATCTGCTGCAGCTCAGGAAGCTGCTACGCATGTCAATTTATGGTGCGGAACAAAGAAACTCAGTGGGCATGGGATTTTTATAAATCCCATCCACTGGGCTTGTACTGTGTAACTCAGTGTTTTAGGGCAGCGAAAATACGTTGCTTCCAACATGCGGCAAATCCTGATCGTGGCCACTCACCATAAAGGTACCGTCACACGCCGCAATGTCGGTTGGTGATGTGTGGCAATCTAACGTGCGCACTCACGTTTTTCATGGTTGCCTCAGATCGCCGATGGCGGCATCACGCGCCGCAATTTCACCCTGAACCTAAGGCGATGTGTCGCTCCGGAAATCGCCTCCCCTACAGCGGAACCAATCTTGCCTCATTCCATCGCCGTTTCACACGACGCAATCTCAAAGGCAATGTGGGCGTACATGTTCAGCGCGGCGAGGACATAGGGGTGCCACAGTGGTTTACAACCGCTCCCCATACACGCTCATTGGACAACGCAACAGCGTTACGATTGGTCAGGCTGCTCTGGAAGGCTGGCTAATACATGATGCCATTGTCTATCGGAGTTTGCACTGAGTTTGTGGATGGTTGTGTAGCTGAAGATGTGTGTGGTGCTGAACGGACAGCTCTTCAAATATGGCGCCCTGTCAACTGACAGCCAATGGGAACACAGTAGCCAACACCAATCATCTCAGACGGGGCGCGAACTACAGAAAGCTTGAGGCACGACTACGGAAAATCATAGGCAACGCTCTTTCCATCATTATGGCCCTGTCACACGCCACAACACGGAAATATTGCCTTAAGGATTGCAGCTGATTACTGAGCACTGTTCAGGAATCAGGCGACGGCCGAGGGGCAATTTACCGCCGCGAAATTGGCAAATCACACGCCGCAACCGTGAGGCAATTTCACGGCGATTGCTCCGAGGCGACATATCGCGTTTATGATTTCCAGGCGATATTGCGGTGTGTGATAGTACCTTTAGGGACAGATCTTTTTACATGTTGAGGATTCACACTTTCAAAGTGCAACAATGTATTTGTAGCAATTGGCTAGCGGTAACCTTTTATCTGACCGCCATGATTTTTAATGACAGCAGCAAGTGTAGGCCTGGAATGAGCGAATTGGCAACATATTGCAACATTTATCTTTTTCCATTTCTCAAGAACAACCTCTTTTTACAGCCCGGATGCCGAATAGAGAGTGATGGTCAGCTTTTCACTTCGGAATCCCCATATGTTTAATTAGTGTTGGTTCAGATCAGAAGACTAAAGGCCCCATCACACACTATGATATAGTTAACAATATCGTTGAAACATCACGGGTTTTCAGTCATTCTAACGACGTCGTAACAACTTCGATCAGTGTGACATGTACATCTGATCAACGATAATCGGGCAGATCGTTGATGGGAGGTTTGTGAACTGGACCTTAAACAAACGATGAGTATTCGTTCAACCTGCAGCATGGGTGTGTGTCACACCTCGATAACAATGTTGTTAACGACCTTGCCTATTGAAAAGTGAAGGACGTAGACGAGCTAACGACCGCAAGTATTGTTTGCTTGTCGCGGAATCGTTGCTGCTTTGTTAAAGGGAACCAACCACCCCAAATGACCCCCCGGACTGTTAATATGTGTCCCTACACCCAGCACACACATTTGGGGCAATCGTTTTTGCTAAAAAAAACTGTTTAGTAGAAGCTAAGATATAGCAATATAAAGTTTAAAAAATGTTGCCGACTGGGTGTTACCTAGCTTGTCCTCCTGCAGTGTTCATGTGCCTGTCAGCCTCCTCTCCTCCCCTCCCTTCAGTAAAGCCCTGCCCTTTCAGCCTTGTCACAGGCTGCTGCATGGAGTCTCATTGTTTATGATAACAGAAGGCAAACCTGAAAGGCTGAAACCTGAGAGGCTGAAAGGGCAGGGCTTTACTGAAGGGAGGGGGGGAGAGGAGGCTGACAGGCACAGTCCGGGGGGGTCATTTGGGGTGGTTGGTTCCCTTTAAAGATATCTATTCGTGTGACATTTCACTAGCTATCATAGAACGTCGTTCAAGCGATCTAGGTCAACTCGGATCACAGATCGGATCGACAGATCACAGATGATCGGATCGACCATTGAAGCGTGAGACGAGCCTATACAGTAGTGTTCAAAATAATAGCAATCCAATATGTCTAACCAGATTATTCACTGTTTTTGGTATAAATTATATTACCACATGTAAAAAAATGTACCAGTTGGTGCAGCCCGCCAAACTGGGCATCATTATTAGGCCTGTGTTCAGACACGATGCATATATTCATGCAGTGTTCACTAGCCCTCTGCCACTGGTGTAATTAATAGGCTCTTGTTCAGACACTGGTGTATCTCACTTATCAATATGACAGGCCCCCTACAGCAACTTCATTAGTGTGAATTCTTGCAAGCAGCTGCTCCCCTTAATTAAAAAGCTGTGAGTGGCTGGTCTCTCTACATGATTCACCAGCACTGCCCCCTCCCATCTTTGGGAAGTTTTCTGCTCCCAGCTTGTGCATAGTACTAGATGACCAAAGGTGAGTTTAATTGATTTTTTTCCTTAAAGGTATAATATTTAGATAGGGACTTGCAAGCGTGAGGACCCGTGACGACTGGGTTGCAAGCTTCTGTATTTTGGCCAAAATACCAACTAATTCCTCACATTGTTCATGCACATTTTATACATTTTTTTTCAGGGTGTAGTAGAACTTTCTGAGTTGGATTGGTAAACTGGTGAGTCTGTCATGTGAGATGTACTCATATGGTGTTAACTAGTGTACCAAACTGAGCGTCATTAATAGGCCTGTGTTCAGACACGGTGCATATATTCATGCAGTGTCCACTATCCCATCGCCACTGGTGTAATTGATAGGTTCTTGTTCAGAAACTGGTGTATCTCCCTTATCAATATGACAGGAAATACTTATGTGAAAGCCGTGTTTTTCTCCGCGCTGCCAAGGAAGACAATCCGGAAGGCTTGCCAAATCTGCTTATTCGTACCAACGCGTTTCGTAGCAAAGCTACTTCATCAGGGCCATTGTGTTACAGATACATGACTGAGACTTTATATATAATCGTATCATTTTGACATCACAGGTCAAAGTATCATGAGGGGCATGGTTTCACACCTCCATTGACAATGCACATGCCCGATAGAATATACAATTGCTAATATATGTAAACCACATTTTATTACCTTAATACACATACAACCATTTATCTTTAATAAAGATAAATGGTTTTATGTGTATTAAGGTAATAAAATGTGGTTTACATATATTAGCAATTGTATATTTTATCAGGCATGTGCATTGATTTGTGAAGTCTCACGATACTTAGGCACTGTGTATCTTCAATGGAGGAGTATGGTGACCTGCTCCACTGCTCAGGCGCGAGTATGCCTGTCAATCAGCAGCCGTCCACAAAAGGGACGGCAATTTTCAAACAGCAGGGTGGGTTTTGTAGGCAGGGGGTTGCAAGGACCTAAATACACCAGACCAGAGAGCAGACCTCCCGGACCTTTTAAAATGCAGAACGGGAGACAATAAAAGTTGATTTCTTAGGTATGACGGGGACATCTGGGCACATAGAGGTGTTACAAGAACCCTAATTACATAATGTTAAAGCTGGTGGGCACAGTTTAGAATGTCCAAAGGGGGTGACAGGATCCCGGTAAACTTTTCGGATGCAGGGTCTGTAATGTATAGATACAAAAGCCTTTCTACGGAGAATAATTTTTTTAATATTCACCTGTATGTGGGGGGACAACTTTTTTTCTATGACTTGGTATTTAAGTTGTGAAATTGAATGATTTTTATCTTTAAAATGACTTGGTAAGGGTAACAAATTACTGCATCTGATCATCGACTTAAGATTACTAATGCCTGCGGGCTCCCACATACTGCAAAGTCTTGCCCACATACAGGAGTCTGCAAGGACATTTTACAATATAATCAATTTTATAGCATTTTAAATGTGAATCCATTATTGGAGATACAAACTAAGATCACTAAGTTTGTTAGGATATACTTGGAATTAAATGTAATGATAACAAGTGAGGACTTCTCTTTTGTCGAAAAAATACAATCACCCCACAGATGTGGCATTTCAAGATGCTGATTAGACAGCACGATTATTGCACAGATGTGACTTAGGCCCAAAAAAATGCCCCTCTAAAATGTGGAGTTTTATCACAGAGCACAATGCCAAAGATATTGCAAGTTTTGAGGGAGCGCGCAATTGGCATGCTAACTACAGGAATGACCGGGAGAGCTGTTGTCCGTGAACTGAATGTAAATTTCTCTACCATAAGCCATCTCCAAAGGCGTTTCAGAGAATTTTATAGTATATCCAACCAGCCCTTCTCCAATCACCGAGCACGTGTAACCACACAAGTCTAGGACCTCCACTTGCAACATTTGCCCCTCCAAGATCGTCTGAGACCAGCCACTCAAGACAGCTGCTGCATCAATTGGTCTGCATAACTAAAAAAATTCTCTGCGCAAACTGTCAAAAAGCACCTCAGAAAAGCTTATCTCCGTTTTCATTGGAGTCTCCACCTGACTGAGGTTCATCATCTTAACTAACTTGAGGCTGCAAATGCCCACATTCAATGACATCTTGAACATTGGAGAGGTGTTCTCTTCATGAATGTTTTCACAGTACAGGGCAGATAACAGCCTGGCAAATGGTCACACCAGATAATGACTGGTTTTCTGAACGCCCTGTACAGTCCCAATATTGTAAAACTACATTTTAGAGTGGCCTTTTATTATGGCCAGTTTTAGGCACATCTTGATATGCCACACCTGTGAGGTGGATGGATTATCCCCACAAAGGAGAATTGCTCACTAAGGCCCCTTTCACATAGGCGTTTTTGCCTGGATCCGGACAAGAAAACGCATCTGCCACCTAACGGCCACACTTGCGGCAAGCCACATGCATTGCCAATGGGGCTTGCGGTAAGGTGAGGCAAGTGCAGTTGTGACCACGAAAAAAACACCAGTAAGGCTGCGTTCACACATCGCGTATTTTGCGCGTTTTTTTTACGCGCGTATTTGCTCCAAAAACGCATGCGCGTCTGTGTTTTACAGCAAAGTGAATGGACATTCACTTTGTGCCTTGCAGACATCGCGTAATTAAACGCAGCGTTTTTGGAGCAAAAAACGCGCGCGTAAAAAGAATGAACATGTCAATTCTTTGCGTTTTTTTTACGCGCGCGTTTCCATAGGCCCCATTATAAAAAACGTGCGTCTAAATGCGCAATTGAAGTAGACGCGAGTTGTTCTCTCGCGTATTCTTATCGCGTTTTTAAACGCGCGTTTTTCCCTTGAAAAGACGCGCGTAAAAAAACGCGATAAAATACGCGATTGTGTGAACGCAGCCTTAGCTGCGTTATTTTTTCGCGGCCGCAACTGCCACATCTGCAGCAACCGCACATGCTGCACCTTACCGCAAGCCCCATAGACAATGCATGGGGCTTGCCGCAAGTGTGGCAGTTAGGCAGCAGATGCGGTAAATCTGCTGCATTTTGGCGACAATGCCAGTGTGAAAAAAGCCTAACATAGATTTAACAAATATGTGACAAATATTTGAGAGAAAAAACTCTTTTGTGTACAAAGAAAAAGACTTAGATCTTTGCGTTCAGCTTATGTAAAATGGGAGTAAAAACAAGCGTTGCATTTCTATTTTTGTTCAGTATAAATGGTAAGAGATTAACTACATCTCTAATTTAATTTATCTGTTTATACCTAGGAAGGACGTCTTCGGCCTTTAAGTGCAATGAACGGTCATGTAAACAAAACACAAAGGTATCATTCTTATTTGTTTATATGTAATATAATGAAAGGGTGTAACTTTTGGACCTAGGTTACCCCTACAACCACCAGCTTGTTGCTTGGATCCGTCAATAATACCACCATACTGATCATTAAGAAAAAACACTGTACCAATTCCAATATTACCACTATATGATGACCATATAGAGGTCAATACCAGTTACACACTGGTGCTATGTATACCATAATAGGTATATACTGTACAGATAAATCCTGTGATGGATCAGTTAATTTCCCCTGTAACTTTACATCTTGCCCAAACCACTATTGCAACTTTTTCCATCCAAATTTTGTTTCTGCAGAATGTAACACTCAGAAATTCTATGCTCATCACTTTGCGCTATATCTAAATAAGCTCTATAGTGCCCTGCACTGTAATAATTCCTCCATGCTTTGCCATTTAACAGTTTTGTACTCTCCAAAACTAACAATACAACCCTTCTAACTTGACACCGTTATAGTGCCCCTTTAGTGCCCTCATGTAGAAGTCATGTTCCATTTGCAATATACTTCTTTGTGCCCTTATCCCACAATTATGACCACTTTTGTGTGCCATACAATAATAATGCACCCTATTAGTGCCCAAAGCTCATGGCACAACACTGACATGTCACTCTCTAGGAACAGTGCCGCCCTCCTTGCTGGTACAGTGTCGCTGAGCGAGTTTTAGTATCCATTGCTTTTATTTTGGGTTCTAAATTTGATAAGCTGGGTTTGTTCAGTAGTGGACAACCCCTTTAAATATGCATTAGTGGGGCATAGAGAGTGCTAACCAGATTTATCAAAATGGTCCATGCTGTTTGATAAGACTAATGCATCTTTAGACTGTCTGGTCTAAGTTTATAAGTTTACAAGAATTGGCTTACTTTATGGCAGAGATTTGCAACAAAATTTTGGCATGTTTTTTGGTGTACACTGATGCATCTTAGACTATGTGACTTTTTTGGTAAATCATGCCCCATTGTAGAAGTTCCAATTGCCCTACTACCCTGAAAAAAATAAATTAATATTTGTCTGGTCACATAAAAGCTTGGCTCACAAGTTTGCAGCTCTTCCAAAGTAATTTTCCTCCTATTGAAGCGCCTAGATTCCCCTTTCATTGCACTCATAAAGTATGATGCGAACAAAAGTGCCCCACAAACACTGTATGATAGCCCCACAGTGAATACTTCCACAGTGCCCTCCAAATGCACAATATGATGACCCTAGTTTACTCACCTTCAACTACCCCGGCAAAATACGGTGATCCCAGTCATGACCCCCCACAAAGCCCTCTATGCAGTGTAATGAGCATACATGCAGTATAATAGCCCCACACCTCTCCACACTGTATAAAGGCGCCCACTAGCCCTCCAAACAGTATAATGGCCCCAACAAAGCCCTCCACAAAGTATGATGGACCGCAGACAAGCCTTCACAATGTGCAGTTGCTTGCATACAGTATAGTGGCCTCCACAAAGTATAAAGGCTCCCTTATAGCTCTCCCAATATTATAGTGGTCACCACATAGTCCTTCAAATATTATAATGGCCCTCACATTGCCTTCCATATATTATTGGCCCCACATAGTCCTTCATGTACTATTTTAACACCCCCCCCCCATAGTCCTCCATATAGTATAATTGGCCACACATGGTCTTCCATATAATATAATGCACCCCATAGTTCTCCATATAGTATGGTGCAACCCATAATCCTCCAAATAGTATAATGGATCCCCCATAGTGCTCCATATAGTATAATAGGCCACACATGTCTTCCATATAAATAATGCACCCCAAGTTCTCCATATAGTATGGTGCAACCCATATCCTCCAAATAGTATAATGGATTCCCATAGTCCTCCATATATTATAATGCACCACCTATAGTCTTCCATATAGCATAATGCACCCCTATTTCCTGTATATATTGAATGAATCCCCGATGGTCCTCCACATATTTATTATGCACCCATCTAATCCTCCATATATTATTAGTTCATTTCACTACCTAGTTCATTATTACTTCTAACATTGCCTATAGCAACCAGAGTGCAGCTTTCATCATTGAAGCTGCTGAGTTAAAGTAGAAGCTGACCTCTGACTGGTTGCTATGGTCAACCCCTATCAATCATAACTAATAATCTATAATATACTGCTGAATGCGTCGCGATCGAACCGTTTGATTGGCCATTATGCCTTTATTTGTTTTATAAAGGTTAGCCATTGCAGAAACAATTTGGGCCTCATTAGTGAAAATTTCTCCACAGTAAGCTTGGAGCCGTTAAAATGAAGTGCAAGCTAAGCTCTGATTGGTTGCTGTGGACAACTGGATCCTTATCAAGCATAACTAATGCTAAATGCATTTTTCTGTCCAAAGCCAGGATGGCCAGTGCGTATGCAGTGCTATGTTCACATTGTATTTAAATTCTTCAATAAAATGGCGCCGGAGTTAGTGCATACGCATACGGTGCCATTTTATTGAAGACACTATCTTTACGATACATCACCAGTCACCAATTTATTTTGGATTATATTCACAGGGAGGTTTCTTCAAGAAAATGGTGTTCAAGATCGTGGTATGTACATACGCTGACTCCGGTGCCATTTTATTGAAGCATTCAACTACAATGTGACCATAGCACTGCACACACATCAGCCACAGGCAAAATTTCAATAGAGGGGAAAAAAGCAGCCAGGGGAGGAATAGATAAAAACAAGTCTTTCTATCCAAAGCCGGGATGGCCAGCGCATGTGTAGTGCTATGTTCACGTTGTAGTTGAATTCTTCAATAAAACTGAGCTAGAGTCAGTACGTGCGCACAACTAAATAATTCCGGAAATTGCGTTATGCTCATATGTTGACTCTGGCGCCATTATATTGAAGGATTCAACTTCAACGTGAACATAGTACTGTGCAGGCATCTGCCACAGGGATAGTGGCAGCAGCCATGGCGCAAAGTTTAAATAAAGGAGGAGGAAATCAGACAGGGGAGATAATAGAGAAAGAAGACCTGACCCACAAAGTCCAACACCAACAAGGCAATTTTAAGAAGATCACATAGTTTACACCAAAAATGCGGTGTACAGAAAAGCTTTTGCATAATAAATATATTTCGTTTTCGGGTAATGTTTTAATAAAATAAAAAATGTGGCAGTAAAAATGCTCGCTATTGAATGGGGTTCAACAGCTATTTACATTATAATAATACTTGGTTTTTGCATTATTTAAACGATTTTACTGAGCCTCCTATGCCACCTTCAAGACAGTTTTGTGAAACATTTGTGTATCATCATGTTTATGTAGAACATCGACCTCCCCACTCCTTATTTTTATTTTGATTTTAATTGTTGTGTAATTATTATATATATTAGTAAATATATTATACAATGTTAAATATATTAATGGTAGTATTTGTTCATTATACTTGGGAAAAACATATTTGTAGGAACTTTATTAGATACCGGAGCCTCTACCACACAGTGTGCCCCTTTTAAAATAAAACTGACACACAGTGTGTCCCCTAAATGTATTATTGTAAGAAAAAAAGGGAGAGAAGGGGCGCATGTGTAGGATCACTATAGCTAAGTTAGTATGGCGTTATTACAGGTGGCCACTCACCTGTTTGGGAAGACTTCCTCACTACCTGAGGAAGACTGCCTTGAGCAGGTGAAACATGTTGTGGAGCTGTGAGGGGAAAATAAAGATTGCTGTTTATAAACCTCATCATCCTGGTGCCTGAGCTTTAGTAGCGCTTCTACAAGACCGCTAAATCATTTTATTGCAAGCTGAATTTATTATTGACATACACCGTGCCTCCTGACTATAATAGTACCACAAACTGTGCTCTTTACCATGGATTGACATCTTAAAAATAAGTATGGGTAATTCACACAAGCATAATTTATGGTCTGATACAGACCACAATGCCCAGAATGACTGCGGGTCTCCTGACCCAAGGTTACTGACACAGACACAAATGAGACGTTAAGTTCAGATCTGGAGACCCTCAGATAGTCCAGGCATTGCAATCCTTATATGAACCACTAAAATATGTTTGTGTAGTTCAGGCCTTAGAGAGTAGGTGTCTATATTTGCCAAGCTCTCCACTGTGGTTATTGAGAGTTTTGAAATGCTAGGCAGTTACCTGCAATGGATGTTTTGAATAGGAGGGGGATTACTTGGAACATCAGCTTTATTCACTTTTAAGATTTATGGATAATGCAACCCATGAATACTTTAAATCGATTTGCAGAATCCCGGCCTAAGTAGTCCTATGACTGACAGTCGGGAGCCCTGCAAATCGCACTTCCTGCCATCATCCTCATTTAAATATTTGATAAGCTAGGCTGGTGCAACAACGTGTGTGTACCACGCCACAATGATGAAGTTGCGCTAGCCTACTTAATCAAAAGAAGAGTTGAGGAAGATAGCAGGAAAATGATTCACAGGGCTACCACCCAGTGTTCACAGGATACCGATCTTCCTGCTTGACTGGGATCCTGTAAACTGATTTTGCCATTGTTAATTAAAATTATTAATAATATCAAAATCTATTATATAATCACGAATGGGTTTTTTGCCCCTTCTGAGTCCGCTCGCGCTGCGAGTCAGCGTGGTCATGTGGAACGCCCGAAGCATTGGCCGCGCAGCGCCATTGCGAGCAGTTCTAAGGCGACTCGCTGTGCCCGCGCAGCGGGCATGGCGAGTTGCCTTAGCAGCGCGAAGCATTGGCGCGAAGCGGCCATTGCGAGTCAGAGACTCGCTCTTCTAGAATCCCGATGCATGTGCATCGGGCACCCAGCTAGTTATTAATAATATCAAGAAATGTTAAAAGTGACTAAAGCATATTATATGCCAAGTAATTCACCTCCTGTTGAATACATGAAAAAACACTTGTGATGTGTAAATCAGGACAAATCAATAAAGGTACAACAAGAGACATGCCATATAGTCCTACTCACCAGAGACTAGGTCCAGTTATGGAGTAAGCGTTGGTCTGCAGCACAAGTTAGCCATATCATGCTGTGGAATTCCTTACAGCAGATCCAGATGTGATATCAAAGTGAACATAGAAAATTGGTGATCTTACTCTAGAATAATCTAGTACAGGGGTAGGCTATTAGGTTTCATGAAAGACCGTGATTATTGCAGAGGGCTGAACTAATATGTTGAATTTAATTCCATTCAATATTATTATTAACATAGTATTATTTTATATTAATTTTCATTTTATTGCTATTATTGGGAAAATCAAAACCATATAATTTACTGATTTTTATAGTTTATAAATAACTGTAAATCATTATTATTCAACCCTTCTGTTATCAACAACAGCTCCTCTAAAAAACTGCATGATGTCCCCACAAATACACTATAGTGGATATCACAACTCCACAGACACAGTATACTGGATCCCACAGACCCCCACACACAATATGATGGCCCCCAACATACCCACACACAGTATGAGCCCCCACAGCCCCTCAAAAAGTATGATACCAGACACAGTATGATCCCCCAACAATCTATCATGGCTCCCACAGTATCCCCAACAGTATGAACCCACAGAATGATGACACCGACAAAGCATGACTATTACAGCTTCCTATAAGTAGAATGATGACCCTCACATTATGATTGCAAATAGCTTCCAACACATTATGATGGACAGCACAGTCCCCAAAAATAATGATAGCCTGCACAGCTTTTTATACTGCCTCCCATGCAGTATAGTCCCCCATAGCCTTCAAAGATAAAATGACGATCCCCTCATGGTCCCAAACACAGAATGATGACCCCCATATGGTATTATTTTCCCCCTCAGCCCCCCAGCACAGAATGAAGACAAACAAGCAAGGTTCCCCTACACGTGAAAAACAAAAAAAATCAAACACTACTCACTTCTCCTTCATTTTCCCAGCACACAGCTCCGGGCTCTCACTGTGGTCCCACAGCAGGCGCAATCTAATGGCATCATTGTACCTGCTGTGCTGAGACACTCTGTGTAGCACAGGTGGGATGGTGGAGGGCAGAGCCATTGGCACCCTTTTCCACTATTATGTGCACTAGTGTCTGCATCCTAAGGGGCGGCAGCATGTGACCCGAAAGTCACTGCTTCCAGCCCTTTTGCTGTCCCGGTCTACGAGCAACCTAGAAACAGCCAAAAGACCAGATGTGGCCCACGGATCATATTTTGTCCCAGGTCTGCTCTAGATCTAATCAATAATGTGCCATATTCTGATTCATATCCAGGTGCATTTCCTTAAGAATTCAGCCAACTTCATCAGTAGGTAACAAATTTACTAAGTAAATTTGCAATTAGTAGTTTGCTAAACTATTACATGCTGGACTCTTATTGAATTTGTTGTCCACTGATGAAGTTTGCCAAAACACCAAGAGAAACATGTCAGGGTTTTATTCAGAAGATGGCAAACTATTGATTAGGGTAAACTAGGGTATTCTAGGGTAAGACTGCCAATCATCTGTTCACTTTTCCATCACCTGTGGATGTCCTGAAAGGAATACAACATGGTAAGTTCCTTGGTGTACCTTTCATGACTTATTCTGGTTTACAAACTACAAGTGTTTCTTATGCTTTGAACAACAGGTAAATTGCTTGGATTATTACTATTATTATCTACCATTGAGCCTGCAAGTGTGAACTCTATGCCTAGTAAACTTGGTGGCTGCCGGGTGAATGATAATGTAGGTAACCAATGTAAAAATCCCTTCATACTTGAGAATGGAGAGATTGTTTAATAAGAGGTAGACTGCAAGGTTGTTTTTAAAAGTAATTAACAATTTAGCCATTTTATTAGATGAGACCACCCCTTTAGTAAATATAGATTGAATATTAATTTGTATTTACGAAAGAGAAGCCCAACATGCTTAACTGTTTGCTTTAAGCATAATGTTCTAATTAACTACGTAATTCTAGTTAAGTAATGTTTTTTTTTTGTAAGGTAAAAAATGTTTGTACCATGTTAGCCATTAGATAGGAAATATTAAAATCTGGGAGTCCTCAGTGGTTGATACCTTTTGATGGTTAACTGAAAAGATGGTGACAAGTACCAAGCTTTCGAGACTCTAAGGCCTCTTCATCAGGCTTAATAAAACAAATTCTGATTGGTTTTTTTTTGTTCTTTTTAGTGCTCTGGCAGAGTTTGACAGCATCACCAACCTTGATAAAGGAGCATATGGTCAAGTGGTAAAAGCCAGAAAAAAAATTGATGACAGGTTTTATGCGTAAAAAAAGTGCAAGTGCGGGACGAGTAAGTATCAAGAAAAATGATCAAAATAAAGTTGTAGTTTTATGTAATAAAAATAGGAATAGTCTAATAAGTAATACGGGAAAATGTTTCCAAAACATGACCCCTTTATACAGACATTGTTTTCAGTTCCATCATACTAGTCAACTTTTACAAGAGAACAGTTCTCGTAGATCATTTTGGTTGGTGTCTAAAAGATGATTCACTGTATGTTTAAATTGTAATATCTTCTTGGTAACATATTTAGTGGTGATAGAAATATAAAGGCCTCATACTCGCTATCATCTCTGATTTCATATGTAACATAACGTAAAATAAATAAAAGAGGCGTATTTAATCAGACAACATATTGATGTGTTAAGTCTGTAGCACAGAGTTGTAGATGCCCCATGTCCTCTTGGAATTCTTCATCAACATCTTAAATAAATGGAATTTATTAAATGTCATTTACAATGCTTCTTTGTACATGTTGTGATACAATAAAAATGATGCAATGCATATTTATTTATTTTTTTGTATAGCAAAGTTCAGAAAGAAGTGAAAGTTTTAGCCAGCCTTGAGCATCAACATATTGTCCGCTTACTACAACGCATGGTTGGGGCAAGATGACTTCCCTGACAGCAGTGAGAGCAGTAGTAGTTCAAGGTAATTATTTTCTTTATAAATATATTTGTTTGTTGTTTTTTTTGTAATAAGTCTATCATTGATTTCATTATAAATTCTTCATGTAGAAGAGAAAAAAAATCTCTGCACACAGCTTCATATAATATTAAATTACCGCATAAACTTTTAATTAATTTCATAGTTAAAAAATACAGATGCTAATAACCCTTACGCATTTCTGGTGCACTTAGGCAGATTTCACACTTGCATTTGTTATGCAGGGTATGTGAGCGCAGTCAAAGACGTGCGTACTGCATCCCTATGTTATACATGGGGACACATGGTACCTGCGTTTGGCTGCGTTGCATGCGTTGCATTCGGACAGTACTATGTGTCCACTGAGGTGATCTCTCTGTCCCTATAGTGTGTGGCCCTGGTAATCTTTGTGCCCCCCCCCCCAGTACAATGTGCCACCCACCCAGTACTAATTTCCCCCCCAGTGACCTCTCTGCCCCCCCACTGGCCCCTGTTTTCTGTGACCCCCAGTACAATGTGCCCCCCACCCAAGTAGTATGTGCCCCCCAGTGACCTCTGACCCCATAGTGTGTGCTCCTGGTAATCTCTGTGCCCCTAAGTACAATTCCCTTCTACAGACTATGTTCCCCCAGTGACCTCTTTGCCCCATAGTATGTGGCCCTGGTAATCTTTGTATCCCCAGTTCAATGTACCCCACCCCAGTACTGTGTGCCCCCCAGTGACCTCTATGCCCCCCATAGTGTGTGGCCCCTGGTGATCTCTGTACCCACACCCTAGTACTATGTGCTCCCCCCAGTGTCCTGTCTGCCCCCGATAGTGTGTAGCCGCTGGTAATCTCTGTTCCCTCCCAGTACAATGTTTCCCCCCCAGGTGATCTCTCTGCCCTCAATAGTTTGTGCCCGGGAAATCTCTATGCCCCCAGTTATTTCTTTGTCCCCCAAAGTGTGTGTTCCCCTGGCAATCTCTGTGCCCTCCTGCACTGTCCCCCCACAGAGTGTTCTTTTGACCACTGTCAACATGAACAATGTCTTATGAATATTTTTGATTCTTCTTCTGCAGACTTTACAGGTCTAGCAGAGTAGCAATCTATTTATGATATTATCAGCCTGTTGGACCTTTACTTAGATCCTACAGAATAGGATTCAGAGGTAACCAATTGTTTTTTATGGTAAAACTGTCTTTATTTATTTTTTTTTATATTAACATGGTGGAATAAATGCTTTTCTCCATCGCCTCTTTGGGGGACACAGGACCTTGGGTGTTATGCTACTGTCCACTAGGAGGCGACACTAAGCCGAATCTGAAAGATATACAGAAAAGACTCTTCCCCTGCAGTATATACACCCTGGCTTGTACATGCCCAACCAGTTTTTGCTTAGTGTCCTTAGGAGGCACACGTGGTCTTCAGACCACTCTTTTCATTTTTCATTCAAATTTGGAAACTTCTGTTTCAAAGCTAGAAGATTCTACAATACTAAGGGCGATGGTGCCTTTTGCGTACTGATTTCCTGCAAACTACAACAGGTGGGAATGTGGAGTGTTACCTCCACGTACCCCCTCCTGCCACGAGGGATAATGTCCTGGGCTATTGTTCCTATGTGTTACGATCTCCACTATGGACGCTTGCCACAGACGCTCAGTACTGATCTCCTCACAGTGAATGTCTGAGTTTACAGCAGATGGCACAACTCCTGCCAATCCTCAGTCTCCCCAGCCGCCTCCGGTCCCTGGGTTGCAGCACACTGATGGACACCTTACCAGCTGGATCACAATCTCCTCACAGTAGATGTTTAGCATAAGGGACAGTTCCTGACAATCCTCAGTCTCCTAAGCCGCCCCCGGCCCCTGGGTTGCAGCACACTGATGGACACCTAACCAGCTGTATCAGATCACCACAGCCGGCACACAAGGTACAGCCCTGTCAACCATTGCCCGGAAACAGCCTTTAAAAAGGGGAACCTTAGCCACAGCATGGCCTACCTGTCCCTCCACAGTGGTATCTGGTGTCCGATTGCCGGCGCAGCCTCACAGCGGTCACCACGGGCACCCCCGCGCCGGCCCTGTCATATTCCCGGGCCGCAATACTAATTGAGGCTTCGGCCTATGCCTCGCCCCTCTGCCCGCCTCCTCGCAACGTCACATCACCCATCATGAGGATGCGGTCCGACTTGTTTAGGCGCATCTCGCGAGACTCCTTCCCGCCTTTGGCTGCAGCCCGCCCCCATTCACTTTACTCCGGAGCTCTCCACACTGCCAGCAGCCATTTGCTCACAGTGGAAGGCAGACTCTTCACAGCGCCACCGGACTATGTGACGGGGGACACAGGATCTGTCAAGACAGCTTCTGTTCTTGGCACTCAGCCCAATAGGCAGTAAGAAGCCCAGCAGATTCTGCTGTGGCTCTTTTTTTTATATACTCTCCCATGCTTACATATACACCTGGCAATTCATTGGGCAATCATACAATCAGGGCTCATAGGCTACCATGAGCTGCCCAAGGAACCATAAAAAGGTTCCAAGAAGCTCACAACCTACTTCTTCATGCACAGTCTGCAAGCTTCCCTACCTGGTGGGCATACCACCCCGCACTGCACTGCCTGTGGTCCCAATACAGCCCAGGAGGCCCCTACTGACCCTACGATGGCCAGCGCCTCCATTACCCTGACTGGGCTGTTGCCCTTTCACAATCTCGGTCCCAATCCATCAAGGAGCTTTCCTCTACCTTGATTCAAGCCCTGCAGAGCCGTCCCACACCCTGCACCTCAGCTCAGTCAGCTCAAGACGATACTACAAAACAGGACTCTGTACTACCCAGGTCCAGTAGTCAGGCTGCTCTGCAGATAGTGTCAGAAATGAGATGTAAAGAAGAGAAGAGCTCTCATGCATCATCTTACAGAGGCACTAACTTTCATTCTCACAGGTTTTATGACCCTGACGCTGACCCCGACCCAGACACCTCTCTGGATCAAGATACCTAGAACATGCCGGCCATGATTCAGGATCTCATCACAGTGGTCAACCAATCAGTGGATGTACTGGACCCCCCTCTGAAACTCCAGACTATGCCATTACGTTTAAGCGACTAAAACGCCCAAACAAATTTTTTGATGACCACCAAGAATTCCAAGAAATTCTAAAAAAGTATAGAACACACCCGGACAAGACGTTCGGTAACTGCAAAGCTATGGAAACCTGTTATCCTTTCCCTCAGTCCCTGACACAAGACTGAGCGAATCCCTCAAGTGGATCCTCCAATCTCCCGCCTTTCTACAAAAACCTTGCTCTCTCTGCCAGACGGTTCTTCCATTAAGGATCCAACCGATCGCCAAATTGAACAACTTGCTCGTTCAGTTTTTGAAGAGTCAGGGTCCTCTTTATCCCCTTCATTTGCATCAGTTTGGTTGGCCAAAGCAACTATGACCTGGGCAGACTCCTTGCACACGGCTCTACATGAGATGGATTCATCCCCTGAGCTGCTAGATCTAGCAGCCCAAATATCTGTTGCTGGGGAATCCCTTATGCACGCTTGCCTGGATGCCGCCAACTGCTCCACACTAGCTGCAGCTAATGCCATTACCATCCGCAGGGCACTCTGGCTCCGTGAGTGGAAGGCGGACTCTTCCTTCAAAAAGTCCCTCACCAGCCTCCCATAACTTAGTGGACGTCTCTTCAGAGAGAATCTGGACAAACTTATATCTGATGCCAAAGGGGGTAAGAGTACCTCTCTTCTCCAGGATAAACCAAGACGTTTCCCAGCACGGCGCCAGCAAACACGTTTCCGCTCCTTTCGAAATTCGTTCGGCTGGTCGATGTCTCGACCATCACAGGCTGGCAACCACTCTCAAAGATAGGATAAGGGCCCACAATCCTCACAAAAGCCCAACAACTGGCAGTCCCGATCTTGTTAGTCCAAGCCTAGAGGATCCAGGTCCCAAAGGTCCTGACTTTCTACCCCCGCCGTTAGACACCTCTCATGTAGGCGGCCGACTCTCCCTTTTTCAACACGTCTGGCTCACTACTACAGAAGACAAATGGATCAAGAGCTGGTGTCTTCCGGCTACAAAATAGAATTTACCTCCCTTCCCTCCAGACGTTTCTTCCCGTCACTACCTCCTCGATCCCCGCCAAAGGCCCTTGCCTTTTTTCGGGCTATAGACTTGTAATTTCAAAGGGGAGTCATCATCCCAGTTCCAGAGTAAGAACGATTCAAGGGATTCTATTCAAATCTCTTTGTGGTCCCCAAGAAGGACGGATCTGTAAGACCCATACTGGACTTAAAGCAATTAAACAACTTTGTCCGTATCCGTCACTTCTGCATGGAATCGCTCCGGTCTAGCATCACGTCTGTGGCGGGAGGGGGAGTTCCTCGCCTCCATAGATATACATAACACGTACCTGCACATTCCAATTGCCCAGGGACATCATAGATTCCTGTGTTTTGCCATCAACGACGACCATTTTCAGTTTGTCGCTCTACCCTTCGGCCTTGCCACAGCTCCAAGGGTGTTCACCAAGGTCATGGCAGCTGTCATGACCATACTTCACTCCCGAAGAATAGGCGTTCTTCCGTATTTGGACGATCTCCTGGTCAAAGCGCTTTCATTCCGTGCCTGTGAAGAAAGCATTCATGTCACGGTGGAGACCCTCAGACGACTAGGATGGCTGGTGAACCAACAGAAATCTTCTCCGGTTCAAAGTCAGTCAATTACCTTCCTGGGGATGACTTTCAACACCTACCGCGGATTGGTGATTCTCCCTCGGGACAAATCCTGTGCTCTACAACAGGGAGTCCGGGCCCTTGTTTGCCCATCACCTCACTCCCTCGGGTTCGCAATGAGAGTCCTTGGCAAGATGGTGGCATCAATGGAGGCAGTACCCTTTGCCCAATTCCATCTCCGACCTCTCCATAGGGCTCTATTTAGGGCCTGGGGCAGGAATCCATTCACTCTGGACAGGAAGTTTCAACTGTCCGCGATGACCAGACAATCTCTCCGATGGTGGTTGAAGAACGAATCTCTCTCCAAGGGGAGATCCTTCTTACCAGTTGTCACATCGCCATTGGACTCGGTGGCTGGTGTTCCTGCCTCGGCCACTGGGAGGAGCCGGTTTCCTTCGGCTGATGGCGCCAGTGATAGGAGGACCTTGTCCTCATATGGACCTGCTCCTGCGACGTCTGCCTCTGTCGCTGAGCGCCGCCATGTTTCTCCTTTGGGTGGTGTTGGTAGCAGAGGAGCAGGCCCTGCAGAGCTGTCTGTTAGGCGCAGCCTTCGTTCTGCTGTCAGAAGTGGGGTGGGCGGAGCCAGTCGTGCATCACCATCTGGCCTGGTTCTAGGGGCGGTCCGGATGAGATCATCAGGCTGTGGGCTCCAGCCTATGAGAGGTAGCTGCGCCCTTCAAGTACATTGGAGCCTGGCTTGCAGGCCGCCAGATATAGTTTTGGTTCCCCAGTGATAGTGTGTGTTTAGTTTCGTGTCTGACCTTGCCTGGATTTCTGACTCTGCCTCTGCCTATTTATTTTGTACCTCAGCTGCCCTCTTGGTTTTGCCCTTGACCTTTGCCTGGATTTTTGACTCTGCTACTGCCTGACGATTTTGTACCTTAGCTGCCCTCTCGGTTTTGACTCGGACTTCTGACTTCGTTTTTCGGGTCTTGATTTTTCCCTGGCGACCTCCCCGGCTCTGTTGCTCATATAGGCAGCTACCCCCTGGGCTCCGCTGTAATTCTAGATCCCTGTATAGGGGTTAAGGGTCTCGGGGTTTCTCGGGTGCTGCCTACCAGCAGCTCGGCCTCACAGCGGATGGTCGTCACATTATATCTGGCCTTACCATTCTTTATATATATAGATAGACTATATATAAAGCATTCCTTTTACCTTTTTTTTTTCTCTTTTCTACTCCTTTTCCCAATGGTTTTTTTTTTTCTTTTCTCTGAGCTGTGTCTGCTGATTGCTCCCTCAAAGCACCTGTGTCCAGCTTCTCAGTCCTGTGGAGGAACACTCCCATCATCTCATTCCAACATGCTGTACAAGCCACAAGCTGGAGTCCTCTGCATGAACACTGGAGATCAGAAGGCCTTGTACCCTGGATGTCAGCACCTGGGGGGCTCTGGCTCTGCCTGCCTGGGTGCTAAGGTATTGCCAGCGGATGCTACCAAAGTTTTATTACCTATTTCTTTATCTTACCTTAAGAAATCAGTGTGTTTAGAGGCTTATGTAGACAGTGGCTCAGAGGGGAATTTCATAGATCTCCAGGTAGCAAGAAATCTAGGTGTACCACTACTAAGGCTTAATGCCCCCATTAGAACCACTGCAGTTAATGGCACTCCCCTCATCCAGGGTGGAGTGGAATTTGTCACTGAGGAAGTGTCAATGCTGGTGGGGTCTTTACATGCTGAAAATGTGTCATTTTTTGCTATCAATAATTTATCATCTGCAGTAATCCTGGGCATGCCATGGTTACGTAAACATAACCCAGTCATAGACTGGCACTTGGGTGACATCGTGCGCTGGAGCCCAAAGTGTCAGGAACACTGTATCTCGCTATCTGTAAACCAAGTGAAGGTAAAGTCTCCTCCCTTTGTACCATATGCCTTTAGAGATTTTGAGGATGTATTTTCTATTCAGGAATCAGAGAAATTACCCCCTCACAGAAAGTATGATTGCGCCATAGATTTGATACCTGCTTCTCGTCTCCGAAAGGGGAGAATATTTAACCTCTCTGGTCCTGAACGTCAGGCCATGAATGATTACATAGCAGACAGTCTGAGAAAGGGGTATATTAGACCGTCCACCTCACCAGTAGGAGCTGGTTTCTTTTTTGTAGGAAAGAAAGATGGCGGCCTCAGACCTTGCATTGATTGCCGCGAATTAAACGCGATCACTGTGAAAAAACAGTATCCTCTTCCACTCATCCCTGATCTTTATAATCAGCTGTTGGGAGCCGAGTATTTCACCAAACTGGACCTCAGGGGAGCATATAACCTTGTCCGTATAAAAGAAGGCGATGAGTGGAAGACCGCGTTTAACACGCCTCTCGGCCATTTTGAATATCTTGTAATGCCGTTCGGGTTAAGTAACGCACCTGCAGTGTTTCAGAATTTTGTCAATGATATTTTCAGAGATATCAGTGGTGTATATGTGGTCGTGTATTTGGACGACATTCTGTTTTTTTCTCCCGGTCTTTGGTCGCACGTCCGATATGTCCGTACTGTACTCCAGAGACTCAGAGAGCATTCTCTATTCGCCAAATTAGAGAAATGTGTCTTCATGGAGGAGGAGATAAATTTTTTGGGTATATTATATCGGCTAAAGGTTTTTGCATGGATCCTTCCAAAATTAAACCCATTAAGGAATGGGTACAACCCAAGTCTCTGAAGGCACTGCAGCGATTCTTGGGTTTCGCTAACTATTATCGTAAATTTATTAAAGGGTTTTCAGAGATAGCCAAACCTCTCACTGATTTGACACGTAAAGGGGCGGATGTGGTTAATTGGAAGCCTGAAGCCATTCATGCGTTTTCTAAGTTAAAAGAGTGTTTCTCCGCGGATCCAATATTGGTGCAGCCTGATTTGGACCGCCCCTTCATTGTAGAGGTAGATGCCTCTGAAGTTGGAGTGGGAGCGGTCCTATCACAAGGCACCGCATCTCTCACTCAACTTCGTCCGTGTGCCTTCTTTTCCCGAAAATTTTCCTCTACAGAGATGAATTATGATGTAGGTAATCGGGAATTGTTGGCAATCAAATGGGCCTTCGAGGAATGGCGCCACTTCCTCGAAGGCGCCAAACATAGGATTACGGTAATTACTGATCACAAAAATCTAACCTATTTGGAGTCAGCGAAAAGACTGAATCCTAGACAGGCTAGATGGGCCTTGTTCTTCTCCAGATTCGATTTTGTTATCACTTTCAGACCGGGTACTAAAAATGTGAGGGCTGATGCCCTGTCTCGAAGTTTTTGCCCCTTACAAGTCGAGGACGTGGAACCGACTCCCATTTTAGCCAAGGGGATTGTTGTCTCGGCTGTGTCTTTGGATCTTCTGGAAGAGATTCGTAGATCTCCAGAACAGGCCCCTGACACTACTCCTGCCCAGAAACTATTTGTCCCTGCCAAATTCCGCCTCCAAGTCCTTAAGGAATCTCATGATTCCGTCCTCGCAGGGCATCCTGGTATCAATAACACCATCAGACTTGTAACCAGGAGTTTGTGGTGGCCAACCATAGTAAAGGAATGTAAGGAATATGTACTGGCTTGTGAAACCTTTGCTCGCGCTAAGTCTCCCCGCAACCGCCCTGCCGGGTTGCTCCAGTCCTTGCCTACCCCTGAGGGTCCTTGGACTCATATCTTCATGGATTTTATTACTGACCTGCCACTCTCAGAAGGGAAGACATGCATCTGGGTAGTGGTAGACAGATTCAGCAAGCAGTGTCATTTTGTTCCGCTCTCTGGGTTTCCTAATTCCGAGACCCTTAGCAAATTATTTATTAATCATGTTGTGCGATTGCATGGTGTTCCTGTGAATATTGTTTCTGACAGGGGCACCCAGTTCGTTTCTAAGTTTTGGAGGGCATTCTGTTAACGGATTGGAATTGACTGTTCCTTTTCTTCTGCCTATCACCCTGAAACCAATGGTCTAACAGAGCGCGCAAATCAAGCTCTCGAGCAGTATCTACGTTGTTATGTCTCTGAGCATCAATCTGATTGGGTGGAACATCTGCCACTAGCGGAATTTGCCATGAATAACCAGTACCAGGAGTCCTTCAAGACCACCCCTTTCTACTATAATCATGGACTACACCCGCGCTTTTGTTCATTTTCTTCTAGGCTTTCTGACGTCCCTGGGGTAGAAAGGTCCATAGATCAGTTAAAGACTATCTTGTCTGAAGTGAACAAAAACTTAAAGGGGGCTCAGACTAGGCAGGCGTCTTCTGCTAATAAACGGCGCTCCAAGGGTCCGGACCTGGGAGTTGGGGACAAAGTTTGGTTGTCTACGAAAAATATCAAGCTCAAAGTGCCGTCTGCCAAGCTAGGTCCCAGGTTTATTGGTCCGTATTAAATAATTGATGTGATTAACCCTGTAGCCTTTCGTCTGAAGCTCCCTCAATCATTCAAACTGCCCAATGTATTCCATAAATCCCTTCTCAAATTATACCGATCTCCGGTTCGTCCTGTCCAATCCCCTCCTCCTCCGGTCTTGGTCGGGGGTGCCGTGGAATACGAAGTTCAACGGATCCTTGATTACCGCTTAGTGAGAGGATCCGTGCAGTATCTGGTACATTGGAAGGGCTATGGTCCGGAGGAGAGGTCCTGGGTGCCTGCCCGTAATATCCATGCCAAGGGTTTGATCCAGAAGTTTCATCTTCTTCACCCCAATAAGCCAGGTTTTGTGGGTCCGGAGGCCCCTCGTAGAGGGGGGGTACTGTCACATCGCCATTGGACTCGGTGGCTGGTGTTCCTGCCTCGGCCACTGGGAGGAGCCGGTTTCCTTCGGCTGATGGCGCCAGTGATAGGAGGGCCTTGTCCTCATATGGACCTGCTCCTGCGACGTCTGCCTCTGTCGCTGAGCGCCGCCATGTTTCTCCTTTGGGTGGTGTTGGTAGCAGAGGAGCGGGCCCTGCAGAGCTGTCTGTTAGGCGCAGCCTTCGTTCTGCTGTCAGAAGTGGGGTGGGCGGAGCCAGTCGTGCATCACCATCTGGCCTGGTTCTAGGGGCGGTCCGGATGAGATCATCAGGCTGTGGGCTCCAGCCTATGAGAGGTAGCTGCGCCCTTCAAGTACATTGGAGCCTGGCTTGCAGGCCGCCAGATATAGTTTTGGTTCCCCAGTGATAGTGTGTGTTTAGTTTCGTGTCTGACCTTGCCTGGATTTCTGACTCTGCCTCTGCCTATTTATTTTGTACCTCAGCTGCCCTCTTGGTTTTGCCCTTGACCTTTGCCTGGATTTTTGACTCTGCTACTGCCTGACGATTTTGTACCTTAGCTGCCCTCTCGGTTTTGACTCGGACTTCTGACTTCATTTTTCGGGTCTTGATTTTTCCCTGGCGACCTCCCCGACTCTGTTGCTCATATAGGCAGCTACCCCCTGGGCTCCGCTGTAATTCCAGATCCCTGTATAGGGGTTAAGGGTCTCGGGGTTTCTCGGGGTGCTGCCTACCAGCAGCTCGGCCTCACAGCGGATGGTCGTCACACCAATGCGCTGGGAGGTACTGACCACAGACGCAAGTCTCATCAGCTGGGGAGCCATTTATCGTCAGCATACAGCACAGGGCAGATGGTCCTATCAGGAATCCACACTACCCGAGATGGAGATTCATGCGATATTCCTGGCTCTATAAGCCTTTCATCATCTACCTGCGGGTCGTCACATCAGGATCCAGTCCGACAATGCCATAGCAGTGGCATATCTCAATCACCAGGGAGGCACCCGCAGCTTGCAAGCGATGCTAGAGACAGCCCATACTCCACTGGGCGGAGTTGACCAGATCAGTACTGTCAGCAATACATATTGTGGAAGTCGACAACTGGGCGGCGGACTTCCTCAGTCGTCAAAGCATTGCGTCAAGAGAGTGGGCCTTGCACCCAGACGTTTTTCAACAGATCTGCAATCGCTGGGGGACTCCGGACGTGGACCTCATGGCCTCACGCCTGAATGCCAAGGGGCCCCAGTTCATGGCCAGATCTCACGACCCACAATCAATAGGGGCAGTTGCCCTGGTCCAGCCCCGGACTCATTTCCGCCTTCCTTACATATTCCCTCCATTACCCCTGATTCCAGGGTTATACGGAAGATCAAGACGGAGGGCGTTCCGGTCATACTTGTCGCCCCAGATTGGCACCGACGTCCTTGATACGCTGATCTGGTTCAGCTCGGCCAGACCTACTCACTCAGGGTCCACTATCCCACCAGAACTCGTTGGCCCTGAATTTAACGGCGTGACCATTAAGACCTGGATTCTGACTCAAGCCAGGTTCGCTCCAGAAGTTGTTTCTACCATGATTAGAGCCAGGAAGCCTACTTCGGCTTGAATTTACTATCAAATATGGAAGATCTTCTTCGACTGGTGCGCTTCACGACACTTGCCACCACTACGTTTTTCCCTTTGAGCCCCGCAGGGAGGTTCCCCTACGGCTCCTTTCACAGAAGGTCGTTTTCCTAGTGGCGATTACTTCTCTCCGCCGCATTTCTGAACTGGCAGTGCTTTCCTGCAAGACACCCTTCCTAATTTTTCATCAGGACAAAGTAGTGCTCCGTCCTGAACTGTCATTCCTACCCAAGGTAGTTTCCTCCTTTCATTTGAGTGAGGAAATTTCACTTCCATCCTTTTGCCCGGCTCCAGTGTACCGCGTGGAAAGGGCTCTGCACACGCTGGATCTGGTCCGAGCTCTTAGGTACTATGTGTCTAGAACAGCGTCTTTCAGAAAGTCCGATGCCCTGTTCGTTCTCCTGGAAGGTAAACGAAAGGGCATACCAACTTCCAAGGCCACCTTGGCCAGATGGATTAAGACAACGATTCAGCACGCATATCAGCTGCGTAGCTTACCTGTACCAGCGAGCCTACAGGCACACTCTACTTGTTCAGTCGGAGCATCCTGGGCTCTCAGACACCAGGCCTCGGCTGAGCAAATCTGCAAAGCAGCTACCTGGACCAGTCTTCATATCTTTGTGAAGCACTATAGGGTCCATACTCAATCTTCAGCAGATGCCAGCTTAGGTAGGCGTATCCTACAGGCGACGGTAGCCCATATGTAGGGTATGTGTCTTTTATAGACATTTTCATATTTCTATACCCATCCAGGGACTGCTTTGGGATGTCCCAAGGTCCTGTGTCCCCCAATGAAGCGATGGAAAAAAGGAGATTTTTGTGTACTCACCGTAAAATCCTTTTCTCTGAGCCTCTAATTGGTGGACACAGCACCCTCCCTGTTGCCCTGACTCAGGCCGTTCTGTTCATGTTTTTTTATAGTTCACTGAGTTCTCGTTGGTTGCCTTTTTGAGGCCTATCTCTTTTGGTTGGTTTAGACGCTCCAACGTCGGTCCGATATTGGATCCGACGGCGCGGGAGCGCACATTTTGTGCCAGGTTTTCCCAGAATCGCATCAGCGGTTTACACAGCCCGATATCGGGATACAACGTCCCTACGATGTGTACGCCCCCCGACCCAGGAACGACCATTTAACATGGGAGTGAATCGGTGACGTTGTACTGCACATCGGAGTTGGGCTGTCACACAGGACGATCCGGCTCCAACCGGCATCCGATATCGGGCCGTTGAATAGCACGCTCATTCGACCCCCGATATCGGATTGACATCGTTCATGCATCGTATTGGACGTTCACACCATACAACGCACGAACGATATCGGGTCCAACGCACGAACCACGTGACTTTTGGTCGGAGTTGGACGCCGATATCGCAACGTGTAAACCCACCATTTGTGTCTCCTACTGCTTGTCACAAAACTGGTTGGGCATGTACCAGCTAGGGTGTACATACTGCAGGGGAGGAGTCTTTTCTGTATATTTTTCAGATTCGGCTTAGTGTTGCCTCCTAGTGGACAGCAGCATAACACCCAAGGTTCTGTGTCCCCCAATTAGAGGCTCACAGAAAAGGATTTTACGGTGAGTACACAAAAATCTCCTTGTTTTAGATTTCTCATTTGCTATTTATACATTCAATGTGAAAAATTATGGTAGAGTTCTTTGTGTCTTACATTTTTGCTATATTTATTTTGCACAACTGAAACATCTGTAGTAATTAATTAAGTTTAAAGGGGTTATCCATTTTTCAAAAGGACTTGTCAGTTCTCATGACATGTATGTTTTTGCATATGTTCCCCATAAAACAACAGTATAGGATAGTCTTGTCTTAGAATGTTTTACTCTGCTATGCTTCCTAGAAATGTTTGAAGTTTTTGACACCTCTCTGTTTTCACCTTGTCAATAAGGGAAGGCCCATAAAGCAGAACTTCAGCTTTTTTTCAGCTGTGGACCGACAGTTTCAATTTAAGGCCCCATTCACACACTGTATTTTTACGCACAAGCTCAAACAAAGCCATGAGTGGAACAATCAAAACCTGGAGTGGCACACTCAGAGGAAAGGTCTAAGGGTGGAGGCACACTATCATGCATCAAAAACGCTGCGTTTTTGATGCATGACAGTGATGCGAGTGCTGTGCGTGTTTGTGGGTGTGTATGGTGCGAGTATGGTGCGTGTGGTGAGTGTGGCTGGCTGTATGTATGTTAGTGTGCTGTGATTGTGAGATGTGAGTGCGTGTGTGGTGCGTGATTGTGATGCTGTCCACGGTCCTGATGAAGGACCGCAGACAGCATTTGTCTGGAATAGAAACTCGCTGGCTGTCAAAGCCGGCAAGTTTAAATTTCCCGCTGTGCTGTACAGTAAGCTATCATCTTGTACCACTGTGACAGCAGCGGTACAAGATGTTTAGCTAAGACAATGCTGATTGTAGTAAAATAATGTAGTCTGGGGTTATTTTACTGATTAACCCCTTCAGCATCCTCTGGACCGCATGTGTGCGCAGAGGATGCTGAGAGGCTGTAAACCCAGTGCTGAAGGGGTTAATATGCAGCTGGTGTAGTGACACCATGTATGAGGAGAGTGTCCTCACTCTCTGCAGACATGGTGTCATTACACCATGTGTGTGAAGGGGTTAATTTTTATGTATAATGGGTTTAAAGAAGTGTCAGGGAAGCCGGCTTATGTTACTGTCTATGGGGAGCTGTCCCCTCTCATGGTGCTGAAGCCACAGCTCCCCATAGACAGTAACATAGTAGTAGTGTTTGTATTGTCACACGGAATAAGCGCTTGTGACATGGCGGAGTGTGGCGATATTCAGCTAGGGGATGCTTATGCGTCACACAGGAGCGGTTTACAGTCACACACTCCGTGCGTATTAAAAACTAAGTGTTGGGCTATGTGTGCGTAGTAGAAGTGTTTGCATTGTCACAGGGAATTACGCGCTTGTGACATGGCGGAGTGTGCCGATATTTGGCTAGGGGACGCTTAGGCGACACACAGGAGCGGGTTACAGCATACAGTCTGTGCGTGTTTTAAAGTAAGTGTTGGCCTATGTGTGCGTCTGGATAGAAATGTGTGAATAGAGCCCTAATGCAGATCGCATATGTGGTACCAGATGTCAATGGCTTTGAGCAGCTGACATGCCACATGTACATGATGTGTGTGTCTGCACATGTGCTGCACTACTTACTTAAACCCACCTGACAGACAATATCATGTGCTGCATCAATGTGTTGTGGCCAGGTGACCCTCTGCCTACACCAAGCCACAAGGGTTATGTACACACATTTGTCACATAGACTGTTCACCAAATACCTTCACATAGATCATGGCCACCCACACATATTGTGTATCGTACCCAGCCATAGGTGCCAATGTGTGTGACAGCACTGGCCACAACCCAAACCTTGATCACGCTGCCCTCCATACCCAAGTAATCAGGCTCACACAGAGTCATTTGGATCCAAGAAAACAAAATGTATTTTTTTAAACACATGAAATTGAAAATAAAAAAATACAGAAAGGAAAGACAATGGACATTGTTGACACATCCAAATGGTGGGTCAATACACATTTGTTAAATTAGTCCCAATTCACATACATTTATGTGATTGTTCCTTAGCAAACTGAGCATCAATCATATGTCTGCATCTTTTATTTTATTAAAGGCAGGTTACAGGCAGCATGGCAAGGGGAGGGAGTGTACAGTCACCTGTACTCCACAGTCCCTCCCCTTGCCATGCTGCCTGTAACCTGCCTTTAATAAAATTAAGGATGCAGACATATGATTGATGCTCATTTTTCTAATGATTTAGCTATTTAATAATGAAGTGTTTTAGGTTGCACCACCCGGTCAAAGTGTGGCCACCCACTCCAAATTAGGCTGAATATATGTTACCACATTGCAGTGGCCAGGCCGTGGCCCACACTCTCCTTATAATATGTTTATATACATTTGTGTGTAGTTTGGTACATGTACATGTGCAGGTGTGTGTTTGGGGCCAACAATTACTCACCACGCAGCCTGGCAATCCTGGCACGGATGTCCACTATGCGGCCTGGGCACTTCTGCTTCAGATCCGCGATCTTCTTCTGGATCTGTTTGCAGGTCCTCTGAACCCCCAGTTTGTGGAGCAGGGCCCGCTGGATCCGCATCAGGGTGCTGCAATTGCACAGCCTAGAGTGCCGGTGGTGATGGTGGCCCCAGTAGTCATACCGGTCACACAGATCGATCAGGATCAAAAGCTCCACCATCCCCCACGTTGCAGCGCGCTGTGTGATGGCCATGACTATGCTGCTATGTGCAGGGGAGGGGCTAGCACCTTTCAGGCAAAGTGAAACTGAAACAAACGTCATGACATCAGTACGTAGGGCGTAACAACATTCAAAGTCGCTGTACGTGCAGTGTGACACGGCAGAAACACTTCTGCGGCACCTACAGAACAAAAACCCAGGGCGTTGCGTACCGCAACCTTGTGCGCTGTGTACAGCAATATTCCTATGTGTGGTATGAGAATGTGCACACTATATAGTGCGAGCAGTACGACACGGCAAAAACACTTCTACGTTAACTATGGGAAAAATTACCCAGGCCGATACGTACGGCATGCATGTGCGCTGTGTACAGCACTATTTCTTTGTATGTGGTATGTGAATGTACACACTATATAGGACCATAACGCACTATACTTTGCCCTTCTGCAATTGTGTGGCCGCATAATTGTACTAATGTATCTTATCGTGCATACGGCGCTTATCTCTAGTGCTGAAGTGACAGCTCATCCAAGATGGCGCCCTGTGAAGGGAGAGCCAATCGTAACGCAGGATCCTCCACCAATGATCGCTGATGGGGCGCGGTGTCCCGGAGGCTGTGTCATGCCCCAGGGAATTCACTAGGTGTCGAAAATGCCTTCCTGTGCCCCGATTACACGCCACTACCATAGGGTTTATACCTGCTTGTTTTTGAGCACGACTGAAAAACAGGTATCCAAAGAGACCGGTGGCAACAACCTGAATTACACGCCGCCACTTCGCAGTGTTTTGAAGGTACAAGGTACAATTGTCTCCGACACCGGCCGGTTTATACCTCTCGGTAGCGGCGTGTAAAGGTACCATAAAAGGTAATGACTGAAGTGTACCTTCAAATCAAAAACATTAGTTCTTCACTCACCTGCACAAATCTTTTGTCTTTGTTGTGTTGCAGTGACAGTAGGAGAAAAGAATGGCTTTGCCTTTATATTCAAATGGAATTGTGCGAAAAAGGGAGCTTAAAGAGTTGGATCAGGAAGAGGAACGACCAAAACAAAGTTAACAAAACCGAGAGCTTGGATATCTTTAAACAGATTATCGAAGGAGTAAGATACATTCATCTCCAGAAACTTATCCACAGAGACCTAAAGGTGAATATGGGGTATGCAACAAATCACATTGATGTTCGGAAAATTAATATGTGCATTTTCATGTCTATTTTTTTCTCATTGCTGGTAAACATTTCTTTAAACCTTTCATGACTGGGTGATTTTCTGTTTTTTCGCTCACTTTCTTCCAAGAGCCATAACTTTAATTTTTCATCCACAAAGCCATATGAAAGGCTGTTTTTTCTGTATGACAAGTGGTACTTTTAATTGACTTTATTCCTTTTACAATATAGTGTACTTGAAAACTGGTAAAAAAAAGTCCAAGTGCTTTAAAATTGCAAAACAAGTGCAATTACACAATTGTTTTTTTTTTATTTACCATCTTCACTATATGCCTAAATAGACCTGGCAATATGATTCTTCAGGTCAGGGCTCTGACACACTGGCGTGAAACTGGGACGACGCAATGCGAGTAAAAATCACATTGCAGTCAGACCAATGTTAGTCAATGTCCGAGAACACATTTCCAAATGTCGGTCAAATTTTCTCGTCCTATTCATGGATAATGAGTCAGTTGCAACATGCTGCGACAGTATGCGAGTCTCGGACAACACTCGCCAATGCAAGTCTATGGGTCCGAAAAAAAAGACGTACCACACTCTGACCGCACACGGACCATCCAAGTCGGATGCGATTTTTAATTGATACATTATCATTCTGTTGCTCAGACAACTGTAAAAAATGCTCCTGCAAATGCTAATACAGTAAATATCTGCTGAGTAAAAACACGGATTTCACTCGGACAACACACGGAAGCCACACTGACCAAAAGTCGGATTACACTCAGATCCGTCAATCCGACCGTTTTTGCACTCGCCAGTGTGTTTCCACCCTCAGTACAAGAGAGCAGATAACATTTTTTTTGTTAGTTTTTTTAATTCAGACACTTAAGGCCGGCTTCACACCACGGTGTGATCCGATCCGGGGCACACAAAACCGGAGGGCCAAATATGCCCTGCGGTTTGGGGTGCAGCCGGACTCGGCTTCCGCTGCTGATAAATCATGACCGCGGCTCGCGGGGAGCGAGCCGCTGTCATGATCTGTCAAGAGAGGACAGCTGTATGGTGCTGAAGTTCAGCGTCGGCCGGCGCTGAGCTTCAACACCCGGCGTCTGGCTCCCAGATGCCGCTCCGGTGCAATCCGGCGCAATAGCCCCCAAGTTATGGGGCGCCGGATCGCACTGGATCAGGGAAGATCAGTTTTTTTCCCCGTACACAAAAATGTTGCATACATCATTTTTGTGTCCGGGAGAACAATGCGAATCCTCCCGGATTCTCCCAGACAGATGGAAACCAGATAGCAGATAGCTTCCATCCGGCCCCATAACATACTATGGGGCCGAAATCTGATCCGGGGCAGTCCGGTTTACAACGAACAGCCCCGAATCGGATCTGAACGTGATGTGAAGCCGGCCTAACACGGAAGAGTGCACTGCAGAGATACAATAATGTCTGACCAAAGACCGTTCAAAAGAACATTGTACAATAAAGCTACAGTGTTGGCCAAAAGTATTGACACTCCTGCAATTTTGTCCGATAATACTCAATTTCTTCCTGAAAATGATTGCAATCACAAATTCTTTGGTGTTATTATCTTCATTTAATTTGTCTTCAATGAAAAAACACAAAAGAGAATGAAGCAAAAAGCAAAACATTGATCATTTCACACAAAACTCCAAAAATGGGCCAGACAAAAGTATTGGCACCCTCAGCCTAATACTTGGTTGCACAACCTTCAGCCAAAATAACTGTGATCAACCACTTCCGGTAACCATCAATGAGTTTCTTAGAATGCTCTGCTGGAATTTTAGACCATTCTTCTTTGGCAACCTGCTCCAGGTCCCTGATATTTGAAGGATGCCTTCTCCAAACTGCCATTTTTAGATGTCTCCACAGGTGTTCTATGGGATTCAGTTTTGGACTCATTGCTGGCCACCTTAGAAGTCTCCAGTGCTTTCTCTCAAACCATTTTCTAGTGCTTTTTGAAGTGTGTTTTGGGTCATTGTCCTGCTGGAAGACCCATGACCTCTGAGGGAGACCCAGCTTTCTCACACTGGGCCCTACATTATGCTGCAAAATTTGTTGGTACTCTTCAGACTTCATAATGCCATGCACACGGTCAAGCAGTCCAGTGCCAGAGGCAGCAAAGCAACCCCAAAACATCAGGGAACCTCCGCCATGTTTGACTGTAGGGACCGTGTTCTTTTCTTTGAATGTCTCTTTTTTTCTCCTGTAAACTCTATGTTGATGCCTTTGCCCAAAAAGAGAGAACATTCTTCCAAAACATTTTAGGCTTTCTCAGGTAAGTTTTGGCAAACTACAACCTGGCTTTTTTATGTCTTGGGGTAAGAAGTGGGGTCTTCCTGGGTCTCCTACCATACAGTCCCTTTTCATTCAGACGCCGTTGGATAGTACGGGTTGATACTGTTGTACCCTAGGACTGCAGGGCAGCTTGCTCTTGTTTGGATGTTGGTCAAGGTTCTTTATCCACCATCCGCACAATCTTGCGTTGAAATCTCTTGTCAATTTTTCTTTTCCGTCCACATACAGGGAGATTAGCCACAGTGCCATGGGCTTTAAACTTCTTGATGACACTGCGCACGGTAGACATAGGAACATTCAGGTCTTTGGAGATGGACTTGTAGCCTTGAGATTGCTCATGGTTCCTCACAATTTGGTTTCTCAAGTCCTCAGACAGTTCTTTGGTCTTCTTTCTTTTCTCCATGCTCAATGTGGTACACACAAGGACACAGGACAGAGGTTGAGTCAACTTTAATCCATGTCAACTGGCTGCAAGTGTGATTTAGTTATTGCCAACACCTGTTAGGTGCCACAGGTAAGTTACAGGTGCTGTTAATTACACAAATTAGAGAAGCATCACATGATTTTTCTAACAGTGCCAATACTTTTGTCCACCCCCTTTTTTATGTTTGGTGTGGAACTATATCCAATTTGGCTTTAGGACAATTATTTTTGTGTTTTTTTTCATTGAAGACAAATTACCGTATATACTCGTGTATAAGCCGACCCGTGTATAAGCCGACCCCCCTACTTTTGCCCCCAAAACCTGGGAAAACCTATTGACTCGTGTATAAGCCGAGGGTGGACTCCAGCACAGGTATACAGCCCCCAGCAGTGTGGTATACAGGCCCCCCAATGGTAGTATACAGCAGCCTCCCCAGTGGTAGTATACAGCAGCAGCCCCAGTGGTATATACAGCAGCAGCTCCAGTAGTTAGTATACAGCAGCCCCAGAGGTATATACAGCCCCAGTGGTAGTATACAGCATCCCCAGAGGTAGTATATAGCCCCAGTGGTAGTATACAGCATCCCCAGAGGTAGTATACAGCAGCCCCAGAGGTAGTATACAGCAGCCCCAGAGGTAGTATACAGCCCCAGTGGTAGTATACAGCAGCCCCAGAGGTATATACAGCCCCAGTGGTAGTATACAGCAGCCCCACATGTATATACAGCCCCAGTGGTAGTATACAGCAGCCCCACAGGTATATACAGCCCCAGTGGTAGTATACAGCAGCCCCAGAGGTATATACAGCCCCAGTGGTAGTATACAGCAGCCCCAGAGGTATATACAGCCCCAGTGTAGTATACAGCAGCCCCAGAGGTATATACAGCCCCAGTGTAGTATACAGCAGCCCCACAGGTATATACAGCCCCAGTGGTAGTATACAGCAGCCCCAGAGGTATATACAGCCCCAGTGGTAGTATACAGCAGCCCCAGAGGTATATACAGCCCCAGTGGTAGTATACAGCAGCCCCAGAGGTATATACAGCCCCAGTGTAGTATACAGCAGCCCCAGAGGTATATACAGCCCCAGTGTAGTATACAGCAGCCCCAGAGGTAGTATACAGCAGCCCCAGAGGTAGTATACAGCAGCCCCAAAGGTAGTATACAGCAGCCCCAAAGGTATATACAGCAGCCCCAGTGGTAGTATACAGCAGCCCCAGAGGTAGTATACAGCCCCAGTGGTAGTATACAGCAGCCCCAGAGGTATATACAGCCCCAGTGGTAGTATACAGCAGCCCCACAGGTATATACAGCCCCAGTGGTAGTATACAGCAGCCCCACAGGTATATACAGCCCCAGTGGTAGTATACAGCAGCCCCACAGGTATATACAGCCCCAGTGGTAGTATACAGCAGCCCCACAGGTATATACAGCCCCAGTGGTAGTATACAGCAGCCCCACAGGTATATACAGCCCCAGTGGTAGTATACAGCAGCCCCACAGGTATATACAGCCCCAGTGGTAGTATACAGCAGCCCCACAGGTATATACAGCCCCAGTGGTAGTATACAGCAGCCCCACAGGTATATACAGCCCCAGTGGTAGTATACAGCAGCCCCAGATATACAGCCCCAGTGGTAGTATACAGCAGCCCCAGAGGTATATACAGCCCCAGTGTAGTATACAGCAGCCCCAGAGGTATATACAGCCCCAGTGTAGTATACAGCAGCCCCACAGGTATATACAGCCCCAGTGGTAGTATACAGCAGCCCCAGAGGTATATACAGCCCCAGTGGTAGTATACAGCAGCCCCAGAGGTATATACAGCCCCAGTGGTAGTATACAGCAGCCCCAGAGGTATATACAGCCCCAGTGTAGTATACAGCAGCCCCAGAGGTATATGCAGCCCCATATGCAGCCCCAGAGGTATATACAGCAGCAGCAGCCCCAGCCCCAGGGCTGTATACAGCAGCAGCCCCAGGGCTGTATACAGCCGCAGCCCCAGGGCTTTATACAGCCGCAGCCCCAGGGCTGTATACAGCCGCAGCCCCGGAGGTATACAGGCCCCCCATCAAGTTCCAGGGCCCCCCCCCCTTGCGCGCCAGCCTGTAAGGTAAATTCATACTTACCAGTGTCCAGGCGCGCCGCCCGCAGCTGCCGACATGACGATCCCGGGCTCCATTCAGCGTCTTCCCGCGGCTTCCTGTAGTCGCGGGCAATGACGTCATTGCCCGCGACTACAGGAAATGCGGAAGACGCTGAATGGAGCCCGGGATCGTCATGTCGGCAGCTGCGGGCGGCGCGCCTGGACACTGGTAAGTATGAATTTACCTTACAGGCTGGCGCGCAAGGGGGGGGGGGGCCCTGGAACTTGATGGGGGGGCCTGTATACCTCCGGGGCTGCTGCGGTATTTTTTTTTTTTTTTTCATATACCGTATATACTCGCGTATAAGCCGAGGGGGGACTTTTCAGCCCAAATTTTGGGCTGAAAAACTCGGCTTATACGCGAGTATATACGGTAATTGAAGATAATAATACCAAAGAATTTATGATTGCAATCATTTTCAGGAAGAAACTGAGTATTATCTGACAGAATTGCAGGGGTGTCAATACTTTTGGCCAACACTGTATGTGCACACAGTGTGTTTTTTTTATGTGTTTTTGATGCTTTTTTTTCGTTGAGTTTTGTAACAAATCAGCATGCCTATCCTGAAGCCAGCAAAGTCTATGAGAAATTTGAATTGTTGTGCACATGGTGCTTTTTTTCTCATTGCAGATTTGTTGCCGAAAAAAAATTGCAGCATGTCAACTGTTGGTGCATTTTTTGCAACGTTTTTTATTAATTGACCTCAATCTAATCATGAAAAAATGCTGCAAAAACACAGGTGTGTTCACACAGTGACTTTTTGGTGTGGATTTAGTGCATTTTTCCAAAAAACGCATGGTTATAATTTCTGTCTACCTGAAATTATTCTTTCTGTGGGCTCAGACACATGGGCATACAAATCGGATGAGTGCACTGCTAGAAAATCTGGCATTTAACTCCGATTAATGTTAATAACTGAGTTAGAGCAGATGAATGTTTGTGTTCAGTTTTTTTCTCATCCAGATTCTGGATGAGAAAAAAGTTGCAACATTCTACGAATGGATAATATTCTCGTGCAGGAGTCGCCAATGCAAGTCAATAGGTGCGATAAAAGATTGCACAGCACATGGATAGCATGCTGACAGCACACTTACAGCATAGGGCCAACGTTTTTAGCGTGGTCTTTCCCATGCTGAAAAGTGTTAGTATAGAACAGACAGGGTAGATACAGTGCCTCGTGAAAGTATTTGGCCTCCTTGAACTTTTCAACCTTTTGCCACATTTCAGGCTTCAAACATAAAGATATAAATTTTAATTTTTTTGTGAAGAATCAACAACAAGTGGGACACAATCGTGAAGTGGAACGAAATTTATTGGATAATTTAAACTTTTTTTAACAAATAAAAAACTGAAAAGTGGGGCGTGCAATATTATTCGGCCTCCTTGAGTTAATACTTTGTAGCGCCACCTTTTGCTGTGATTATAGCTGCAAGTCACTTGGGGTATGTCTCAGTTTTGCACATCGAGAGACTGAAATTCTTGCCCATTCTTCCTTGCAAAACAGCTGGAGCTCAGTGAGGTTGGATGGAGAGCGTTTGTGAACAGCAGTTTTCAGCTCTTTCCACACATTCTCGATTGGATTCAGGTCTGGACTTAGACTTGGCCATTCTAACACCTGGATATGTTTATTTTTGAACCATTCCATTGTAGATTTTGCTTTGTCTTGTTGGAAGATAAATCTCCGTCTCCAGTCTCAGGTCTTTTGCAGACTCCAACAGGTTTTCTTCTAGAATGGTCCTGTATTTGGCTCCATCCAAACCATGATGCTGTCACCACCATGTTTGACAGTGGGGATGGTGTTTTGAGGGTGATGAGCTGTGTTGCTTTTACGCCAAACATATTGTTTTGCATCGTGGCCAAAAAGTTCGATTTTGGTTTCATCTGACCAGAGCACCTTATTCCACATGTTTGGTGTGTCTCCCAGGTGGCTTGTGGCAAACTTCAAACAAGACTTTTTATGGATATCTTTGAGAAATGGCTTCCTTCTTGCCACTCTTCCATAAAGGCCAGATTTGTGCAGTGTACGACTGATTGTTGTCCTATGGACAGACTCTCCCACCTCAGCTGTAGATCTCTGTAGTTCATCCAGAGTGATCATGTGCCTTTGGCTGCATTTCTGATCAGTCTTCTCCTTGTTCGAGATGAAAGTTTAGAGGGACTGCCGGGTCTTGGGAGATCTGCAGTGGTCTGATTCTCCTTCCATTTCAATATGATCACTTGTACAGTGCTCCTTGAGATGTTTAAAACTTGGGAAATCTTTTTGTATCCAAATCTGGCTTTAAACTTCGCCACAACAGTATCTCGGACCTGCCTGGGGTGCTCCTTGGTCTTCATTATGCTCTCTGCACTTGAAGCAGAAACCTAAGACTAACCCAGGGCAGGTGCATTTATACGGAGACTTTATTACACACTGGTGGATTCTATATATTATTACCAGTCATTTAGAACAACATTGGATCATTCAGAGATCCCCACTGAACTTTTGGAGTGAGTTTGCTGCACTGAAAGTAAAGGGGCCGAATAACATTGCACGCCCCACGTTTCAGTTTTTTATTTGTTAAAAAAGTATAAAACATCCAATAAATTTCATTCCACTTCATGATTGTGTCCCACTTGTTGATTCTTCACAAAAAAATTGTAATTTATATCTTTATGAAATGTGGCAAAAAGTTGAAAAGTTCAAGGGGGCCAAATACTTTCACAACACATTGTAGCTAGATAGCTAGACCATATTACCAGGGCCGCCCATTAAGCTTTATGCTTATAAATCTCAGGCTTAGTTTCAGCTAGCAATATTCAGCTGGCATTAACACCTTAATACCCAGTTTGCCACTGGCACCTGGGCAACTGGAAGAGTCGGGTAAAGCACCAGGATTTGGCGCTTCTAATGAATGTGCCAAATTCTGGGGCTATTCTATAGCGTGGGGGAAGGGGATAACTATGGGCTTCCACCACGCTAGAAAACCCGCCCCCAGCTTCCTAGTTTTACCTTGGCTGGCAATTAAAAATAGGGTGAAGCCCTACACACTTTTTTTGATAGACAAGGTAAAAATAGGCAGCTGATAGTGGCAGCATTTTTATTCCATTTATTTTATGCAGTATGACGGCAGGTTGGTTGCTATACACTAATGTGTATGAAAACAAAGCACAGACACCGTATAGATTGTGGGAGTATAGTCTGATTGCAACAGCCAATCACAGATGCTCTCACAGCGTGAGCGTCTGTGATTAGCCATTGCCAGTCAGTGCAGTGAATATGCATGAAGCTTAATGAGCTGCCCGGAAGCAAGCAGTGGTAGATTGATTAGATGATCTAGCTATCTTATCATCTATCTATCTATACACGCCGCTACAGAAGGTTAGAAACAACCGGCTGTCGGAGACAATTGTATCTTGCACCATCAAAACACAGCGAGGTAGCGGCGTGTAAATCAGGTTGTTGCCACCGGTCACTCTCGACACCTGTTATTGAGCAGTGTTCAAAAACAGGTAGATTTAAACCCGATTGTAGCGGCGTGTAAACGAGGAACAAGAAGGTTTTTTCGACACCTAGTGAACTCCCTGGGGCGTGACACAGCCTCCGGGATACCGCGCCCCATCAGCGATCATTGGCGGAAGCTCCTGGGTTACGATTGGTTGTCCCTGCATAGGGCGGCATATTTAAGGAGCTGACCAGTCAGGCTACACAATTGTAATAGCATCATGTACTAGCCAGCCTTCCTGCGCTGGCTGGCCAATCATGATGTTATTGCTTTGTCCAATCACCGTATGAGCGTCTCGTAATCCACAACTCTGGCATGTGTTGTCCCTGCTACCCCTGGTCTGCCCATATTACCTTGTGGTAGCGGCGTGTAAATGAGGGACGGTGCTCTACAGAAGGTAACCTGCGGCACCCGGCGGTGTCTCCAGGGATAGATTAAACCTTCTGTAGAGCACCTTGTAGCGGCGTGTAAAGGCGGTATCAGGTACCGTTAGGAACCGTTGAAACGTGCTCGTGCACGTGAGACACCTGGTTGTTTCTAACCTTCTGTAGTGGCGTGTAAAGGTACCATAATGATGTAATCACTATTGATGTAATTTCCCCTGTGTGGGCCCTATATATATATATGCACATTGTTACTCAGACTGTACTGCTTGATAAAGGCTGTTGCCTAGCCGAAATGTTGCAGTCCAGGATTAAATCCACATTTTTACCACTGGAAAGGACATGCTGCTGTCCGTTTTTTTGATTCTATCTATCTATCTATCTATCTATCTATCTATCTATCTATCTATCTACGAAATAAAGAGTTCAGCTGCAGCACTCCATTAGGATGTCATCTCATGCCTTTATTGTGGCTCCAAGTACAGGGCACGGCTACATTTCAGGCTCCCTCGCCTTTTGTCAAGCCTTGACAAAAGGCGAGGGAGCCTGAAACGTAGCCGTGCCCTGTACTTGGAGCCACAATAAAGGCATGAGATGACATTGACTCACCGTGGCCAGGACTCCGGTTTAGACAGGCGATGCTTCCTTCCTCCTTGTCACGGGTGGACCGCGCCTGCTGGTAGCGGGCCCGGTGTAGTGCAGATCAAAAGTGTTGAAGACGTCTTGGTGGAACAGATTAAAGGGGTTTTTAATTTATTCGTGACGCCACCTATGAGTAGTTTCGGTAAGGACTACCGACGCTGCGGAACCTCCGGGGGATGGACAGCAGCAAGATGGAACGCTCCCCACAGGCTGAGCGGTGATCCCCGGAGGCTGGAGCTGCTTAGGATGTTGTGCGGCAGCTGCGGTTACCTTGTAGTGCGGACGGACAGTTCATAAGGAAGCACGGACACAGAAAGTCTCTGCAACGGGTCTTTACTGTAACCAGCAGGCAGTACATGGTATACAGATTACGGGTAGTGGACCGGGTGGACTCAGCAGTGATGGTGTCCCTTAGAAATCCGCAGTGTTCCTCCATTCTAACTAAGTGATTGCCAGTGTCGCCCAGGAATACCAGGTCGGGTACGGGGAGGATGCTTCAATGCCCTATCCATGATGTACGTTCTGGATGTTTTGGGGAGCCTTGGATCCCTCAGTGGGTACACCGCTGGTTAGACGACTGGAAGTTGGCTGGTGGTGGGGTGCTCCTGTGAAGCTGCTCTTCCACGCTTCTGGTTCGCTTAGCAGAGGTGAACTGCTGTCAGCTTCGGTACCAGTGAACCGGCTGTGAGTTGTGGGCACGGAGTCTTTTGGAACCCGTGGTAATAATGCCCAATCCCGGTTGGTAAGGCCTCAGGTGCTGACACCCGACCGGTGACGGCCCGGGGGCTGCACGGGGTGCGGAGCCCCCACTCCTCTCCAAGTTCTAGACTGCTCAGGTCATGTGCTAGAGCCCTTCTCTGACTGACTAGACTAAGGGTCTGTTCTCCTACACTTCCCTAACACTCCACCCACCAAGACCTAGGATTGGCCCTCTGTTCTAGGTGATGCATGCAGGGTTGGATTTCTAAGTTAACCAGATCACTGCCGTGTCAGAGAATATTGCGGCTGCTTTTATGGCTGCAATACCCTCTTGTGACGCACTCGTTGCGGGGCGCCACACTCCCCCTTGGTTGAATACGCTTGTCCCCAAGCGTCACATTACCCACATTACAGAGGTTTTTGTATTTTATAACAGGTAATACACTTTTATTAATGACAGGTCATTATTTGGCATAAAAGTGAGGTAGACAAAATAAACAGGTAAAACACTTGGTGCGGACTCGGCGGGCGGTCGGCTGTTCTTAGATAAAAGTTCAGGCTGTAGCCGCGAGATCACACAGTCAGTGATTAACAGAAACAGAGTCATTGAATGAGTTTAAGTCTTAAAGTCACTGGCATGGAAAACGATGGCGCACCCGGATAGCGAACCACCCATCTGGACAAGCATAGCGTTCGTAGGTGATTACATCGCCCCGGTATAGGTCGCGATCGGGATGTCCTCTCGGCAAGTTTGACTCAACGTCCCGGCGCCCCACAAACACCTCCTCATTCAAACCCACCTCCCAAGCGAACCCCCACCCGGTATGTAAGTTAAAGGTGGAAATTCTACCTTCACGGCGGAGTTCATCAGGCAGCGGCGGTTGGCGGCGGGCCTCGGCACGGGCCTGCATGTTGGCGCGTTCACGGGCTTGCCACTCCTCTCGTCGGCTCTGGCGTACATCTCCGTCGGCACGGCTCGGGGTGTAGAGATGAGTAATGGAGCTGGTGGTTTGGCGGGAAGCTTGAACTTGGCGGGCTGTTTGGACCGGCACCCGGTGGAACGGCACAGGGGAAGGTGTCAGCGTTGCACCCGACCAGTGTACCCGAGCTGTATGCCCGGTAGGAAGTTCCTCAGAGTCTCCCCAAGCGAACCCGGTGTCGAGATCCTCAGCGGTGCTACGGGTCTCGTCGTCATCCTCTTCGACCTCTTCCTCGATGACCACATCAGGCTGCTCGATGGCTGGAGATGTTGAAGCTGGTTCCTCTGTACAACAGGGCGGTGGTGCTGCGGATCCTTCCACAGAGACGTCCTGCAGGGCTTCCAGGCTGCCTGCCTCTTCATCTGTAGCTGTTGGTAGAGGGGTTTCAATCCCGGTTACCAGGTAGGCCTCGGCAATTGCAAGGGAAGCCTCCGGTACGGGGACGAAACAGGCGATTGTCTCTGTAGTTGTGAAACACGTCGCGGGTTCCTCGGTGGGAACCTGGTAAAGATCAAGTTCTTCCATGGAGCGTATGGTAAGCTCCGGCTCAGGAACGGGGTCGGCTGCGGTATTAATCGCTGGAACGGATCGAGTTGTGGCCTCCACCGGAATGACGCAGTCTATGGGCTCCGGTGACGAAGCAGGACAGGTGGTGGGCGACGGTGAGGCGGTCGAGAAGCTGGTGACGTCGTCTGGGCTTGGAGAAGCTGTACCCGGTCGGCTCTGCTTCATCGCGTGGTGTAGTCGTCTGCCTAGGGTCGCACTCCAGCTGCGAATCGTCCACTCCACAGTCTCTAGTAACCGCACCCGGAGGTCTTGTAGAGCCTCTAGCCAGAAGTCGGGGCTGCCGTCTATGGTAAGGGCAGGACCCGGACCCGGTTGGCCTATGGCTGCTCTGGCCTCCGCCTCGACCTCCCGCATCAGGTCTTGGAGTCTCATGCTGGCCATTCTCTTCTTCGGAGGGAAACCACACCCGTTCAACCGGTAAGCGTTCTGGTAGAGCTGGTGAAGAACTCCTGTGTCACTCCCATTTCCTCTGGGCTTTTGTAGTCCAATGGTGGGAAAAGTCTTTGGGGTCCGCCCCCATGGTTGATTCGAGCAATCAGGGCGGACAAAGAGTTTGGCGCCTTTTGTCTTTAGCCCTCCCACAATGAAGGGGGGGTTGACCCACTCCTGGGCTTGCACGTGGCGGATTCTTGTGGCGGGAACGCCATCTTGGGCGCCATCTCGGCCCGAACGGTGAAAAGGCGGGAAAGTTCTTTTAGGGACGAACAAAGTCCAGATTTTAGACAATAAAGTCATTTTTAAGCACATTATACCCGTTGGATAACGGGCCTGCTCGTATCCTGTTCGTGAACTCACCGTGGCCGGTACTCCGGTTTAGACAGGCGATGCTTCCTTCCTCCTTGTCACGGGTGGACCGCGCCTGCCGGTAGCGGGCCCGGTGTAGTGCAGATCAAAAGTGTTGAAGACGTCTTGGTGGAACAGATTAAAGGGGTTTTTAATTTATTCGTGAGGCCACCTATGAGTAGTTTCGGTAAGGACTACCGACGCTGCGGAACCTCCGGGGGATGGACAGCAGCAAGATGGAACGCTCCCTACAGGCTGAGCGGTGATCCCCAGAGGCTGGAGCTGCTTAGGATGTTGTGCGGCAGCTGCGGTTACCTTGTAGTGCGGACGGACAGTTCATAAGGAAGCACGGACACAGAAAGTCTCTGCAACGGGTCTTTACTGTAACCAGCAGGCAGTACATGGTATACAGATTACGGGTAGTGGACCGGGTGGACTCAGCAGTGATGGTGTCCCTTAGAAATCCGCAGTGTTCCTCCATTCTAACTAAGTGATTGCCAGTGTCATCCAGGAATACCAGGTCGGGTACGGGGAGGCTGCTTCAATGCCCTATCCATGATGTACGTTCTGGATGTTTTGGGGAGCCTTGGATCCCTCAGTGGGTACACCGCTGGTTAGACGACTGGAAGTTGGCTGGTGGTGGGGTGCTCCTGTGAAGCTGCTCTGCCACGCTTCTGGTTCGCGTAGCAGAGGTGAACTGCTGCCAGCTTCGGTACCAGTGAACCGGCTGTGAGTTGTGGGCACGGGAGTCTTTTGGAACCTGTGGTAATAATGCCCAATCCCGGTTGGTAAGGCCTCAGGTGCTGACACCCGACCGGTGACGGCCCGGGGGCTGCACGGGGTGCAGAGCCCCCGCTCCTCTCCAAGTTCTAGACTGCTCAGGTCAAGTGCTAGAGCCCTTCTCTGACTGACTAGACTAAGGGTCTGTTCTCCTACACTTCCCTAACACTCCACCCACCGGGACCTAGGATTGGCCCTCTGTTCTAGGTGATGCATGCAGGGTTGGATTTCTAAGTTAACCAGATCACTGCCGTGTCAGAGAATATTGCGGCTGCTTTTATGGCTGCAATACCCTCTTGTGACGCACTCGTTGCGGGGCGCCGCAACATCCTAATGGAGTGCTGCAGCTGAACTCTTTATTTCATATGTATATTTAGCTGTGAAGGAAGCTAAGCTGAAACTGCACCCACAGGTATTGCTGCTCAGAAAGCTTTGTGTTTATATCTATCTATCTGATTTCAAGCAAAACAGAGCAGCACTATACAGTTAGGGCCAGAAATATTTGGACAGTGACACAAGTTTTGTTATTTTAGCTGTTTATAAAAACATGTTCAGAAATACAATTATATATATAATATGGGCTGAAAGTGCACACTCCCAGCTGCAATATGAGAGTTTCCACATCCAAATTGGAGAAAGGGTTTAGGAATTATCGCTCTGTAATGCATAGCCTCCTCTTTTTCAAGAGACCAAAAGTAATTGGACAATGGACTCTAAGGGCTGCAATTAACTCTGAAGGCGTCTCCCTCGTTAACCTGTAATCAATGAAGTAGTTAAAAGGTCAGGGGTGGATTCCAGGTGTGTGGTTTTGCATTTGGAAGCTGTTGCTGTGACCAGACTGTGACCAGACAACATGCGGTCAAAGGAACTCTCAATTGAGGTGAAGCAGAACATCCTGAGGCTGAAAAAAAAGAAAAAAACCATCAGAGAGATAGCAGACATGCTTGGAGTAGCAAAATCAACAGTTGGGTACATTCTGAGAAAAAAGGAATTGACTGGTGAGCTTGGGAACTCTAAAAGGCCTGGGCGTCCACGGATGACAACAGTGGTGGATGATCGCCGCATACTTTATTTGGTGAAGAAGAACCCGTTCACAACATCAACTGAAGTCCAGAACACTCTCAGTGAAGTAGGTGTATCTGTCTCTAAGTCAACAGTAAAGAGAAGACTCCATGACAGTAAATACAAAAAGTTCACATCTAGATGCAAACCATTCATCAATTCCAAAAATAGACAGGCCAGAGTTAAATTTGCTGAAAAACACCTCAAGAAGCCAGCTCAGTTCTGGAAAAGTATTCTATGGACAGATGAGACAAAGATCAACCTGTACCAGAATGATGGGAAGAAAAAAGTTTGGAGAAAAAAGGGAACGGCACATGATCCAAGGCACACCACATCCTCTGTAAAACATGGTGGAGGCAACGTGATGGCATGGGCATGCATGGCTTTCAATGGCACTGGGTCACTTGTGTTTATTGATGACATAACAGCAGACAAGAGTAGCCGGATGAATTCTGAAGTGTACCGGGATATACTTTCAGCCCAGATTCAGCCAAATGCTGCAAAGTTGATTGGACGGCGCTTCATAGTACAGATGGACAATGACCCCAAGCATACAGCCAAAGCTACCCAGGAGTTCATGAGTGCAAAAAAGTGGAACATTCAGCAATGGCCAAGTCAATCACCAGATCTTAACCCAATTGAGCATGCATTTCACTTGCTCAAATCCAGACTTAAGACGGAAAGACCCACAAACAAGCAAGACCTGAAGGCTGCGGCTGTAAAGGCCTGGCAAAGCATTAAGAAGGAGGAAAGCCAGCGTTTGGTGATGTCCATGGGTTCCAGACTTAAGGCAGTGATTGCCTCCAAAGGATTCGCAACAAAATATTGAAAATAAAAATATTTTGTTTGGGTTATGTTTATTTGTCCAATTACTTTTGACCTCCTAAAATGTGGAGTGTTTGTAAAGAAATGTGTACAATTCCTACATTTTCTATCAGATATTTTTGTTCAACCCTTCAAATTAAACGTTACAATCTGCACTTGAATTCTGTTGTAGAGGTTTCATTTCAAATCCAATGTGTTGGCATGCAGAGCCCAACTCGCGAAAATTGTATCACTGTCCAAATATTTCTGGCCCTAACTGTATTTGCTGGTTTTGTTCAGGTGCAAAGCGAACTAAACTGCTCCACAAGCAGCTCATATACATAGAGTTCAGTAGAATAAATCCGCAGCACTCCAAATTCAGTTCTTATGCTTTTTTAATCCTGCTTGTCTCAGACACAAAGTGGCGACGTTTCGGAATCCCGAAACGTCGCCAATTTGTGTCTTGAGACAAGCTGGATTATAAAAGCACAAGAACTGAATTTGGAGTGCTGCGGATTTATTCTACTGAACTATATCTATCTACCTATTTTATTCAAACTTTTTACAGCATGGAAAAGACCATGTTAAAAACTCAGTGTACACACATGTCAAACTGATGTCGGCTCTTCCGGTTCCGGCCCCGATGTGAGCGCCACGGGAGGGAGCTGCTCCAGGCGCCAACGGCCTAATAACCGCTATTGAAACGACCGCACGGCGCGGCGGGATCCAGGACCGGGCTGAGAGAGTGTGGGAGCATCCGAGCATTGGATGTACCGCTGGCTGAGGAGCAAGGAGCGGGCAGACGGAGGAACGGAGGCAAAGCAGGAAGAAGGTGAGGGAACAAAGATGACGGGTGTCCCTAAGCAGAGGGGGAAGGAAAAACAGCAACCCCATTACATCAGAGCCAGGGCGCAGCAGGAGGTGAGCGAGGGAGCGGAGAGAAGACAGGAGAAGAGCCTCCAAGCAAAAAGTAAAATTCATTAACATGGGGTACTGGCAGTCAGTCTCACAACACTCAGGCGCAGACCCTGCAGGGGGTAACCACAGACATGCAAAATGGCCCAACCACATTTGAGAGTATGCTCCAGGAGTTAAAGGAACACTTGTCTGAGGGACTTCAAGCCACTGTGAAAGATGCCATAGCAGCAAGTGTGGCTGAACTACAAACAGAGGTCACACAGCAAGGTTCCAGGCTGCAGGAGGCTGAGCAGCGTCTTTCAGATGCAGAGGATAGAATAGTGCAACTAGAACAAGGACTGGCAGAGGCTTTGAAGCAGTCCAGGTGGATGGGAGACAAGATCGACGACTTGGAGAATCGTTCTCGCAGAAACAATTTGAGGATTGTGGGATTGCCGGAATCTGTTGCTAACTCCCAATTCGAAGCCATCTACGAGATGGAATTGCCGGAGGCTCTGGGACTGAATCCAGATGTAAGACCGAACGCGCCCATCGTGTGGGAGCACCGTCAGCATCAAATGGTGGCAGGCAGCCACCTAAACCAAGGCAAACTATAGCCCTCTACTTGGACTACAAGGACAAAGAATGTATAGTGCAGGCGTTTTAAACGTCGCAAACAGCCGTTATTCTTAAGGGAGTCCAAGGTAATCCTATTTAACGATTACTCCATCATAGATAGTATCCAGACAGAGACAGAAATTCAACGAAATCTGCGGCTTGCTATACAAAAGGAATATAACATTTCAGCTGTTATATCCGGCCACCCTGAAGGTGGCGTCGGCACAGGGACCACCATTATTCTTTAGAGATGCCAGTGAAGCGTTGAGACATTTTACATCAAGCACTAGGAAATCTCCTGCAAGAATGAACGACGGCAACATCCCAGAACGCGGTCCCCAAGCTGCCGAGGGTAACAAGGGAGGAGAAGCCAAGGAATACCCCGGGGGATCACAGTCGAGGCCTGTTGAAAAACCAAGACATAGAGACTCAGACTGAAGGTACTTAATTCGGAGGGATAGCTGCCAAAGACTGGAGGAGATGCTGGCCATGGACACCTCCCCTTGGTGACACATGTAGGATGCGAGAGGACCCCCATTCGGGACACTTGTCAAGGGGGGTGTTTGTGCTGTTTCCCTTTTTTTTTTTTTTTTCTTTTTCCTTCTTTCTTCACAGGTGGTTTTGCCACTGTGAATATACGGACAAGGCTCGCCAGCACTGTCCCACATGGGAGAAATTGCTTCCTGCTGCCGTGCAGGTCTCCTTTGATGGTCATTGTAACCATCTACAACCGAAAGGTCAGGCCGGAGGTTGGGAGCACAACCTTACTCTCCTGATGTGTTACGTTGGAAAAATGGAAGTGACGAACTGGTGGAAGAAAGGGTAGTCAAAGTTATATAATAGAAGAGGGGGGAGGGAGTTTTTATATGTTTTTGAAGTTGGGAAGGGTTTCTGCTACCAAAAATGTGATAACACTATTAGAAATTGTCATACAATCTGTTCATATATTCGTGAGATTCGGGGAAAAATGCTTGTACATCAGAGAAGCTTTAAAACTAACACAGCCCAAAAATGGTTAACATAGTGACGTTGAAGGTCAATGGGCTGAGGAGGTCCCCAGGGAAGAGATCAATGGTATTGAGACATGTGAGAAAGCTGAAGGGAGACATAGCTTTACTACAAGAGACGCATTTAGGACAAGATGAACTGTTCCGTATGAACAAATCTTGGGTGGGAGAGGTTTACGGGTCGGGGGCAACAGGGAAAAAGGCAGGGGTACTAATACTTATCAGCAAGAACATATCTTGCAAGGTTCGGGAATGGGAACATGATGAAGAAGGAAGATGGGTTGGGCTAACGCTGGAGTGTCAGAGAGAAGTTTTCCAAATTTTTAGCGTATATGCTCCTAACGTAGACCAGGCCACGTTTTTCTCTGACCTTCAGACTCATTTACTCCAACTAGACAAAAGAAAGACGATAGTTGGGGGAGACTTTAATGCGACTATGTCCCCAGGGGAGGATAGGTTGCGAGAAGGAGCACATAGAACATTGACATCTCCTTCAGATACCGCATTACAACACCTAGGGGTGGTATTGACCTTACCTGATGTATTGAGGCTGAGGAACCCCGAGGGAAGAGAGTTTACACACTTCTCTCACCCCCACGGGACGTGGTCAAGGATAGATCTGTTTTTGCTGGGAAACTGCATAATGCTGAGAGTGAGGAGGGTGGAAATTCTACCAATGGTGATATCCGACCACAGCCTAGTGATGTTGGAATTGACGGACACTTATCCCAGGGGGAAGGACTACTTGTGGAGGTTCCCTTCCTACTTGAATGGTGACCCAGATTTTGCTCTGTTGTTGGGAGAATGGTTGTCGGAATTTGCTCGTAACAACGCATCACGTAGATAACCCAGCACTGTATTGGGAAACTGCCAAAGCTGTTCTAAGGGGCAAGATTATGGCTCACACTTAAACTCAGAAAAAGAGAGCAGAGGATATGTTCCGAACTTATAGTGAAAAAGCCAGAAAAGCCTATGTGACATTTAAAGACGACCCAACTTCAGAACATAAGATGTCTTGGCAAACACACAAACACACCTTTGAGGAATGGGCTAGAATCAAAGAGGGTTTGGGAAGAGCAGACTGGGAGGCAAAACTATACAGGTATGGGGACAAAGCTGGTAAGATTTTAACAAATCTGGCAAGGGGTAGAGAACCTAAAACACCAATAACCACAATAAAGAATAGTTCAGGTCTGCACGTTTCTGATCCAGCTGAGATGGTGGAGGTCTTGGGTGAATATTTTGCAAAATTATATGGTCCTTCGGAGACATTGGTTGATAGAGGAGAGAGTTGGTTGGGTGGCATTGAACTGCCCTGGATCTTGGAGGAGGACTTGCTAGCCTTGAATGCGGAGATCAGTCTCAAGGAGGTGGAGAGAATCATATCGGATCTAAATCCAAATAAGGCCCCAGGCCCGGACGGGTTTAGTGGAGGGTTTTTCAAAGCCTTAAAAGATAAAGTGTCCCCACATATAAGAGCCATGTTTAACAAACTACTGGCTGGAGAAAAGATTCCGGATCACATGAACACGGCCCATATTACTCTCATCCCTAAGGGTGGAAAGGATCTTGACGACCCCAGCAATTATAGACCGATTTCCCTAATGAACCTTGATCTAAAACTAATCTCCAAAATATTAGCTAATAGACTGGCTCTCATACTGCCCACTTTGATCAATACAAACCAGGCGGGCTTCGTAAAGGGGAGGTCGGCGGTGGGCAACGTCCGGAAGGCCTTGTTAGTTATAGATGCTGTTAAACTGAACGGGAGGGGCAACCCGGCCATGGTAACGCTCGATGCCGAAAAGGCATTCAATAACGTCAGATGGCCCTGGTTGGGCATGGTACTGGACAAGATAGGCCTCAGGGGCTCATTCAGAACATTTTTGAGTAACCTATATGACAGCCCCAGAGCAAGAGTGAGCATGCCAGGATTCCTGTCCCGCGATTTCAAATTGAGGAGAGGGATCCGTCAAGGATGCCCCTTGTCACCGTTACTCTTCGATTTAGCCATAGAGCCACTAGCGAGAGCACTAGACAACGAAGATATATTCGAGGGAATCAAGCTGGGAAAGGAGCACAAAATAAATTTATTTGCAGATGATGTAGTTTTATACCTTGCCAATCCACAAAAAGACTTGCTAGGAGTACTAAACTATATAGAACAATTTGGAGCCTTTTCAGGATTTAAATTGAACAAAAACAAATGTAACATCCTATTTTTACGGGAGGGCACTGAGTCGGGCCGGGGGAGATGCTATGGTGCGACCCTGCATGGGATACCGGTGAAGAACACGTCAATAACATACCTAGGCATACAATTGGCTAGAACAAAAAATCAAGTATACAAACTTAATTATGACCCACTAATAGCTAGAATAAAAACAGAATGAAATAGATGGATGGGCCTCCCACTGTCCCTGCTGGGAAGATGCCAATTGGTTAAAATGGTGAGTTTCCCCAGGCTGTTATACCCTTTGCAGACCTTGCCGCTTCTGCTGAAAAGAACAGATGTGACTGGGCTGAATAAGATGTTCTCTGCATTCATTTGGCACGGCAAAAGACCTAGAATTAAGCTTCGGACCCTAATGTCTCCCAGGGAATGGGGGGGTTTAAATTTCCCCAATATCAGAGGATACAATCTTGCATGCATTTCTAGACATATCCTAGATTGGGTGAGAGGCTCAGGGAAATTTTCGGAATGCTCATTGGAGCCGGAGATGTGCATACCTTGGAGCCTGGTGTCCCTACTACACACTCCGGGGGGACGCTTACCTCAGATAGTGAAATAAAAATGGTGTTTAGAGACACAGTTAATGCTTGGAAAGTGGTGAGGAAATCATTACAATTGCCATGGAAGGTTTCAAAATATCTTGAATTGTGGGGATGCCCAGACTTTCCGCAGGGGAGAGACAATAGGCTATTTGAGACATGGAGGACAAGGGGGATACAGACAGCCCGAGATTTGTTACATGGAGAGGAAACTAGATGGCTGACGGGGCAGGAAATTCTGAATAAATATAATTTACCACCCTCCCATATCTTTCAATATTACCAGATAAAACAGCGAATAATGAAGTCACTAGTGAATGTCAGAGCGGAATATGTAACCAATACCTGGAACGAGCTGACGTCTATAGACTCCTCGACGGTGGGTGTCTCCTCCATACACTCTGCTTTGAGGGCATACACACTCCCGCCGGGCCCTCGGGTCATGTATAAGGGATGCAGGGACCAATTTGGAAATGAGGACATAGAAATGACGATACGAAGGGGCTGGAGAGAGATGAGGCGTTTCATACTTAATGAGAGGTGGAGAGACACATACTTTAGGGTTATACATAGGGCGGTATTGGGATTCAAATTCTCATCCCGAAATGCTGAGATGGAGTGGCTCCAACACTGCCCCAAGTGCCAACAGGAAAAGACGGATATGTATCATGGGATTTGGGAGTGCGACACAACACGGAGACTTTGGGAGAATCCTGGCAGAGACTTCAGAGTTACACCAGAATTAGGCTAATACAGAAGATGATACTTTTTGTCTTATAATCATCCCTCTAATCCATGGAAAAAAGGTTGCTCACCCAAATTAAATTATATCAGAAAAAATACGGTGATTTATGCAGTAAAAGATTAATTTTTATTGAAAATTTAAAATAGTACATACAAAAATTATGTCTTATTAATAAGGTTTAAATAGGAGTACAAAAATATATCAACAATTACAAAAACAAATATTATGTAAGGTGTGTAATAGGTATATATTATAATAGATCTGCAGAAAAAAACACCCTATACATTAAAAAGAGATCTTCCCAAGTAGTCCTATAAGCAAGTCTCAGCAAAAAATATATAATACAAGTGTAAGAAACAACAGAACTTGCAATAGTTACCTATCTCTCACATAGGAAGCTATCAAGCACTAGAAAATGTGAAAGAGATAAACCGAACAGTGAAGATCAAAATAAGGGGTGATTACCTGGTGTATCTACAGACTTTGCTGCACTCTACATGCACGTTTCGGCTTGCGCCTTCATCCAGGAGGAGAAAACATTTTTTTCCAGATGGAGGGGGTTTATTGTTTCTCATTTATCAACGGAAGAGATCGAGAAGGTGGTGTTACCCTTTAGATTAACCAGCTGGTATAGTCTGGAGGATTTAGGAGGGAATCTGGGACGGCTGAAACTAAATTAAATTAAATGATAAGGAGGGGAAAGGGAAAGAAAAAAAAGGGAAAAAACATATATGAATGGACTTTTGGTAGACACAAAGTCATTTAACAACTCTTTGGAGAACGTGTACAGCATGAGACCCCAAGGGAAAGGGGATTAAGGAAGGGGGGCAGGGTTACGGTGGGGATTTACAAAATTTGTAACCAAATGTTAATGAAAGACAAATAATTTGTTATGTTTAATTGAAAATTCAATAAAAATTATTTTTCAAAAAAAAAAAAAAAAAAACTGATGTCACACAGATGTTAGCAAAGAAAAAAAACGAACAATCGAATTGCACTCGCATGCCACACAGAACACAATATGGATATCACTCGTCCAACGCTCCCTCTCCTGACTGAGAAACGGTCAGATTTTTCATACGGTTATGTGTTTCCACCTTATTTCTCTCTATCCCTATCTTTTTTTAACACCTGCAGAGTGTGAATTTTTGAACAGTGCCAGATGTGGCAGCAGTTGGTAAATCCAGGAACCTTACAATGTCCTTTTAAAAAATGGGATTAGACCTACTGGTAATGATGTTTCCAGGTGTCCTCATGACAGCACCACAGGAGGAGTAATATCATATCCTCAGTAGGGACAGGAAGCACAAGAGGTTAAAAGCCCTCCCACCCCCAACTTCCTCAGTGATTTTCCAATAACCACACCAACTGGGTACAACACTATTTTATGCTAAAGTATTCATACATATGTTCAGTAATCAAAAAGAGTCCGTTCACTGGGCACTGCTAAGTTAGGAGAAGTGCTTATTTTTCATCATATGGGTGTATGCGAGGTGGGGCAATGCTGACCGCCTCTGGGTGCCCGCTATATATCACATCAATATAGCATAAAAAGGAAAAAAGATTGCGGCACTCACCGGGCGTGTTTCAAAGGTGCTTTATTTGGGTACCCTCATTCCAGGGTCCCACTCGGAAGCGAGGGGGGGGAACAGAGACATCAGAGATGACGGATCTCCAGATCTCAATGACATTGAGGTCCGTGGAAGGGGTAGGAGCCCCGAAACGGAGATCCGTCATCTCTGCTGTCTCTGCACCCCTCCTCTTCTGAGTGGGACCCTGGAATGAGGGTACCCAAATAAAGCACCTTTGAAACACGCCCGGTGAGTGCCGCTATCTTTTTTCCTTTTTGTACTGTATTCATACATATGTTAACTTCACATATCTCATAGATCATAGGGAGGGAAATAAGGGTGCTGTCATGTGGACTCCTGGAAACATCATTACTGGTAGGTGTAATTCCGGTTTTCCATTAATTCCCCATGATAACACCATAGGAGTATACCCAATAACTCAAGCTTAGGGTGGGACAACTGCCTGAAGTACCAATCTGCCAAACTCAGTTTTATGATGCGAGAGAACATCTAATTTGTAGTGTTTGCAAAAAGTAGTATGGCCTGACCAGGTAGCTGCAGTACAGATTTTCTCTAGGGAAGCTGCTCTAGCTGCCCATGAGGTGGACACTGCTCTAGTAGAATGGGCTCTAATGACGTCAGGGGGAAACTGATTTTCTGATAGATATGCTAGAGTTATCGTGGATCTGATACACCTAGCTTTGGTAGATTTTGAAGCTTTCTCGCCTCTAGTAACACCCCCAAACTGGACAAATACATTGGAGTCCAACCTCCAGTTCTTAGTTGCTTCCAACTAGGCTTACACCGCTCTGTGGACATCAAGATGATGAAATTCCTGCTCCTTCAGATTCCTTGGATTTTCACAGAAGGAGGGAAGGATAACCTCCTGGTGTAAGTTAGATGTCGAGACCACTTTGGCCAGGTCCAATTTAAGGATTATACAATCGTCTCTAATCTGCATATATGGGTTAATGATGGAGAGTGCTTAAATTCCTCCCAGTCTCTTAGCCGTAGTTATTGCCACTAAGAAGATGGTCTTAAGAGTCAGGTGTTTGATCTCTAACTCTTGCACAGGTCCGTTTGAAGGATTGCATAGGACCTTCAGGACCAGATGTAAATCCCATGACCCTGGGGAGATCCAGGGGGTGCATCAGAGCGTGACAAATCCTCCATTTTGTAGCCCAGACCATATTGCACGTCACAGTACAGCTAAGTACAGCACGGCACAGCAAAGCGCGGCACAGCACAGTATGGCTCAGTATAGTACAACAGGATAACACATTACTGAATCATAGAGTAGCCCTAAGCTAGTCACAATGCTCCCCTTTTGTAGTTTACCTCCAGATGCTCCAGTGAGGTCACTGCTTCGGTGTCCACAGACCGACCGAATGCCGACTTACACTCGTCACCGCTGACCAGAAGTGCCTCATCCATGCACTTCCAGTTTGACGCAGGGCGGGCACCATAACCCAGAAAACGCTGGTCCCTCCCAAAGCAGGACGCCGAGAGCACCAACGTCAATGAAGCGGCTACTACCGGCGGCTCCAGCCACACCGGCAGGCTGAGGGACTCCCGGAGAGGGAGTGTCGGCCTCGGACCCCCGTGACAGGATGAAGGAGAAGGCCATGACCCCCCGATCCCCATTGGCCCCGTGAGTATGGATCTTCAGCACTCCAGTGCCCCTATTGCTCCCCTGTCCTGTGTAGGGACAGGAAAAACAATGAGGAAGTTGGAGGTTGGAGGGCTTTTAACCTCTTGTGCTTCCTGTCCCTACAAGAATGGGAATACTCCTCCTGTGGTGCTGTCATCAGGACGTACTCAAACATCCGTTTAAGAGAGGGTTTTATTCTTTTTTTATTATTATTTATTTATTTTTAATATATATATTTTTCAATTAACATTTTTTTAAGAGCACAAACCTTAATTATTTCGGAGGGTCAGCAGCATGTGAGGGCACCTCTTCTACATTTATCTGCTAGCAATGCAGATACAAATCTTCACTAATTCTCCAAGGACACAAAAGCAACATCACTTCTGAACTTTCTTAGATTTTACTGCCTTAGAATATTCATCAGAAAAAGCATTAAACAACGCACTGTGGGCACAGGATCTAAGGCTATGTGCCGACATAGAATGTGTGCTGCGGATTTTGATGTTCAAATGCGCACCATGTTTCAAAGATCTGCACAGAGAAGTTGGTGGTCTTGCTGATTTTGTTGCATTTTTTTAGCAATTGTTCTTTATCGTGACTGTAAATAAAGCTAGGTTAAAGGCTGGGAAAAAAAAGGGTTTCAAGATGTCATAATGTGACGTGGAGCTCCACTGTAATTTTGTTCACCAGCCCAGGTACAGCAGACAGGTATGGGCTTCCACCAAACCCCAGCTGACTAGTTCTACCTCAATCAAAAATGAAAATGTAAAATATAAGGGAGCTCCCTTTTTTTAATTATTTCTTGAAATAATGAAAAATAAAATGATGTATTTTTGATTGCCAGCCAGGTAAAACTACACAGTGACACAGTGGGGGGCTGGAATCTCCAGCGTGGGGAGCCAAGCGTCCCCCTCCACAGCTGCCCCAGAAAATGGCGTATTCATAGAAGGGACAATTTCTGGAGCTGTACCTGACTCTTCCAGCTGCCCTGCATGGTTGGCAGAATGGGTAATAAGGGGTTAATTCCAGCTGAATATTGCCAGCTTGCAGTAAGCCCGAGGTTCATAATGTTGGGCTAATGTTAAAACCAGCCACTATGAACCTCTAAGTAAATAGTAAATAATACACCACACTGAAACAAATAATTTATTTGTAAAAAGAAAACAAATGCATCCCTCTTTTCCCATCTTTATTATCCTGTCTGTTCACAGCAGGACTCGAAATTGCTATGAATGGTATGACGTTAAAACCTCTGCTACCTAAACTGGTCTTGTAAGCTGATCTCTATGAGGCTATTCAATAAAAGTATTTAAGTTCTTGATTTGATCCTTCTGGAAACGGACATACAGAGCAGGGCACATTACTGGTGGGGGCAGGGCTGTCTCTCTTGGAGTGACAAGCGCTATGATGTGCTGATCATTAGATAGAATATCACTGGACCTGTATCTAATGATTGGCACATCGCAACGCTTGTCAAATGAAAGCACCACCTTGCAAACCAGAATGAGAGGAGAGTGAGGTGTGATCTGGGCATGCGTACTCAGACTGCTGTTTCTAACACAGAGAGGAAGCCCTGTCCCACCAGTGACATGCCCTGCTCAGTTTGTCCAATTTCTGTCCCCAGACTGGAAGGATCAAGGCAAGAACATCAATAAATGTATTTACGAGCCTCAAAGAGATCAGCTTATAGTTAGCACGGTTGATTGTAGAAGTCTAATGGGAAAATGTTAGTTTGGAATAGTTAGAACAAATGAAAGGAAGTCACATTGGTAGTGAAAAACCTCTTTAACTTCTAAAAACCCTTGTAACATCAAATGTAATTTAACATATCCATTACATTCACTCCAAATTTTTTCCAAAGAGTACACTTGAAATCATGAGCCCTGCATAAGAAAATAATTTAAACCAAGCTGATGTTATTGATGTTATATACTGTATTTTTCAGACTATAAGAGGCCCGGAACATAAGACGCACCCAGATTTTAGAAGAGGAATACAGGGGAAAAAAAGAACTAAGCAAAAATGTGGTTATAATGCACTGTTATCAGTGGGGGGATCTGCTGCTGACACTTATATGGGTAATCCTGGACCCCTTCCAGGTAATATATATCCTCCATCCTGGTATATGGCAACCCCCATCGTGTATAGGGCCCCCCATCCTGGTTTATAGTCCCCATCCTGGATATGGTCCCCCAACCTGCTATGTAGCCCCCCCATCCTGGTATATAGCCTCCCCATCCTGGATATGGCCGCCCATCTTGGTTGTAGCCTCCCCATCCTGGATATAGCACCCCCATCCTGGATATAGCCTCCCAATCCTGGATATGGCTTCCCCATCCAGGATTTGGTCTCGCCATCCTGGATGTGGCCTCCCACCTGGGTATGTCACCCCCACATCCTGGATATAGCCCCACATCCTGGTATATAGCCTTCCCATTGTGGGTATAGCCCACCCATCCTGGTACATGACCCCACATGCTCGATATGACCCCCAATCCTAGCGCACGCACAAAAATAATAAACGATGTAACTTGCCTCTATGTGGCTTCCCTTGCAGCACTGAGCGCTCCTGTGTCCTCCTGTGCCCCCGGCATCTGATGATGTGACCGGGGTGCGCACAGCGTTGAAGTCACTGTGCTGTGCTGGTGACATGATCGGAGGCCGGCACAAACAGGAGGACATGAAAACGCTAAGTGCTGGATGCAGGGACGCCGCGGAGAGATGAGTTACATCGTTTATTATTCTTGTCTGTGCACCAGCAGGGGAGCATATACCGTGACGGAGAGGCCATTACCAGGATAGGAGGGTGAGTACACTCATGTAATATGTGCCGCTCCCCTGCCCACCTCTAGCTTCAGTGCTGAGAGGTGATGGACAGGGGGATGCAGTGCATATTGAGTGGGCCCACGTGACCTCCCGCTACCTCTGCAGCCTGGACCAGCCTTCTTCAGCCCGCTCCAGAGCCACTGCTTCTCCTAGCACAGCCCCACAGTCCGTATATTCGGACTATTAGACAAACCCTTCACTTTCCCCCAAACGTGTGTCTTGTAGTCTGAAAAATACAGTATATTATAACTGCTACTAAAGATAGAAATGGGGAAAAAAATATACTTTCAATCTTTGTCTAAATTAAGCCTTCCATTCATATACAAGGATAAAACAGGTATAGAGAATAAAATCGATGGTCATAAATGACACATTTGTTTTCCTTCACAAACAAATCTAAAGTAATGATTGTGTTTATGTTGCAGCCTGCAAATATACTGTTTACTAAAGACATGATAGTCAAGATAGGAGATTTTGGCCTGGTGACTCGAATGACTGGTGAGGAAGAGAAGAAAGCACTTGAGCGAACTCGCAAAACTGGTACTCGAACTTATATGGCTCCAGAACAGGTAAATGCTTTCAGGTTTCTATACAGCAGTGGGAAAAAAGAACAAGCTGAAGACCAAGAAGTCTTATAAATAGTGTAATATTTATCTTTGTGAGCCAATTTTGAGAGATTAAAGGGGTTGTCCTGTTTCAAATATTATAAACTCATTGGCCCAGAAATGTATAAAATCATATTATGAGAATTTACGCCTGTGATGCCTCTTCAACACTATTTCCATCAATAATTAATAGGGTACAGTGGTGACATCTCATCATCTGCGTTGCAGCTAATCACTGAGCAAAATGGTTCTCTCATGGCTTGTACATGGCACAAGGCATTGAGTCCAGTGATTGCATGCAACATTGTTGACATGTCATAACTGCTGCAGCGTATCAACAAAGACTGAAGGAACGGTGGAGATGTTTAGCTGTACACTGGGTGCTGAGTAAAATCTCAGATTATTTTATACATCTGTGGTCCAATGAGCTAATATTATTTGACTGACAAAGAGGGTATAGCCAGATCACCATTCAGTTGACTTCTGGAGTGGGTGTTCAGTTTCCTAGGAGGTTCACGCATGGATGTCAGAGGAGCTTACTGCACTTCAGACAAGCATATGAGAAAAGTTCTCCCAGTGAAGGACCATGCATCCATGGCCTTGTAGTTAAAACAGCTTTTATTTTCATTTGTACAAAAATTCATGATGAAGGCTTTATGAGCCAAAATGCTTAAACATTTATAGGACTGCATAATGCAACTTCCATTTAAACTTTTCTGGATTTTTTTTGTACATATGAAAATAAAAGTTATGTTTTAACTACAAGACCCTGGATGCATGGTTGTTCGATGGGCGAACTTTTCTATAATACTATTTGAATAATATTTATAATATTTCACTAATATTCAGTTACTGTATTTTTCGGATTATAAGACGCACTTTTTCCCCAAAAATTTTTACGGATTATGTATTGCAGGGGGAGGGTGGGGGCAGCTCAGGAGCGTGTCCGGGGGCTGGAGGAGGCTGGCTTCGGGCTGCAGGAGGCAGCAGGAGGTCATGTGACCCCCAGTCATTAGCCTCATATAATATGTACTGCACACGCTGTCCATCACCTCGGTGCTGAAACTGCGCCGAGGTGATGGACTGGGGGAGTGGCGCATATTACATGTGCCTGCACCCCCCTTTCATGGCAGATGGCCCCTCTGTGCTGGATATGGCCCCCCCTATGCTACCCATACTAAAATAAAAAACACTTACCCTCTCCAGCACTGTGCACCGTGTCTTCCTGCTTGCCGCTGTGCACACTTCCTGATTCTCGGCTATGTGATCGTGCTGTGCCGATCACATGCCTGTCTTCCCCGAGAATCAGGAAGTGTGTGCAGCAGCAAGCAGGGAGACACGGAGTACAGTGCTGGAGAGGGTAAGTAAAGTGTTTTTTTTATTTTTAGTATGGGCAGCAGCACGGGGGGGGGGCCCATGTGCCACCACAGGGGGCCATGATCCAGCACAGGCAGACGTGTGCCATCACTGGGGGATGTGTGCCATCACTGGGGAACGTGTGCCAGCACAGGGACCCATGATCCATCACTGGGGAACGTGTGCCAGCACAGGGACCCATGATCCATCACTGGGGGACGTGTGCCATCACTGAGGGACGTGTGCCAGCACAGGGGGCCATGATCCATCACTGGGGGACGTGTGCCATCACTGGGGGACGTGTGCCATCACTTGGGGATGTGTGCCATCACTGGGAGACGTGTGCCATCACTGAAGGCTTTGTGCCATCACTGGGGGACGTGTGCCATCACTGAAGGCTGTGTGCCATCACTGGGGGACGTGTGCCATCACTAGGGGATGTGTGCCATCACTGGGGGCCATTATCCATTGCTGGGGGACGTGTGCCATCACTGGGGGACGTGTGCCATCACTGGGGGCCATGTGCCATCACTAAGAATCCAGGGAAAATCGGTGTTGTTCGGTCCGCGCTGCCAGGTTCATTCACATCAAAGAAAAGCCAGTAATCGATATTTGATCCAAACCTTCCTTTATTCTCCTCCTACTCGTTTCAGTGCCCACCTGGCACCTTCATCAGGGATCTACTGATGAAGGTGCCAGGTGGGCACTGAAACGCGTAGGAGGAGAATAAAGGAAGGTTTGGATCAAATATCGATTACTGGCTTTTCTTTGATGTGAATGAACCTGGCAGCGCGGACCGAACAACACCGATTTTCCCTGGATTCTTGGTACATCTCCACGTGCGTGGAGCCGGTGGGAGTCCTGCAGCAGCCATCAGGATATTATTCTATGAGCCTTCAAACCAGTTGTGGGTCACACAACTGGAATAGGTGAGTGAATTGCCTTTTTCACCACTTTACGTGTTAGTGTCGAGTGATAAGGGCACTATTGCGCCTCTTGTCCCCCCCCCTCTTTTTCATGTGCCATCACTGGAGGACATGTGCCATCACTGGGGGACGTGTGCCATCACTGGGGGACGTCTGCCATCACTGGGGCCATGATCTATCACTGAGGGACGTGTGCCATCACTGGGGGACTTGTGTCATCATTGGGGGCCATGATCCATCACTGGGGGCCATGTGCCATCACTGGGAGACGTGTGTAAGAAATGAACCAATATTCTTACAAGTAGTCGTCTTATTTAGATGCTACCATACCTCACTCCAATGATACAGCTTTTTGGCCTGAGGCTAGTCATCTCTGGGAAAGGGAATATGTTAATCAACCTTAGGAAACACGAAATGGTCACACCATAGGGCTTCCTATGAAATGAAGATTAGATGACAATGAAATCTCCCTGCCATTATACTAAGGAAGACTCCCCTCTGTGACATTGCAGAGAAGGGACAAACCTGATTTCCTCAGTCTGGGGATTGAAAGGAAACCCTTCCACTCAGCCCAGACTTATGGAGCCGAAGGATAACCCTTAATATTTCATGAGCCATCACTTCTATGAAAATGTCAAGCATAAATATTGCATCCAGAGATTCAGACGATTCTAACACATATGTTTATGTATCTGTGGGACCATTGTAGGTCCCCTAAACTTGAGATTGATCAGAAGGCATATATCACACTCACTGAGAGGTGCCTTAATAAACCAGCATTGACAAGGCAGCTGTGGCCCTTCTTTTATCCTCAGTTAGTTCCATGACTAGTCTGAGTTTAACAAGAGGCGCTGTAGAGCTGCCAGGTTCGGTGGCTGATTCTCCACAGTGTGCCATCACTGGGGTACATATGCCATCACTGGGGGACGTGTGCCATCACTGGGGGACGTATGCCATCACTGGTGGACATGTGCCATCACTGGGGGACGTGTGTCATCACTTGGGGTCATGATCCATCACTGGGGGACGTGTGCCATCACTGGGTGACATGTGCCATCACTGGGGGACATGTGCCATCACTGGGGGACATGTGTAATCACTGGGGGCCGTGATCCATCACCGGGGGACATGTGCCATCACTGGCTCTGGAGCAGTGTCACGGAGCTGGAGAACTCTGGCTGCGGGCTGCAGAGGCAGCTAGAGGTCACGTGCTCCCGCTCATTAGCCTTATGTAATATGCACTGCACCCACTGTCCATTACCTCGGTGCTGAAACCGTGCCAAGATATGGACTGGGGGAGCAGCGCATATTAGACGCGCCTGCAACCCCCCCATGCAGGATATGGCTTCCCTTCACTCTGTATGGACCCCCATGCTGCTGCCCACACTAAAATAACAAACACTTTGAACTTTCCTCTCCGATGCTGTCCTCCGTGGCTCCTTGCTTGCTGCACTTCCTGAGTCCTCCTGCATCTGGTCATGTGATTGGGTGCGCAGTGATGATGCCACTCTTGTGGGTCTAGTTTCTAAAATGGGGTTACTTGTGGGGGGGTTTCCACTGTTTAGGTACATCAGTTACTCTCCAAATGCGACATGACACTCACAGACTATTCGATCAAAATCTGCATTCCAAAATGTCACTCCCTCCGTTCAGAGCCCTGCAATGCCCCAAACAGTGGTTTTCACCACATATGATGTATTGGCGTACTCAGTACAAATTGGCCAAGAAACTATAGGGTCCATTTTATCCTTTTCCCCTTGTCAAAATGAAAAAAAATTAGGCTTATCGACATTTTTGTGGAAGAAAAAAGTACTTTTTCATTTTCATGGCTGAATGTATGAAGCACCTGTGGGTTCAAAGTGCTCACCATGCATCTAGGTAAGTTCCTTGTGGGGTCTAGTTTCCAAAATGGGGTTATTTGTGAAGGAGCTCCACTTTTTAGGTACATTAGGGGCTCTCCAAACATGACATGGTGTCCGCTAACGATTGTAGCTAATTTTCTACTTGAAACATCAAATGTCACTCCTTCCCTTCTGAGCCCTGCCATGTGCCCAAACAGTGGTTTTCCGCCCCATGTGAGGTATCAGCATACCCAGTACGAATAGCCTAATGAATCCTAAGATCCATTTTTCCTCTTGCCCCTGTTAAAATTGAAAAAATGTACCGTATATACTCGTGTATAAGCCGAGTTTTTCAGCCCAAAAAATGGGCTGAAAAGTCCCCCCCTCGGCTTATACACGGGTCAATACGGTAATCCTATGGTGGGAGGGGGCGCGGGGGGTGGGGGGGCGCTGCGCAGTATTTCTTACCTTGTCCCCCGTTCTGCAGTGCCTTCCGGTGTCCTCCGTGCTCCGTTCCCGGTCTGCTGGGCCTTGTGGTTCCTCCTGGTTCCTCCTCCTTCGGTTCCATCATGGGGGCTGCCATCTTGCTTCTTCTATCCGCCCCCGGCCACTGATGTCAGAGCAGGCCGCGCTGTGATTGGCATGTCACGGGTGCTAGCCAATCACAGCGCGGCCTGCTCTGACATCACTGGCCGGGGGCGGAGAGAAGAAGCAAGATGGCAGCCCCCATGATGGAACCGAAGGAGGAGGAACCAGGAGGAACCACAAGGCCCAGCAGACCGGGAACGGAGCACGGAAGACACCGGAAGGCACTGCAGAACGGGAGGACAAGGTATGAAGCTGTGTGTATATGTGTGTGTATGTGTATATATGTGTATATGTGTGTGTGTGTGTTGTGTATATATATGTGTGTATGTATGGGTATGTGTATGTAAGTAGGCTGGCTGCCAATATAAGCCATACCTCTGGGGCTGCTGTATATACTTCTGGGGCTGCTGGATACTACCACTGGGGCTGTATATACTTCTGGGGCTGCTGGATACTGCCACTGGGGCTGTATATACCTCTGGGGCTGCTGGATACTACCACTGGGGCTGTATATACCTCTGGGGCTACTGTATACTACCACTGGGGCTGTATATACCTCTGGGGCTACTGTATACTACCACTGGGGCTGTATATACCTCTGGGGCTACTGTATACTACCACTGGGGCTGTATATACTTCTGGGGCTGCTGGATACTGCCACTGGGGCTGTATATACCTCTGGGGCTGCTGGATACTACCACTGGGGTTGTATATACCACTGGGGAGGCTGCTGTATACCACACTGCTGGGGGCTGTATACCTGTGCTGGGGTCCACCCTCGGCTTATACACGAGTCAATAGGTTTTCCCAGATTTTGGGGGCAAAAGTAGGGGGGTCGGCTTATACACAGGTCGGCTTATACACGAGTATATACGGTAAGCTTAATATACATTTTTTGGGAGAAAAAAGTACTTGTTGATTTTCGCGGCTCAATGCATGAAGCACCTCAGAGTTAAAAGTGCTCACCACACATCTAGATAAACTCCTTGAGGGGTCTAGTTTCTAAAATGGGTCATTTGTGGGGGAGCTCCACTGTTTAGGCACATCAGAGGCTCTCCAAACGCAACATGGTGTCTGCTAATGATTCCAGCTAATTTTCCACTTGGACACATCAAATGTCGCTTTTTCCCTTCTGAACCCTTCCGTGCGCCCAAACAGTGTTTTTTTTACCACATGTGGGATATCAGCGTACTCGGAAGAGATTGCATAAAAAAAATTTAGGGCCCATTTTTTGCTGTTACCCTTGTGAAAGTGCAATATTTGAGGCTAAAGTAACATTTTTGTTGGAAAAAGTAAAATGTTCATTTTTTCCTTCCACATTGCTTTAGTTCCTGTGAAGCACCTGAAGGGTTAATAATCTTTTTGAATGTGGTTTTGAGTAGCTTGATGGCTGCAGTTTTTGGAATGGTGTCACTTTTGGGTGTTTTCTGTCATGTAGGCCCCTCAAAGTGACTTCAAATGTGATGAGGTCCCTAAAAAAAGTGGATTTGAAAATTGTGTTGGAAAAATGAGAAATTGCTGATTAACTTTGATGTTATTAATGAACTATTTTGTGTGACATTACTCTCCAGTTTAACGTATAAAAATTAAAACTTTGAAAATTGCAAAATTTTCTAAATTTTTGTCAAATTTTCATTTTTGTAACAATGATCATTCAAAATTTACCACTTTCATGAAGTACAGTTGTGGCCAAAAGTATTGACACCCCTGCAATTCTGTCAGATAATACTCAGTTTCTTCCTGAAAATTATTGCAATCACAAATTCTTTGTCTTCAATGAAAAAACACAAAAGAGAATGAAGCAAAAAGCAAAACATTGATTATTTCACACAAAACTCCAAAAATGGGCCAGACAAAAGTATTGGCACCCTCAGCCCAATACTTGGTTGCACAACCTTTAGTCAAAATAACTGCGATCATCCGCTTCCAGTAACCATCAATGAGTTTCTTACAATGCTCTGCTGGAATTGTAGACCATTCTTCTTTGGCAAACTGCTCCAGGTCCCTAATATTTGAAGGGTGCCTTCTCCAAACTGCCATTTTGAGATCTCTCCACAGGTGTTCTATGGGATTCAGGTCTGGACTCATTGCTGGCCGCTTTAGAAGTCTCCAGTGCTTTCTCTCAAACCATTTTCTTGTGCTTTTTGAAGTGTGTTTTGGGTCATTGTCCTGCTGGAAGACCCATGACCTCTGAGGGAGACCCAGCTTTCTCACACTGGTCCCTACATTATGCTGCAAAATTTGTTGGTAGTCTTCACACTTCATAATGCCATGCACACGGTCAAGCAGTCCAGTGCCAGAGGCTGCAAAGCAACCCCAAAACATCAGGGAACCTCCGCCATGTTTGACTGTAGGGACCGTGTTCTTTTCTTTGAATGCCTCTTTTTTTCTCCTGTAAACTCTATGTTGATGCCTTTGCCCAAAAAGCTCTACTTCTGTCTCATCTGACCAGAGAACATTCTTCCAAAACGTTTTAGGCTTTCTCAGGTAAGTTTTGGCAAACTCCAGCCTGGCTTTTTTATGTCTCGGGGTAAGAAGTGGGGTCTTCCTGGGTATCCTACCATACAGTTCCTTTTCATTCAGACGCCGACGGATAGTACGGGTTGACACTGTTGTACCCTCGGACTGCAGGGCAGCTTGAACTTGTTTGGATATTAGTCGAGGTTCTTTAACCTCCATCCACACAATCTTGCGTTGAAATCTCTCATCAATTTTTCTTTTCCGTCCACATCTAGAGAGGTTAGCCACAGTGCCATGGGCTTTAAACATCTTGATGACACTGCGCACAGTAGACACAGGAACATTCAGGTCTTTGGAGATGGACTTGTAGCCTTGAAATTGCTCATGCTTCCTCACAATTTGGTTTCTCAAGTCCTCAGACAGTTCTTTGGTCTTCTTTCTTTTCTCCATGCTCAATGTGGTACACACAAGGACACAGGATAGAGGTTGAGTCAACTTTAATCCATGTCAACTGGCTGCAAGTGTGATTTAGTTATTGCCAACACCTGTTAGGTGCCACAGGTAAGTTACAGGTGCTGTTAATTACACAAATTAGAGAAGCATCACATGATTTTTCTAACAGTGCCAATACTTTTTTTCCACCCCCTTTTTTATGTTTGGTGTGGAATTATATCCAATTTGGCTTTAGGACAATTCTCTTTTGTGTTTTTTCATTGAAGACAAATTAAATGAAGATAATAATACCAAAGAATTTGTGATTGCAATCATTTTCAGGAAGAAACTGAGTATTTTCTGACAGAATTGCAGGGGTGTCAATACTTTTGGCCACAACTGTATGTCATGAAAAAACAGCCTTGGAATCGCTGGGATCCGTTGAAGTGTTCCAGAGTTATAACCTCATAAAGGGACACTGATCAGAATTGAAAAAATGGCTTGGCCATTAGGGTCAAAAAAAGGCTTAAGGGTGTAGGGTTAAAGATGCTATCAAATAGGTAATACTAATAATCTGCACCGCCCCACTATTTATAGTCTCTTATCAGTGTTAGTACCACTTACTTAGTACTATATCATCCCAGAAATGTATTTATTTCAGGGAATCTGAAAGCAGGATTTCACCCCTAAACTATGTGCATATACAGTTGGGAAAACAAGTGTATGATAAACTGACGATGTTGCAAGTGTTCCCACCTAAAAAGAATGGAGAACTCTGTTATTTGTATCGTAGGTACACGTCAAATGTGAGACCCAGAATTTTAAAAATATAATCTCTAAAATTACACTGTATGATTTTTAAATCATTAAATTGCATTGTATTGCATGAAAACAGTATTATACCATACTTTTGGACTAAAAGATGCATTGGACCATAAGACGCACCCAGGTTTTAGAAAAAGAAAATAGGGGGTAAAAAATTTAAGCAAAAAATGAGGTCATGATGCACTGTTATAGGGAGGACAGGGGGATCTTCTGCTGACAATGTTACGGGGTAATATATATATATATATATAGAGATATATCTATATATATATATATGATCGCTGCAGCTGATATATTTGATCCTCCAATCTAGCACATGGCCCCCCATCCTGGTACATGATCCCCCCATCTTCAACCTAGTATATATGGCCACCATCAGTTAAAAAGTAATTATACCTACCTCTGACCTGTGCCCCACTCCACATACTCATCATCGTTCGGCATAAGACAGGAGGAAGTCGCTGCTGCAAGGGAGTGACGGTGAGTATAATCGTCAAGGATATTCACTGGTTCCCACGCCATTGATGATGCATAGGAAGCAGTGAATATCCTACCAGACACACGATCGCCTGCGGCTGCAGCAGCGGTGTCCGGTGATCATGGTTATTTATGTTAATTTGATATTCACCTCTCCTGCGGCTCTCCCTGCTCACCTCTAAGCGCAGCTTCAGTGCTGAGAGGGGATGGGCGGGAAGAGTGCAGTGAATATTACATTAGCTTAAACAGCAGGCTGATCATGAGCTGTAACTGCTGCTTGATCTAGCCTCCGGTGACCACTCCAAAGCCGCCACCCCCTACAGCACTGCAAACAGTACATTCAAACTATTAGAAGCACCCCCACTTTTGCCCAAAAGTTGAGGGGGAAAAGTGTTTCTTATAGTCTGAAAAGTATGGTAATCAATGACCAACCAGCAAGAATTCTGGCCCGTACAAATCTGTTAGTTTTTCTTTAAGAAGCCCTTCCACTCTGGACTCCTTACCTGTACTAATTACACCTGTTTGGACTTGTTAACTGTATAAAAGACACTTTCTCACACAATCAATCACACTCCAACCTCTCCACCATGACCAAGAACAAAGACCTGTCTAAGGACAACAGGGACAAAATGATAGACCCACAGAAGGCTGAGTTGGATTACGGGACAATAAGAATATAGCTTGGTGAGAAGGCAAGAACTGTTGGCACAATTATTAGAAAATGGAAGAAACACAAGATGATTGTCAATCTTTTTGGTTTGGTGCTCCATGTAAGATCTTGCAATGTGGGTTAAGGATGATTCTGAGAAAGGTCAGGAATTAGCCCAAAACTACATGGGAGAACCTGGTCAGTGACCTGAAAAGAGCTGAGACCACGGTTTCAAAGGTTAGTAACACACTACGCTGTCATGGACTAAAATCCTGCAGAACATGCAAGTTCACCCTACTCACGCCAGCACATATCCAGGCCCGTTTGAAATTCACCAATGACCTTTTGGGTGATCCAAAGGAGGTATGGGAGAAGGTCATGTGGTCAGATAGGACCAAAATAGAACTTTTTTGGTATCAACTCCACTGGAGGAAGAAGGATGAGTAAGACCTAAAGAACACCATTCCAAACATGAAGCATAGAGCTGAAAACATCATACTTTGGGGGTGCTTTCCTGAAAAGGGAACAGGATGACTACATCGTATAGAAGGGAGGATGAATGTGATCATGTACCGCGAGATTTTGGCCAACAACCTACTACACTCAGTAAGAGCATTGAAGATGAGTCATTACTACTTCTTCTTGCATGACCATAACCAGAAACACACTACCAGGGCAACTAAGGTGTCGCTCCATAAGAAGCATTTTAAAGTCCTGGTGTGGCCTTGCCAGTCTCCAGACCCGAATTCAATAGAGAATCTTTGGGAGGAGCTGAAACTCAGTGTTGCCCAGCGACAGCCCCGAAACCTGAAATATCTGGAGAAAATTTGTATGGATGGAGGAGTGGGCCAAAATCCCTACTGCAGTGTGTGCAAACTTGATCAAGAACTACAGGAAATGTCTGAACTCTGTAATTGCAAACAAAGGTTTCTGTACCAAATAATAGGTTCTGCCTTTCTATTGCATCAAATACATATTTAATGCAATAAAATGCAATTATGTAAAAATCATACAATGTGATTTTCTTTTGTTTGTTTTTAGATTCTCTCACAGTTGAAGTGTACCTAATAAATAAAATTACAGACCTCCCCATTCTTTGTAGGTGGGAAAACATGAAAAATCGTCAGTGTATCGAATACTTATTTTTGCCAATGTAGCTATTTCAAACACAAGTACAGCAATATCTTTATAGGCCAGGCCATTGAGAATTCAACATTTAAATTTATATGCAAATGAGGTTGGAGAGCAATTGTAGCTCTGAAGCCTCAGTCACTCCAGCTCTATTCATTGCCCAGTGTCACCTCCTGTTTGACTGACAGCCTCTGCACTCTGTGACTTCAGGCAAAGGAACCTCATTTGCATATCAAATCAATTGCTGGTTTCTCAGTAACGACAGGACATACTGGCCATGTAAAGGTATTAAAGGACTTATTTTTGAAAGAACTACTGTGTTTTTCAGACTATAAGACTCACTTTTCCACAAAGAAATTTGGCTGCAGTGGAGCAGGTCACAGGAGCACGGAACAGGGTTGCCACTGCAGTAAGTCAGCAGCTGGGGCAAACACGTGTGCTCACTATTAAAGAAAACTAATATTCACTGTTCCCCACATCCATATTCCCGCCCACCACTCTGTACTTAACCAGAGCTCAGAGGTGGGTGGAATTATGGGTGTGGGGAGTAGTCAATATTATTTTTTCTTTAATAGCAGAAACATTGATAGCCCCGTGTGTCGGCTTACTGGAGCGACTCAGGCGATTGTGTGTACCCATTAAAGAGGACCCGGTGCATGGCAAACTAAATGCAGCACTGAATGCAGCATAACTGCTGCATTCAGGGAAGGAGTCCCCCATGGCTCTATCCCCCCTGTAAGCTTTAAAAAAGACTTTAGAAACCTTACAGTTAAGAGGTCACCTGGGTGGGATCTTGTTAAGAGGTCCTGGCTGCTGGCACAATCCTCCCTGCCTTCTCCTTGTGTGTTCCTCCCCTATATGTGTCTGCCGCCTTCTCCTCTTCTGCTGTGCCTGCCCTCCTCTTCTGCTTCTGACGTCATACAGAACAGGACCAGAAGAGTAGGGAAGACCCAGCAGAAGAGGAGGCGGCGGCAGACACATAGAGGGGGCGGAACACACAAGGGGAAGGCAGGGAGGACTGTTCAAGCAGCCAGGACCTCTTATTCTGATCCAACCCAGGCGACCTCTGAACTGTAAGGTTTCTAAAGTCGTTTTTAAAGGTTACATGGGGACTAGAGACATGGGGGAGCCCTTCCCTGAATGCAGCAGACATGCTGCATTCAGTGCTGCATTTAGTTTGCCATGCACCAGGGGGGTGACAGGTATTCTTTAATAGACAAAATGAATATTCACTGCTCCCCGTGCACATAATTCCCGGTCTGGGGACCAGTGTATGTTCATTTTGGATTAGTTGGCAGCTTACATCGGCCTGTAACTGGGGACGCTTGGCATTGATATCATGTGCTCCTTGTTCCTTACACTAAAAGTCAGCTACTAGCAATAGAGGATGACACTGAGCATCAGGGGAGTGGTTAGAGGTGAGTAGAATCGTTTATTTTTTGTGTGTGGCATAAGTGGAGGCATATATATACCAGCATGAGCGCATGATGGAGGAAATATATACCAGGATGGAGAAGATGTATACAAGGATAGGGGACATATATACCAGGATGGGCCCATGGTGGAGGACAAATATACCAGGATGTAGAAGATATATAAAAGGATATAGGACATATATAACAGGTTTAGGGATATATATATACCAAGATGGGGATCATATATGCCAGAATAGGCCCATGATGGGGGATTTATATACCAGTATGGGGGCCATTTGTACAGTATTGGGGGACATTACCCCCATAACAGTGTCAGCAACAGATCACCCCATAACAGTACATCATAACAACATGTATTGCTTCAATTTATTTCCCTATTTTCTGCCTGTAAAACCTAGAGGTGTTTTATGGTTCAATGCACCTCATAGTCTGAGGAACTCGTAGCAACCACCCCCCACCCCCCCGATACCACGTGTGTGTGTGTGTGTGTATATATATATATCATCCAAAAAATGATATCCAACTAGTCCAGGTTAGTGATTATGATCCGGTCAACAGGGTAGGGGGTACTCGGATACCGGGACAGGGGGGATCACAGCCAGTCGGTTCCCGGTTCCATGCCCTGGACCCTCAGTGGCAGGGATGGGGGTAATGATGATGGGGGAAATGGTATCATGACGCCACCTGTGGTATCTGGTAATAGGATTACCAGCACTGCGGCCGGCCGCTGAGGTGATGTAAGTGCAGCTTTGGTAGTACAGCTGCCCACAGGTGGAGCTTTACCTCAGGGCAGCGGGGTGGATGAGGGGAGTAGAAGTAGCAGTTCTGCTGTGAACGCCGCAGGCAGCGGTGGGGAATCAGGCACACACACACAATTGTCTCAGTTTCTGTACCTTTTTACTGATGTCCAGTAACAGGCACGGTCCAGGAGGGTAACCAGATTTCGGTGCAGCTTGGGACGTTCACTTTGGAGAGTTGTGAGGCCTCCTCTATTAGTGTGTGCGGTGTATGGAGTAAGCTCTGCCTGTAGCTGAACCTGACGCTCTTTCTCCCTCTCAGGGTGCTGTTCCACAACTGACAATGAGGACCTTTCTGTATGATCCCTATTCTCTGCTTAGGTCCCTGGTCCTATGCTTGGTCAGGTTTGGTGTCTTCTATTGTTTACTTCAGGGGGAATAGATCCTCCTGGTCCGTCCAGGCTTTTCCTGCTACAATAGATTATTAGCAGTTTCAGATTCCGGTGTGCAGGTGGGCTTAAGGGATACCAGGTACGTTCCCTTCTTTCTTCCTACCTCTCACTTCTCCCACTGGCCTCCGTCCTTCTCCCTAGGGCGTTGCACAGCTGGGTCAGCTTTCCTGGTTCTGGGCCTGGCTTGGTCCCAGCAACCAGCTCCTTCACTAATTGCTCTCTCCTCTGCAGTCTCTCTGGAACTAACTGCTCCCTTCACTGCCGAGTGCAGACTAACTACCGTATATACTCGCGTATAAGCCGAGTTTTTCAGCCCAAAAATTGGGCTGAAAAGTCTCCCCTCGGCTTATACGCGAGTATATACGGGACCCCCTCACTTTTTGGCGCCCCCACCTCAGGATGCCCCCCCCCCCGCACGCAGCGCTGCGCTCATACATTACCAGCCTGTCAGCTGTCATCCTCCGGTGGCGGGTCGCGGCTCCCGGCTCCGGCTTCCATCTTCTTCTGTGTCTTCCTGCATGTCACATGACCGGCCGGCGTCGCAATGACGTCATCGCGATGAGCCCCGGTCACAATGCAGGAAGACACAGAAGAAGATGGAAGCCGGAGCCGGGAGCCGCGATCCGCCACCGGAGGATGACAGCTGACAGGCTGGTAATGTATGAGCGCAGCGCTGCGTGCGGGGGGGGCATCCTGAGGTGGGGGCGCCAAAAAGTGAGGGGGGCCTGGGGCTGCTGTGTACTACCCCTGGGGCTGCTGTAAATACCCCTGGGACTGCTGTGTACTACCCCTGGGGCTGCTGTATACACCCCTGGGGCTGCTGTGTACTACCCCTGGGGCTGCTGTGTACTACCCCTGGGGCTGCTGTGTACTACCCCTGGGGCTGCTGTGTACTACCCCTGGGGCTGCTGTGTATTACCCCTGGGGCTGCTGTGTATTACCCCTGGGGCTGCTGTGTACTACTCCTGGGGCTGCTGTGTACTACCCCTGGGGCTGCTGTGTACTACCCCTGGGGCTGCTGTGTATACCCCTGGGGCTGCTGTGTATACCCCTGGGGCTGCTGTGTATACCCCTGGGGCTGCTGTGTATACCCCTGGGGCTGCTGTATACACCCCTGGGGCTGCTGCGTACACCCCTGGGGCTGCTGTGTACACCCCTGGGGCTGCTGTGTACACCCCTGGGGCTGCTGTGTACACCCCTGGGGCTGATGTGTATATCCCTGGGGCTGCTGTGTATACCCCTGGGGCTGCTGTATATACCTCTGGGGCTGCTGTGTACTACCTAAGGGCTGCTGTATACCACTGGGGCTGCTGTATATACTGCTGGGGCCTGCATACCACTGGGGAGGCTGCTGTATACTACCACTGGGGGGGCCTGTATACCACACTGCTGGGGGCTGTATACCTGTGCTGGGGTCCACCCACGGCTTATACACGAGTCAATAGGTTTTCCCAGGTTTTGGGGGCAAAAGTAGGGGGGTCGGCTTATACACGGGTCGGCTTATACACGAGTATATACGGTAACTGACTCCTCCCCTCAGGCCTGGGTCTTTATAGTGATCTAGCTTAAGGACAGCCAGTGGGGCTCCCCCTCCAGGTCTGGGGTGGAAGGTGTTGTGTGCTGTGTGTGCCAAGGTGTACATCCCTCCATGCACCAGTGGGTCCTGTAGCAATCCCCCGCAGGGGTGCCACAATTAAAATGTAACATTTATTGTCATCTGCAGTTAAAATCCAGAAACCACACGCAGACAGTATAATTCTATAATTCCGGAGGGGGACTACATAGAAATACACTGTCTGTGTGTGGTTTCTGGATTTTAACTGCGGATGACAATAAATGTTATGTTTTAATCACCATCAACCTGGACTAGCTGGAGATCTTCTTTGGATGATATGGAGGACCGTGGCTGCTCCTTCCTCCAACTCCTAGCATATATGAAAGGGAGTGGTGTATACCTGGATTCCACTTTGTGGTGAACTGGCTTTTTCTTCATATATTAGATGAGGGCGGTGTCTGTACGCTGTCTCTTCCTTGTGCCCGGTCTCCCCTCTGTGGCAGTCGGTCTCCCCTCTGTGGCAGTCGGTCTCCCCTCTGTGGCAGTCAGTCTCCCCACTGTGGTAGTCTCTCTCCCCACTGTGGTAGTCTCTCTCCCCTCTGTGGCAGTCTCTCTCCCCTTTGTGGCAGTCTCTCTCCCCTTAGTGGCAGTCTCTCTCCCATCTATGGCAGTCTGTCCCCTCTGTGGCAGTTTGTCCCCTCTGTCGCTGTCTCTACCCCTCTGTCGCTGTTACTACCCCTCTGTGGCTGGCTCTCTCCCCTCTGTGACTGGCTCTCTCCCCCCTGTGACTGGCTCTCTCCCTTCTGTGGCAATCTCTTTCCCTTCTGTGGCAGTCTCTCCCTTCTGTGGCTGTCTCTCTCCCCTCTGTGACCGGCACTGAGGCAGTCTCTCTCCCCTCTTTAGCAAATAGAAAACAAGCGGTGTCAGAGGTTTGGAGCGCTAAAGAAACCACGGGTTGGTGATTAAATTACCGATAATTTATTGCACGAACAGCAGGGGTCCAGTATGCCACAACGCGTTTCGACGCACAGATGCGTCTTTCTCAAGTGGATCTCTCCCCTCTTTGGCTGTTTCTCCTCTGTGTGGCAGTCTCTCTCTCCCCTGTGGCTGTCTCTCCCTAATGTGGCTGTCACTCTCCCTTTTGTTGCTGCTCTTTTCCTTCTGTGGCTGTGTTTCCTATCTGTGGCTGTCTTTCTTCCCTCTATGGCTGGCTCTGAGGCAGTCTCTCTCCCCTCTGTAGCTTTGTCTCCCCTGTATGGCAGTCTCTCTACCCCCTTTGGTAGTCTCTCTCCCCTTAGTGGCAGTCTTTCTCCCCTTAGTGGCAGTCTTTCTCCCATCTATGGCAGTCTGTCCCCTCTGTGGCAGTTAGTCCCCTCTGTCGCTGTCTCTACCCCTCTGTCACTGTCTCTACTCCTCTGTGGCTGGCTCTCTCCCCTCTGTGGCTGGCTCTCTCCCCTCTGTGGCAGTCTCTCTCCCTTCTGTGGCAGTCTCTCTCCCTTCTGTGGCAGTCTCTCTCCCTTCTGTGGCAATCTCTTTCCCTTCAGTGGCAGTCTCTCCTTTCTGTGGCTATCTCCCCTCTGTGACTGGTTCTGAGGCAGACTCTCTCCCCCCTGTGGCAGTCTCTCTCCCTTCTGTGGATGGCTCTCTCCCTTCTGTGGCAGTCTCTTTCCCTTCTGTGGCAGTCTCTCCCTTCTGTGACTGTCTCTCTCCCCTCTATGGCTGGCTCTGAGGCAGTCTCTCTCCCCTCTGTGGCTGTGTCTCCCCTGTATGGCAGTCTCCTCTCCCCTTAGTCTCTCCCCCTAGTTTGGTAGTCTCTCTCCCATCTATGGCAGTCTGTCTCCTCTGTCGCTGTCTCTACCCCTCTGTCACTGTCTCTACCCCTCTGTCGCTGTCTCTACCCCTCTGTCGCTGGATCTCTCCCCTCTGTGGCAGTCTCTCTCCCTTCTGTGGCAATCTCCCTCCCTTCTGTGGCAATCTCTTTCCCTTCTGTGTCAGTCTCTCCTTTCTGTGGCTGTCTCTCTCCCCTCTGTGACTGGTTCTGAGGCAGTCTCTTTCCTCTCTGTGGCTGTCTCTCCTTTCTGTGGCAGTCTCCCTTCTGTGGCTGTCTCCCTTCTGCGGCAGTTTCTCTCCCCTCTGTGGCAGTCTCTCTCCCTTCTGTGGCAATCTCTTTCCCTTCTGTGGCAGTCTCTCCCTTCTGTGGCTGTCTCTCTCCCCTCTGTGACTGGTTCTGAGGCAGTCTCTCTCCCCTCTGTGGCTGTCTCTCCCTTCTGCGGCAGTGTCTCTCCCTTCTGTGGCTGGATCTCTCCCTTCTGTGGCAGTCTCTTTCCCTTCTATGGCAGTCTCTCCCTTCTGTGGCTGTCACTCTCCCCTCTATGGCTGGCTCTGAGGCAGTCTCTCTCCCCTCTGTGGCTGTGTCTCCCCTGTATGGCAATCTCTCTACCCCCTTTGGCAGTCTCTCTCCCCTTTGTGGCAGTCTTTCTCCCCTTTGTGGCAGTTTTTCTCCCCTTTGTGGCAGTCTGTCTCCCCTCTGTGGCAGTCTGTCTCCCCTCTGTGGCAGTCTGTCTCCCCTCTGTGGCAGTCTGTCTCCCCTCTGTGGCAGTCTGTCTCCCCTCTGTGGCAGTCTGTCTCCCCTCTGTGGCAGTCTGTCTCCCCTCTGTGGCAGTTTGTCCCCTCTGTCGCTGTCTCTTCTCCTCTGTTGCTGTCTCTACCCCTCTGTGGCTGTCTCTCTTTCCTCTGTGGCTTTCTTTCTCTTCTGTGGCTGTCTCTTTCCCTCTGTGGCAGTCTGTCTCCCCTCTGTGGCAGTCTGTCTCCCCTCTTCTTCTGTGGCTGTCTCTCCCCTCTGTGGCTGTTTCTTCCCTTCTGAGGCTGTCTCTTCCCCTCTGTGGCAGTCTCTCCTTCTATGGCTGTCTCTCCCTTCTGTGGCTGGCTGTCTCTCCCTTCTGTGGCTGGCTGTCTCTCCCCTCTGTGACAGTCTCTCTCTTCTGTGACAGTCTCTCTCTTCTGTGGCAGTCTCTCTCTTCTGTGGCTGTCTCTCACTTCTGTGGCTGTTTCTGCGTTCTGTGGCTGTCTCTCCGTTCTGTGGCTGTCTCTTCCCCTCTGTGGCTTTGTGTCCCCTCTGTGTCAGTCTGTCCCCACTCTGTGGTTGTCTCCCTTCTGTGGCTGTCCCTCTCCCTTCTTTGGCAATCTCTCCTTTCTGTAGCTTTCTTGCTCTCCCCTGTGTGGCTGTCTGTCCCCTCAGTGTATATCCCCTCTGGGTGTCTCTATTCCCCCCAGTTCTTACCCTGTGCCATGCTAATGCAGTGTGGGAGTCACAGACCTGTAGCAATGTCAGAGTCATGTGATCAGTCACGTGACTCTGACATCACCAAAGTCCTGTAAGCACCAAGGTGTAGAGAGGTGAGGCGGAGGCTGTAGGGGTAGGAGGCCGAGCAACGGAGGAGACCGAGTAGGGAAGATGACTGAGGGTACTGCTGGGAGTGGGCGGGGGAGCGCTAGTGGTATGCGGCAACTGTGTGCGGCAGCCGGCGTTAGGATCCATATTCTTACACCCATATCTTGGGTGTACAAATATGGTGCGGCCAGAAGTGACATAGACGGACAACCAGATGGAAGTGAATGAGCCAGTTCGCAATTATATACATGTATTTATTTATTTATTTATACATAATATATGTGTATATATATATATATATATATATAATATTGCTATATCTTGATTCTGTGTTGCATAGTAATGCAACTAAACCTGAGAAATGTATAAATATTGTTTCCCTTTACAGCTAATTTGCCAGGATATAACAATCATTAAGACTGGGTACACATTACATTTGTGGTCATTGTCTGGCGCATGCACTCATAATGTATAAGCCCCACAGTGGCCACTATCAAGATGAATGCAGAGGCATCTGTTCATCATAACCAACCACTTACAGGTAGCAGTCCCTGATAGCTTCTGGGTTCACACCTCCGATGTAGGCGGGGAACAGCGGGATCCCTGCCGCGGCAGTTTTGGATCCTGCTGTCAGTGAATGACAGCGGGATTCAAAGGGTTAACAGCACCAATCAGATCCCGGATCCGATCAGTGCTGGAAGCCCGACATGTCAGCTCATGAGATCAGCTGAGATGTCGGGTGTTTGATGTGAGTGTCGCACCAGAGCTCACATCAAACAGCAGGACCCGACCCATGATGTCGCAATAAATCAAGGGTCGGGAAGGGATTAAAATTAACCCACCCTTAAAATTATGGACTGTTCATGTCTTTGTCAGTGGGCAAACTTACAAAATCATCAAAGGATCAAATAAATAATTATTTCCTTCACTGAATTGCATTTAGTAACATGTCAACTTCTAATTACAAAAAAATGCAAAACCTCTTGATAGATGCTAATCATGTGGCTGTAACTTGATTAATTACATTAATATAAGATGGGGGGTCACATGAAAGCAATAATCAGTCCATTAGTATATAGATCTTTTAAGGGCTTAAGGCGGCCGTCACACGCTTCAATGTTATGCACGATATTGTTAGCGATCACGTGCACGCGCGATCGCTAACAATATCGCTCACATCGCTGGTGAGCTGTCACACAGGCAGACTCACCAGCGATGTTGAGCAGCGAGATCGCTGGTAACTATGGTACACATCGGGTTACTAGGCGCCGCGCGGCGCTTAGTAACCCGACGTTTACCATAGATACCATCTCCCAGCATAGGCTCTGCTGCTGGGAGACCGTTCATCGTGGTGTCACACACCACGATGATGCAGATTGATCAAGCGATTATCGCTTGATATGAGCTCCGGCTCACAAATCTGCGATCAAACAATCAAGCGATTTTACATTGTAAAATCGCTTGATTACACGCAGCGACGCGCAAACGATATCGCTTAAGCGATATCGTTCAAGAAATTGATGCGTGTGACGGCCGCCTAAGGCCACTTTACACACACAGATACAGTTAGGGCCAGAAATATTTGGACAGTGACACAAGTTTTGTTATTTTAGCTGTTTACAAAAACATGTTCAGAAATACAATTATATATATAATATGGGCTGAAAGTGCACACTCCCAGCTGCAATATGAGAGTTTCCACATCCAAATCGGAGAAAGGGTTTAGGAGTCATAGCTCTGTAATGCATAGCCTCCTCTTTTTCAAGGGACCAAAAGTAATTGGACAATGGACTCTAAGGGCTGCAATTAACTCTGAAGGCGTCTCCCTCGTTAACCTGTAATCAATGAAGTAGTTAAAAGGTCAGGGGTGGATTCCAGGTGTGTGGTTTTGCATTTGGAAGCTGTTGCTGTGACCAGACAACATGCGGTCAAAGGAACTCTCAATTGAGGTGAAGCAGAACATCCTGAGGCTGAAAAAAAATAAAAAATCCATCAGAGAGATAGCAGACATGCTTGGAGTAGCAAAATCAACAGTTGGGTACATTCTGAGAAAAAAGGAATTGACTGGTGAGCTTGGGAACTGTAAAAGGCCTGGGCGTCCACGGATGACAACAGTGGTGGATGATCGCCGCATACTTTATTTGGTGAAGAAGAACCCGTTCACAACATCAACTGAAGTCCAGAACACTCTCAGTGAAGTAGGTGTATCTGTCTCTAAGTCAACAGTAAAGAGAAGACTCCATGACAGTAAATGCAAAGGGTTCACATCTAGATGCAAACCATTCATCAATTCCAAAAATAGACAGGCCAGAGTTAAATTTGCTGAAAAACACCTCAAGAAGCCAGCTCAGTTCTGGAAAAGTATTCTATGGACAGATGAGACAAAGATCAACCTGTACCAGAATGATGGGAAGAAAAAAGTTTGGAGAAGAAAGGGAACGGCACATGATCCAAGGCACACCACATCCTCTGTAAAACATGGTGGAGGCAACTTGATGGCATGGGCATGCATGGCTTTCAATGGCACTGGGTCACTTGTGTTTATTGATGACATAACAGCAGACAAGAGTAGCCGGATGAATTCTGAAGTGTACCGGGATATACTTTCAGCCCAGATTCAGCCAAATGCTGCAAAGTTGATTGGACGGCGCTTCATAGTACAGATGGACAATGACCCCAAGCATACAGCCAAAGCTACCCAGGAGTTCATGAGTGCAAGTAAGTGGAACATTCTGCAATGGCCAAGTCAATCACCAGATCTTAACCCAATTGAGCATGCATTTCACTTGCTCAAATCCAGACTTAAGACGGAAAGACCCACAAACAAGCAAGACCTGAAGGCTGCGGCTGTAAAGGCCTGGCAAAGCATTAAGAAGGAGGAAACCCAGCGTTTGGTGATGTCCATGGGTTCCAGACTTAAGGCAGTGATTGCCTCCAAAGGATTCGCAACAAAATATTGAAAATAAAAATATTTTGTTTGGGTTATGGTTTTGTCCAATTACTTTTGACCTCCTAAAATGTGGAGTGTTTGTAAAGAAATGTGTACAATTCCTACATTTTCTATCAGATATTTTTGTTCAACCCTTCAAATTAAACGTTACAATCTGCACTTGAATTCTGTTGTAGAGGTTTCATTTCAAATCCAATGTGGTGGCATGCAGAGCCCAACTCGCGAAAATTGTGTCACTGTCCAAATATTTCTGGCCCTAACTGTATATGTGACCAACTTCTGAACAGATCACTGGTTGCAGTGAAATCATGGACACATTGCTCCATTTTGTGGCCGTGTACAATTGTAACAATGTGTCCATGATTTCATGTGTGTGTAAAGTGGCCTTTAAAGTGTCACAAGAAAAAGAATCATTAAACTTAAACTTGATCTTCCTAATTATGTATGCTTGTGCGATTTGGACTAGTTGTTAATTCTCTTTTATACTTTTTCATTTTTTAACAGAAATGTAATAAGTATGAAAATGAAGTTGACATATTTCCATTAGGCTTAATATTATTTGAACTTTTGTGGATATATCACTCTGACCATGAAAGAGGAAAAGTAAGTGTCAATTTTCTTTAGTTTTTTCAATGTGAAATATACATGTGCCATGATATTCAAGATATATAGATTAACTACTTGCATCTACACAGCGGGTGAAGTATGAACTTCACCAACTTTAAAAGCAAATATATTTCTAAAGGTGGTATTGACGTGAATTTCATACAAGATGTCAGTAACAACCAATCTAATCCACACAAATAAATCAAACCATTAATGTCCTTTAATTATGTGTAATAATGAGAAATGACACAGGGAAAAAGGATTGAACATGCTTACTGAAATGTATTTAATACTTTGTATCAAAGCTTTGTTGGTGATAACAGCTTCAAGCTGCCTCTTGAATAGAGAAACCAGTGACATGCGTTGCTCTGAAGGGATTTTGGCCCGTTTTTCCACACAAACACTCTTCAAATCTTGATGGTTCCTGGAATCCTTCTATGAACTTTAAGCTTTAGTTCATTCTATAAATTTTCTATTGGATTCACGTCAGGTGATTGGCTGGGCCATTCTAGCAGCTTTTTCTTTCTCTGATAGCAATTGAGAATTTCCTTGACTGTGTGTTTGGGATCATTGTCTTACTGAAATGTTTTTGTTCATCCTTGTTTCATCTTAAAGGTGTTAGGAAAAAAAATGTGCGCAAGCACTAACAAGCAGTATCTGCTACCTACCTGCATGTGGTGCCCAGCACCAGTCACCGCCATTCACCCCCGCCACAGAGCCGTTCACTGACGGCTCCTGCCAGGGACAGTATAGTGGGATAAACAGAGCAGAGGTGACTTTTCCACCCTGCTCTGTGGAAGTGGGCACATAACCTGCCTGATTGGGGGAGCTTGCTGTCAATCGGTGTGACGTTGATTATGCACCCATCAACGGAGGGAGAATCCCTCTGATGATGTGACGTCAGCGGAAGCTGAAAAATCACCGACAGGAGCACTATGTCAGCGGTGAATGGTGCTGGGCACAACAGGCAGGTAGGTGGCAGCTACTTGCCTATTGGTGCTTAGGCACAATTTGTCTTTTAACCCGGATAACCCCTTTCATTATTCTGCTAGATGGCACCAGATTTGCATCAATAATGTCTCGGTACATTTTTACATTCATCCTTTCTTCAATGATATGACGTTTGCCAGAGCCGTAAGCTGAAAAACAGCCACCACACCATAATGTTCCTATCTCCAAACTTCACTATTGGTATGGTGATTTGGGATGACATACCAGTGCCTTTTGACCTCCAAATGTGGTATGTATCATATCATCCAAAGAGTTCAATTTTGGTCTCATCTGACCAGAATATATTCTCCCAATATTTCACTGGATTATCTAAATGTTGCTGAGAAAACTTTAAATGCGATTGCACATGTTTTTTGTTCAGTAATGGAGTCTTTTGCAGTTAGCTTGCATACAGGCCATGGAGGTTGAGTGCATTATTTATTGTCTTCTAACTCTGGCCCACAAGGTGATTACATTTGGCCTGCGAGGAAGATCTAACCAATCTGTACTCATATCTGTCCCAGGGCAATGACTGGCAGACATCAATGGTGGGTGCCGCAGTGAGACCTAGTCCTTTCACTTGCTGGGTCTGCTCCATTCAGAGTACATTTACTGTTAGAGCTGGTTTCCGCACTCTGGTAGGAGATGCCACAGAGAGACAGTTAGTTCACAGGGTAACTAGCCTGCTGTGACCCTGTGGCTCCCCGCACCATAAAATCTGGTATCCAGTAAAAGCAGTCTGATTAGAATAGAGACATCAAGTTAGGATGTCTCTTCTCCAATCATAGCACATTTACTATCAGCAGCTGCTGGACTTAGGTTAGTTGTACTTGATGTTTCCATCAATTCATGGGATTTTGTGTCTGCCCAGGCTGCCTGGCTTCAGTGTGGGGCACGACTGGTTAGTTTTTCTTGCCATCCATTAATGGGTTTTTTATTGTCTGCTCCGGCTGCCTGCTTTCAGTATGATGATAAAAATTGGTTACTTGATATAGAGCGCAGGAGCAGAAATGAATCAGTTTAAGGGTTAAATTCCTCCTTTATTGGCAACCACAACGCGTTTCCACAACGATACGTCGTCTTCCTCAGGTGGACTTCCTCAAAAATCCACCTGAGGAAGACATCGTATCGTTGTGGAAATGCGTTGTGGTTGCCAATAAAGGAGGAATTTAACCCTTAAATTGATCCGTTTGTGCTCTTGCACCCTATATCAAGTAACCAATTTTTATCAGTATACAATTCCCACCTATGGTGTGGGTTACAGGGGCTGTGGAGCACATCGGTAATAGAGGGAGAGAAAGCCCAGTTCTGGTCTAGGACCTGTGGTGATGTGGCGAGTGCTGATTTGCTAGAACTCTACCACGTGATCTGCCTGTACCACGTGACTGGGAGGACGCCGCAAGGAGCCTGGTGTAGAGGAGAGTGAGCTAGGAGTCTGTGCAGCAGTGTGGAGCCTGCAAACAAGCTGAAACTGGGGTTGTGCGGAGGCGGCACAACCCGAGCAGGTCCACTGCACACATCACCAGACTGTGTCCCCAAACGAGCATGTCCGGTTCTCCCTAGGGAGAACTTCTCCTGTTTCTTTTGTTTTGCATGCTTTCAGTATGAGGCACCTCAGGATGATAGCAAGTTAGTTACACCTCCTTCCCCATTCCAATTAGGGTGCATTTATTTTGCTACCCTACCTCTCACATTATCAAGACATCCAACAGAAAGGTGCATGAGAGAGAGGAAAACATCCTCTGGCCTGCTGTGAAATGGTTGCCATGCAGTAGATTTCATACTGCTTTGCCTGTGACAGTCACAAAGGTTGACTACCCTAGTCAAAAAGAAAAAAGTATAATTGCCCTGCTTAAGTGTCATTGTGTGGAAGGTCACTCATCAGGGACACTGTGGTTCTCAATGGGAAAAGGGGAGGAATGTGAAGGGACCAGATAACACTGGAACGTTTTTTCTAGAAAAAAATGGATGTGCTATTGATACTAGTAATGGGGGGACGGACAGTGGAAGGGAAATTAGTCACTGCATATACAGTACTTATACATGTATGAACATGTTCCTGGAGTTGAGGGGCTCATCATTTTACTGCAAGAAGTATTGTGTGTATGAATCACATCAAATCAGCTCATTTTTGCAAAATGAAGCCTACTGAAAAAATAATCCCATACACCCCTTGAAGTCCCCTTGAGTATAATCATATACACCCTTTGTAATAAGATGGTGCCACTCCAATTTTTTGATACTAGATACACCTAAATAATTTATTTTTAGCAAAGGCAGTACCTCCTAAAATATAACCTTTATTTGTTTTTATTAAAACAAGGATCACTTCGGATCCTACACCCACAGTGTAACCTTGTAAAAAGGGGGAAGGGGGGGGGTCGCCCTGTTCTCTCCCTATCTCCCCCTGCCTAACAGCGGAGTTTTCACCTAAAAACCCCCTATAGTGTCCCCGCTCCTCGGCGGCTATCCCTCCTGGTCCTTACTTGTTTATGAAGGGGGGTGATGTTCTTCTTTTTGATTCCCCATATATATACAATATATCTAAGGGTACAAAAAAATGTGTGGATCCCCCTGGTGTCCGGGTCTATCCCTTGGACAGAAGTGGTGAAAAAAAGCTTACTACTATAGGAATCACTCTTTTTTCTAAAATATGGGAATGGTTACCTATAAATGAACTGTATTTTGGGAGGAAAAGGGTACACAACAACAAGGTTTTGCACTACTGGGTGCTCTTATACTCATATACTCATCTTAATCATATAGACCGGTCCGACGCGGCGTTTCTCCCACCTAACGATGTTATGGTGGGTTCATCAGGGACAGTCTATCCAGTAGTGCTCTGGTTAAAGCTCTAGGCCGCCCAGAAGGGGTATACAATGAATCCCCTCATTCCCATATCTCAGTGGATGGCGGCCCCATCCTACCTATCTGCACCCTTTTATAGACACTGCTCCATGCTGCCCAGGGAGGGGGCGGCGGCGGAGTGCTTCCACCTCGCACTCACTTCCGCGTTCCAAACGCCGGAAGTACGTCATGGGGAGCGGTCACGTGACCGCAGTGGTCCGTTGCGGATACTTGTTCCGCGACCGGAAATGCGCGTCTGTAAAACCGTTCCCCCGGAAACACTAACACTTCACCCAGGGCTCCGGATACATGATCTGGTGCTATTCTAACCAGAGGAGGTAAAAGGTTGAATATACATGCCTCCATAAGTCAAAAATGCTTCAGTGCAGCAGCGCCCCTGCCAGTAAATAGATATCAATGCCCCAGATTCATACAGAGCGCATATCAGCCCCACACATTAACCCTACCAACCCCCTAATTGTCTGGTCCCATAAACTAGGGAGACACAGGCAGGATATACAGGGTCACAGTAGGTATCTCAAATGGGGAGATGTTTGGGGATAGACAGACATGACTAGACTTGTATAGACCACTTACATATGTAAATAGAGGTTTTACTGTATATAAAGATAAAGAGAAACATATATGTGTATATATATATATATATATCTCAGCCTCTCAATGGAGACCCAATAAGCATAGTATAGTCCTAGCTCCACTCTGGGATTAATAGACTTCAACAGAACAAATATCTCGATATACCGAGCCCGTGGAATGGGATACTAGAGTTCGGTATGGCTACCAGAGAGATCAACTCGGACCCCCCAGGACATTCGGTGTCCTACAAAAAGGATGTATATGTGAGCTGCTCATTTAAACCGCATGCCCCCATTGACTCCATTTGATAGATCCACCTTGTTTCTTTCCTTAGGATCTGTTTATCCCAATTACCACCTCTGGTCGGTCTCTCCACCACCTCTATGATCCTAAAATCAAAGCACTTGAGGTCTCCCCCATGTAGCTCTCGTACATGGCGTGATATGGGGGTGTCTCTCTCATTTCTAATATCTCCAAGATGTTCCCCAATGCGTTTCTTAAAAGATTGTTTTGTTTTTCCAATGTAACCCATTGGACAAATGCATTGGAAGAGATAGACTACCCCCTCCGTCCTGCAATTACCGAACTGTCTCATCTCGAACCTCTCTCCGGTGGTACTGCTCTGAAAGAAGCTCGATCTTTTGACGTAATGGCAATATGCGCATTTTCCACACCTGTATGTACCATTTGTTCTCTGGTCCAACCAAGTACCCTGTTTTTTTGGGGCACTATAGTGGCTGTGGGCTAACTGATCTCTCAGTGACCTACCCCGCCTGTAGGTGATAGCTGGTCTTTTCGGGACAAAGGGGGCTACTTCTCTATCAGCCAAAAGAACCCCCCAATGTTTCTCAATGTGACCGCTCCCCATGACGTACTTCCGTCGTTTGGAACGCGGAAGTGAGTGCGAGGTGGAACGCACTCCGCCGCCGCCCCCTGCCTGGGCAGCATGGAGCAGTCTATAAAAGGGTGCAGATAGGTAGGATGGGGGCCGCCATCCACTGAGATATGGGAATGAGGGGATTCATTGTATACCCATCCTGGGCGTCCTAGAGCTTTAACAAGAGCACTACTGGATAGACTGTCCCTGATGAACCCACCATAACATCGTTGGTGGGAGAAACGCCGCGTCGAACCGGTCTATATGATTAAGATGAGTATATCCACAATACTTTTGTCTTAAAGGGTAATCATCCCCCTGCTTAAGCTATGGTCCAACTGGTCCATCATTATGAGGGTGATGATTTGTATCTATTTTTTTGGTGTGGACTAACTGGATATTTACGGGCTATTGATAAGGAACACTGATGTTATTTGTGTATGGTATGGTACCTTTATGGAGGAGAGTGGGATACCTATGGTTTGCCTATACTGGGCACAAATGCTGTTGATTGATCATTAAGCATTACAAGAAAAGAGCACCCAGTAGTGCAAAACCTTGTTGTTGTGTACCTTTTTCCTCCCAAAATACAGTTCATTTATAGGTAACCATTCTCATATTTTAGAAAAAAGAGTGATTCCTATAGTGGTAAGCTTTTTTTCACCACTTCTGTCCAAGGGATAGACCCGGACACCAGGGGGATCCACACATTTTTTGTACCCTTAGATATATTGTATATATATAGGGAATCAAAAAGAAGAACATCACCCCCCTTCATAAACAAGTAAGGACCAGGAGGGATAGCCGCCGAGGAGCGGGGACACTATAGGATTTTTTTAGGTGAAAACTCCGCTGTTAGGCAGGGGGAGATAGGGAGAGAACAGGGCGACCCACCCCCCTTCCCCCTTTTTATAAGGTTACACTGTGTGTGTAGGATCCGAAGTGATCCTTGTTTTAATATAAACAAATTAAGGTTATATTTTAGGAGGTACTGCCTTTGCTAAAAATAATAAGATGATGCCCCTTCTTCCCCTAAAAGTAGTTGTTAAGTTTCAGCAAATATCTGGCCCTGGCTGTAGTTCATTAGAGAAAAACAAACCACATTGTACTTATTTATAGGGGCACATTTATAGTATTATCTCAGCACAAACACTTTTTTAACACATTCATTTTTGGGTAGATGCGATGTTTTGATTGTCTGTTAATGCATTTTATTGCAATGCTGTGGTGACCAAAAATAACATAATTTTGGTTTTGGACTTTTTTTTCCATTACGAAGTTTACAGATCCTAATTAATTGATTTTATATTTTGAAAGATGAGGCATTTCTAAATGCAACAATACCAAATATGTGTTTTTTATTTATTTATTTATTTATTTTCAATTGGGCAAAAAGGGGATGATTTTCATGATTATAGTTTTTTTAATATTTTTTCATATTCTTTAAAACTTATTTTAAACTTTTTCTCTATTTTACATTGTCCTTTAGGGCACCTCAGCACTGCACAATGTAATCAGTTGTGTTGGCAGAGACATGCTTCAGTATCTCGATGCCCTGGTGCAGTGGCATCAGGGTGATAGAAGGGGTAATGACAGCTGAGTATTGACAGCTTGTCTTTAAGCCCTGGATTGGTAATGTCAGGCATCTCCTGAAACCTCCCCAATTACCAATCTGATAAGTGAATAGTTAATAAGCACACACAGACAGAGCAAATTCCTTTATTAGAAATAAACACACTGACAACCCTCGTTTATCCATTTATTAAGTTCCAACAACATACCCATCTGGCGATAATTCATAAGGTCCCACGAAGCACTCTCATCTATGCTGCATCAGTAGTCGCACTGAAGGAGCCTATCAGCGCAATTTCCAAGGACACAATGATGGCATCGATAGCTTCAACCTTTTCTGTGGTTAGCTAACCATGTCACCATGGTAATCATGTCAGCTGACTGTCACCATGGTAATCGAGTCAGCTGACCACAGACAGGGCCAAAGCTTTCAATGCCATCATTGTGTCCTCGGGCATCATTGTGTTCTTAGAGCAAAGAGGAAGCATCCTATCAGCGCGACATCCGATGCAGTAAAGATGAGTGTTCTTCGTGGGACCTAATGGATTATCATTGGAGGGTATGTTGTTGGGACTTAATAAATGGGTAAATGAGGGTTGTCAGTTTGTTTTGTTTCAAATAAATAGCCCTGATGAAGTAGCAGGTATTTCTATGAAACGCGTCGGCATAATAAATTGATTCTGTGTGAAACTGAATTGACGTTTCTTTGGTCTGCACAGATGAAAGAAGCCTGGCCTTTCCTTTCCATTTTCATTATTTCAAACAAAGGAATAGTCTGTGTGTGTGTATTTATTAACTATTCACTTACCAGATTGGTAATAGGCGTGTATCCGAAGACGCCTGACATTACCAATCAAGGGCTTAATGGAAAGATGTCATTAACCCCTTCTATCACCCAGATGCCACCGCCCCAGGGCATCGGGAAGATCCAGGTAAAGCACCAGGAATTGAAACTCAATGGCCCTTATTCATCCAAGCTTTAAGACCACAAAAAACAGGTGTAAAAGCTTTGAAAAGTCACAATTGTTTTGCACAATTATTTTGTGTGCAAATTTTGGCCTTTACATTCCATTTTTGTCCAGCTCTGACCAAGTTATCAAAGCTGACATGGAACAAGGAAGTGACACAGATATGCAAAGACTCCTGCTCATCAAATTTATGAGGGATGCTGTTCCTTGTCCAACATTTTTTTTTTTTTTGTAAATATATCTTTATTGAAAGAAATTTTTAAATTAAAGAATGTACACATAGTACAATAAAACAAATAGAACAATAAAATTCCTTTGGGGAATGGTACATAGAAAGTTAATAGACCGTAAACCTTATAGTTAAATTCTAGGTAGTACTGGTCTCAGAAAGTCTCTCCCAGGTAGAAAGGGGAATTCCCCTTTTAATGTTCAAAGAACCATAAGGATAGGTTCCATCTCTAAACAAATGAAACCAAAAATTATAACATATAGTAAGGAAAAAGTTAGTATTGAATCATATACAAACAATTTGTAACTCGCGTCAGTCCAACAGGAAGGAGAGGGAGAAAATATCAAAGTGATATTACAAGAATCTTGAGAAAAGGAATAAGAAAGAGAAAGAAAAGAAATCATATATAGGAGAAATCGAAAATGAAGTAGTAGTACAAAAAGTGAGTGAGGTTTATGAGGGAAAAAATTAGAATGTAATGGGTGTTATTTAATTCGAAAGAAGGGATAGCACAGGGTCAGGAACGGTACAGGTGTTACACTATTCAGGAAAAAATGTCTCCAAAATCAGAGGCATCCTTGAAGAGGATCCATTCTGACCAGGTGTTTACATATTCTGTTTGAGTTTGAGAAAATTCGGCTGAAATCTCCTCAAAACGTCTGAGGGATTCCATCTCGGTGTACCACTCAAAAGTAGAAGGAGGTGTCTGCTCCCTCCAGTGTCGGGGAATCACATTGCGTGCTGCACAAAGGCAAAACCGGAGGATGTCTTTCCTCTGTCTTTTCCATGAACCAGGGAGCAAAGAGAGTAGGGCCACCTCGGGGGCACCCTCCACATGCCTGCCTGTAACTATATTATAGTTACGGAATACTTTCTTCCAAAATCACTGATACCGGGACAGCTCCACCAAATGTGAATCATTGTGCCAACTTCAAGACCACATCTCCAACAAAGTGGGGAGTTGGTCGGGGAGAACCGATGCAGCCTGTCCGGGGTGAGATACCATCTGAGGCGTATCTTGAAACACTTTTCCAGTGCTTCACAAGATCCTGAGGTTTTGCGAGACATCAGAAAACATCTCTCCCAGTCTTGAGTATCTATCGTCCTTCCTAAGTCAGCCTCCCATGCTCGCTGATAACTATGGGCTCCTGTCACTGCTGCTCTAGAGAGGACAGAATAAATGGCCGAAATGCCTCTAGAGGGCCCCTGCTCGGATGTAAATAACTTTTCAAGTGGAGTTAATGTATCCTCGGGATCTCGTCGGATGGGTAGAGAACGTACAAAGGAGCGAAGTTGGAGATATTCCCACCACTTCAGCCTCACGGTTGGGGAAGACGTCTGTAAGTCGGTAAACGAAGGGAGATCGCCCCGACGAAGAATCTGGCCCACACGGGTATCCTCCTCTGCTCGCCACAGAAGGAGAACTTGGTGAGTCATGCCCGGAGGAAAAGCCGGGTTGTAAAAGATCGGGGTCAGGGAGCTAACCACTGTTTTCCCGTTCGAATCAACCCACGCCACTCTCCATGCTCTCAGCAGTTCAACAGTCAAGTAGGATCGTTGGTCTGGCGGAGTCAGGGCCTCCTTTGGGATCCACTGTAAGTGGCATAGAGGGATAGAACTACCAAACTGTTCAATCTGAATCCATTGTTTCGCGTCCGCCTTGAAATGCCAATCTAGCAGACGCACAAGAATGGAAGCTAAACAATATCGTCGCAAGTCCGGCAGTCCAACACCTCCAGACTCTCTCAAGGAGGACAGAACCCTGTAGCCCACTCGCGGTTTCATCCCGTTCCAGACGAATCTGGATATCAATCTGCGAACGGTGCGAAAGAACGTCCCGCATGGCCAAATAGGCACCGCTTGAAAGACATATAAAAATCTTGGGAGGATGTCCATCGTCACGACATGAATTCTACCCAACCAAGATATCTTTAAGGGTCTGTAAGCTTCCAGTAGAGCGCCCACTCGTTCCAGAAGAACCTTGTGGTTTAAGTGAAAGGCCTCGCGCACATCAGCAGGTAAATTAATACCTAGGTATGAAATATGTCCTGATCTCCACCGAAAGGAGAATCCTCCAGCAAGGGAGGCCACCTCAGATGCAGACAGAGATACGTTCAACGCCTCGGATTTGGAATAATTCACCTTAAAGTTGCTAAGGTCTCCAAATCTATTGAACTCAGATAACAAGGCGGAGAAGGTCTCGGAGGGGCGAGTGACATATAAAAGGACATCATCAGCGAATAAAGCCGTCTTATGGTGGTTGTCCCCACTGAAATCCCGTGTATGCCTCCATTGTCCCTGATGGCTTTCGCCAAATGCTCCATGACTATAACATAAAGCAAGGGAGATAATGGGCAACCCTGCCTAGTTCCGTTCCTGACAGGGAAGGAACCCGATAGGCTACCATTAATGCGTACCTTGGCGGAGGGACAGGAGTACAGTGAGGAAATCCCATTCATAAACTTACTACCTAGGCCAATGTGCTTCAACGCCTCCCACAAAAAACCCCAGTGGACTCTATCAAAGGCCTTCTCTGCGTCTATAGAGAGCAGGCATAGAGGGGACTTCCACATCTTAGCCTTCTCAATCAGGAGAAAAGATCTAATGATGTTGTCCCGCGCCTCTCGGCCCTTAACAAAGCCCACTTGATCAAGGTGGACAATCGAGGGGAGCCTCAAAGACAATCTGTCCGCCAAAATCTTGGCGAACATCTTAACATCAATGTTCAGCAGAGATATTGGACGGAAGCTTGCCGCCTCAGAATGGTCTTTGTTTGGTTTGGGAAGCACACAAATGTGTGCCTCTAAGGCTTGCGACGTTAGGGTGCCCCCCTCCATGAGAGCTTTAAATGCCGAGAGCATGTGAGGTAACAGGCCGTCAATCAGGGTTTTGTAAAAGATAGGAGTATAACCGTCCGGGCCAGAGCACCTAGATGTCGGGGACGATTTGACCACATTCGCCACCTCTTCTTCTGTGATGTCACTTTCCAGGGACAGAACATCATCATCTGATAGAGTCGGGACATTCACCTCAGAAATATATGCCTGAATTTTAGCTCGCATGTCGTCGGGATGCATGTCGGCGAATTTTCCTCTCAAGGCATATAGATCAGCATAAAAGTTTTGGAATACCTCTGCTATATCCTCTGTGCTGTGCACCATCTTACCCTTTGGTGTCTTTATGGAAGAAATATATGCAGGGCCCCCTCGAGGATGTAAGAGTCTAGCTAAAGGTCTTCCACAACTATTAGCTTTTTTATAAAAGAACGCCCTAGATCTTTCCTTTTGTCTGTCATATTTCCTGTCTAGTAAATTCTTTAGTTCCAGTCTCTTGGATGTTAATTCAACTAACACCCCATGATTTCTAGAGGCCTTATGTGTCCCCTCCAATCTGTCAATCTGGGAGAGCAATTCACTCATCTGGTCAGATTGTTGTTTCTTGATTCTAGTTCCATGTTTGATTAGCGTTCCTCTGAGAATGCATTTAAGGGCTTCCCATTTAATGGTTGGGGAGGACGCATCGGAAGCATGTGTCTGAGAGAATATCTCGATATCCGATTTTAATTCCTCTAGACAGACTGCATCGAAAAGAAGATGGCTGTTTAGTCTCCACGACCACTGTTTCTTAGCTAGTCCGGGAACCTCAATAGACAAATAGATGGGACTATGGTCTGAGTGGACAATATTGCCTATAGAGGCATTGGGTGTCCAAGATAGGATTCCATGGCTTACCAGGAACAAGTCAATACGACTATAAGAGCCGTGTACACCCGAATAAAAAGTATAGTCCCTGTCCGTAGGATTAAGAATCCTCCAAATATCTACCAACTGGAGTCTATGCAAAAGTTTCCGGAGAGCCATTACACGCCTACGAGGTGTCACTCCCCTGCCAGAGGTAGTGTCAATGGAAGGGTCAAGGGCAAAGTTGAAGTCACCCCCGATGATGACCCGCCCCTCCGCAAAATCTGCCAATTTCAACAAGAGAGATTTACATACCCTTGTCTGCTCCCTGTTAGGAAGGTACCAATTGACCAAAGTCAATGGAGTTCCAGAAATCTCCAACTTGAGAAAGATGTAACGACCTCCCTTGTCAATCACCGAATCCAAAATTTTATATGGCAAATTCCTATGAAGGGCTATAGAAACACCTTTGGATCTGGATTCGGGATTCACGCAATGTATCCATTCAGTGAACTGACCTCCTCCAAAGGACGGAACATGGCCCTCCTTGAAGTGCGTTTCCTGAAGGAACAACACCTGTACCCCCTTCTTCTGCATGTCTGAAATAATGTGACTTCGCTTTTGGGGGTATTAAAACCCCTGACATTTAGGGACCCTATTGAGAGAGTTCCGCCCGCCATATCGAACCCACCTGATGATGAGTCAATGACCTAAATAACACCCAGAATAGAGGAGAAGGAAAAAAAAAAAGGGTGAAGGGGAGGAATAAATTAAAAAGAGTTTAGCAAAGAGATATCTTGCTGGACTGACGCGAGGCTGATAATACCGTCACGTGGGGAATGTTCTTTACAGCAGCGTCACACTCAAAGGGATGTGTGACGTCCCCGTGGGAGAATGCCTTTCCGATGGAAAGGAGTCTTAGACAAGAGCACACTCCGGATAAAACACCTAGAGAGTGTAAATGTATCAGATCTAAAAGTAATTACAAAAACTACAAACAACCGAGGATATTCATCTCCCCGGCCAACATCAAAAGCATAAACATTGAAATAACATAACTCTAATATAGCATCGTTATTCCGGCTATCAGGCAACTTATTTATTCAAATAAAAATATCATATAGCAAAAGGAAGGAGAGAGGCCCCCATCTTACCAAGTGGCAGGACGAAATACTCTCTACTATATGTACCATCATTTTATGGTGAGAAAGGGAATCGTTTACCCAAGCATAATTTTATGAGGGATCATAGAGAAGGGGGGGGAATAGAGGGGATGGAATAATTATATTTGAAGTGGGAAACTTAAAGAGGGTAGGGGAAACAAGTGGGAATGGGAAAAAGCGAAAGAAAGGGAAAGGAAGTAAAGTCCACCCTTGGACTTCTGCGCATGAATATATGCAGTCATTGACCAAAAAATGTTATCAGAATGAAGCGGAGGGAGTAGAATGGGAGAAGAAAGGAATGGAGAAGAAGAGGAAAAGTACGGAAAGGAATGGGTAAAACACACCCCTAAAATGAAAAGGTAATTATCAGTATAAAACATCACATCATCCCATAGCATTGTATGGAGTCTCTCGTCCCAACTGTTATGGCAACAAAAAAAAGAAGAAATATGTTAACTCTCAAGAACCCGAATACAACTCAAAAGTCACCCATCTTCAGATCTGCTCACATCGCTGAGTCTGCGGCGTCTACGGTTTCTGCCTCTCCCGTTTCTTCTTCTACGGTTATTCCACGGCAGACGAGGTCTTGACTGGAGCATACCGTCAAATGAGAAAGCCGGCCAATCTGGGAATGAAAGGCCTGGATCGGGTATTTCCAGGGCCTGAAGGAAGACACGCACCTCCAGAGGATGAGAAAGAAAAACCAGCTGGTTACCGCGGCGAACCTGTAAGCGGAACGGGTAACCCCAGGAATACAGCATCTGATTCTGACGCAGAAGATCCAAAAGAGGCCTCAATGCGCGCCTCTTCTGAAGGGTCCGTCTGGACAGGTCTGCTAGGAATTGCAGCTGGGCCCCCTGGAAGGACACTCCCTCACGCTGTCTTGCTTTGACAAGGACTTCTTCCTTGACTTGGTACCTGTGGAACCTGCAAATGACATCACGTGGCAGCGCTCCCTCCGGAGGGACAGGGCCAAGGGAACGATGCGCTCTGTCGAACTCGATGACAGTCCCAGCAGGGGTGTTTCGGATATCGTTAAATAAGTCTCTTAAAGTGGACCACAATTCAGATGGTGTCACAGACTCTGGAAGGCCCCGAATCCGTATATTCTGCCTCCGCTCCCTATTTTCAAGGTCCTCCAGAGAATCCAAAAAGGCTTCCTGTTGGGATCTCTGTAGTGACACCTCCTCCTCCAGGGCCTGGACTCGTTTAGTTAAGTCCTCAACAGTGGTATCGGTCCGGGATACCTTATCTGATATCACCTGGACCTCGCCTCGTAGTGATGCTGTCGTAGATTTAAGGGAGGACTCCACTTTAAATATAAAATCGGACAGTTCTTCTCTAGTGGGTATGTTCATTATTCGTGCCTTAAAGGATTCCCACATATCTCCCTCCGAGGTTGGGGAGTCTCCAGCAGCCTTTGTCTGATCAGCAAGGGGTATTGAGGTATTAGGGGATGAGACGTCCTTTTTATTCATAGGGAGGTATGACTTAGATATTGGTAACTCAAATCCTGTGCGCAGAGATTCAGAATGGACATTACTGAAAAGTATCTGACTCTGCTGCAGTGCCCCCTCTTGTGAAGGTCTGGCAGGGGAATGCACTTCCCTATCTGGGGAACTGGCTGCATGAATGAAGCCCACGGAGGGGCCATAAGCCACACATGGATTTTTCATCTGTGAGTATCCACAAGTGTAGTTCTCTCCATATCCTTCTGTGACCTCAGTCACTGAGCCCCTGCTGCTTCTCTGATTTTCTCCCATTAGGACAGCTCCCATATCATTCCCAGCCACTGAATTGTCTGTGGAGGAGCGCGCTGCTCCTTCAGAGATCACATCCCCCACCCGGGTCTCGGGCTCACCAGACTCACCGGGCGCCGCTCCACATGTGTCCTCCCATATGTAGGTGCTGGGTAACGCGCTGGAGGCAGAGGATGGCTGAGAAGAGGATCCGGAGCGCGCTTCTCCCTCCTCACTGTGTGCAGAGACAGGCTGTGCAGCTACAGGCGCCGCCATCTTGGAGCCTGCTGTAGGGACCAGGGGCCTGTTGGAGCTTCTTAAATACCGGGTTATGGTGCCCGGATTCGGGATCTGAGGGTCCGGGGTGGTTGCCGGGTGTCTGCTCCTCCTTTTCGCCGGCATGAGGAGCCAGGAAAGCCGGGGTGGAAGACGCTATTGCCTCATTGAAGTGGCCGGGGAGACGGAGCTCAGTTTCTAGTGCACTGCTCCCTCCATGGCCAGGACACGCCCCCTCCTTGTCCAACATTTTGTGGCGAGATGCACATGGAAGCACACTGCACTTTGTGCCTTGCTTGAGTCATTTAGAGCTGTACACCGGTCTTGATGAATCCGTTCCAATATACTATTGTCCGTGATCGAAAAAGAATTTCTGCATGCACTATTCTTCTCTGTTTTAAGCAAGGCCTTGCTAGTTTTATGGCAGGTATCCTCATAATAAAGCCACTGAGCACTTATAGCTGCACACGGACACAGTCTTGTTTCATAATTACAGATGTGACTGGCCCAGGAGTTCACATGCTTCTTCCCCTTAAATAACACTGATTCATTCTGCAAGTAATTATTTTGGTGTTTTAGCATATGAATACACAGCGGTGTCTGCTTCCACAAGAAACCTTTCCTTGAATTATCACTTTTAAAAGGAATTCGTCATCAGGTTTTTGCTACAGTATTTAATCTGAAGACAGTATGCGGAAAGGGTTAAATCACACAATTCAAGGATGTGTCACATGCCACCTCATGTGCTGTTGTTTACCTGAATGCTGGATATTTTATCACTAGGACATTATCATTGCTGTGACTAATTGGCCATGTTTTCCTACTCCACCCCCTCTCGTAGTTAGCAACTTATTGTCTATAGACATTGTACATAGAGAGTCTGGTGTGGGTGGGGACAGCTTTTTCACCTCTACCAAATGACTAAATCAAAAAGCTCTGATCAGTGGCGTAACTGGAAGCTCATAGGCCCCGATGCGAAAGCTCCAACAGAGCCCCCAATTATTGCATATCTTTAGTAACATTAGTCTTTTGCTATAGGTCAAAGGGACTTTTGGGTTCCCCTAGGCTTCAGGACCCTTGTGCGATTGCAGCCCTTGCACCCATTGTAGTTACGCCCTTGGTTAAGGTAGAGGTCAGCGGTACGAGGGTTATAGCACCCCTCTGTGTACAATGAACGCATTCTTGGATTGTATCTTACTAGCTGCAAACCAACAAAGGCGTGTAATGATCGCGACCCGCACAGAACGCCATTAATCGTAAATCACAGGCCTTGCTGATACATGAAAGACAAGTGGGACAGTGTAAGGCTGGACTATATAAAGGGCCCCCCAGTGACAATGATCCCAGGGGCCCACTTTCAGCACGTGCAATATTACCTGATCTTTGCTCACAAATTTGTCTTTGCTTCATTTAGGACCCTGACAGAAGTTATGTCGCTTATCCATGTTATGTAAATAAAAGCTTATAACCTGACATTAAATTCATCCATTGGTTGTATAAATTACTCTTTTTGAAAGCTGAAACCCTCCCAAATTTGGTTTAGGTTAAGAAAATAAATTATCATCAAGGCTGAAATATTGATCATTTAATGATCACAAAATGGTCAGATTTTGGCAAGACAAAAGTTTTGTCGCCTGGTCATATAATGCACCCAATCCTAGTTTACATTCTCACTTGGGCTCATTAAATGATCGGTTATTTAGTGGGTGTGTACAAAAAGAAACCCAGCACCTCAGACTTTCACTTGAACTGCTACTTGAGCTTTGACAACATGCCAAAAATCCACCCCTCAACCAAAGCCTTGATTATCAAGAGGCTGAAGACCAGATCCACTGCAGAGGTGGCTGGCACCTTTAATGTGTCTCAGCGTCAAGTACAAAGAATTTAAAGATTTGAAGCCACTGTAGATGTGTTTGACAAGCCCAAGTCCGGCAGACCCGCGAAGAAAACTGCTCAGGAGGAACGTTTGTTGGTTAGAAAATCCAAAGCAAGCCCCTCTTCCACTGCAGCAGAGCTCCAACAGGCCTGGTCACCGCAAGTCTCTGTGTCAACTAGAACAGTTTGTAGGATTCTTATTACATAATTACATAATCATCAGCGGAGGTTGCTGGGTAGAAAAGCATTGCCATGCTGTGCAGTGGCGTAAATAGAGTCTGGTGGGCCCCGATGCGAAATGTAAACCTGGGCTCCCCCCCCAAACACACGTTGGTCAGATGTATGGGCCCTGTGTAATGTTCTACACACTTTAAAGACTTACAGATTGACCCCTCTCCCCCTTCATTATGCATTAATGTCCCTCATCCTACTCTATATGGTCCTCCTCCTGGTATATGGCCCTTATTGTGGTATATATGTCTCTCATCATGGTTTATATGGTCTTCCTCCTCCCGCCACCATAGTCTTTCAATTGTTATAATGCATCCCCACATTTCTCCATACATTACAATGTACACCCATAGTCGTCTATGTATTATAATGCATCCCATAGTCCCCCATTCATAAGGTAGCCACTATAGTCATCCAATTATTATAATGCACCTCCATTATCCTCCATATAGTATAATGCAGCCTCATAGTCCTCCATATAGTATAATATAGCCTCACAGCCATCCATATAGTATAATATAGCATCACAGCCATCCATAGAGTATAATGCAGCCTCATATCCCTCCATATAGTATAATGCAGCCTCATATCCCTCCATACAGTATAATGCAGCCTCACATACCTCCATATAGTATAATGCAGCCTCACATCCCTGTATATAGTATTATACAGCCTCACATCCCTCTATATAGCATAATGCAGATTCATATCCCTCCATATAGCATAATGCAGCCTCACAGCCCTCCATATAGTATAATGGAGCCTCATAGTCCTTTATATAGAATAATGCAGCCTCAAAACTCTCCATATAGTGCAAATTCAAAACTGTCCATGTAGTGCAGCCTCATAGCCCCTCCATAGTGTAGCCTCAGTGCAGCCTCATAGCCCCTCCATATAGTGCAGCCTCATAGCTCTTCCATGTAGAGCAGCCTCATAGCCCCTCCGTATAGTGCAGCCTCATAGCCTCTCCAATCTCCATATAGTAGAATGCTCCCCCCTCCTCTGCCCATAATCCTCCGGCCACCTTGCACTGATTTATAAAAAAATAAATAAGTCTTACTTACCTCTCCCGGTTCCCCCATAGCTCCGGTCTCCACAAATAGACTCAGGAGGAGGAGGCGGCGGCGGTGCCGGCAAAGCAGGAAGAGACACCTTCTCCTAGTGTGGAGGAGGTGGCATCAGCCTGCTTTAAATGCATTCCGCAGTGGAACGCAGGCCGATACCGCCGCCTCACCTCCATGACACCCTGGCCACGCAGTTACAGGCACCCTGGGCCCTGTTGCATCTACAACCCCTGTGACCGCGATAGTTATGCCACTGGGGGGCAGTATATATAGTATACAGGGGCAGTATATATATATATACATTATACAGAGAGGCAGTGTATATAATATATAAAATACAGAGTAGCAGTATATATAATACAAAATGTACAGGTCAGTACACACAGTCCTCACACACAAGCTGCACACTTCGCTGTCTCCAGCACAGGCCCCTGCAGTACAAAGCGGGCGGGAATCTACCTCTGGGGCTCTGCTCTGGCTCAGGAGCCCCTCTCTCACTCCAGGGCCCAGCAGCTCCTCCTTGTTCTCTCAGTTGCTGATCCCGGCGGGAGCCGCCATCACTAGGCCAGGAAGCCCCACCCACAGGATGACCACATAACGTCTCCATCCGGCAGCCACGCCTACTGCGCCGCCTGCCCTCCCTGACACACTGGAAACGCTTTCATATGGATGAGTGTCCTTGGAGACTCACATCCATGTGAAGTGGGCGCCCGGCGCTGGGATCGGCGGTCGCAGGGGGCTGCAGGCGGCCCAGGCCCCTTATAGGTCTGGCCCACGTTGCACCCGCGACCCCTGCGACTCGTTACGCCACTGGCTCTGATTGTGTCAGAACTTCTACATCTAGTAATCAAAGGGATACATTATTGGGTTCAGGGTCTATTTGCCTACATCATGCTGCTCTCAGTTGAGGTAGCAAAATCCTGTTGACCGATTCCCTTTAAGCTGCATTCACATGTTGCAGTCAAGTTCTTTTTTGTATTACGATAAAAGCCACAACTTATGAATGCAGCCTCAAATATGACGTTTTATCGCTTTCATTTGGTTTTATATTGATTTCATATGTAGATTAATTCACTTGTTATTCTAATTATATTTTTGTTCCTTTTTTTTCCCTCAAGCACTGGGACGATGTTAGGAAATGTATACTTCCTAGCCAATTTGAAGAGCAGCATCCCATGGAGGTAATTTGTTACTCTTAAGTTCACATCTGTCATATTTTCTGTGCAGATTCTAAACCAAAAATCTACAATAAAATAAGTATGATGGGTGTTATTGTGTTGATAAAAAAAAGGTTTTTTTTATTTGGTGTAGGTTCTCCTTGCCACTTATTTCACTTGAGAATGGATTTAACTTCTATGCCTTTCATGGGTATTTTGTATTCTCATTTCTTTTTTTCTTTACATTTTATTCTTTTGCAGAAACATGAGATCGTCAAAATGTTGTCGCATGATCCTACAGTACGACCATCTGCTGAAGAACTATCCAGATCTTTTCAGAAGATGAAAACATTTGATTCTCAAACCCTTTAAACATGTTTGTTAGGGTACTGTTACACATCGCCATATCGTTCCGATATCGCATACAATCTCACGGGAGCGCGCACGTTTTTGGCACTTGTCCAAGATCGCATAGGAGATGTCACACAGGGAGATATTGGAAGGCAACGCAACTACGATGTTTAACGCAACTTTTTTCCGACAGGTATGAGCAACCCAGGGACCGAGCATTAACATTGTAGTGAATAGGGGAAGTTGTATTCAAAATCGTACTTGCGCCGTCACACAGCACGATCATGCCAGATCGCATATACAATATTGTACAGCTAAAGGGCTTGCACAATCTTCTTGCAATATCGTAGCTACGATTTTTTTCCCGTCGCATTGCCCTGTTACACGACACAACGCACGAACGATATAAACTGCAACGACTGTGCCACGTGACTTTTTGTCGATGTTGCATTGCGATATCGCGACGTGTAAAGGTACCCTTAAAAAACTTGAATCCAAACTGTATTGTCCATTTATCTAGTGGTTATGTCAGCTTAAAGGGAATCTGTCAGGTCAAAAATCCATATGTAACTGATATCATTTTCTAATTCCTTTCTCTAAGTCTCCCTATTCATGTATTTCTATTATTTATACTTCCCTCCTATCCTCTGTAAACTTTAAAATAAAAGATTCATTCCATGTGTCAATCACAGTCAGTTTTCTGCTGCCCATTCCTCAGTTAATGAATATTCATGCATTATTACACTGCCCTGACCTCCTGTAATCTGTTTTGTTTTGTGACTCATAGCAGAAAGAGGAGAAAGGAGGGGGAGGAGGTGTGTGCTTAGCTGCAGCTCTAACCTCTTTAGCACAGAGCACAAAGGGGAGAGACAGAACAGGAGCTTGGATAGGTGTGGATATTTAAATAACATTTACTCAGAAGGACTAATCGGCTGTGAAAGTAATGGCGCAGGACTAATGCAGCAGCTGCCTGCAGGGTGTGAAAATGCTTATAGTAAATAAACTACAAATGATACTATAATGATTTTAGATGTTTGTAAAAGGTCTGCCTAGGCACTATTCAAGAGTAATATTAGTATCATACTGAAAAATGACCTGACATAGTCCCTTTAATATTCAGTCTTAGATTTGACATGCTGCAGATTATTTACTGCACCAAATCTGCCCAGAAAAAATAAGCAACATGCACAAAACGTCAGAATTTACCGTATATACTCGTGTATAAGCCGACCCGTGTATAAGCCGACCCCCCTACTTTTGCCCCCAAAACCTGGGAAAACCTATTGACTCGTGTATAAGCCGAGGGTGGACCCCAGCACAGGTATACAGGCCTCCCCATTGGTAGTATACAGCAGCCTCCGCAGTGGTAGTATGCAGCAGTCTCCCCAGTGGTAGTATACAGCAGTCTCCCCAGTGGTAGTATACAGCAGTCTCCCCCTGTGGTAGTATACAGCAGTCTCCCCCTGTGGTAGTATACAGCAGTCCCTCCCCTGTGGTATATACAGGCCCCCCTGTGGTAGTATACAGCAGCCCTCCCCCCTGTGGTATATACAGGCCCCCTGTGGTAGTATACAGCAGCCCTCCCCCCTGTGGTATATACAGGCCCCCTGTGGTAGTATACAGCAGCCCTCCCCCCTGTGGTATATACAGGCCCCCTGTGGTAGTATACAGCAGCCCTCCCCCGTGGTATATACAGGTCCCCTGTGGTAGTATACAGCAGCCCTCCCCCCTGTGGTATATACAGGCCCCCTGTGGTAGTATACAGCAGCCCTCCCCCTGTGGTATATACAGGCCCCCTGTGGTAGTATACAGCAGCCCTCCCCCTGTGATATATACAGGCCCCCTGTGTTAGTATACAGCAGCCCTCCCCCCTGTGGTATATACAGGCCCCCTGTGGTAGTATACAGCAGCCCTCCCCCTGTGGTATATACAGGCCCCCTGTGGTAGTATACAGCAGCCCTCCCCCTGTGGTATATACAGGCCCCCCTGTGGTATAATACAGCAGCCCCCCCGTGCTATATACAGGCCCCCCGTTGCTGCCGCCGCACACCTGTAAAGGAAGAGCTTTCATACTTACCCTCCTGTGACCGCGCGCGCATCCCCCCGCTCTCCTTCCTGCTTCTACCCGGCGTCCATCCACGTGACCGCGCGCCATTACCGGCCATTACCGGCGCGCGGTCACGTGGATGGACGCCGGGTAGAAGCAGGAAGGAGAGCGGGGGATGCGCGCGCGGTCACAGGAGGGTAAGTATGAAAGCTCTTCTTTTACAGGTTTGCGGCGGCAGCAACGGGGGGCTTGTATATAGCACGGGGGGCTGCTGTATTATACCACAGGGGGGCCTGTATATAGAACAGGGGGGCGGGCCGCTGTATACTGACCCGTGTATAAGCCGAGGGGGGCACTTTTCAGCACAATTTTTGTGCTGAAAAACTCGGCTTATACACGAGTTTATACGGTACATTGATATTGCTGGCATAAGGATAGGCGTGAGTTGTGAAAAAAACTGCACCAAAAATGCACTGTGTGCACATGGCCTAATACTGGGTAAGGAAAATTATGAGCCCAGGGCATGTATATATATATATATATATATATATATATATATATATATATATACAAAATAAAGGACTGCAGCACTCTTCTTTGTGAAACAACCGCCTTTATTCGGCCATCAGGTGGGTGGTGACAACGTTTCGGGAAACTGGCTGGTATGTCAGACAGATATGCATACGATGTATTGTTGTTAAACATGGAGTACCTACAAGAGGAGATGAGCAGGTTACAAGGAGAACTCAAAGAGACTGAGCTATCATTGAAAAAGATGTTGGGAGAGGAAGAAGTAAAAAAGTTTAAGGACGCTGTGATGGTAAAAGTGGATAAGCTGAGGAAAGAACTAGAGGAGACAAAACGCCAGAAATGACAGCGTGATATGGAGGATTACAAAAATGGACAAATTTACAACTGGCAAAGAGAGGGACAAGCTAGTTGGAAGAAAAGAGGTCATTTGTGGAAAAAGGACAAGAAGAGTGCTGCAGTCCTTTATTTTGTATACTTATACAGCAAGGAGGAGAGGAGCTGTGACTGCTGAGCACCTAGGGGAGCTGTGCTGCACCAATATACTAATCTATATATATATATATATATATATATATATATATATATATATATATATATATATATATATATATATAGTGCGGATCCTCAGCAGATCCGCACTAAATATGCAGCAGCGTGTTTTCCCAGCAAAGTCTATGGGTACCGTTACACGATGCAATATTGCTAGGCAATTTCACTGGCAATTTGCTGGTTGCAGTGAGATCGTGGACACATTCTTGCATTCTTGCTATTTTGTTGCCGTATTCAAAATGGAACAATGTGTCCATGATTCCACTGCAACCAGCAAATTGCCAGTGAAATTGCATGCAATATTGCGTCGTGTAACGGTACCCTATGGGATTTGTGTAGTCTCCACAGTGGATGTGCTGCGTATTTTATTGCAGAAACATCTGCAGCATGTCAATTCCTGCTGCAGATTTTACTGCGTTTTTAACCCATAGACCCTCATGTTAATTGAAAATAAGCAGCAGATACGCATCAGTGTTCACAGTTTGCAAACACTTACTTGCTTATTTTGTGCCTAATTTGTATTAAAATCCGTAGGAAGTGATAGTGTTGAAGGGGGGAGCAGGATTTTACATCTTTTTTTTATGGCAAAGTATCCAATCTTTCTTGAAAGAGTCACAAAGCATCATAAAATCTGCAGAAAGTTTGCACCAAAAATGCATCAAAAATGCACTGCGAAGTCAGGGTTGGTTTTGTGCATTTTTCTGCTTGTAGCTGCAGAATTTGGAAGTCCAAAATCTGCACCAGGAACTCAGCATGCGCACACACCCTTAAAGAGGAGTATCTATAGACGTAAAATTCGTCCTTACATAGGCTGCATATTAACTCCTTCATGATTTCGCAATTTTCTGTTTTTGTGATTTAGTTTTTTCCTCCCCTTCTTCCATGAGCTGTAACTATTTTATTTTTACGTTCCTACAGCTGTATAAGGGCTTGTTTTTGTGGGACAAATTGTATGTTTCAATGGCCCTATTCATTTTACCCTATCGTGTACAAACAGGCCTATGCGTATGTCTAGGGATAAATCCAATTAAGGGTACCGTTACATGTTGGAACATTGCATGCAATTTCACTTGCAATTTGCTGGTTGCAGTGAAATCATGGAAACATTGTTCTATCTTGTTGCTGTGTACAAATGGAACAATGTCTCCATGATTTCACTGCAACCAGCAAATTGCCAGTGAAATTGCATGCAATGTTGCGACGTGTAACGGTACCATAAGACCCAAACAATACCTCAACGAGGTTTAAAATTCCATGGTGCGGGACAAAATCAATCAAAAAATCACTTTATTGACGCATAAACATACAATAAAAAACATTAATATAGAGGAGGATGACAAACACAGGATAGTATGAAAAAGGTCACACCAAGCTAAATGTGTGAAATTACAAATAATAACAGACTACTATTTCAGCTAAACAAAAATGTATAGGAACCTAACGAGCAATGCTGTACATAGTAACCATGTAGAAATGTAAAGATTCAGAAAGCAATTATATATGTGCTAGAGCTTCCAATATTATAGATTAGTCCAACTGGCTGTCTAATAAGTAAATTTTTTGTGTACAAAGAAAGCAACAAGTTACAGAAAAATAATTATGCTACTGACAATAGGCAAAGATACACCCTAAGCAATGTGAAAAAGCTTCCTTATGATTAATGAAGGACACTTTCACATATGCATTTTTTTTTTTTTTTTTTTTTTTAATCCAGCATACTTGATTTGTGATGTGTGTAAATGGGTGCCAGATCCGGTTTTACCGGATAATTCCTGATTCGGTAAAACTGGATCCGGCATGCCTATTGAGCATGCGCGGTAACGTCATACATGTAAAGTTCAGGGTCCATTTCAAACACTTGAGTGTTTGAGCACAGACCCTGAACAGGAACTTAACCTGATTAAAGTATTCTACTTACCTGTCTTGCCGCTGTGGTCACTTCTGGATCCCGCTTAATATTCACAGCAATGGCTGCTGAACAGCCAATCATACATGCCCATTGTCTGTGACAGTTTCTGTGATTTGCTGTTGCATCCCACCGACTCTGACAGCAATTAAACACAGACACAATGGATGGGGGCACATCACAGACAAGGTCAAAGAGACTAAGCGTCTATGATTGGCTGTACAGCAGGCAGTGCAGATCCGGCATACGGAGCCGAAATAATATCGGTACGGTTTCATCCTGTTTAACAGCAAAAACTGTCCGTGGTCAGATGAGGTTTTCACTTGATCTGGTCGGATACCAAAAAAATGCATATGTAAAACCGCCCTAAGATCTTCGTTACATTTGCATAATAAAAAAAAGTGCTAGATACAGAATACTAAAAGATCCTATTTATACAAGTTAAGTCTGTAATAGTGAGCTCAGAGTAAAGGTACCGTTACACGCTTCAATGTCGTTAAGATCTCACCAACGATCTCACGGGAGCGCGGTCGTTAGGACATCTTTTTGAGATCGTTGGTGAGATGTCACATGTCTAGATATCGTTAACAACGCACCAACGATGTAGCGAGCAGCTATCGTTGGCACAGTCCAGCAAACGATACTTGTTCACTGTTGTGAATAGGCGAAGAAGTCGTTAAAGACATCGTTATCGCGGTGTCACACACAACGATGCAGCAGGTTGGCTGAACGACCATCGTCTGATTTGAGAACATGTTCTCAAATCTGCGATCAACGATCCAACGATTTATCGTAGTCGAATCTCGGTGTTACATGCAATGAGATCCTAATGATGTCGTTTGAACGACTCCAAACCCGTGACGTTATAGTGATATTGTTCACGATATCTTATCGTGTAATGGTACCTTAAGATTAAAACATGCATAATTAACAGCAATGTGCAAGTACAGTACATAATGAGTGTAGTTTGTAGATTAATGCATATGTTATCATAAATTGTAATAGAAATCATTATTCATTACTATGAGAACCTGTCATTATCTCTTTTGTATTTAAATCAATGCTAGTATGGTTTGAAATGTTTTCATGATTCGTTTCTATGGAACGCATATGAAAAAACATAATATCTGCCAACTTTCATCCGTCTATAGGATGACTTGTTATTTTGAGAATAAATTTATAGAAAATGCCAAATCTGTAATTAAAGAGTAACTACTCTTTTGTTATATTTCTTCATCTAGAAAATTAGTGTGGGTCCGGGTCCTGAGACCCCAACTAACAGGTCACAAAACCCCAGTGAAATGCACAACTCAGACAGGAGCAAAAAGCCTCTGTCAAAGCACACACACATTTACTGTAGCACAGTACAAAGTCAATAGGAAGCACAAACTTTATAATCAGGACCCAGACTCCCATGGATCTGCTTGCAATTAAGAGGAGAAAAAAATATGTAAGGCGGCCGTCACACGCTACCATATCGCTAGCGAAATTGTAAGCGATCACGTGCACGCGCGATCGCTTACAATATCGCTCACATCGCTGGTGAGATGTCACACAGGCAGACTCACCAGCGATGTGGAGCCGCGATCTCGCTGGTTACTATGGTACACATCGGGTTACTAGGCGCCGCGCATCGCTTAGTAACCCGACGTGTACCATAGTTACCATCTCCCAGCATGGGCTCTGCCGCTGGGAGATCGTTCATCGTGGTGTTATACACCACGATGAAACAGATCTTGAAATCGCTCATCGCAAGATCTGCGCTCCGGAGCTCAGATCACGATTTTGCGATTTCATCAATTATCGCTCATCGTATATTGCCGTCACACGCAGAGACATCGTTGACGCGATGTTAAATCTGGCGCGTTCAAGCGATATCTTTCGCGATATCTTAGCGTGTGACGGCCGCTTAACATTGTGTCCAAATCTAACAACTCTTTATTTTGCATGTGCCAAATACTTGTTCCAATGCTTCGATTTTGTTGAGTCTGTAATGAACTTTTTTGTGTCAAAAATGTGAGAGGTTCAAAGGAACCTATTGATTTCAAATGTATATGTCAGGTTTCCAGGTTTTTTCTTTTTTGTAATTATTGTCAGAACAGTATTAGGGCCACTTTACACACACCAACTTCTGTGTCCAACTTCTGAACAGATCTCTGGTTGCAGTGAAATCATGGACACATTGTTACATTTGTACACAGCCACAAAATGGAGCAATGTGTCCATGATTTCACTGCAACCAGAGATCTGTTCAGAAGTTGGACACAGAAGTTGGACACAGAAGTTGGTGTGTGTAAAGCGGACCTTACAGACTCATAGATTGTGACTTGCGAGCAGGGCCCGCATTGCACTTAGTATCTGTTGAATTTTTTTTACTCTGTATTACTCTGTATGACATATTGTCTGTACATGTCCCCTCAGAATTGTAAAGTGCTGTAGAATATGTTTGGCGCTATATAACTAAAAATTATTATTATAGACTAGTCTTTTTAACAATACAAATACCACATTTTTTGGACTATAAGACACACTTCCCCCCCCCAACTTTTGGGGGAAACTGGGGGTGTGTCTTATAGTCTGAATGTACTGCTGTGCATGCTGTGCTGTAGGGGAGGGCGACTTTGGAGCAGAGACTGGAGGCGGCTGGGGCAGGCTGCAGCTATGGCCCAAGATCTCGTGGACCTGCTCATTGGGCTAATGTAATATTTACTGCACTCTGCACTGAACATTACATTAGCTGAAATAGCCGGGAAAGGGATCACGGGCCGCAGCTGTAGCAGCGGGAGATCGTGTGTCAGCATATTAACTGCTCCCCAAGCATCATTAGCGTGGAGAACAGTGAATATCCCAGAGGATCATACTCACCCTCTCCATCGTTTCCTCCCGCAGCAACGCCAGCGAAGTCCTCCTGTCTGATGCTGAACGATGTGATCAGTGTGTAGAAGAGCATGCGCAATACAGTGACATAATCATTGTGTGCTCACTCTACACACTGCATTCAGCATAACACAGAAGGACATTGCTGGTGGTGCTGCAGGAGGGAGCGATGGAGAGGGTCAGTATGATAGTTTATTTTTTCAAGTGATGGAGGCCCATGTACCAGGATGGGGGGGTCATATACTACCAAGATGAGGAATCATATGTACCAGCATGGGGGCTATCATATGTACCAGCATGGGGGGAATCATATGTACCAGCATCAGGGGATCATATGTACCAGCATAGGGGGAATCGTATGTACCAGCATGGGAGGATCCTATATTTCCCAGATGGGGGATCATATATAACAGGATGGGGGCCCATGTACCAGGATGGGAGATCATATATACCTGTAATGAGCCCAGGATGAGAGACATATATATCAGGATTAGGGGAGCATATATACCAGGATGGGGACATTAGTACAGAATTTGGGGACATTGCCCCATACGTTTCTGAAGCAGATTTCCCCTTATAACATTGTGTCATTACCTCATTTTTAGCTTAATTTCCCCCTCCCCTATTTTCCTCTAATACCTGGGTGCCTCTTGTGGTCTGAAGAAATAGAAAATAAAGGTAAAATATTACCAAATAGGGGGCTTTTCAAATCACACCCTATGAGAATTAATAAGGGATCTAATAGGAGACTTATTCTGCCACATTATCTTTGCAGAGGATTGTGGAAAAAACATAGAGAAGCAAAAATAAGGATTTAGCCTAAACATTTTTAACATTTTGTAATTGTAATACTGTAAAAAGTCAGGAGACTCAAAGGACTGTACCTAAATAGTACAGGGCCAACAAAAACTCATTAATGTCTATTTTGATCCAATATACATTTTCTGAACAGTTTCTTTTAAAGAAACAACACTGTATTTGTTCAATAAATGGTTTCAATGTACTTTATTTGTAGTGTGTTTTTTTTTTTTTTTTTGCTGCAACAATTCTAATACATGTGAACTTGGAAATTATAGCAGGGCGGTGAATGTAAAATACGTTTGTGCACTTTTTGCTGCTGATTGTGAACAATGCATGCACATTAGGATGTACATCACAGAATACTAACTGGTTACAATACAGAGACAGAACATATACCGTAAGTTACGCCATGAAGGAATTGAATTTCTATCCAGGAAATTTTCAGTTGTTCTTAAAATGAGACAGGACCATATTTTAACTTGAGACCTCATTGTGTTTAGCAGGGGCGGACTGGCCCAGGTGGCAGGGGGGCAAGTGCCCCCTAGGCTGGTGTTTTTGCCTTAATTTAGGGCCGCCCCCTTAATGATATGGGCCGTCGGCCGGCGCTGCTTACGGGACTGTGTGGAGGGCAACATGTGGTAAGTGTCTGAACCCCTCCCCCCTAACTCCCCCATGCTCCTCACCTGGCTGGCGGATCTGATAGCAACACCCCCCTGGCTGCCACCTGGGACAAGCTCCTCCAGCCAGCCCCTGGTGTTCCGTACATTTTGCAATAAAAATCAGTTGTTCATTCTCGACTATGGCGGCCGTCACACGCTGAGATATCTCTAGCGATATTGTAAGCGATCACGTGCACGCGCGATCGCTTACAATATCGCTCACATCGCTGGTGAGATGTCACACAGACAGACTCACCAGCGATGTGGATCCGCGATCTCGCTGGTAACTATGGTGCACATCGGGTAACTAGGCGCCGCGCGTCGCTTAGTTACCCGACGTGTATCATAGTTACCATCTCCCAGCATAGGCTCTGCCGCTGGGAGATCGTTCATCGTGGTGTTATACACCACGATGAAGCAGATCGTGACATCGTTCATCGCTAGATATGAGCTCCGGAGCTCAGATCTGCGATGTCACGATCAAGCGATTTCACATCGTAAATCGCTTGATTACATGTAACGATTTCTTGCCCGATATCGCTTAAGCGATCAAAAAGGAGATCGCTTAAACGATATCAGGCAAGAAATCATTGCGTGTGACGGCCGCCTATGATATTTTTTGTGTTTTTATCCTACACTTTTAGGGTAAGTGCACACTGGCCGGGTTTTCGGCGGTTTACCAGTGTAAACCGCCGTTTTGTTTACATTAGTTTTATGTTAATTTATGTTAATCCAAACCGGCGTTTGGATTAACATTAAAACTAATGTAAACAGCCCAAGGCTGTGCACACACCGGCGGTTACCCAGCGTCATCCGTTGCTAACCCGCAGGTTTCCCAGCGGGTTAGCAAAGAATGACCATGTTCTAAAAAACGGCGGTTCTGCAGCGGCTGCAAGCAGAATCATGTGCTGCTTCCAGCCGCTGCAGAATCGCCGCCGAGAACCCGCTGGGCAGCCGCCGGATACCGCCCGCACATACCCGCCAGGAAGCCGGTGGACGGCGCCGGAGCTTCCTGGCGGGTTCCGCAAGCTGCCGCCGACGAAACCGCCGGGTAAGTGTGAACTTACCCTTACTCACTAATTTCCATCACTATACCTCACTACATTTTTTCTGCACACGAATCACTATGCACAAGTTTTTTTTTATATGTGATTTAAAAAAACTTTTTTTTGCCAATTAAATATCCTGCTTTCAGACTCTAAACTCGTTAAGGCCCAGTTACACACACAGATAATTGTGCAGAGATTGCTTGCAGATCTCTGGTTGCAGTGAAATCATGGACACATTGTTCCATTGTACACAGCCACAAAATGGAACAATGTGTCCATGATTTCACTGCAACCAGAGATCTGTGAACAATGTCTGCACAATTATCTGTGGGTGTAACTGGGCCTTTATGGTACCGTCACACGGGGAGATATCGCCGGCGATGTTGCCGGCAACCGAGGGGCGTGGCCAGGTTGCGGCGACATCGCTGGCGAGTTGCCTCGTGTGACAGGGCGATAATCAGGCGATGAATCGCCTGAGTCACATCGCCAGGTTTCCCAACAATGTTGGGAAACCTGGCGATGTTGGTCAGGCGATCCTGCCTGATCGCCCTGTGTAACGCGGCAATCCGCAATGTTACGGGCGATTCCACTTATCTACTACATTGCGGGTTATCGCTCGCTGGGTTGCTGGGCAACTCAGCGAGCGATAGCCGCGGCAACTAGCCGGCGACATCGCCGGTAAGTTGCTCAGTCTGACATCTCGCCGGCGATGTTGTCAGGGATGCGCGCTCCCGCGATCCCCGGCAATATCGCCGGCGATATGTCCCTGTGTGACGGTACCTTCAGAGTCACTTATATGCTGTTTTTGCAGATTTGAAACTCACTTGAATTCACAAGTAGAAATGAGTGAGCACCTGAGGGTTTGGATTCAGTTCAGTTCAACGAATGTCCGGGTATTCGAACCTTCCGAACCCCTTTGAAATCAATGGCAGGCAACTTGAAACCCATACAAAACACCCTCAGAGGTATCCAAAAGCTGCCAAACTGTTCATATTAGTGCCAGACACCAGGAAAAGGGACAACAATCTACCTAAAGTACAAATAGTTTCATGGTGTAGCATGGGTGCACAAGACACAGGCTGCACCAGCCTGCACACTCTTCAAAATTAGTTCAAAATAGGAGGTGGCTGAAATTCACTTACAGTTCAGAGGTGGGTAAAATGCAGTGTGAATTGACAGATGGATGAGTAACGGGAAAAGTGGCAGCACTTTTCTACATTAAGTAAAAAGAGAAGGAGTAAAAGGAGGATGACTTGCAGGTGTAGGAATGTCACTCAGAGCCCTGCTCAAGTTATGTACCACACACCAAGGAGACCCAAAGAAGAGTAAAGTGAGATCCATCCTATAGATATTGTATTGGGCCACAACAGTGAAAGGCAGGAGGCCTAGGCATTTCAGGGTTGATTGTTTAGGAAGAGGTGCAGTAATCTCAGGAGTATGTATTGTGCTCAAAGAGCCTGCTGAACAAATGCACCACACAGCAAAGAGACCCTAACAAGGGTCCTCACTTTTCCAAAAATTAGGGTCATACCACAGCAAAGTGGTATCCTTTCAAATATTATGTATTGGGCCTCAATAGCAGCAAGGCTAGAGGCCTGGGGCCTAGCATTTCAAGGTTGAGAATTTAGGAAGTGGTGCACAAGTGTCAAGAACAGGTATCATGCAGTAGTGCCTAGTCTCCCCGTTCTGACTCTGGGATGGAAGATTCCTTTTAGATTAATTATCTTGATAAACGTTAGGCGATCTACACTCTTGGTGGACAACTGTATGCGCTTATCCATAAGGACATCACTAGCAGCGCTGAAGACATGTTCTGAGAGAACGCTGGCTGCTGAGCACAAAAAAATCTCCAATCACTAAAGGTTCAGGCCACTTTTTCACTTATCCAGCGCAAAATGCACAAGGGTCCAGTTCCACAGTCGGGGCATCAATATTGAGCTGTAGATACTCTTGCACCATCCACTCTAGGTGTTGACTATGTGTCAGACTTCCTATCTTCTGGCATTGCAAAGTATGGTCTAAAAAAATGGTCAAACGACTCACAGAAATTGTTGGTAACAAATACTCCGTTGCTAGTAACGTTTCAGTTATGACGACTCAATGTTCCGTGGGTTGGAAGTGTAGAACTGAGATGTGCAGTATTTTGCACATTCACTTTAATTTTGTCAGGTAGAATCTTGTGGCTTCATGTTTTCTCCTGAAATCATTACAGAGAATGGGCAATAAAAATGAATCCTGTAAGAATCAAGTTTTTTCCTGATCTTCCAAATCAGGGAAAAACCGCAAGTGTGAAAGGGCCCTTATTTTTGTAATGATCTAACAGTGGCAACCCAGTAGTTAGCATTTCTTCAAATTCTAACAATCCACGAATCATGTTGCAGAGAGTGCAGCAAGAAGGCACTCGTGTCTTGTGCATCCATGAGGCCCAAGTCCTTGTTGTGTTGTTGGTGGCGGGGTATTATTCCCGCTTGCTTACTCTGTACTTTCTCACTAACCTTGCACAACAGAAAGGTGGCCAAAATCTCCCTCATCTGCCGAGTCTTCTGTGAACATCGCCTCTTTTTCCTTTATTTCTTCCTCGCCTGCTGCACCTTCATCAACTATTTGGCCGCTACCATGAGCCCTCGTCGATGCCTCGCCTCCACCCTCTGATGCTACTTGCCTCTGTGCTGACAGTCCGGACCTTTCAGATCTTGTTATCCCTTCTGCATACGCCTTCTCCTCTACTTCCCCATTTTCCATTTTGGACCACCACCTGACTCTGCATGCTGTTCAAAGTATGCTCCAGCATGTGGATGACTGATATCATACTGATAATGGCAACGTCAGCACTAAACATCTTATTTATCAACAGTTCAAAACTGTGCAGAAGGGTGCAGAGGTTCTTGATCTGTGACTACTCCAGCTGAGTGATTTGCCCCACCTCAAGATTACGCTTGCCCAGGCAATACATCATCACATATAGCAACAGGGCTCGCTGCTGTTGTCACAGTCACTGCAACATGTGCAGAGTGGAATTCCATCATATCGGCACATCGCATATCAGGCAATTAACCGGCAGGCTGAAAGACTTATGTAGTGATGCAAGTCATTGAGCCGCGGAGTGCGAACTGTGGAAGTGAGCAACCGTGCCCTCTGCAGCAGCGCATCTAGGCCAGGATAGTGGGCTAGACATTACTGAATGACCAGGTTCACCTTGCCCCGGTGTAGGGCCGTCCCAGGTTTGCAGCGTTGTCACACATGGCCTTTTCTCGCTGCAGGTTCAACTTTTCAGCTGTGTGACTCACATTTCCCAGACATTTTAACGTTACCACAACCTGGTGGCTTTGAGCCCTGCTGGCATCGTTGTAAGAAGGTTTGAACGCGTGTCACATTATCATAGAGGTTTTGTCGCAGGTGGAGGCCCTAGAGGAGGTGGAGGAGGCAGAAGCAGTGGAGGAACTGCTACACTCAGAGTTTTTACTCACAGGATATGGGGGCGGCTAGACTTGTCCTCTTCTCCTGCAGCCAAAAGAGTCACCCAGTGCCCAGTCAGTGAAATGTAACGCACTTGGCCATGCTTACTCATCCAGGTGTCTGTGGTGCAATGCACCCTGTGACACACAGAGTTTTTCAAGGAAGCAGTGATGTTGTCTGCAACATGCTGGTAGAGCTCAGGCACTGGCAGTGGTGACTGGGCATCTGCTACTTGGGGATTGCAACATCCATGAGCTTTCAAAAACCCTCTGTATCCAACAGGTGGAGAGGCAGCATTTCCACACCCAACAGTTTGGAGATGGTGAAATTTAAACTCTTAGCTTTAGCATGGGTAGGAGAAAATGGTCTTTTTATCTACTGGACTGAGGGCTGGCTGCTGTGCTGAGACAGGGTGGGGTAGGGTGTACCAGAGAAACTGCTGGACTCTGAGGGAGGTGCAGGCGGAGAGGTTATGTTGCCTTCATAAAGAGGTGGTGCTCTCAATGTCTGACAGCGCTCAACACCAATATGCGTATCAACTTCAAAAACAGCTAATTGCCTGTCAATCACACTGGCTGTTGCGGGTAAAGAGGTGGACATTGTGCAGCCAAAGGTCCGTGTGACAACAGGCCCCACAGCCACAGAGGATGAAGAAGCCACAGATGCGTTTGATGGCGTAGTTGGTGGTTGGCCAGACCTGTTAAGCCGCATTTTAGCAAGGTGAGCTTCCTACTGTAACTTTTCCACATGTCTATGGGACAGTTCATGCATGAAGTAGTTAAAGGGAACCAACCAGTAGGATTTAGGGCTATAAAGTGAAGCCAGTGCATAACAGACACTGGGATACTGAGTGCAGTCATACCTTTACTTCAATGATTCAAGGTTTGATTGCAGAGAAAAGTTTTATAAAAGTTATGGCAAAGGGGAGGAGACGAACGAAGAGTGCAGCACTGTGTCACTGGAGGGTTGGGTTATTTTTATTGCTCCCCTGTAGGCTCTAAGCCAAATCCTCCCCCCTGTCACTATTTAGCACTGCAGCCCCAGGACACGTGACACTGTGCATACTGATAGCGCTATGTCAGGCATCCTTAGTGTGCCTGGAGCTTACACACCCACCCTCCGTCCATCGCCCACTTACCACTGATTCTCTTGTGATCGCGCATGGTCACAGGAGTGCAGGAGAAGACCCTGTCCCCTCCAGTCTGCGTTTCTCCATTCTCCTCACAGTCACAGATGTCTGTGAGGAGAGGGGCCCGGGACAGATTCGCGCTTCTGTGATCTGGTCTGCGAAGATGGCGGCAGCGTGATACATCACAGTTGTGGCCAAAAGTATTGACACCCCTGCAATTCTGTCAGATAATACTCAAGTTTCTTCCTGAAAATGATTGCAATCACAAATTCTTTGGTATTATTATCTTAATTTAATTTGTCTTCAATGAAAAAACACAAAAGAGAATGACGCAAAAAGCAAAACATTGATCATTTCACACAAGACTCCAAAAATGTGCCAGACAAAAGTATTGGCACCTTCAGCCTAATACTTGGTTGCACAACCTTTAGCCAAAATAACTGCGATCAACCGCTTCCGGTAACCATCAATGAGTTTCTTACAATGCTCTGCTGGAATTTTAGACCATTCTTCTTTGGCAAACTGCTCCAGTTCCCTGATATTTGAAGGGTGCCTTCTCCAAACTGCCATTTTTAGATCTCTCCACAGGTGTTCTATGTGATTCAGGTCTGGACTCATTGCTGGCCACCTTAGAAGTCTCCAGTGCTTTCTCTCAAACAATTTTCTAGTGCTTTTTGAAGTGTGTTTTGGGTCATTGTCCTGCTGGAAGACCCATAACCTCTGAGGGAGACCCAGCTTTCTCACACTGGGCCCTACATTATGCTGCAAAATTTGTTGGTAGTCTTCAGACTTCATAATGCCATGCACACGGATAAGCAGTCCAGTGCCAGAGGCAGCAAAGCAACCCCAAAACATCAGGGAACCTCCGCCATGTTTGACTGTAGGGACCATGTTCTTTTCTTTGAATGCCTCTTTTTTTCTCCTGTTAACTCTATGTTGATGCCTTTGCCCAAAAAGCTCTACTTTTGTCTCATCTGACCAGAGAACATTCTACCAAAACGTTTTAGGCTTTCTCAGGTAAGTTTTGGCAAACTCCAGCCTGGCTTTTTTATGTCTCGGGGTAAGAATTGTGGTCTTCCTGGGTCTCCTACCATACAGTCCCTTTTCATTCAGACGCAGACGGATAGTACGGGTTGACACTGCTGTATGCTCGGACTGCAGGGCAGCTTGAACTTGTTTGGATGTTGGTCGAGGTTCGGTATCCACCATCCGCACAATCTTGCGTTGAAATCTCTTGTCAATTTTTCTTTTCCGTCCACATCTAGGGAGGCTAGCCACAGTGGCATGGGCTTTAAACTTCTTGATGACACTGCGCACGGTAGACACAGGAACATTCAGGACTTTGGAGATGGACTTGTAGCCTTGAGATTGCTCATGCTTCCTCACAATTTGGTTTCTCAAGTCCTCAGACAGTTCTTTGGTCTTCTTTCTTTTCTCCATGCTCAATGTGGTATACACAAGGACACAGGACAGAGGTTGAGTCAACTTTAATCCATGTCAACTGGCTGCAAGTGTGATTTAGTTATTGCCAACACCTGTTAGGTGCCACAGGTAAGTTACAGGTGCTGTTGATTACATAAATTAGAGAAGCATCACATGAGTTTTCTAACAGTGCCAATACTTTTGTCCACACCCTTTTTATGTTTGGTGTGGATTTATATCCAATTTGGCTTAAGGACAATTCTTTTTGTGTTTTTTTCATTTAAGACAAATTTAATGAAGATAATAATACCAAAGAATTTGTGATTGCAATCATTTTCAGGAAGAAACTGAGTATTATCTGACAGAATTGCAGGGGTGTCAATACTTTTGGCCACAACTGCATACTGCTACACCTCTACATACTAACATTCTCAACTCTGATACATCTTATACATTACAATACCTTACACTATATAGAAACACTTTTAATGAAACATTATATAACAATGTGTGCAATATCTTTGAGAACAGGTGCATGACCACCCCATTTACACTTGAACGCTGGCTTTAAATAAGTTTAGCACCGCCTCCTCTGGTGACGCGATCGTCAGGGCGACGAATGAGTGGGCCCAGAAAAGTGGCCCAATCAGATCACTGCACCTCACATAATATCCGATATACATCACCAATCACAAGGTCTTATTCAGTTGCTATGGTTACAGACAGAAGCATCCTGCCGGAAAGCAGGTAAGTATGGTTACATTAGAACAAGCAATCCACAACCAAATCAATAAAAGATATACAGCTAATGTCTGCATCCATCTTTTTCTTTCCATTACCATAAACATTTTGAGATATTTATATTAGTTTAGGTGTAAGAAGGAAATACCATTTGGCATCAAAAATGCTAATACAGACTTAGCTATGGGTATTCTAGCAGAATAACAAAATAACAAAATCAATGTTAGACAATACCATTAGCAAAGAGAGGAGTAGACCATTGGAGGATAGCATCAATAGGGTCTTATTGAGGGAGAATTCAATACACCCTAAAGGGATGAACAATAGGATATAATACTGGATAATTATGCCATATTGAAGGGGAATCAGATGTATCTTAATGGAGGTTTATAAATCATCATGTGTAGGATTTATATCATAAAGGAGATAGAAGTAGGAGAAACATTATATAAATGGAATAAAGGAAATGCATTCATTTAGGCCAAAAGGGGTGACAGTCTTCAGTATATATGTTCATTGGGTTTCCTCTTGTTAGTGTCACCCCTCCTCAGGGATCACCTCACCCTCTCAATACGCTGGAATTGGATTGATTTAAGGTCACCTCCATGTTCTTGCCATGCATGTCTGGCAATTGGTGTACCCTGCTTCCACCTAATATCCCCAATATGTTCTAATAGCCTCTTTTTGAAACTGTGAATTGTCTTCTCAAAATAACTTAAAATAACTTTTAGGACATGGACATTTGGCCATATAGACAAGACCTGTCGCCTGGCTTTGAAAACGAGATACCTTTCTGATGGAATTACAGTCCTTACAGGAACCACATCTAAATGTTCCCACAGTGCGGCCATGTCAGATCATTACTCTGTTGGAGATTTCAGAGAAAATAGGGTATATGATCCACAAACTCTGGGAAATGGGGAAAAGGAGTGTTCATGGACAGAATACGATACCTCTGACAGTGAATGTGGGACTGAGAGTACAGGTAGAGGAGGAAGAGGTAGGGGCAAGCATAAGACGAGAGGGAAGCAACCAGAGAGTGGGCGAGGCAGATCAGAGTAACTACTTGATCAAAACAAGCATGCCTACCACAACAAAATATACCCCCTGGCCAGCCCTTACCTGGTATTCCCTCAACATCATCTTTTTTAGGACAGATGTTCATATCTGTATTAATACAGGGACCTCTATTCTTACCACAGGGATAACAGAAATAGAATCTGATCAGAAGCAAAATATTTTGATAAGGGACAATGAGTTCAGTATTGCTTCAAGGGGTCCATCTAATTTGGGGGCTTTCCCAAAAAGGAGAAGTAATGAAATTGAATATTTGGATATTACATGGACAACAAGGAATATTGGTGGTTGCTCTGAAATAAGGAAACCAATATGTACTAAATATTATGGACTTGAGTAAGAACTATTCAGTGAGGGGTAGAATGAGAATGACGGAGGTAGAGAATGATACGAAAGTGATCAACCTTTCTGAGAGAAGGCTAACAGAGGTAGATCTAGGTCTATGTCAAAATTACTATCCTTTGTTCCCACGGAAAAGTTTAATACATTCGAATGTGTGAAGGACCTAGTTTTATTCACAAGGAGGCACAGATGGGCCAAAATCTGTAAACAGAAATATTGGGGTAACTGTTTGGAATAAGGCATTGAAGAGGAAGAATTGACTGATTTTCGTCTTCTAGAAGATCTGTGGAATGAAGGTCAAGGAGAGTTGAGGACAGGTCTCTTCATGGAACTTGGAATGAAAAGCACAAAATTACCCCCTGTGTTTGACACTAGCTATGTGGACATATTTGAAAATCTACTCCAAAATGCTCTAGAAAGAATTGAAGTAGGACACATGGCTGGGAAAAATCTAGCAGATAGTGAATTAAAATCATTACTAGACCTTGAGAAGGACACATCCATTGTAATAAAGCCCTCTGAAATGAGGGGCTATATTGTTATAATGGATTGGTGTCAATAGAAGAAGATGTGTCTAGATCTTCTATCAGATCTGGAATGCTATGACATTTTACAAGCTGACCCCACAAATAAGTACGTACTGGAGCTATATAACCTGTTGCAGATTGCTATGGAGGAAAAACTGATAAGCAAAAGAGAACTTGCATTTCTTAAGGCAAGACATCCCCAGCTAGCCACATTTTATGGTCTCTCCAAGATCCATAAGGGACATCCTCTCAGGGGAAGTCCAATAGTCTCGGACATAGATTGTGTCACACAGAATGTCAGTATGTATATTGATACAGTCCTGAGACCTTAAGTACTCTCTTTACCACCCTATGTCCAAGACACAATGAATGTCCTTAGTAGGCCTTGTACAGCTTGATCCCACACAGGTAAGGCTGTCAGGCAGTAAAGTACTTTTTTTTTTTTTCATTTTTTAACTTTTTTTATTTTATCTAAATGTTTTTATTGCAGAATGTTTTAAGTGTATTGAATAAATATAAAGTAAGGGGAAAGGAAGGTAGAGGGAGGAAAGGGCAGACCAGGAATTGACATGAAGGAAAGGCGTAAATAGGATCAATATTCATTTGATAGTCAAGTATCTTGAGCATTACATAGTACATAAAATACGAGGGATATGAAGAGAAGTAAACTAAGTCAAGTTGGAATAGATGAGAAACATAAAATCTGATTGTCAAACACTTTCTAAAGCGTCAAAGGGTTATATTATCATTAGTCTTGCCATAAAGATTTTTGTCCATAAGAACCACCTTATAACACATCTAGGATAATTATCTTCTTTTAAGGTCATGTTATATTCGTATATGTTGTGGGATGAGATTCTCTATTACTTCTGTGTTATAAAGTCCTGTATTCTGCTAACATTTACATGCCAATAAATGGTTTGTAACTAGAAAAATGTGGCATATTATGTGTCTGTGTGTACCTTTGACATTTTCAAGGCCTATGGAAAGAAGGGCCTGCTGTGGAGATAGAGTGATCTTTGTAAGGAAGAATTTATATCCTGACATTGCTCAGCTCTGTGCTGTAATGTGATATGTTGTCTCCTTGTGAGCTGCAGTCACCCAGTGTAGGCCACGCCCCCTCTCCATTATCTGGTTATATGCCCGTATTCACTGTGAAGCCGGATGTGACACTGAATGAGCTTCACACAGTGTAGTGGGGACACCTTGTGGAAGATTTATGAATACTAACCAGCCAGAATTTTCTAATGATTATTAAAATCACTTTCTCTACATTATCATTAAATAAAAATTTAAAAAGTGGCTACGCTTTAAGCTTTGTTGAGTTTGTTTTATTAAGTTTGTCAAGTAGTAGCCATAAATATTTGGCAAACCAAAACCACCTCTTTTCTTGTGTTTATGTAAGATGACCTTGGAAATTTTAGGCCTATTGTTTTTAGGAGTGGAGTTTTTGAATCCAATATCTTTGAACCAGTATTGGTAAACTCTGAAATAGATGTAGGATTTTGGGAAGAATAATGGATTTATATATGACTAACTTCCCCAGTCATGACAATTGTTTAATAAGGTTGAGAAGTTTAAAGGTACCAATACTTTGGTGGGGTTGTTGAAGAGTATACCCAGATATTGTATGCATGATTTTCCCCATTTAGATACAAATTCTTTTTTTAATAATATCTTGAAGGGTAGGGTCTATATTAAAGCCTAAAATTTGTGATTTAAGTTAAGGGCCCATTTCACGCTTCAATGTCCCAGCGATCCGACCTACGATCATACTTGCCCTGGATCGCTTAACAACGTCTATTGATCGCTAGTGAGGTGTTACACGTACAGATTCTATGAATGACGCAGCAACGACTCCGCGACAAGCGAACGATATTAGCAGTCGTGTGGATGCTTATGTTCCTCAGTTCTGAATAGGTGAAGTCGTAAACGACATCGTTATCATGGTGTCACACATGCCGATGCTGCAGGTTGTCCGGACGACCAACGACTGATTTATGGACTTGTTTATAAATCTGCGCTCAACGATCAGCCGACTTATAGTTGGTCGTATCTACATGTCACACTCAATGACGTTGTGACGACGTCGTTGCACTGCCCCAAGAGCCGAGACGTTTGAACGATATCGTAGCGTGAAACGGGCCCTTCAGTATACTTTATAATATGATGTAGCTGAGAATTCATTTAGTATAGATATGGTGTATCTTAATGAATCTAATGAGTTTGCTATGGATAGGATCATATCTTTTGCGTATAAGGTAACTTTATAATGTTTGAGTTTGGTGTGTATTCCTTTTATTCATTCTTTAATTCTAATGGATTCTGCCAATGGTTCCATCAACAGAAGAAGAGTATCGGGGAAAGAGGACAGCCTTGTCTGGTTCCCTTGCTATACAAATTCTCTTGATAGATAATTGATTTGATATATTTTAGCTGAGGGTTCTCAATAAAGTGTTGAGATTCCCTTAACTATTGGTCCAGTAAGAACAATTGTTTTCAATGTAGTCATGTATTTCCTTATTATTCTATCAAACTCGTCTGCATGCAAAGATAGTAGCAGAGAAGGCATCTGGGTTTTTTCAATAATATTTATAATATTTAATATTTTTCCGGTGGTGTCAGCTGATTGCCCTTTTTAATACTTAATTGATCCAAATTGATGAGATTAGGAGAGCCACCCAGCACCACAGAGTCTGCCTCCATCATGATGTTACTGACCTGATGCGATAGCTCGGGCCCACATCTAGTTCAATACATAAAGTGAAACTCATATTATATAGACTCATTACAAATAGAGTTATCTATTTCAAGTGTTTATTTCTGTTTATATTGATGAATAAAAACCTAAAGGTCATTGTCAGGAAAATATGAATTCTTGTCATTGTTTTAAAATGTTTGAAAAGACAGCCAGAGATTTTTTTTTACTTCTCCGCTCCTTGTTTGTTCGTAAGGAAGATACATAGATCTCCGCTTTGCTTCCCCCCAGTCAGGAATGTTTACGACCAGCCATAAAACTCTGAGCTGAGCAGATTTCAGCTGGTCTAATCTGGTTTTGTCCCTGTGATATTCCTTTGTTTTAACTTACAGTCTTTTATCACCAAATTTCATAAGACCCGTACATGGCACAGATTCATAAATCATATTTTTGGGATGTTTACCTTTTTTCAGTTATGATGGTATATCTTTTATATTGGGGAAACAATCAGAAACCTGGGAAATGGGTTCTGACCTTCTGAATATCATAGATCTATCATATTTGATATCAATCTTCGTTTAAATTTCGGAGGGAAAACATGATGTCCATGGTTTTGACGTGGCAGTGGCCCAACCAAAGATATGGAAAATGGAGGTTTTTGGAGAATTATGAAACAGGTGGGTTTCAGAGAACCAGCCCACTAGAGAGGTGAACACAAGTGGGAGTACCTGGATTTTATTCCCCATTACATAAAACCAAAGTGTCCATTTTGGCTTCATTCCACCCTGGGACATCAGACGCAGCACCACACTCGCTGCGTGGAGGAATCATACAATATTTCTGGGGAGCCGTCCCCCCCCCCACTGAATTTGAGATCGTCACTGTGTGGCACAGGTTTTGCAAATTTTCAATGATTCCCTTTTATTTTAATAACTGTTTTATGCATATATGTAAATTGTCTCTTTTGTAATATACTGTATATCTTTTGTAAACTCTGACAACTTTCTGGAGTAAACTTTATAAATTTACTTAGTTTCGCTCTTCTTGTTCTATGACGAGCTGACACACATCCCCGCTTTTCACGTTACCAGACAGGTTACCGATCCACCTGAAAGAGATCGGTGGTGGCAGTATAATTTTTGTATTTATGTGATATTGTGGGCCTGAGGGTGACTGAATCGAGGTATATATACGTTCCTGGCAGGACCTGGTGGTATATACACATCCCGTCACATCACGTGCCGCCGTAGATGACATAAAGTAGAGCAGCTGGGATCCTTGTCTCGTCCCCTGGCAATACCTGGTTTGGCCAGCAGGATAAGGGGGTGCCAGAGAGCTGCAGGACCTGACAAAGTTTTCATGGCAGTCATCATCTCAGAAAATGAAAGTAGGGAGAATGAAGGGTCTGAGAAACAAAATATTACCTAAATAGTTATCAGAGGCTTCACCTTGTGTGGTTGTTAGAGTCACAACCACTATAAAAGCAGTCCCCAGCGTAGTACATATAGAGTATACATTTAATTAATATTAATTTTATTAGGACTTCATCAAGATAAATAAAGTATGGAAAATACAAGATACATACTAAAAGCTATTATTTATACCTATATAGCAACCTCCTGACATGACAGTTTGTTGTAAGCCATTTCCTCTTCTTTCACAAACTTTGCCTAAACTTGAGTATTACGTGTTCCTTTCTCATGCAGGCTAACACTCTTAATACTGAATCTTAAGGCGATATCACATATAACTATTTTCTGCAATAATTATTGCTAGATTACAATCTAGCAATACTCAATAAGTAATAGGCAGCACAAGCATCTTGGTAAGTCTTTGGATATTTTCATATATTTGATTCCCACAACATTCTCCTCTTGAACATATATACAAAAATCTTACTCTAATTTCTATGGACCTAGATTTGAATCTCTTGTGTGGGAAAATGGAACATCTCACCAGGTTTGAGACCGATTTTAACTTGTGAAAAAAAACTCTGTATAGCTGGATTTACGACAAGCAAGTCAAATCCTAATCTGTCCCTACCTTGTTACTAGAGATGAGCGGTGTTCGATTTGAATTGTTCCCCAATATCAAATTCGAGCTGTTTTTGGCGGTATTCGAGTTATTCGCCGAATTAGAACAATTTGCTTGAAATTCGGCAGTTCTGGTATATGTTCGATAATGCTTCGATCACCAAAAGCTTAATCTTCCTAACCCTAAACCTAGCCCTAATACTGCAAATGAATGTTAATATCCAGTTTGTGTGTATAGTGTGCAGGGGGGCTTGTATCAGAGTTGCAGCAATAAGGTTGCGCTCTATATTTTTTTTTTTCTCCTAAAGCATGTACAGTGGGGCGGTTCAGGCTGCTAGCCAATCACAGTCCCACACTGCAAAGTGCATTTTTTCACACAACCAAGATCACCATTGGCTGTGTCTGTCACATGTCCTAGCCCTATAAGGCTACGTTCACACATTGCGTATTTTGCTGCTCTTTTTTACGCATGCTTTTCAAAATACGCAATGTGGTTTTTGTCTGCCAGCAAAGTAAATGGGAAAAATACGCAGTGCGTTTATGGGAGAAAACGCAGCTGCGTAAAGAGTTGAGATGTCAATTCTTTACGCAGCTGCTCCTGCGTTTTCTCCCTGTGATGTCACAGAGGGGAGGAGGAATCCTGCTTCCTCCTCCCCTCTGTGAAAGCTGTGACCGCCCATTAGATTTCGCAGTGTATTAATATACACTGCGAAATCTAAATTAAACAATAGCAAGTATATGAAAAATAAAAAAGAATGAATACTTCACCTGTCCGACGCCTTTTCCCAGTGTCCGGTGTCCGGTGCCAGGAGATCTGTGTCCTGCAAGATCCTGCGGTGACGTAGGGAGTAGGGACTGGAGGGTGGGTGCGAATCTTAGTAATATCTGCCCTTTTTAGGGCTGCTCCATTGGAGTAGTGATTAGGGATAAGGGCTAGTAGTCTATCAGCCCTTTTCAGGGCTACTTCATAGAAGCAGGGACTAGTTTTAATCGCAGCCCTTTTGAGGGCTAGGTTAGAGCAGTCTCTATTAGTTTTTGCCTGGCAGGTGTGTCAGGTGTGTGCCAGTGCTGTGCAAGTCTTTCTTACAGCATCTGGCCACAGTCATCTAGCTCTTTGAATCCATTAGGGCAGGTAGTTTAGCACTGCTGTGAAGAAAGCTACACCACCTCTCTTAATTAGGCATTTTATTGCTGCATCTAGTCCAGGCACTTTGTTCAGGCTATTAGCAGACAAGCAGTGTCCCACAGTGGTGTTGCCCACTTGTGAGAGAAGCTACACCGCCTGTGTAGATCCTTCTACTAATTTTTAACTGCACCTAGCAAACCTGTCAGTTTTTGCCTAAAAGCAATGTCCACAAAAAATATTACTGTAGGCCACGTGTAATACAACCAAGTACACCTTGAGTGTAGTTCATACTACTAATTTTTAACTGCACCTAGCAAACGTAATTTTTTGTGCCTAGTACCACTGTCTGGCCACTCAGCTCTGCTCGATTTCCATCAGAATATTTTTTGCCAACAACTGCAGAGTTGCCAATTTGTTCACATACAAAATGAGTGGCAAAAGGCCTGCTGCAGGTGGTAAGGGGAATAGGCGTGGTGGAAAGAGAAAAAAGTTTGTGTCCGTGGAGTACATGGGAAATCAAGAGTTTGGGTACCTTTACACACAGAAATATATTGCTTGCAACTCACTGTGTTGCAGTGAAATCATGGACACATTGTTCCATTTTGTTGCCGTGTACAAATGGAATAATGTGTCCATGATTTCACTGCAACCAGTGAGTTGCAAGCAATATATCTCTGTGTGTAAAGGTACCCTAACATCTGCTGAAGAAAGACCATCTTCCAGCCAAAGTAAGATGTCTACTTCTCTCAGTGGAGATTCTGATATGATCCCTTTCGTACGGGCACGACTCAGATGAGGATCGATACCAATTCTCGATGAGGCACAAAAAGAGCAGGCACTTGAATGGATAACAAGCGCTTCAGCAAGTGGGCTCTCCTCCATCTCAACTTCTACATCACAAATACACCAGTCCTCAGAGGTGTCACCCCAATCCCACTTGTTTCTGCACAGTTCCCAAGTCTCCAGCCACCCATCTGACTATAGGGTAAGACACATGGTTGAGTATGCATCGCTCTTCACTCATACTGTAGCCTGGTAATCAGAGGTCTGCTCCAAAGCTTTTGTGAGTCAAGACAAGAAAATTATCTGCACTAATGCCCAGAAGCTTTTGGAGTTGGATCCAGACTAGATAAAGAAGGTTCTGAGCTAGCATAATGTAGACCCTCATTCATAAACTGTGAATTGCACCTTGGAGATCTTGTGAGCCCTTCCGCATATCACTCCTCCTGTACTTCCTCCCCCTTCTCTAGTGCCAACACCTGACTCCGAATACTCTTTAAAGTGTGCTCCAGCATGTAAATGACGGGAATAGTCAAGCTGATAATTGCATCATCATCACTAAACATCTTCATCGACATTTCAATACTGTACAGAATGGTGCATAGGTCCTTCATTTCAGACCACTCCAGCTGTGTGATTTGTCCCACCTCTGGATCTCGTAGGTTATACGTCATGACGTATTGCACCAGGGCTCGTCGGTGCTGCCACAGTTGCTGCAACATGTGCAGAGTTGAATTTCATCGTGTCGGCACATCGCATTTCAGCCAGTGAACTGGCAGTCCGAACGACTTCTGTAGAGATGCAAGGCGTTGAGCTGCGGGATGCGAATGGCGGAAGTGAGCACACAGTGACTGTGCCCTCTGCTGAAGACCATCTAGGCCCAAATAGTGTGCAAAAATTGGCTGGACAACCAGGTTTAAGACATGAGCCATGCAAGGCACATGTGTCACATTGCAGCATTGCAGCATTGTCACACACGGCCTTCCCTGGCTGCAGGTTCAGTGGAGACAAGCATTGATGAAACTCGGTCTCCACAGATGACCACAAATCCTCAGCTGTGTGACTCACATTTCCCAGACATTTCAAGGTAAAGACCGCCTGATGCTGTTGAGCCTTGCTGCCATCATAGTAAGGAGGTGTGCAGGATTCCTTGTGCGCAGTTAGAACACGGGTGGCATTACCACACAGGCTTTGGGTGCAGGTGGAGGACCGAGACGAGGTTGAGGAGGCAGAAGCAGTAGAGGAACTTGTACATACAGAGGATTGATGCACAACTCGTGGGGATGGCAAGACTTGGACAGCAGCCCCGTCTTCTGCTGTCTTCATAGTCACCCAGTGCACAGTCACCACCATGTAACGCCCCTGTCCATGCTTACTGGTCCAAGTGTCTGTGGTGAAATGCACCCTGTCACACAGAGAGTTTATCAAGGAAGCAGTGATTTGTGTGTGACATGGCGGTGTAGCACAGGCACAGCTTTCATGAGAAGTAGTGGCGACTGGGCATCTGGTACTGGGGCACTGCGACTGACACAAGGTCTCAAAAATCCTCTGTGTACAACAGGCGGAGATGGCACATTTCTGTAGCCAACAGCTTGCAGATTGTGAAATTTAACCTCTTAGCTTTGTCATGGCTAGGAGGAAATGGTCTTTTACTTGTCCACATCTGAGGGACCGAGGGGTGGCTGTTGTGCTGAGACACGGTTCAGTAGGGTGTCCCCGGAAAACTGTTGGTCAGTGAGGAAGGTGCAGGCGGACATATTATGTTGCATCCAAAGGTGGTGCTCTCGATGTCTAACAGCGCTTAACACCAGCAAGTGTTTCCACTTCCAAAAGAACTGACGAACTTCCAATCACACTGGCTGTTGCGGGTAAAGAGGTGGAAGGTCTGCGTCCAAAAACATATGTGACTGCTGTCCCCACAGTCACAGAGCAACTGTATATGTATGAGCACTAATATGTAATAATATATAGCTATTTTGAAACTGGGGATCAATTCTTTTCTTCCCCCCTGGTGATCAATAATGATATATGTGTATATACCATATATACTCGCGTATAAGCCGAGTTTTTCAGCCCAAAAATTGGGCTGAAAAGTGCACCCCCTTGCTTATACGCGAGTCACTCAGTATACTGTGGGGGGGGCTGTGACCGGGGGCTGGATGAGGCAGGAGGGGGCCGCAGTGACCGCGGGCGGTCACGTGGGGCCGCCTCATTAGTGTAATGAATATGCACGGCATCCCCCCGTCCATCAGCGGCGGGGGGATGCCGTGCATATTGCACTACACTGGCCCCCAGCAGTAACACACAGTCCCCCCTCCTTATTATGTCCCCCCCAGGCTGCGGCACCTGTCAAAATAACAAACACTTTATACATCACCTCTCCGGCGCAGCTCCTCCGCTCCTCCGGTCCTGGCTTCTTCCTTCTTGTGCCGGTGTCATGTGACCAGGCGCAGGAGATGACGTCATTTCCTGCGCGCGGTCACAGCACTAGAAGCCGGCACAAGAAGGAAGAAGCCGGGACCGGAGGAGCGTAGGAACTGCACCGGAGAGGTGATGTATAAAGTGTTTGTTATTTTGACAGGTGCCACAGCCACTACCACTGGGGAGGCTGCCTGTATACTACCACTGGGGAGGCTGCCTGTATACTACCACTGGGGAGGCTGCCTGTATACTACCACTGGGGAGGCTGCCTGTATACTACCACTGGGGAGGCTGCCTGTATACTACCACTGGGGAGGCTGCCTGTATACTACCACTGGGGAGGCTGCCTGTATACTACCACTGGGGAGGCTGCCTGTATACACCACTGGGGAGGCTGCCTGTATACTACCACTGGGGAGGCTGCCTGTATACTACCACTGGGGAGGCTGCCTGTATACTACCACTGGGGAGGCTGCCTGTATACTACCACTGGGAGGCTGCCTGTATACTACCACTGGGGAGACTGCTGTATATACCACTGGGGAGGCTGCTGTATACCACTGGGAAGGCTGCTGTATACTACCACTGGGGAGGCTGCTTTATACTACCACTGGGGAGGCTGCTGTATACCACACTGCTGGGGGCTGTATACCTATTCTGGGGTCCACCCTCGGCTTATACACGAGTCAATAGGTTTTCCCAGGTTTTGGGGGCAAAAGTAGGGGGGTCGGCTTATACACGGGTCGGCTTATACACGAGTATATACGGTATATATAAAAAGAAAAATTAATACATATAGAAATATTCTTTTTTAATATACAAAGTGAAAACTTTTTTTTTATAGTTAACATCTACTATATAAAATTAAACATTTTTTCAAAGATTTATTAGATTTGAATTAAGCATTAGAACTAAAACAAACCATTTATCTATATATGCAAATTTGCACTTCACTAAGGAAGTTGAGAAACTCCCGTGCCACATTTAAGCAGCTTCCTCAAAGTCATAATCGCTTTCCTACAAGCTTTTAATATAACTAAGGGATTTGTGCCAGATCAGAACCCCAAACTACAGACGCTGCGTTTTGGGGTACCTGCCCCTCATCAGTGTAGTGTGTGGGATATTCTGATCTGGCAGAGTGAGTGGGCTAAGACAAGGTCTGGGAACTTGCTCTCAACCTTATGGAGAGAGCGAAGTAGGTGAGGAGATTGTAAGCCACTTCCCTCCTCTCAGGTATATGCATATATGCACTTCACTAAGGAAGTTGAGAAACTCCCGTGCCACATTTAAGCAGCTTCCTCAAAGTCATAATCGCTTTCCTACAAGCTTTTACTATAACTAAGGGATTTGTGCCAGATCAGAACCCCAAACTACAGACACTGCGTTTCGGGGTACCTGCCCCTCATCAGTGTAGTGTGTGGGATATTCTGATCTGGCAGAGTGAGTGGGCTAAGACAAGGTCTGGGAACTTGCTCTCAACCTTATGGAGAGAGCGAAGTAGGTGAGGAGATTGTAAGCCACTTCCCTCAGATCAGAATATCCCACACACTACACTGATGAGGGGCAGGTACCCCGAAACGCAGCGTCTGTAGTTTGGGGTTCTGATCTGGCACAAATCCCTTAGTTATATTAAAAGCCAGGGGCGTAACTACCGGCATAGCAGACGTAGCAGTCGCTTTGGGGCCCGGCCCTTGTGGGGGGCCCGGACCCAGCGCCGCTACGCTGCTATCCGGTCAGCTACAGGCCCCCCCCAGTAGGTATATACAGGCCCCCCACTCCTCTGCTGCACACGTCACCTGTAAAGGAATACATCATACTTATCTCTGCCGGCTGCTGCCGCCGCTCTGCACCGCGCTCCGTCTTCATCCAGCTTCTTCCTGGTTGTGACGTCATTGCCTGCACCCGGCGGTCACAACCAGGAAGAAGCTGGATGAAGACGGAGCGCGGTGCAGAGCGGCGACAGCGGCAGCCGGCAGAGATAAGTAAGTATGATGTATTCCTTTACAGGTGACGTGTGCAGCAGAGGAGGAGTGGGGGGGGGCCTGTATATACCTACTAGGGCCTGTATATACACACTGGGGGCCTGTATATTCCCACTGGGGCCTGTATATACACACTGGGGGCCTGTATATTCCCACTGGGGGCCTGTATATACCTACTGGGGCCTGTATATACACACTGGGGGCCTGTATATTCCCACTGGGGGCCTGTATATTCCCACTGGGGCCTATATATTCCCACTGGGGGCTTGTATATTCCCACTGGGGCCTGTATATTCCCACTGGGGGCTGTATATACCCACTGGGGCCTGTATATACCCACTGGGGGCCTGTATATACCCACTGGGGGCCTGTATATACTCACTGGGGCCCTGTATATACCCACTGGGGCCCTGACTGTATATACCCACTGGGGCCTGTATATACCCACGGGGGCCTGTATATTCCCACTGGGGCCTGTATATACCCACTGGGGGCCTGTATATACCCACTGGGGAGGCTGCTGTATACCACTGGGGCTGCTGTATATACTGCTGGGGCCTGTATATACCACTGGGGAGGTTGCTGTATACCACTGGGGCTGCTGTATATACCACTGGGGAGGTTGCTGTATACCACTGGGGCTGCTGTATATACCACTGGGGAGGCTGCTGTATACCACTGGGGCTGCTGTATATACCACTGGGGAGGCTGCTGTATACCACTGGGGCTACTGTATATACTGCTGGGGCCTGTATATACCACTGGGGAGGCTGCTGTATACCACTGGGGCTACTGTATATACTGCTGGGGCCTGTATATACCACTGGGAAGGCTGCTGTATACTAGCACTGGAGAGGCTGCTGTATACCACTGGGGCTGCTGTATATACCACTGGGGAGGCTGCTGTATACCACTGGGGCTACTGTATATACTGCTGGGGCCTGTATATACCACTGGGGAGGCTGCTGTATACCACTGGGGCTACTGTATATACTGCTGGGGCCTGTATATACCACTGGGGAGGCTGCTGTATACTACCACTGGAGAGGCTGCTGTATACCACTGGGGCTGCTGTATATACCACTGGGGAGGCTGCTGTATACCACTGGGGCTACTGTATATACTGCTGGGGCCTGTATATACCACTGGGGAGGCTGCTGTATACCACTTTGCTGGGGGCTGTATACCTATGCTGGGGTCCACCCTCGGCTTATACACGAGTCAATAGGTTTTCCCAGGTTTTGGGGGCAAAAGTAGGGGGGTCGGCTTATACACGAGTATATACGGTAAACTGGGTGGCGTCAGCCTGTTAACACTGATTCGGTAAGGGGGTGTGTCTTGAAGGGGGCGTGTCATTGGGGGCGTGTCTTGGAGGGGGCCCCGTTCAAAAGTTTGCTATGGGGCCCTGCCAGTTCTAGTTACGCCCCTGTTAAAAGCTTGTAGGAAAGCGATTATGACTTTGAGGAAGCTGCTTAAATGTGGCACGGGAGTTTCTCAACTTCCTTAGTGAAGTGCAAATTTGCATATATGCATATATCTGAGAGGAGGGAAGTGGCTTACAATCTCCTCACCTACTTCGCTCTCTCCATAAGGTTGAGAGCAAGTTCCCAGACCATTTATCTAAGCATTTTTAATATAGTATAATACATGTGTTTTTGCATGGTATTTTTCATACTTAAAAGTTCTTTATTGTAGCAATACCCATATACAGGCATTTGATTGTCATATACACGGACATCGTGTATCTGGGAGTTTTTCTAGCAATCCGGATTTCTTGCTTGCACATTAGTTGTATGTATCCTAATTGTTGTATTTATCTGTGGTATTCACTAGGGATATTACGTGAATTTTACCATTGTACATCACTATATTTTCTGTGTTATGTGTTTTCCCTGCATTTTTGCTTTTAGTAACTTAATTTTTAACTGCCTATACTAAATTTCTGTTTATCTTGTGGGTATCACACACCCCATTCTAATTGAAGATATACCCATGTCATGTGAGTTCATCTCCCTCTTGGATATTTTGATATATGGGCTGAAAATTCAGTTGTACTATGGACCTTGAAGAAGGCACATGTATGGCTGAAACGCATAGTCATATACGTAGTGATTACTGGGATAATAAATCATTTACATCTGTATGGAGATGTGGACATGTTTTATACCTATGGAATAAAAGTTAATTTTTAAGAAAATTATTGCATCGCTAGGTAATTGCTGGATTATACTTAAGGGACCGTTACACGCTTCAAGGTCGTTTAGATATCACCAACGATCTTATGGGCGCGCGGTCGTTAGGACATCTTTTTGATTTGGCCTGTGCACTCAATACCCCCCACACTACACTGCACTGTCATCACCAGAAGATGGCCCATGGATTTGAAGTCAGGAGCGTGCTTCTGAATGAATGATCATGCACACCGGGGCGTGATTCCAGCAGTGAAGCAGGATAGAGTGGACCTGGAGAGACTGCCCACTCGTCGGCTAGTCGTCTAGGAACACCATGGCTGCTGTGGCATGTTGTGGCATTCGGGGGAGGTGATCTGAAGAAATTCCTGACCCAAATGGAAGTGAAATGGATCGTTACACTGGATACACTTGTACCCCATGGTCTGATCGAGGGGCTTTCATGTGCACCATTCCTATAGCTACTGATTCCTGTTTCTGAACGAGGGGCTTTCATGTGCACCAGTCCTATAGCTACTGATTCCTCTACTTTTAATTCTTTTTCTTTTAACCTAATCCCTTGGTGTTCTTTTTTCATTTTTAGGAGTGTATATCATATATAACTTATCATGGCCTATAACCTTTGTCTGCCTGGCCTGGATTAGATTGCTCTGTCCCTGGACTTCATCAGCGCAAGTGGATCACCAATATGATGTTTACAGCTGTACCTAGCTGGACTTGTTGCTCTCTCTTTTATTAAATAGTGGAGGTCATTGAATAATATGATATCCTTAATTGCCTCATTATATTGCGAAGCTCAAGCCCCATATAGTACATATACAAACTAACAATACCATTATTTTATGGTCATAGCTGGTGTGATTGCAGCTTCTGCCTCATCCTAGTATGCTGGACGATTGTGAACTACCATGCATGCCCAGTCATCATGGTGACGCGTCCCGGGCCTGGAGCATGTGCAGTGTGTCTCGCTTGCAGCAGCGGAAGGAATGAGTGTAGAGCTCAGTGCATGCGCTGATGTCACCAGAACACGGAAGTTCCGGATAGACAAAGGACACGAATGCTATATAAAGAGCTATGCAGGCAGGGAAGGTTAAGCACGCGACTACTTCCATCCGCCCCTTTAGGAAGCTATATACCCACGGTATGCGAAACATTATGTAGTCATATGGTTAGGAATGTAGTGAGAAGCTGCAGGGACAAGTAGTGATAGGTTAGAACTGGAGGTCAAAACTAGATGACAGGTTCCCTTTAAATACAAAAGATCTGCAGGGAGATTTAGCAGACTCTGGAGTTAGTGTTACATTGTTCTACTGTACAAGTATGACCTTCATGGAAGAGTCATCAGAAGAAAACCTCTCCTGCATCCTCACCATAAAATTCAGGGTCAGAAGTATGCAAGATAACATTTAACCAAACCTGATGCATTTTTTTTTCAAACAAGCCCTGTGGACCGATAAGGTTAAAATAGGACTTTTGCCACAATGATCAAAAGTATGTGTGGGGAAAAAAGGGCACAGAATTTGAGGAAAAGAACATCCTGCAAACCATTAAGCATGAGGGTGGACAAATCATGCTTCAGGGCTGTGTCACAGCCAATGGCATGGGGAAAATGTAACAGGTACAGGGAAGAATAGATTCAATGAAATTTCAACACATTTTTTATGCAAATATAACACCATCTGTAAAAAAGCTGAAGTTGTTAAGAAGATGACTTCTACAAATGGATAATGATCCTAAACACTCATTAAAATCCTCAAAATGTGCAAGCTGAAGGTTTTACAATGACCTTCACTCACTACTGATCTGAACATCATTGAAAATATGTGGCTAGACCTCAAAAGAGCAGTGCTCGCAAGACAACCTAGGAATCTCACAGAATTGGAAGACTTTTCCAAGGAAGAATGGATGAAATCAGTGGCGTAACTACCGGCATAGCAGACGTAGCGGTCGCTTTGGGGCCCGGCGCTTGTGGGGGGCCCGGACCCAGCGCCGCTACGCTGCTATACCAGCTGCGATACCTGTTGTGTGGCCGTCAGGTGGGGGGGTGGGGGCCTGGCGCAGGGCGCCCGCGCCCGACGGGGCCCCCCGGCGAGGTGGATGCAGCTTCTATTCAAAGCGGCCGCAGGCGCCGCACACAGATCAAAGAGGCTGCCGCCACCGCTGCCAGACTGTAGCCTGCCTGTATAATCTCTGCGGAGTTGGTCTCTGCCCCCTGGCCGGCCTGTTACCTCCTTACTAACCTGCCGGTGACGTCATCGCCGTGAGCCCCGGTGACTGGTCACAAGACAAGCAGGAAGAGCCCAGAGCAAGGGTGAGAGCTAATAACACTATTTATTGTACAGTGAGCAGCGGCAGCATGGGGAGGCCTTACTGTGAGGGGGGTCTCATACTGTGAGGGGGGTGCCATACTGTGAGGGGGGGTCTGTATACCCTGTGCTGGGAGCTGTATACCCTGTGCTGGGACTCTGGGAGCTGTATACCCTGTGATGGGAGCTGTATATGACTCACCGTGGCCTGGACTCCGGTTTAGACAGGCGTTCGCTTCTTCCTCCTTGTCACGGATGGACCGCGCCTGCCGGTAGTGGGGCCCGGTGGTGCAGATCAAAAGTGAAGATGTCTTGTGGGAACAGATTAAGGGGTTAATTTGTCGTGACGCTACCTATGAGTGTTTCGGTAACTGTACCGACGCTGCGGGGCCTCCAGGGGATGGAATGCAGCAAGATGGAACGCTCCCCACAGGCTGAGCAGTGATCCCCGGAGCCAGGAGCTGCACAAGATGTTGTGAGGCAGCTGCGTTTACTTTAGCATGCGGATAAACAGTTCATAAGAAGGCACGGACACTGTAAGTCTCTGTAATGGGTTCTTTACTGTAACCAGCAGGCAGTACATGGTATACAGTTTGTAGGTAGTGGACCGGGTGGACTCAGCAATGACCAGTGTGTTCTCAGAGATCCGCGGTGTTCCTCCATTATATCTAAGTACTGTGCCGTTGTCGCCCAGGAATACCAGGTCGGGTACAGGGAGGCTGCTTGAATGCCCTATCCGGGTATACGTTCCGGATGCTTTGGGGAGCCTTGGGTCCCTTGGTGGGTACACCGCTGGTTAGACGACTGGATTTGGCGATGGTGGGGTGCTCCTGTAAAGCGGTCCCTCCGCTCCTCTGGTTCGCAAAGCAGAGCTGAACTACTGCTAGCTTCGGTACCAGCAAACCGGCTGTAGATGGGCACGGGATGATTTTGGACCCGCATGTTGATGCCCGTAGTTCGGTTGGTAATGCACCGGGAGTAATGGTGCGAACCACCCATCACAGCATACATATCACTCGTAGGTTACAACGTCCCCTCTATACAAGTCCCGGTTTGGATGCCCTCTAGGTAAGTGCGACTCCACATCACGGCGCCCCAAAAACACTTCCGTACATACACCCTCCTCCCTGATGAAACCCCACCCGGTGGAAAGGTTAAATGTGCTCACCCGTCCGGTCTTGCGGAGTTCATCAGGCAATGGAGGTTGGCGGCGAGCTTCAGCGCGAGCCTGCATGTTGGTGCGCAGACGAGCCTGCCACTCCTCCCTTCGGATGCGACGTACATCTTCGTCTGAGCGATGCGGAGTGTGGATAAAGTCACTGCGACGTGTCTGTTGTTGAACGGCTTGAGTTTGGTGGGCAGTCTGGATTGGAACCCGGTTGAACGGCACCTGACCAGCGTACCCGAGCGGATTGCTCGGCAGAAGGATCCACGGTATCTCCCCAGGCGAACCCGGTGTAGAGATCCTCAGTGGTGCTGTGGGTCTCGTCGTCGTTATCATCCTCCTCTCCCTCAACGATCACATCGGGTTGCTTGGCAAACGGAGATGTTGAAATGAGGTCCTCTGGGTCGATGGGCGGCTGCGCTGCATAATTCTCCTCGAGGTCGTCTTGCAGGGCTTCCAGGCTGCCTGCCTTTTCTTCTGTTGCAACTGGTAGCGGTGTTTCAATCCCGGTCACCAGGTAGGCTTCGGTAGTAGCAGAGGAGACATCCGGTTTGGGGGAGAAACAGGCGACAGTCTCGGTGGTGGTGAAACTAGTCGCGGGTTCCGCAAGGGGAACCAGGTGAATGTCCATTTCTTCTTTGGAGCGAGTTGCAAGCTCCGGCTCAAACACAGATTCGGTTCCAGGCTCTGGAGCGGGATGAGCTGTGGTCTCTACTGGGATGATACAGTCTATCGGCTCCAGAGACGAGGTGGGACAGGTGGTCGGCGTGGGCGAGGCGGTGCTGAAACTCGAGATGTCGTCCGGTCCTGGAGTGGTTGCACCCGAGCGGCTCTGCTGCATCGCACGATGTAGTCTGCTGCCCAAGCTCACGCTCCAACTGCGGATCGTCCACTCTACGGTCTCGATCAGCCTCACCCAGAGGTCTTGCAAAGCTTCTTGCCAGAAGTCGGGGCTGCCGTCTATGTTGAGGACAGGACCCGGACCCGGATGGCCTATTGCTGCTCTGGCCTCGGCTTCCACTTCTCGCATCAGGTCATGGAGTCTGGTACTGGTCATTTTCCTTGGAGGAACCACACCCGTCTCTACCCGGTGAACATTCTGGTGAAGAGCTGGTGAAGAATGGTCTCGACACTCCCACTTCCTTGGGGGCTTTTGTAGTCCAATGGTGGGAAAAAGTCTTTGGTCCGCCCCCATGGTTGATTCGAGCAACCAGGGCGGACAATGATTTTGGCGCCTTTGCCTTTAGCCCTCCCACGAAAAGGGGCGGTGGCTCACCCCTGGGCTTGCACTTGGCGGATCCTCATGGCGGGAACGCCATCTTGGCCCATTGGTGAAAAGGCGGGAAAAGTTATTTTCGGGATGAATAAAGTCCAAATTGTTGAAATAAAGTCTTTTTAAGCACATTATACCCGTTAGGGAACGGGCCTGCTCGTATCCTGTTCGTGACGCCACTTTCTGACTCACCGTGGCCTGGACTCCAGTTTAGAAAGGCGTTCACTTCTTCCTCCTTGTCACGGATGGACCGCGCCTGCCGGTAGTGGGGCCCGGTGGTGCAGATCAAAAGTGAAGATGTCTTGTGGGAACAGATTAAGGGGTTAATTTGTCGTGACGCCACCTATGAGTGTTTCAGTAACTGTACCGACGCTGCGGGGCCTCCGAGGGATGGAGTGCAGCAAGATGGAACGCTCCCCACAGGCTGAGCGGTGATCCCCGGAGCCAGGAGCTGCACAAGATGTTGTGAGGCAGCTGCGTTTACCTTAGCATGCAGATGAACAGGTCATAAGAAGGCACGGACACTGTAAGTCTCTGTAACGGGTTCTTTACTGTAACCAGCAGGCAGTACATGGTATACAGTTTGTAGGTAGTGGCCCGGGTGGACTCAGCAATGACCAGTGTGTTCTCAGAGATCCGCGGTGTTCCTCCATTCTATCTAAGTACTGTGCCGTTGTCGCCCAGGAATACCAGGTCGGGTACAGGGAGGCTGCTTGAATGCCCTATCCGAGGTATACATTCCGGATGCTTTGGGGAGCCTTGGGTCCCTTGGTGGGTACACCGCTGGTTAGACAACTCGATTTGGCGATGGTGGGGTGCTCCTGTAAAGCGGTCCCTCCGCTCCTCTGGTTCGCATAGCAGAGCTGAACTACTGCTAGCTTCGATACCAGCAAACCGGCTGTAGATGGGCACGGGATGATTTTGGACCCGCATGTTGATGCCCGTAGTTCGGTTGGTAATGCACCGGGAGTAATGGTGCTCAACCGTGTGACGGTAGGGAGAAGGCCGGTAGAAGGTGGCCAGGGGGCCGCACGAAACTGTGGAACCCCCTCTCCTAGGTTGCAGAGCTGGTATTCTGCAGGAGGTCTTCTACGTTACTCTTTCAATTTCCAACCCTTAACTCGACTAAAACTTCCACTACACACTACCCTTACACTCCGCCCACCAGGACCTGATTGGCCCTCTATGCTAGGTGATGCATGTAGGGTATGGATCTCTGAGTTAACTGTGTGATTGCTGGGTCAGAGAATATTGCTGCTGCATTTGTGGCTGCAATACCCTCCTGTGACGCACTCGGTGCGGGGCGCCACACTCTCCCTTGGGGAAATACGCTTGTCCCCAAGTGTCGCGCTACCCAACATTACAGAGGAATTTTGCATTTTATAACAGGCATAAAAGATACACTTTTATTAACAACAGGTAAAGATTTGCTTAAGGTGTTGCAAGCAAAAAGGAACAGGTTAACACATTCGCGGACCCGGTGGGCGGTCGGCTGTCCTTGGTAAAAGTTCGGGCTGTTGCCGCCAAGTTGCGGTGTTATTTACCAAACAGGAAGAAGTCTCTTGCAAAGTTCAAACAACAGAGTCACTTATGGAGGGCAGTGTTCCGGACCCGTATAGCGAACCACCCATCACAGCATACATATCGCTCGTAGGTTACAACGTCCCCTCTATACAAGTCGCGGTTTGGATGCCCTCTAGGTAAGTGCGACTCCACATCACGACGCCCCAAAAACACTTCCGTACATACACCCTCCTCCCTGATGAAACCCCACCCGGTGGAAAGGTTAAATGTGCTCACCCGTCCGGTCTTGCGGAGTTCATCAGGCAATGGAGGTTGGCGGCGAGCTTCAGCGCGAGCCTGCATGTTGGTGCGCAGACGAGCCTGCCACTCCTCCCTTCGGATGCGACGTACATCTTCGTCTGAGCGATGCGGAGTGTGGATAAAGTCACTGCGACGTGTCTGTTGTTGAACGGCTTGAGTTTGGTGGGCAGTCTGGATTGGAACCCGGTTGAACGGCACCTGACCAGCGTACCCGAGCGGATTGCTCGGCAGAAGCATACGTTCCGGATGCTTTGGGGAGCCTTGGGTCCCTTGGTGGGTACACCGCTGGTTAGACGACTGGATTTGGCGATGGTGGGGTGCTCCTGTAAAGCGGTCCCTCCACTCCTCTGGTTCGCATAGCAGAGCTGAACTACTGCTAGCTTCGGTACCAGCAAACCGGCTGTAGATGGGCACGGGATGATTTTGGACCCACATGTTGATGCCCGTAGTTCGGTTGGTAATGCACTGGGAGTAATGGTGCTCAACCGTGTGACGGTAGGGAGAAGGCCGGTAGAAGGTGGCCAGGGGGCCGCATGAAACTGTGCAACCCCCTCTCCTAGGTTGCAGAGCTGGTATTCTGCAGGAGGTCTTCTACGTTGCTCTTTCAATCTCCAACCCTGGGTGCCACATATACCCTGTGCTGGGAACTGTATACCCTGTGCTGGGAGCTGTATACCCTATGCTGGGAGCTGTATACCCTGTGCTGGGACTCTGGGAGCTGTATACCCTGTGCTGGGACTCTCGGAGCTGTATACCCTGTGCTGGGAGCTGTATACCCTGTGCTGGGAGCTGTATACCCTGTGCTGGGAGCTGTATACCCTGTGCTGGGACTCTTGGAGCTGTATACCCTGTGCTGGGACTCTTGGAGCTGTATACCCTGTGCTGGGACTCTGGGAGCTGTATACCCTGTGCTGGGAGCTGTATACCCTGTGCTGGGAGCTGTATACCCTGTTCTGGGAGCTGTATACCCTGTGCTGGGACTCTGGGAGCTGTATACCCTGTGCTGGGAGCTGTATACCCTGTGTTGGGAGGTGTATACCCTGTGCTGGGAGCTGTATACCCTGTGCTGGGAGCTGTATACCCTGTGCTGGGAGCTGTATACCCTGTGCTGGGAGCTGTATACCCTGTGCTGGGACTCTGGGAGCTGTATACCCTGTGCTGGGACTCTGGGAGCTGTATACCCTGTGCTGGAAGCTGTATACCCTGTGCTGGGAGCTGTATACCCTGTGCTGGGAGCTGTATACCCTGTTCTGGGAGTCTGGGAGCTGTATACCCTGTGCTGGGAGCTGTATACCCTGTGCTGGGAGCTGTATACCCTGTGCTGGGAGCTGTATACCCTGTGCTGGGAGCTGTATACCCTGTGCTGGGAGCTGTACACACTGTGCTGGAGTCCACCCTCGGCTTATACGCGAGTCTATAAGTTTTCCCAGTTTTTGGGGGCAAAACTAGGGGGTCGGCTTATACACGGGTCGGCTTATACACGAGTATATACGGTACATGTCTTTAACCCCTTCCCGACATAGGACGTTGTACAACGTCCTGTGTTTCTGCCCGTTCCCAACACAGGACGTTGTACAACGTCCTGGCAGATTTGAGCTGCTGCAGCTCCTGTGAGTGGGGTCACTCAGGTGTCACAGATGCTGCTGCTCTGTGACAACCTGTAGATGACACCACAGGGGGTGGATTAACCCCCCCATGTCCAGGACCTCTCCGATCGGCAGTTTAAAACTGAAACTGCCGATCGGAGGGAATCATAGGGATTCACCCCTCCAGATCTGATTGGAGCTCTCCAATCAGATCTGGAGGGGCGGATCAGCAAGTGCCTTCCCCTCCACAGCCCCCTCCAGCACCAGGACTTACAGGGGGCCCCCCACCGTCCCCCCCAACCGCCCGCCCGCCCCCAACACTGCCTGGTCCCCTCCTACAGGTCTCCCCCAGGCAGCCCCCGCCTCCGCCCTGTGTCCTGGCCCCCCCTCACCTCCTTCGGCGGGCTGCACACATCGGTGCACCCGCCGCTGCGGCCGCCCTGCCTCCACCGCTGCGCCTCCTCTCTCTGCTGTGCTCCGGTCGGTGGCCCCGCCTCCTCTCCCAGCCTCCTCCTGCTCATCGCTGGATCGAGAGGGAGGTAAGTATGTAAGTATGTATGTATGTATGAATGAATGAATGAATGACATGTGTGTGCATAGACGTGTGCGTGTGTGGATGTGTGCATAGATGGATGTGTGCGTGAACGTGTGCGTGGATGTGCGTGTGTGGATGTCAGCGTGCGTGGATGTGTGCGTGCGTGGATGTGTGCGTGGATGTGGATGTGCGTGCATGGTTGTGTGCGTGCGTGGATGATGGGTGCATAGGTGGATGGATGGGTGCAACAAGGGATCAAGTGTCCTCTTGTTGTAGTCTCTGGGATCATAGTCATGGTGCACTGTATGACAGATCATTGTCATACAGTGCACCATAACTCTGACCCCAGAGACTGTAGGAAGAGGACACTTGATCCCTTGCTGCAGTCTCTGGATTGAGCAGAGGCGATCGAGCGTCGTGGGACCTTCGTTGTCGACTACGTCGGAGGCGATCGAGCGTTGTGGGACCTTCGTTGTGGACTATGTCGGATCTTTATAATAAAGATGGAGTCCGAATTTTGTTTGTGTTATTTTTTTCAAATAAAAAGATTTTTCTCTGTGTGTATTTTCTGACTATTTACCAGAGATTCCTAATGGCGGGTCTAACATTGGCCCTATATTATAAATCTCGAGCTTAGTGCCAGCTGCCAATAAAAAGCTGGCATTAACCCCTTTATTACCCAGTTTGCCACCGGCACCAGGGCAACTGGAAGAGTCTGAGTACAGCGCCAGAAAATGGCTCTTCAATGAATGCGCATTTTCTGGGGCGGCTGTGGGCTGCAATTCACAGCATGGGGGGCCCAGAATGCTTGGGCCTCTCCATGCTGCGGATTCCAGCCCCCAGCTGCCTAGTTGTACCTGGCTGGACCAAAAATATGGCGGAGCCCCACATCATTTTTTTTTTCTAGAATTAGTTCTAGAAGAAAAAAAAAGGGCTTTGCTGTATTTTTGGTGGCCAGCCAGGTACAACAAGGTCAGCTGGGGGTTGCTGGCAGTCTGTAGCTGCCAAGTTGTACCTGGCTGGGCCAAAAATATGGCGGAGCCCCAGCCATTTTTTTTCTAGAATTAGTCCTAGAAAAAAAATAAAAATGGGCTTCACTGTATTTAGATGCATAGTGAACACTTTGAACCGCCAGGTGCTTCACAAATTGATCAGAAAAAAGAACATTTGTGTGAAAAAAAAGTACTTTTTCCTTATTACGGATCAATTTGTGAAGCACCTGGGGGTTCAAAGTGCTCACTATGCATCTAGATGCATTCCTTGGGGAGTCTAGTTTCCAAAATGGGGTCACTTGTGGGGGAGCTCCAATGTTTAGGCACACAGGGGCTCACCAAACGCGACATGGTGTCCGCTAACAATTGGAGCTAATTTTTCAGTCAAATTGGTAGCGGACACCATGTCGCGTTTGGAGAGCCCCTGTGTGCCTAAAGATTGGAGCTCCCTCACAAGTGACCCCATTTTGGAAACTAGAGCCCCCAGGGAACTTATCTAGATGGGTTGTGAGCATTTTGAACCCCAGGTGCTTCACAAATTTATCCGTAAAAATGAAAAAGTATTTTTTTTTCCCAAAAAGTTTCTTTTAGCCTAAATTTTTTCATTTTCACATGGGGAACAGGATAAAATGCATCTTAAAAATTGTTGGGCAATTTCTCCTGAGTACACCGATACCTCATATGTGGTCATAAACCACTGTTTGGGCACACGGCAGGGCTCAGAAGGGAAGGAGCGCCATTTGACTTTTTGAATGGAAAATTAGCTCCAAAAGTCAAATTGCGCTCCTTCCCTTCTGAGCCCTGCCGTGCGCCCAAACAGTGGTTTATGACCACACTAGTAAAAAGGCCCGATGCTATCGCATCGGGAGTGGGGTGAGATGAAGATGGGGGGCGGGCTGTGTGGCATTGGGGCCAGCAACTGTGAATTGACCCTGTGGGGTATCAGCAGGGGCAGTGTGGGGAGTGAGGGCATGTGGAGGGTAAGAGGGGTGAGCAGGGGTAGTGTGGGGAGGTGAAAGGGATAAAGAGCGGCAGTGTGGGGTGAGTGGGGGCATGAGCAGGGGCAGTGTGGGTGATTGGGGGGTAAGCAGGGCACTGTGTGAGTGATGAGATAGGATGAGCAGGGGCAGTGTGGGATTGTGGCAGGGGGGGTGAGAGGGGTAGCGGGTGAGGGGGTAACTGAGCAGGGGGAGTGGGGCAGTGTGGGTGGAGGGTAATGAGGGCAGTGGGGGGTGAGTGAGGATAGGGGGAATAGGAGAGCAGGGGCAGTGTGGGTGATTGTGGGCAGTTGGGGGGTGAGAGGGGTAAGTAGGGTGAGTGGGGGGTAAGCTGAAGCAGTGTGGGTGAGTGGGGGCAGTGTGGGTGAGTAGGGGGTAATGAGGGGCAGTGTGGGGAGGAGTGAGGCATAGGGGGGAGGGATGAGCAGGCGTGTGGGGATGGGAGTGGGGGTGAGAGGGTAAGTGGGTAGTGGGGGTAAGCAAGCAGTGTGGGTAGTGGGCAGTGTGGGTGAGTAGGGGTATGAGGGAGTGTGGAGAGTGGCTAGGGGAGAGAGTGAGCAGGGAGTGGTGGTGGGGGCTATGGAGGTCAGTGGGTTGAGCAGGGGCAGTGTGGGTGATTGTGGGGTAATGAGGGGCAGTGTGGTTGTATATGTTAGCCCCGCTGATGGTCCTGTAAGCTTAGTTGAGGAGGGGGGGTGGTAGTAGACTGCAGGGTCGGCGGGCCTGCAAGCTGCAATGACAGTGGCTGCGGCATGAGAGCAGGAGAGGCAGCGGCGGGCAGCGTCAGTGATGAAGGGGGCCGCAGATGGTGGCGGCGGCCCCTTCAGTAATCGCGCTCCTCCTGACTGCGGCGGGCGGCGGCTGGCGGGCGTGGATGGTGCAAAGAGAGTGCGCCGCCGCCGGCATGTCAGCGGGGGAGGCAGCACCGTGCGGGGGTGTGGGCCACGGGAGGGTGCAGGCAGCCGGTGGCAGGCTGCGCCATAGGTGTAGTAATATGGCGCCGCTTCTGGGGTAGCAATAATCACCAGTTTTGCGCACGCGCCCTTGCTCCATAGCGGCACAGTGGCCGGAAGCGCAAAACTGGTGATTATGTATAGAGATACTAGTAAAAAGGCCCGATGCAATTGCATCGGGAGCGCGGTGAAATGAATTGTGTGTATACAGGCGGGTGAGTGGCTAGCAGAGTATATATGGGGCTCTGTGGGTAGCAGACTATACAGGCGGGTCTGTGGGTAGCAGAGTATACAGACTGCTCTGAGGGTAGCAGATTATACAGGCGGCTCTCTGGGTAGAAAAGTATACAGGCGGATCTGTGGGTAGCAGAGTATACAGGCGGGTTTGTGGTTAGCAGATTATACAGGCGGCTCTGTGTGTAGCAGAGTATAGAGAAGGCTCTGTGGGTAGCAGAGTATAGAGGCGGCTGTGTGGGTAGCAGAATATAGAAACGGCTCTGTGGGTAGCAGAGAATACAGACGGGTCTGTGGGTAGGAGAGTATACAGGCGGCTCTGTGGGTAGCAGAGTATAGAGGCGGCTCTGTGGGTAGCAGAGTATAGAGGCAGCTCTGTGGGTAGCAGAGTATACAGGCGGCTGTGTGGGTAGGAGAGTATACAGGCGGCTCTGTGGGTGTCAGAGTATAGAGGGGGCTCTGTGGATAGCAGAGTATGATGTGGCGGGAGGCTGGAGGAGTGAGGGGAGCAGAGGCTGGAGGGTGAGGAGAGCAGAGGCTGGAGTGGTGAGGAGAGGTCCAGATGGAGGGGTGAGGAGAGGTCTGGCTGGAGGGGTGAGGAGAGATACGGCTGGAGGGGTGACATCACCGCTCGGCGGAAAGACGTGACTGCATGCTGGGGCTGATCGCAGCCCCAGTCACACGGCATTGTCCTCTGCGGCGGGTTGGGTGATGCAGAGAGGGATCAGTTCTTGCCCTCAGGTCACACATGTGACCTGAGCGGAAGGAGCGGATTGGGCGGTGTGTGGTAAAGACAGGACGTCATCCGATTGGTCTAGGACGCCAAGTCCTGGGCAATGGGATGGGCGTCCTGGTGTGAGCAAACACACGCCCGAATCCGCTGCAGGCAGGCAAATGGGAATTGAGAGCCAGGCGTGAGTAGGTTGCAGGCGACACGTCCGCCATCCCAGCTTTGGACCCACGCGAGTCGCGCACCGGCCGCCGTAGACCGTGACTGCGCCACATGGCGACATTGAGAGCCCAGCGGTGTCAGAAGTGGCGAGGGGGAAGGCACGGTGAATCCTGGGCAGCATGGACCTCGCGAGGGCTGCGAGGGCGGGGCGTGGTGCGGGCGAGGTTGGCAGGATGGCAGGTGAGGTAGTGCGGCTGAGGATGGAGGTGGTGAGGCTGAGGAGGCTGTGAGGCTGAGGAGGCTGTGAGGATGGGGAGGCTGTGAGGCTGGAGGAGGTGTGAGGCTGGAGGAGGATGTGAGGATGGGGAGGCTGTGAGGCTGGAGGAGGCTGTGAGGCTGTAGAGGCTTGAGGATGGAGGAGGATGTGAGGCTGGAGGAGGCTGTGAGGATGGGGAGGCTGTGAGGCTGAGGAGGCTGTGAGGCTGGAGGAGGCTGTGAGGTGTGAGGATGGAGGAGGCTGTGAGGCTGGAGGAGGCTGTGAGGATGGAGGAGCTGTGAGGCTGGAGGAGGCAGTGAGGCTGAGGGGCAGTGAGGCTGGAGGAGGCTGTGAGGCTGAGGAGGCTGTGAGGATGGGGAGGCTGTGAAGCTGGAGGGGCTGTGAGGCTGGAGGAGGCAGTGAGGCTGGAGGAGGATGTGAGGCTGGAGGAGGCAGTGAGGCTGGAGGAGGCTGTGAGGCTGGAGGAGGCTGTGAGGATGGGGAGGCTGTGAGGATGGGGAGGCTGTGAGGCTGGAGGAGGCTGTGAGGATGGGGAGGCTGTGAGGCTGGAGGACGCTGTGAGGATGGGGAGGCTGTGAGGCTGGAGGAGGCTGTGAGGCTGGAGGAGGCAGTGAGCTGAGAGGATGAGGCTGGAGGAGGCTGTGAGGATGGGGAGGCTGTGAGGCTGGAGGAGGCAGTGAGGCTGGAGGAGGCAGTGAGGCTGGAGGAGGGTGTGAGGCTGGAGGAGGCTGTGAGGCTGGAGGAGGATGTGAGGCTGGAGGAGGCTGTGAGGATGGGGAGGCTGTGAGGCTGGAGGAGGCTGTGAGGCTGGAGGAGGCGTGAGGCTGGAGGAGGCTAGTGAGGATGGGGAGGCTGTGAGGCTGGAGAGGCTGTGAGGATGGGGAGGCTGTGAGGGGAGAGGTGGAGGCTGGAGGAGGGTGTGAGGCTGGAGGAGGCTGTGAGGCTGGAGGAGGATGTGAGGGTGGAGGAGGCTGTGAGGATGGGGAGGCTGTGAGGCTGGAGGAGGCTGTGAGGCTGTAGGAGGCTGTGAGGATGGGGAGGCTGTGAGGCGGGAGAGGCTGTGAGGCTGGAGGAGGCTGTGAGGAATGGGGAGGCTGTGAGGCTGGAGGAGGCTGTGAGGATGGGGAGGCTGTGAGGCTGGAGGAGGATGTGAGGCTGGAGGAGACTGTGAGGCTGGAGGAGGCAGTGAGGATGGGAGGCTGTGAGGCTGGAGGAGGCTGTGAGGCTGGAGGAGGCTGTGAGGTGGGGAGGCGTGGATGGGGAGAGCTGTGAGGCTGGAGGAGGGTGTGAGGCTGGAGGAGGCTGTGAGGATGGGGAGGCTGTGAGGCTGGAGGAGGCTGTGAGGCTGTGAGGCTGGAGGAGGCTGTGAGGATGGGGAGGCTGTGAGGCTGGAGGAGGATGTGAGGCTGGAGGAGACAGTGAGGCTGGAGGAGGCAGTGAGGATGGGGAGGCTGTGAGGCTGGAGGAGGCTGTGAGGCTGGAGGAGGGTGTGAGGCTGGAGGAGGCTGTGAGGATGGGGAGGCTGTGAGGCTGGAGGAGGCTGTGAGGCTGTGAGGCTGGAGGAGGCTGTGAGGATGGGAGCTGTGAGGCTGTAGGAGGCTGTGAGATGGGGAGGCTGTGAGCTGAGAGGCTGGAGGAGGCTGTGAGGATGGGGAGGCTGTGAGGCTGGAGGAGACTGTGAGGCTGGAGGAGACTGGGCTGAGGAGGCAGTGAGGATGGAGGCTGTGAGGTGGAGGAGACATTTACTGTACTGAGCATGCTCAGTACAGTAAAAGGTCTCCAAACAGGAAGGCAGGGGTTAAAAAAAAAAAAAAAGTTAATGCTCACCTCTCCCCGAGCCCCCGCCGTCTCCTGCCGTCTTCCTCCAAGCTTTCGGTGGCTGCCGCAGGCTCCCAGTGTGTGCAGAGCTGTTCTAGTGCAGTTCAGGACCTGCGGTGATGTCACAGTCACGTGACAGCAGGTTACCATGGAGTAACCTGGTGTCACGTGACTGTGACATCACCACAGGTCCTTGAACTGCAGTAGAAGAGCTCTGCAGACACTCGGAGCCTGCGGCAGCCACCGGAAGCTTGGAGGAAGACGGCAGGAGACGGCGGGGGCTCGGGAGAGGTGAGCATTAACTTTTTTTATTTTTTTTTTTACAGTAGTGCGGGTTGCGGTCGATGCGCTCGTCATCACTGCACGCTTGCAGGCTGCGTCGGATGCCCATACTCGCAGTCCCGCAAAGCATGTTGGGATTCAGCTACAGTGCCCGAATTCCCAACTGCGGATTATATAAGTAGATGAGATATCGATGTACTCAGGGAAAATTGCCCAACAATTTTTAGGATCCATTTTATCCTGTTGCCCATGTGAAAATGAAAGAATTGAGGCTATAAGAACATTTTTGTTGGAAAAATTATAAGTCCATTTTTTCCTTCCACTTTGCTTTAGTTCCTGTGAAGCACCTAAAGGGTTAATAATCTTCTTGAATGCAGTTTTGAGTAGCTTGAGGGGTGCAGTTTTTGGAATGGTGTCACTTTTGGGTGTTTCTACATGACGCCCTCAAAGGGACTTCAAATGTGATGTGGTCACAAAAAAAAATGGTTTTGTAAATTTTGCTGGAAAAATGAAAAATTGCTGATGAACTTTGAACCCTTATAACTTCCGAACAAAATTTTTTTTTTTTTTCCAAAATTGTGCTGATGTAAAGTAGACATGTGGTAAATATTATTTATTAACTATTTTGGGTCACATAACTCTCTGGTTTAGCAGAATAAATATTCATAATTTGAAAATTGCAAAATTTTCAAAGTTTTTGCAAATTTTTGATTTTTTCACAAATAATCACAAAAACTATCAACCTAAATTTAATACTAACATGAAGCCCAATATGTCACGAAAAAACAATCTCAGAATCGCTAGGATCCGTTGAAGCGTTCCACAGATATTACCTCATAAAGGGACACTGGTCAGAATTGACAAAAATGGCCTGGTCATTAGGGTCAAAATAGGCCCGGGGGTGAAGGGGTTAATAGAGCGCACACACGTGGCAGATCTGCATGCGGAATTGCCTGCAGATCTGCACGTGGACTGGATGTCCATCCCGGACCTGCTATGACGGGCTGAACTTTGGAGCTCACCTGAGCTCCAGAGCGCATCGATCCCAGCATGACCGCGGGTCACACGGACTGTTCATGCTTTAGGTTGTACGTGTGATTATTGCTGGTCACCTGGGCTGGGGGCCCACTCATGATGTTTCGCCCCCCTTGTGTTAAACCCCTAGCTACGCCTCTGCTCCTTAGGGAATGTTTTGCAGCCTGCCTCTGTCCCCCACTGACCTCTGGAAGTGTATTTACTTCCTGGAGGCCGACAGTCACGAGGAAGGAGAGGAGAGGAGAGGAGAGAGGAGAAGAGAAGAGAAGAAGAAAAGAGAGGGAGAGAGAAGAGAGAGAAGACAAGTGAAGTCACTGAACTGGTTCACGGTTCAGGGGCTCATCATCAGCTTGGCTGCGCCTGCCCCACAGGCACAGCACAGCGCAGCGCGTTGGAGTGGATAAGAAGATTCAAGAACACATCGTTGGTCTACTCCTGCATCTGCCTCCTCCATTCTCAATTATGCAGTGTGACTAGGTCTAAATATGCTTCAGGCTGCAGCCCCGCACTTCCATGCAATGTCGGCCCTCACCTTGCATTTCATTAGTTCTAACTTTGCTGCTGGTTAATGGGGTTGTATCACACCATAGTGGCCTGGCTCCGCCTCTGGTCCAAGGCGGCCCCACCCCTGGAGCGCTGAGATAGGAATACCCTTTCAGTGTTTATTACAAAGGTAAGTAAGGGCTTGTGTAGCTGTTATTTTGCCGAAATATCTGTTTCTAGTAGTTTAATATAAACTGGGTGGCGTCAGACTGTTAACACCTAGTCATATTATGGATCTGTTGTTTATATGCGGTGCTTTAATCTTGCAGACAAAGTGCAAAGGTCGCACACGATTACTCACTATGTCAACATATCACCATCAGAGTGGCACTCAGAAGCGTAAAAAGAAGAGGGAAGAGGATCTGAAAGGTCAAAAAATTATTAAAATTAGTAGTTTCTTTTCAGCCCCTAAAGCTGTGGGTGAAAGCTCTAATACCCCTATGCCATCTGTTGTGGAAGATGCAAGTTTAGAAAGTTGTGATCCTATTGTTAATGTGGAAACCCAGGTGGAGGAGTTTGCCAGCACTAGCCAATCTGCTGTGGATGATCCTAACTTAGTAGATGAAGTTAGTAGTAGTGTATGCAAGAGTGATGTGAGCCTATTACAAGCCATCAACCCCACCTCAGATGAGCCAATGCATAGCAGTGAAACTGCAAGCACCTCTACCTGAAACATTTTAGATGCTGCTGTTACTGAGAAGTATGTAACTGATCGGGCTAATTATCCTGTTAACATTTTGATCCCACTATAAAAAGATTCATTATCTCCCAGGGTCCATGTAGGCCTTCTGGTCCTTTTCCCAGAGATCATTATACAAACAAAAGATGTTTTTCTGAAAAATATTTTGAAAGAATCACACAAACAGGACTTAAAATTCATGTCATGTGGCTGTGTTATTCCCCCAAACTCAATGCTGTGTATTGTGAACCATGCTGGTTGTTTGGGGGTCGGAAAAAGCAAGGTTTCGAACCAGCCTGGGCAAAAGGAATTAATAAATGGAAGAATTTAACATAAAAAATTCAGACCCATGAGAGCTCAAATGCCCACATTGAAGCATGTATGGTGTATGACCAGTGGAGGAAACAGGCACTATAGATGAGGAAAATGAGAAGCTAATCAGGCGAGAAAATAATTTTTGGAGGCAAGTTCTCCAAAGAATTATAAATGTGACATTCACTATGTCAATGACCAATTTACCATTTCGTGGCCATTGAGAGCATTTAGGTGAAATTAATAATGGGAATTTTCTCTCCATAATTCAGCTTCTTGCAGAGTATGATCCGGTTCTAAAAGAACTTGTTCAAATGCCCCAGAGATCAATAAAGTATCTGAGCCTAAAAATCCAAAATGAGATCATTCAAATCCTTTCCCAACAAGTACAGAAGGAAATAGTGTCCGATATTAAACAGGCACAATTTTACTCTGTCATCATGGATACTACACAGGACATTTCAAAAGTTGATCAGCTAAGCCAGGTTTTCCGCTAGTTCTTAGCAAGATGAGAACAGAAGAGCAACCAATGTGAAAATTAATTAAGTGTTTCTGGGTTTTCATGCTGTGAAAGATCTGAGTGCTGCGGGCATAGAAAATGACATCACTGGCTGTATAGAGAGCAAAGGCCTATCTTTAAAAAAGTGTCGTGGCCAGGGTAATGATGGAGCTGCCACAATGAGTGGCATATACTCGGGAGTGCAGGCCAGAAATTCTGAAAAAGAGCAGAATGCTCTTTATGTGCACTGTGCAGCACATAATCTTAATCTGGTACTGCAAGATTCAATGGCAAATATGAAAGAAATAGGAAATTTTTTTGACATTGTGTAGAATTTGTACACATTTTTTGGTGACAGTATAAGGCGGTGGGAAATTCTTTCCTCTTTTTCAACTACATCGAGCTTGACATTAAAGAAGTTGTGCCCCACTCGTTGGTCGTCACGCCATGACTCCCTCCTAGCCTTACGTTTCCGATTTATGGATGTATTGCAAGCACTGTCAAAGATCATGCTAACCTCTAAGAAAACAAAAGAAAGAGAAGAGGCATCGTCGTTAAAAAAAAAAATAGAATCATTTGAGTTCATATTTTTAGTTGTTGTTCAAACAAAGATTTTGGAAAATATTGATGCAGTTTCGAAAGTTTTGCAAACGAAAAACATTGATTTGTCAAAGGCATCCAAATTAATTAAAAATGTTACAGACAATTTAAATGAATACAGAAATCAGTTTGAGGAAGCAAAACAGACTGCAGGAATACTCGCCCAGCAGTGGGGCATAGCATCACAATTTGGAAAGAAACGAATCCCAAAAATCAAACATCATTTTGATGAGTTGGCAGTTGATGAGAGGTTAAGTGATGCCGAAAAACATTTTAAAGTTACAGTTTTTTTTCCATGTTTAGACATTATTACATCTCAGCTTCAAAACAGATTTAGGGGGCTTGATCAGATTCTAAATCGATTTGGCATAATTCAGCCTGAAATGCTTTTGTCTGCATCTGATGATGATCTTTTCAAAGCTGCAGCAAATCTGCAGGAAATTTACAATCAAGATTTAGCGCTTGATTTCCCTAGTCAACTGCTTAGTTTTCGCTCTGCATTAAGGGAAGAGATCCAAAAGTCCTCCTCTGTTAGTGACCTTGCCCACCTTGTTTTGGTAGACAACAATGCCCTTTCGTCCACACTGCCAGATGTGTGTGTAGCTTTTCTGCTATTCTTAACACTACCTGTTACAGTAGCCAGTGCTGAAAGATCTTTTTCTAAACTAAAATTAATAAAAAACTACTAGCAGAGTACCATGTTGGAGCAAAGACTTTCTGGCCATTCTAAGCATTGAAAATGAGAGGGCTAGGAAACTAGATGTAGACAGCATTGTGGACACTTTTGCTGAAGTCAAGGCACGCAGGCGTGTGCTGTAAGAAACAATGGTGTGGGTAAGTGTAAAGTTCTTTGGGAGTTGGGAAGGTTTTTGACTACTAACAGTTGAACAGTTTCAGTTTTTTGTTGAACTAACAAAGTTTTACTAACAAAGTTTCAAGTTAAAGTTCTATTGCATGTTTGGTTTTAAGTTACACTCCTGAAGGGAGTGGCACTTTGTACAATGTCAGGGGTTGACAAGATACAGTGAAACTACTATAGATGACATCGCAAAATTGTATTAAAAAGTAGTAATTTTAAGAAAGTGGCAAGCATGCATAATAGGTTATGGAATTTGTAGTCTGTCACAAGAAATCTGGTCTGTGCAAGAGGTATTTTTTTCAAACTGATGATCTGGAGAGTTTTCACTGTATATGTAACTCTTAACATTGTTAAAAGGTGACAGTAGCCATTGTTTAAAGCCTGTTGCTTTCAAATGTGGCAATATAGGGGGAAGCTGAAATCATGAGTAAACCAACACTTTGCTGATATCTAGCATAGCGGTATTGTTGGAGTAGGCAAGCTCATCTGCCAATGTCGCTACTAGGTAAAGCAAACAAGGTTTTTCCCCTTAGTTTGGTCTCTATTCTGATTAGGTGCCTAAATTATTGACCATTTAGTGGTCTTTACAGTGTCTTAAAGCATTAATATTGTGTTATTGTTACTATTCTTTTAGGTTGATTCAACCTTTTATAATTCTGTTGGAGTTCAAGTTTTGCTAATGTAAGTAAGGAATTTAAGTTTTAAAAGTAGAATTGTAACCGAAATTGCTACTCTATAAATGTATAAAACAAAACGGTACATATAGATTACTTTAAACTTCTTTCTTTGGCCTTTAGGTTCCCTCGTTTTGGCACTTAGAAATGTTATAAGTTGGAATATTCTTTTCAGATAAAAAGTTTCTGCTACAGTTTCAGGAGTTTTGTTGTCCATTAAGTTAAAAATAAGTTAGTATTTTAACTGAATATTATACTGTATTTTAGTTTACTTTGAGTACTTTGATGTTTCATAATTGACTCTTTTTGGTTTTAGGTTGAATTTATACATTTTAGAAGTTAGAACATGTAATCAATCACGAAAGTTTAGAAGTTTATCATCTCCTTGGTAGTACTTCAAGTTTCAGGTAAGTGTTTAATGATCTATTATGTCTTTGTATTTCCATAAGTAAGCAACATAAAATCTACAATTATGAGTGCTTAACTGATTTGATTGTCTTGACTGAGATTCAGGATTAGGAACAATTTTGTTACATTATTTCTAATTTTGGCACTTAATGAGACTCCTGTATGCATTATCGGTAAGGGTGTGTGTCTTGAAGGGGGCGTGTCATTGGGGGCGTGTCTTGGAGGGGGCCCCGTTCAAAAGTTTGCTATGGGGCCCTGACAGTCTAGTTACGCCCCTGGATGAAATCCCCTCAAACACAAATTGAGATTTTCTTGACTGGCTACAAAAAACATTTACAAGCTGTGATAAATGCAAAAGGGGGAGCTACTAGGTACTAACCATGCAGGGTGCCCATATTTTTGCATCGTCCATTTTCCTTTTTATGATTTTGAAAATGTAAAAGATGAAAATATTTTTTTAACTTGTTTGCCTAAATTACAAAGAATATGTGTCATTTGTAACCTTATGTCTTTTAAAAAAACATTTCATTTTCATTTTGCTTAACTGTTCACAATTAGGCTATGTTGACACATACACCGTTTTTGATTCGTATTTTTTTGCATCCGTTTTATGCAGTAAAATGCAGTGAACGGATCACTGAAATGGAAACCCAGCAAAGTCAATGGGTTTTCACTTTTTGCCATTCAGAAAGGGAATTTGTGATGTGATCCATTTTTTCCCTTGAAAAGTGACCCTTCCGTGCATGTTTGTTACTGTGGCGTATTCTCATCAGCCTTTCCCATAGGGAACCATTGTAAATGGAAAAAAAACAAAAAACGCAGCACCTAAAATGCAACAAAAACGGATCAGAAGCGTATGATCCGTTTTCTGGTGCATCTTTTTTAATAGCTGATCCAGTTTTGCAGCAGAAAAAGAGAGAAAAACGCACCAGAAAAAAACCAGAGCAAAAACATTGTGTGTGAATGTAGCCTTACAGTAATTTTGACCACGATTGCCCAAACTTTTGAATGCCACTGCCCTCTACTACTGTATCCTCACCCGCCCCTCGTCGACTGTGAGCCCTCACGGACAGGGTCCTCTCCCCTTCTGTACCTGTGTGACTTCATTGTCCATACTTATTGTACTTGTCTTTGTTTGCCCCTTCCACATGTAAAGCACCATGGAATCTAATGGAGCTATAATAATAAATAATAATATATTTAAAAATTACAGTTACACTTTAAAGGCTTGTTTCCAACTCAGTTGCACAAATCTGATAAGGGAATATTGGCATCAAAATGCCAGACGAATTACAGAAAATGCCTGAAGCCACTTTGGGTGGACAATACTTAGACAACAATATTCTCATTTAAGGCTTAAAGTTGCACTCTGAGGAAGTAAAAAAAAAGGTGTACTGTCCCTGCACTCATAAACTATAAAGCTGAGATGCCCATTGCAGTTCTATTATCTTAACCTTCGTCCGGCTGAGTAGGTACAATTGTAACTATTCCGTTTTAAAATTGCAATATCTTTTTTTTTCGAAAAGCCGTAGAGGGCTGAAATTTCATGACATCTCTGCAGTTTTGGTCCAGAATATATTGGCCAAATTTCAATAAAATATCTCCACCCCCTTCCGAGATAAGGGGTCGAGATATTTAATATAAAATTATGCAGCCTGACAAAGGTTAATAACACTTGTAATTCAGTATGACAGTAGCTGCTCCTCACGCCTCACTCCTTCCGCATGGCATGTTACATCATTTCATTGTAAAGCTCTGTGCTGAATCAGTCCGTCACCTGTAATAGCTGCTCCTCATCCCTTCTGTCTGGGACGCTACTTCATACATCATTATGAAGCTCCATGCTGTCAGTATCAGTCAGTCTCTAGGTGCCTCCACAGCCTGAGAAGAGGAGACATGGTCATGCCCACTCTGCATAAAAGCATCAGGAGTGACTGACACTCCCAGAATGGAGTTTTACAATTATGTGTGGAGTAACATCCTAAAGGGGTGAGGAGCAGCTACTGTCATATGGAATTAAGTGTTATAAAGATAATAGAACTGCCCTGGGCATCTCAGCTTTATAGTGTATGAATAAAGGGATAGTACAAAAATGTTTTTTTTTCTCCCCTGATTACCCCTTTTATCCCCCACAAGGAGGTATGGACTTTGCTGCACAAGCATTCCCAAATCAGGGTCAGCACAATACAGATTGGTAGAAGTAGTGTTGTTGTGGCTGTCATATTGCATAACCAAGGGCAGATCAATCAGAAAGCAACAAACCAGAAAACAAAACCTGGAATGTAGTCAGGAGAAAGCACAGAGTCATGGGTCCTGAGGAGCCATGATTTGCATAGACCAATTGAAGAGACTTAAGCCACCATTTTCTGTATACATAACAATGTATTTATTTGAAAGTACAACAGTTTTTTTTCTACCATTACTAGATTACAATCATGCCTCACACATCTGTACTTCCAATTTATAAGATTGCAGCCGAAAAGCACTCCACTTATGTGAGCAAATAAGCTGTCCGATTGCCCAATTATAATGCATTTGTTATGACTAGTACATTTTGTTCTTTATGGTATGCAGTCTGCTGAGATATACATAGATATAAGTTTTTGCAGTGCTTGTATGCTAACAATATTTTCATGTACTTGGTCTTCCTAGTTAGAATACAGGGCACAGCACAGCTCTGAAATGAGGCACCCTACCAGCAGGGATAGCTATGTGAATGAGCTTATGCCTAAACAAATATTCAATTAAGACATTTAAAAAAAAAAAAGTATTATTATAAAGTGAGCAGATTAGTGACTGAACAAGATCTACTTTAAAACTTTTTGAGTGGGAATTGAAATAAATAAAATTCTGTACCCATACTTCCCGGCATTGCCACTACTCTGCACTAGCTAATGTGTGCTCTGCCGGTTTTCAGGCATACACAATGTCTCATGACAGTTGCAAGGGAACCTGTCAGATAAAAATACACTATTATTCTGCAGATGTGTTTTTTTCTTGAGGTTAATATCATTCTGGAGTTGCTTGGCGCTGGCCACACTACCGAGAGGAAATTAACTTTATTCCTACCGGCAGCCTTGGACTTCATCATCGGGTGGCACCAACAGTGATTCATCACAGCTCTGAGCATAGTGAGTGGCTGTGTCCTGACTGACAGCCGGCTCTAATGCTAAGCCTTCAGTCAGTGCTGATGCAGTATAGCCACTTACTATGCCCAGACTAGTGACTGAAGCCCACCATAATAACTGAGACCCAAGGCTGCAGGGAGGAATAAAGTTAATTTCCTCTCAATGCTGGAAACAGGAGCAGCTTCACAATTCTATTAACCTGCAGATTAACCTATTTCTGAAGGTTAATTTTTTTTTTTTTTATTACCTTTAATGTCAATAAATGGTCACCTTATCACTTACACATGTGCTCAAAACATTTGATCATATAATGCACATTTGTATATGTGGCTCCCTTTAAGTCAGCTTCATGCTCAGACATTACTGTCCTTCTTAACTAGTGCAAAGAGGCCACAAAATTCTTTTACAACCCACAAAAATATATACACATTAGATAAAGTTATATATATATTTACATATTCAGTGTTTAATTAAGCTAAATTTACATTGTGTGGACTTGTCTTATACATTTACATTTCGGTGAGCTAGCTTCTTTTAGCCATTACTGATGATAATTAAGCCAAATATTGAAACTGCTCTGCTCATTAACAATGGCTAATGATAATTGTACATTAACACTGGTTGAGGACACCACCTCTGGTTCAGTGAACCTTATCTGTTCATTCACATTTTATGATGAGTAGGGTGATGGCGACTTTGCAATTAAAGCTCTTATATGATCCACTGATGCTATACTCTCTAAATCAGACTTCATGCTGCTACTGGATGATTCCACAGTAGATATGCCATATTCGTCTCATATCTCTTTCAAGCTCAGTATCAGATTCTGTGCAGACATTGTATGATGACGCTTTTTCAGGCGTATCGGAAGAACTCTGATATTCGAAGGACAACTTGTGTAAAATGTTGTCAATGCGATGAGTTGCTTGAGTTTCTTCACATTGAGTTATATTATGTATGTGCAGTCGCTGCTTGTAATCATGGGTTTAATATTTTCGAGTACTTTTATAACTATATGTTTTGAGTCTAGTTCTAGTCTTGAACTGCTACTGTTGACTCGTGCCAAAAAAGGTTAATATTTTCATTTTTCATATTACCTGGAAGGTGAGGCTTACATTTAAGAGCTATTGTATCAGCAAAAGCAGTGGTTTTGTCACTTACGGCTACAACTAATTGGTCACTGAGTGAGCTTTCTTTTTCTACAAAAAACTCATCCATTGAGTTGCTATGGTCCCTTTGACTATAAAGAAAACAAGAAACGCTTCTTAGTGGGTCTGGAGTAAAAGGGCTCTCTTCTGATTCTAATGACATGGTAGATTGCTTTTTGTATGTCAGGTTTGCATAGTACGGAACATCTTGTAGAAATTTGAAAAGTTTTGCAAGTATGATTTCAACTATGTCTTTGGCCACAAACTCAATATCAGATCTAGAAAATCCTAAGCTGGTTTCACAAAGATATGAAGACCCATTTGACTGACTTTTGTAAGATACCTGAGACCTGTCCTTCTTTAATTCCAGTACAGTATTTGTCTGAATCTTCTGTAGGACACATGCTACTTGTTGCATGATAGCTGACAATTCAGGTTTTGAGCTAGAAGAACTATCTACATTGTGTAATTCATGTGTTAAACTGGTATCACATGAAACATCGCTTGCATATAATTTCTGTGAAATATTTTTCACAATTTCAGTGCCTAGAGTATTTTTATCAATGCTGTATTTCACTCCTCCATACGTGAATCTTCTTTCTTGTTCTAACTTTCTTTGTATGAGTTCAGTTACTGAACTGGCCAAGTTCCTTGCACAGATATCAAGAGTTACACTAGATAGGGTAACGGTTGTCAGATTCTCAATGGTGTCCTTAATGATGACTTCTACTTTTTCTGAAATCTGCATTGCTTTATATTTAATAGCATTTTCTTTGATATCTTCTTTGTCACAAGATGTTACTTTGTTTAGTGCTTCCTTATGTTGGAATGTATACTTTAAAGACTGTAGAAGGACATCGTATATGTGATCAGCAATGTCAATATGAGAAAGTGGGAAAAAATTGTCATTAGCAAAATTGTCCTTAAATTGTTCATGTAGGTGTTCTTCGGCTTGGTAAACTATGCTGTCAGCTAACTTCTGAGCATACCTCTCAAGTCTTTTATCTGACAATATGTCTTTTTTTGTCTCGACTGGATAGATTGGTGGAAAAGAGTGAAAATTTTAGAAGTGACAATGCTCTTAAATTTTGTAAAAATAGGCTTTATTGGTTTGACACCATACATAAGATCCAGTATGTCTCTACTGAAGCTATCAGTTTGGTCATGCCATTTACAGGCATGCATAATGTCAGACAGGATTTTTAGGATATCCCTAGAAAGATCATAAACTTCTGCTTCAGTAAAAGGAGAACTGCTTGCACGCTGTAAGGTTTCTGAAAGTAGCTGTTGATGGAACTTACTCATCTGACTAGAATGGGTTAATTTAAGAGGTACACTTAAATCAATCAAGAGCTGTTTGAAGAGCATCATCATTACCTTCTTAACTTCACTTGTAATTTCTGGTGTAACCGATTCTTTTCTTTTGAGATGCATACAGAATTTTTGCACAATATTTCTTCTTATGTAGGTCTCTATATTCTGCACTATATGTGTATCCTGCAATGTGATACTTTCATCTGCAGAAAACCTGTAGTGCAAGCTTATCTCTTCTTCATCAAAGTCAAGCTGGTTGATGGATCTAGGCAGTAAAGACTGTCTAATGTCATTAGATATCTTGTCTAGTTTACTTCGAATAACACTAATAATTTCACGAGAAAGGTGTTTTGAATGACTGTACAGATTGGATTTTGGCATTGTGCTTTTTAGCTTTCTTTGTGGATGTTCTGCAGGACCATACGGTACATTCTGTTGGTCAGATATTTCTGAAAAATAGATTTCTTGGATATATTTTTGCTGGATGGATGAATGACTTTGACTGCAAGATTAATAAACCTTCTAAACTTTCCAAACACATCTCTGAGAACTAAGGTGCTTATTGTTTCAGAAAATAATTCAATATTCCTGATACATTAGATCCTTTGTATTTAAGTAAGGATGTATCTGCCTTAATTTTTGCTTTGCAGTACACATCATGTTTATGAGATCTTCTACAATTAACTTGGATAGCGCATCCATTTCCATTTGCAAGAAGCGAACACTGGTCTGGCAACATTTGGAAAGATCTGTCTCGAATCCGAGCAGTGTTGACTGGTTAGATGCACACTTCAGAGATTCTTCTATTGTTTCCATTATCTGTTTGAAGCTAATCTTAGGGTTGAAGAAGCGATGTCTAGTAGCTGTGACTTTTGTAAATTTGTAAGCCCAGTCTGGACATATACATTATGCAGGGCACAACTTCCATCAAAGCACTCATGTGAAGTTGACCACCATTCTCCTGAGCTTACACTGAACTGTTCATTGTGTAAATGGTCAAGCAAAGAATTATCAATATATGAGTTATAATTGTGTCATCTTTTGAAAGTTGATTTTGAGTTTGTTGCTTGGAAATTGAGTCTGCAATTACATCTAAAAGCCTAGATACAATACATTTTGTAAAACCCTCTAATTTTATGTGCATTTCTGGAATCAATTTCATTAGATCTGATTCAACTCTATCTCCTGCAGTTAGATACTTTTTAAACTTTAGCAGCAGGAAGCTTTCAATTTTTGCAGAAACTGTTTGATATATTTCCCTACAAATCATATTTTCTTCAGAGTGACATAAATCTGAAGGAGAGGCTACCTGGTGATCATCAGTTTTTTGCATGTCTTCTAGTGAAGAGAATATGGATTGAAAAGATTCCTTCCACTTCTCATATGAGGATGTTGCATATAGTATTTTTAGAATGTACTCTACCAGGTGATGGGAGAAAGACCTTATATCCGACGGTAACAACAATGCACTGCTTTCCTTTTGGTATTTGTTTGTAGGGTAAATAACATCTTTGTTAGGGAATTCTTGAAACGTCATATAGTGCTCAGGGATGGGGTATTTTAGATCCTTTAGTATTCTTATTAAGGTTCAGAAACAAGAATATCTATGACTTTGAGTAGATGATTACATTCACTATGAATTAGGTGGTCAGAGCTGAATATATTAAGAAGAATGCAATTGTCGTCCAATTCATCCTGGTCTTCTAGTGGTTGTGAAACGATGTTAACATTCTCAAGATATCCTCCGCAATGTCTATCAAGGTTGACTTTTTGCCAACCTGGTTTTATGCTGTCATGTTCATCTTCCAAACAGCTGGCCATACCTGGTACATTGATTTCTTCAATTACAGCTCTTAAATACCTGGTTCTCTGATTCTGGACCTATTAAGGATTCTTGGCTAAGATCTGACGCTTGAGACTTTGTTAATAGCAGAGTTCTGGAGTATTTTTTTAGGGGCCCTTTCTGAGATGGTATGTTGTTTTTTTCAAGATATTTGTACAACAGAAATTTTTCCTCATCAGAAATGATCATTTTATTTCTGTTTTCTTGCCTTCTGTTATAGTCAATGTCTGCACTAATAAGACTAAGCAGTGTTTTAGTAAGTTCTAGTATGGTTGCATGCATTTTATGTTCAGAATTGTCTATATTTATAGCCACATTTTCTAGTTCTCTTTTCAAAAGGATCTGACAATGTCCAGTTGGCGTGACTATGTCACATGATGATCTTGTTTCTAGTACACTATCAACAGATCTTGAAGATGTATGTTTCCGGGAAGCAATTCCTGCAGAGTCTGAATGGTGCTTAAAAGGCGCCTTGAGCATTGATCTGGAAAATGTTTCTAGCTTGCCAAGCACAAATTTTCCAATTTCTTCACTACTTTCCAATATGGATTCTGTAGCTATAGGAAGTGTTGCCTTATACATTTCTTCCTGACTATTAGCACAAGTAAAAAATTTGTACATCTTTTTGAATGAGCTTCTTTCTTCAAGTATGTCATCATATTGGATGCTAAACTTTTGCACAGCAATTTCATGCCATTTGCTTAAAGCATTTTCTACAATATCACTGGCTGCTGACATTACTTCAAGCCTAGAGATTAAATATTTGCATGGTGATCTCCCTCTTATATCATGTAACGTTTCTTTTGGCACTGTTTGTACTGGTGTGAATCCAATATGGTGTCCAGATGCTACAAGAGTTAACTTTCCAAAGGCTACTTCTACAGACTCTTCAGAAACCGATGATAAGAAGGCACGTTGGGCTTCAAATATATTTTGAAACATTGTGGAATAATTGTCATTAAAATGTAGCAGGTCACATACTGGGAGCTCAGATTTTTGTGTCTCTTTTGATGTATCTAGTCTTGAAGCTGTTTCCTCATTAGAAGGATATGAACTCAAATCAGTATCTGGAATGGGATAGGCTATAGCTGTTAGATCACCAGGAAGGTCTCTTGCTGATAGCAGATCAGATTTTAATGATAAACTATTGGGCCTTTTCCCAGTCATGGAAGTTGGGTGGGTGTCGAATTTTCTTGAAATAGTTTTTTTCTTATCGTCTTTTCTGGTAGAATCGGTAGATGACTGCAAGGTGCTTTTATCTTTTAAATCGTAAAATATTTCTGACACTGCCTTTTTCTTTTCCTACAAAAAAAAGAAAAATTATAATTGCACATAGCACTATATAAAGTTGGTATAGTTGTGAAACACACCTTTTTGACTTTTTATATATTTCCCAAATGCATATAATATTATTAAATTAAAATACTTTACTTGCAAATAGTCATAATTAAAAATCTATTATTATTTTGTGCTCACAGTCTTGATGATGAACTATTTGATTCCATGGTAACATTTCCTATTTTTTACAAACATACTTTATATTCGACAAAACCCAAAAGAAAATCTGGTGCCACAATCTTCCATAAAGGCAATGTTTCTTTATTTAAGCAATCATGTCATCCATACAAAAAACATGTTCCAAGTAGATCCCAAACAGGCCCTAGCCTTATGCATTTTGAAAAACATGTTCCCTAGTCATAGGCTTGTATCAAGAACACATAACCCCCCTATAAATAATGACATGAAACCCACACAACATGTGCACAAAATAGTGTAATCAACCAATAGGTTAACTCTTAGTTGTCCTGGACGATTCTCATCACATTTCATTCATGTAAAGTCCATATTCTAGAAAGTGAAACCTAACCAAACTATGAGGGTAATTATACATGTATTAATTCCTAAAAAAATTAAAGATAATATTTCCCCTCAAATGTACAGTGTACAAGAGTAATATTTTATACAATATAACTTTATATACAGAAAAGACAACCCTGGTGTATGATCACATGTGTTGCTCCATTAACTAATGAATAATATACACAATGAAGGGATAGTGATACATAAGAATCTGTCACACTTGGGAGGTGAGGGAATCAGGTAACTTGATGGTGGGATGGGCAAAGGGGGTCAGGAGAGCCTAATCTGACCCTGATGCAGGGGTCCCTGGCTCTCCCTGATCTCGGAGATACCTCTGATGGTGAGGAGTTCCAAGCCGCCCTATACTCCTGATTAGCCCTAGGCTAAGGGCCCCTATCGCCACCCAAGGGTCAGGGATCACAGCTTCTCCCATGGCAATAGAACTCCAGGAGAGGTTTCAACACAGCAGCAAGACTTCTCAGCTCAATGACCAAGAGCCAACTAACTCTATAAACGGTGTCTAAAAGAGGAGAGGGAAAGCTATTTAAAGCCAGGGGGAGGGGATTCCAGGTGAGTCCCACTTCAACCACTCAACCAGTAGCTGAACATAATAGTGAATGCAGCTCTGAAGCACAACACGGAGTCAGGACCTTTACATCAATCCCTCATGCAGCCCTTAAAGGAAAACAACACATACAGCAGCATCCAGCGCTGTCAGAGCAAACTAAGCGCGTGACAGAATCGTGTTCAAGCCTGGAATTATTTGAGCTGAAATCAGCAAAACTAATCATTAGTTTCAGTCTTCCAAGATTAAATCTGAAATGGTGGAGCAATACACGAAACATCAGAGAGGAATTGTATGCATACAAATAAAGAACACTTTTGTTATTTGGAAAAATTACAAAATACAAAAAACTCTTCTCATTTGTAAAAAATATATAAACTACACTGACACAAGCGAACCAACACCATGATGATGTTTTATCTAATACACAAATGTTTATGTTTGGAAAACTCGGCCAATTAGTAGACCACCTGATAGTGAATATCACACAAAATCCTTTTTGAAGTTTAATCCCAAAGGATACCCAACATCCAGAGCAAGTATCCAAAACATCTCTTTATTCTGTATGGCTCGTTACAAATCCCCACCTTTCTGACTCTTTCTATTCCCTTACCTATTATGGTGGGTTTACACACACCAACCTATCTGTCCAACTTATGACCAACTTGCTGGTTGCTGTGAAATCATGGACACATTGTTCCATTTGTACACAGCCACAAAATGGAGCAATGTTCCATGATTTCACTGCAACCAGCAAGTTGGTCAGATGTTGGACAGATAAGTTGGTGTGTGTAAACCCACCATATAAGAAGCAATGTTACCACCATGTACATTGCATAAATGTCTGAACAGGCCAGATGCAGAACTCCATCCAGGAAATGAGGCAGGGTCCACCGCAGAAATGTGCCCCACCAACCTCTCTTTAAGGTACAGGTAGTACAACCCACATAGTTTCTTGAATTCACGCTAAAACTAAGTAAACTATCTGCGTGATATTGCAGTTAATGTATGTTTTTATTATAAACGATTTTTTTGTGTTGGTATTAACAAAATGGTCTGTTCTGTCAATGCATGCATAGAAATTGTATTTTTTTATCCCATACCTATTGATCCATTGTATCTGAGCCAAGTAAGGCCCTTTCACATCAGCGGTATTAGAAAAATGTAGCAGTTGCGATGAAAAAAAACGCATCTGCTGCATTTACCGCATAACGGCCGCACTTGCGGCAAGCCCCATGCATTATCTATGGGGCTTGCGGTAAGTGTGCGGCAGGTGCGGCAAGTGCGGTTTCAGCACTCGCGGCAGATGCAGTCCGCGAAAAAAACACGGCTGACCGCGGTTGTTTCGCGATCCACATCTGCAGCAAGTGCCGAAACCGCAACTATACCACACTTGCAGCACCTGCCGCAAGCCCCATAGACATTGCATGGGGCTTGCCGCAGGTGAACCGCAAGTGTGACGGTTGGGCAGCAGATGCGTTTTTTTTACCACAACTGCCGCATTTTTCTAATACCGCTGATGTGAAAGGGGCGTAAGTTGTACTATCTCATTCCAATATAAGCTTGGGGACACTATACTACCTAAGTCACTAGACTTTCTAGCTACAGATTGCTAAAAAATCCTTCGTAATATGTTATCCTGGTACAGGATTAGTGAAGGTTTATCCAGTGAAGGTTTATAGTGTCCCCAGTGAGGTTTTTAAAATCTATACTGGAAGGGGTGGAGAAAGTGGGTGGAGTCTATCCACCTTTATGGGGAAATGGGGGATCTTATTGATTTTTTGGGAGGATTTTTTAGTCATGTGACAAGAACATATTTTTTTCTTTTGTTCCTGACCAATGCATGTGTCCTCTTCATCATCCATGACTTATAACCCCGGTCCAGTAAACGCTGTTTAATGATTTTACCTTCTCTCATGTGAACAATTATGCTTCGCCCGAGTGAGCACACCAACAGGAAAATTGTTCACCACATAAGAAGGATGACAACTGTTTGCTTATGGAATTCCCACAGATAGGTTTTTCTGAACAATTTGGAAACAATTTCATCTGTATTTTCATCTATCATCCAAATATTGTACAGAAACCCCATGTACCTCCATGGTGAATTTCAGATTGAGATCATTCTGATTTAGGTACCCCAGGAAGGCTTGAAGTGTAGTATTCAGACCCAAATCAGGATCAAATTATCGATGAATCTCCCATACCACCTGATACAACACCAGAAAGTATTTGTCTCAACATGAATGTAGCTTCTTTCCCACACCTCCATGTATAGGTTTGTCGATGAGGGGAAAAATTATGCCCCATCAGACAACCTCACAATTGGAGGTTGTATACATCATCAAATCTAGGGCTACGTTCACACATTGCGTATCTTGCCGCGTTTTTTTACGCGCGCTTTTCAAAATACGCAATGTGCCTTTTGTCTGCCTGCAAAGTGAATGGGAAATTCACTTTGCAGTGCAGACATTGCGTAAAAATACACACTGCGTTTTCCGGGAGAAAGCGCAGCTCCGTAAACAATTGATATGTCAATTGTTTACGCAGCTACTTCTGCGTATTCTCCCAGAGGGGAGGAAGAATCCTGCTTCCTCCTCCCCTCTTTGACAGCTGTGGCCGCCCATTAGATTTCACAGTGTATATTAATACACTGTGAAATCTAAATTAAACAGAGGCAAATGTATGTAAAATAAAAAAGAATGAATACTTCACCTGTCCGACGCCTTCTGCCGCTATCTGGTGTCCGATTCCAAGTGAGAGGTGTACTGACAGGACCTGTGGTGATGTCAGAGGGGCGTTCCCGGGCACTCGCGGTCATGTGATACATATCACATGACCGCGAACAGCCAATCAGCGCTGGGAATGCCCCCGGGAACGCCCCCCCTTTGATGTCACCACAGGTCTTCTCAGTACACCTCTCACTTGGAACCGGAGAGCGGCAGAAGGCACCAGACAACGGGAGAAGGCACCGGACAGGTGAAGCATTCATTCTTTTTTATTTTACATACACTTGCCTCTGTTTAATTTAGATTTCACAGTGTATATTAATATTAATACACTGTGAAATCTAATGGGGCTGTCACAGAGGGGAGGAGGAAGCAGGATTCTTCCTCCCCTCTGTGACATCACTGCGCTTTCTGGAGTAAAGAAAGCGCAATGTGTGAAAGCCCCTGCGTATTTTGTTGCGCTTTTTTGCGCGGCCAAAAAACGCGGCAAAAAGCGCGCGCAAAAAAGCGCAGCAAAATACGCAAATGTGTGAACGCAGCCTAAAAATGTTTTTTCTTAATAGATGATTGACTGCCATGAGAATGAAGCGAGTAGTATCAATATCATACAATCTGGACCGGTTAAGTGTAGCAGATAAAGCTTCTAAAGCCTTGACATGGGGAAAGCAAGAATACAGTGACATAATGTTACAGGTAATCCAATCAGAGTTACTCTGCCATTTGATCTTTTGCAGACTATATAAAAGATGTTTTGTTTCTTTAACACATCTGACTATGCTCTCCACCAAAGGCTGCAACCTATTATCCACCCATTCTGACAGTCTCTCGTGAAGGGAATCAACACCTGCCACAATTGGCCAAAGAGTGGGAGAAATCACTGTTTGAGTCTTGGGGAGAGCATGGAAGATGAGGCAAATAGATTCTCACATCCAGATGTTTTACCATCTTACTATCAAGGACATCCAGGGCCAGACCTTCATTCAGCAAATGTCTCAACTCAGTCTGGAAATGTGTGATTGGATTGCCAAGCAAGCGGACATAAATCTCATGGTCATTCACATTTCTATAAATGAAGATTTAATATGGTCACAGAGCCCCCTTGTCCGGCAGTCTAATCACTATATTTCGGTTGTCATCTAGTACTTTTAAAGTGTTTCTTTGTATCGAGGTCAAGATTACCTACAAAATGGCATTCAGTACACAACAAATTATTTTTAATTCTTTTTCCAGTACACTATTGAAAATATTCATTATTGGTGCCCTAGATGAAACTGGGTAATATAATGGATTTGGTATACGTGCTAGGGTAGTGTTCACCTTTACTTCTCTCCCCAACCCATTATTCAAATCCAAGAGAGTTTTAGTTGCAATTGGTTCATTTAATTCCAAACATAAAGGAATGTCATCCTTAATATATTTATCTTCAGAAATTATGTCATCATTTGTCAAAAGAGCGTCATTATGAAAAAAATGTCTCTTGACCTTAAGAGTCTGAAACAAATCTCGGCTACAGGTGGAGACAAAATGGAGGCCCTTTCTTAGGACGTCTTCTTGTCTTCTTGGGTGGTAGAGATGAAACTGGCTGACAGGTTTACCACCGTGAAGTCCTGTTCACTATTCCTCATTTGTGATACAGGGTCACATATCTGTGGTTCCAACCACCTGCCATGTCTCCTCTTTCGGCCCCCTGCTTTTTTATGGAATGCAGCAGGTATCACCAGGGCCGTATCAATGATGAGGCAATAAGAGTGGTCTGATTCAGGCAGTGCCACCTGCTGGTGAAGGAGGGGGCGGCATCTGCAGGGGGTGCTCATGTTCTCCTGCATGGCGCGGGAAGAAGTGAGAGCCGGCAAAGATCTGAGAGCAGCCTCATGTGCTGAGATACCAAAGATAAGCAACTCCAGGTCACAAGGTGACAGATCTACTGCTGGCCAGGGAGTGAGGGGGCTGGGACCCAGGAGCTGTGAGCATGTGAAGCTGCACATGTACAACCAGCACAGAGGACTGTGTGAGGTATCTGTATAATCTGTGAGTGAGCTGTGTGTGAGATTTGTGTGAGCTGTGTGTGAGATTTGTGTGAGCTGTGTGTGTGTGTTGTGTGAGAGTTGCATGTCTGTGTGTGAATTGTATGTGTGAGCTGTGTGTGTGTGTTGTGTGAGTTGCATGTGTGTGCGAGCTGTGTCTGAGTGTGAGCTGTGTGTGAGTTGCGTGTCTGCGTAAGTTGCGTGTCTGTGTGTGAGCTGTGTGTGAATTGTATGTGTGAGCGGTGTGTGTGTGTGTTGTGTGAGTTGCATGTGTGTGCGAGCTGTGTCTGAGTGTGAGCTGTGTCTGAGTGTGAGCTGTGTGTGAGTTGCATGTCTGTGTGTGAACTGTGTGTGTGTTGTGTCTGAGTGTGAGCTGTGTCTGAGTGTGAGCTGTGTCTGAGTGTGAGCTGTGTGTGAGTTGCGTGTCTGTGTGAGTTGCGTGTCTGTGTGTGAGCTGTGCGTGAGTTGTGTGTGTGAACTGTGTGTGTGTTGTGTCTGTGTGTGAGCTGTGTGTGAGTTGTGTGTGTGAACTGTGTGTGTGTTGTGTCTGTGTGTGAGTTGTGTGTCTGTGTGTGGGAGTTGTGTGTGTGAGCTGCGTGTCTGTGTGTGAGTTGTGTGTGGGAGCTGTGTATGAGTTGCCTGTCTGTGTGTGACCTTTGTGTCTGTGAGCTTTGTATATGTGTGTGTGTTTAGATATCTTTTGAGTGAAGTGTGTGTATATACACTTCTGCAGCATCCATATGCTGTGTATATGATGTGTACCTGCTGAGCATCTGTTATATAACTAAGACATGTATGATGTGTGTGCTTGTGTGAGTATATGATATGTATGTAATGAACATGTGTTGTCCAGTATATGTGTGCTGTATATATAGTATAATTTAACCCCTTCACTACCTTTTGAAGTACATATACGTCAAAGCTTGTATTCCTGCCTTAGATACCGGCTCACATACTCAGCACGCTTCAGGTTGCAGGACTGTGTCTGCCTACAGGACCACCGCTCTGCCAGCCATTGTGTGTCTGTATGGTTGAGCCAATGGTGCCATTGCCATTAATGACCCTTGTTCTAGATTTGTCTGTGTGGTTCTTGTATGTGTGTAATGGCGCTGACATACATGTGTTTGAACAACTTTTTTTCTATTTCTCTAAATTAAAATATCCACTATTGTCCTCATTTGATTTTACAGGGTAAATATAAATCTGTGCAAACTAGATTTATTTCTACCAATTGAAAAAAGACTTACTGAGGGGGGCGCCATTTTGCAGTTCGCCTCAGGCAGCACAGAGGCTAGGTTCACCCCTGGATATCACTCAGGCGAAGTGTAATTGTGCACATGATAAGGAATACATGAGCGAAAGTAAAATCATTCAACAACATTTACTGGACCAGGGTTATAAGTCATGGAAGATGAAGCGGGCACATTCAGTGGTCAGCAACAAAAGTAGAAAGATCTTATTGTCATATGACTCTAATAAAAATTCCCCCCCAAAAAATCAATAAAATTCCCTATAAAGGTGGATGGAATCCCCCCACTTTTTCCACCCCTTTCAGTATAGATTTTAAAAACATCACTGGTCTAATGGGAAACATTTACCGATCCTGTACCAGGATGACATTGCGATTGTTAGCGAGAAAGTCCAGGTACATAGGTAGTATAGTGTCCCCAAGCTTATTTCAGAGTGAGCTAGTACAATCTATTTGGCTTAGATACAATGTATCATATAGGTGAGGGGACAATTGCAACTTATGTGCATACATTGACAGAACAGACCAATTTGTTAACACCAACACAAACAAATCGTTTACAATAAAAGCTTACATTAAGTACAATACCACACATGTAGTTTACTTAGTATTTCCTGCAATTCATGCATGAAGCTATGTGGGTTGTACTGTCCATACCCTTAAGAACTGTTTGGTGGAGCACATTTCTACATCAGACACTGTTTCTTCTTCTGGATGCAGTTCTGTGTCTGGCCTGTTCAGACATTTCAGTGATGTACATGTACATTGCCTCTTTAAGAATTAAGGGAATAAAAAGAGTTAGTAAGCCGCCTAAACGTGGGAATTGGGAACGAGCTGTACGTAATAGAGAGGCTTTTTGGATACTTGCTCTGAATGCTTGTTATTCCTTGGGATTAAACTTCAACAATTATTTGATGTATTTCTATTAATGTTGTAATGTTCATTGTGAGGTGGTCTACTAATTGGTGTACACGGCCCATCTTTCCAAAAATAAACATTTGTGTATTAGATGCAACATTATTATGGTGTTGGTTCTCCTATGTCTGTGCAATTTATATTTTTTTTGCAAATGACAAGAGGTTTTTGTATTTTGTCATTTTTGCAAATAACAAGTGTTCTATATTTGTATGTATATACCGTATATACTCGTGTATAAGCCGACCCGTGTATAAGCCGACCCCCCTACTTTTGCCCCCAAAACCTGGGAAAATCTATTGACTCGCGTATAAGCCGAGGGTGGACCCCAGCACAGGTATACAGCCCCCAGCAGTGGTATACAGGCCCCAGCAGTATGATATACAGCAGCCCCCAGTGGTATATACAGCAGCCCCAGTGGTATTGCAGCCCCTATATACAGCAGCCCCAGTGGTATTGCAGCCCCAGTGGTGTATACAGCAGCCCCTATATACAGCAGCCCCAGTGGTATTGCAGCCCCAGTGGTATTGCAGCCCCTATATACAGCAGCCCCAGTGGTATTGCAGCCCCAGTGGTATTGCAGCCCCTATATACAGCAGCCCCAGTGGTATTGCAGCCCCAGTGGTGTATACAGCAGCCCTATATACAGCAGCCCCAGTGGTATTGCAGCCCCAGTGGTATTGCAGCCCCTATATACAGCAGCCCCAGTGGTATTGCAGCCCCAGTGGTATTGCAGCCCCTATATACAGCAGCCCCAGTGGTATTGCAGCCCCAGTGGTGTATACAGCAGCCCCTATATACAGCAGCCCCAGTGGTATTGCAGCCCCAGTGGTATTGCAGCCCCTATATACAGCAGCCCCAGTGGTATTGCAGCCCCAGTGGTGTATACAGCAGCCCCTATATACAGCAGCCCCAGTGGTATTGCAGCCCCAGTGGTATTGCAGCCCCTGTATACAGCAGCCCCAGTGGTATTGCAGCCCCAGTGGTGTATACAGCAGCCCCTATATACAGCAGCCCCAGTGGTATTGCAGCCCCAGTGGTATTGCAGCCCCTATATACAGCAGCCCCAGTGGTATTGCAGCCCCAGTGGTATTGCAGCCCCTATATACAGCAGCCCCAGTGGTATTGCAGCCCCAGTGGTAGTATACAGCCCCTGTATACAGCAGCCCCAGTGGTATTGCAGCCCCTATATACAGCAGCCCCAGTGGTATTGCAACCCCAGTGGTATTGCAGCCCCTATATACAGCAGCCCCAGTGGTATTGCAGCCCCAGTGGTATTGCAGCCCCTATATACAGCAGCCCCAGTGGTATTGCAGCCCCAGTGGTAGTATACAGCCCCTGTATACAGCAGCCCCAGTGGTATTGCAGCCCCTATATACAGCAGCCCCAGTGGTATTGCAGCCCCAGTGGTAGTATACAGCCCCTGTATACAGCAGCCCCAGTGGTATTGCAGCCCCAGTGGTACTGCAGCCCCTATATACAGCAGCCCCAGTGGTATTGCAGCCCCAGTGGTAGTATACAGCCCCTGTATACAGCAGCCCCAGTGGTATTGCAGCCCCAGTGGTACTGTAGCCCCTATATACAGCAGCCCCAGTGGTATTGCAGCCCCAGTGGTATTGCAGCCCCAGTGTAGTATCCAGCAGCCCCAGTAGTAATAAACAGCCCCCCCTCCTTATCACGTCCCCCCCAGGCTGCGGCAGCTGTCAAAATAACAAACACTTTATACATCACCTTCCGACGCAGCTCTCCGCTCCTCCGGTCCTCTGCCCTCCGCTCGCCGGCTTCTTCTTCCTTGATGTGCCGACTTCTGTGACCGCGCGCAGGAAATGACGTCATCTCCTGCGCCCGTCACATGACACCGGCACAACAAGGAAGAAGAAGCCGGCGAGCGGAGGGCAGAGGACCGGAGGAGCGGAGAGCTGCGTCGGAAGGTGATGTATAAAGTGTTTGTTATTTTGACAGCTGCCGCAGCCTGGGGGGACGTGATAAGGAGGGGGGGCTGTTTATTACTACCGGGGGACCCATATTAAGGAGGGGGGGCTGTGCAGTGCAATATGCACGGCACCCCCCCGCCGCTGATGGACGGGGGGATGCCGTGCATATTCATTGCACTAATGAGGCGGCCCCACGTGACCGCATGCGGTCACCGCGGCCCCCTCCTGCCTCCTCCAGCCCCCGGTCACAGCCCCCCCCCCCCACAGCATACCGTATGACCCGTGTATAAGCCGAGGGGGGACTTTTCAGCCCAATTTTTGGGCTGAAAAACTCGGCTTATACACGAGTATATACGGTAATTCATCTTTGATGTTTTGTGCTTTGCTTCACCATTTCAGATTTAATCTTGGAAGAATGAAAATAATAACTAGTTTTGCTGATTCCAGCTCAAATAATTGCAGGTTTGAACATGATCCTTATTTATCACTATTCATTTATTGGTTATATTATTCATGACTTAATAGAACAACACATGTGATCATACACCAGAGATGTCTTTTCTGTATATTAAGTTATATTATATAAAATATGACTCTTGCACACTGTACATATGAGAGGAAATATTATATTCAATTTTTTTTAGGAATTAGTACATGGATAATTTTACCCTCATAGTATGGTTAAGTTTCACTTTCTAGAATATGGACTTTCCTTGAATGAATTGTCATGAGATCCTTTTTGACAACTGAGGGTTAACCAATCGGTTGATTACATTATTACGTGGACATGTTGTATAGGTTTTATGTCATTTATAGGGGGGGTTTTATGTTCATTTGATACAATCCTATGACAAAGGAGTGTGTTTTCAGAAAAGCATAAGGCAAGGACCTGTTTGGGGTCTACTTGGAAGATGTTTTTATTATGGATGACTTGATTGCTTAAATGAAGAAACATTCCTTCTATGGAACATTGTGGCACCAGATTTCCTTTTGTGTTTTCAAGTATGTAAGTGGATGCCAGCCACATTGCCGGTGCTTGTGGATCTGGAGACGTTTATTAGAGAACTGCAGAAAATACCTATCCCTCTTTCCTATGACTTTTTTACATTTAGCAGGTTATCAATAATTAAGGGACAGATGATGTTTTGTTTTGTTTTACCTTTAATAGTTTAAGTTTCTGGGGCCGTTCCTTCCTCATTTGTGAAAGAAGTCGTAGGTCATTTTTTTGCCAGTTCTAGAAAATGTTAAATAATCCATGAAAATGATTAAAAGATTAATTACTTTGTATTTGTGCTTTAAGTAACTGATTCTAATTAATATCACTATTCACAAAAGGCAATAATGCTGCCATTTTTAATACATCATGAGTATTACTGCATGTAATGGAATAGAGTTTTCATCTTAATTCCTAACTTCACTTATAATGTTACAATATTACACTAATCAAATATAAAAGTCATATCTTGCCATCACAATGACAGGAATTGTAAAAGCTAAGATATAGGAAGGTATTTGGTGCCAAGAATCTAATAATAACGGTCACGTGGTCTGACTGTGACCGGGCCCATGTAGGAGGGGGCCTGGCCGACGAATACAATACTAAATTGGATGTACATCCTTCGATGCACTTACTGTTGAAAACTATTGTGGAGCAGGGAGTCACTGGCTGCAGGCCCCACATTTCCTATACAACCTCAAACCTATCATGGGCCTGCAGCTGCAGAGTACATTGCTATCACATCACAGGTGGCACAATGTCACTGCTTTGCACTGCCTATGCAGAAAAAAGGATTGAGGACCGAGCTACTTTCATGGCAGTGGGAGCAGGTCAGAGATTTGGTTGTTTGTTTTTCATATGGTAGTAGCGTTGGGAGCACTGTGGGGCAGGTCACTACAGCATAATGTAGATTCTTGGACAAAGTGCTTCGGTGTCCGCGCTGCTGCTCCGAGACCAAAGAACCACAGACACGGGAATGTCTGGTACAGCTACAGCCTTTATTTTCCGACGCGTTTCAGAGCCTACTCCCGAGCTCCTTCCTCAGGGATGTTCCAAGAAACTACATCACGACCACGGTCACCGTTGAGAGTGCGGTCCCTGCAGCAGCTGCCTGTACGCTATTCTACCAGTTGTGGGTTTCACAACTGACAAAGGTGAGCAATTCCACATCGATAAGTGAAAGTGTGTTATTGAGATAAGACCCTATATGCTCATTCTTTCTTTCACAGACTACGGCATAATGGGAGCCATACTTACAGATGAGGGCCAGGTAAAGGGACATTATTACTGCATGTGGGCCACATAAAATATTGTTGCATGGGAGTCATATAAGGGAACAGTATTAACCACTTCACAACCAAGGACATAGAGATAACTCCTTGACTGCGTTCCCTACCTTTGATGCAAGCTCATGCTGTGAGCCCGCATCATTCCCTACACAAAATACTCAAGAAAAAATGAGTTTTAATTATGGCTCACTAGAAGTATGCTTATATCCGACTAGTAACTGAAACTACAGAATAGACTCAGACTAATACGTAATGCAAAAAAAGTGAAAAGATTTTATTGTCGCAAAGTCTACAACTGTGAATGGTAAAAGAATCGGTAGGACACAACAGTAGTTTACAAATTGTAGGAGGACAGGTTAGAGGAAAGGAAGGAAGACAGAAAGATGATTAATGGAGGAGGGAGGACAAGATAATGTGGGAGTTTTAATGAGTGATGCTCAAAGAGACTAAATCGGGGCCATATACCCCCTGATGAAATGCCATTGCCAGGCACGTAACATGTTGGGGTGACCCTAGGATCTCGGAGGACTGTGGATACAGTAGTTATGCGTGAGTGCTCATTTGTGGTTTTTATTTACCATTGCAAGTATATGGTGGATCTGACAGCCTTTGCAAGGGTGGATTTTGTGTGGTAATCTACACTCATTTACTGGTTTTATAGACCTCCCTGCAATACAGCTTGTCTTTGTTCCCCATCACTCCTTGTATATGGCCCTGATTTAGTCTCTTTGAGTCTCACTCATTAAAACTTCCACATTACGTTGTCCTCCTTCCTCCATGGGTCATCTTTCTGTCTTCCTTCCTTTCCTCTAACCTGCCCTACAATTTTTAAACTACTGTTGTGTCCTACCGATGCATTTACTATTCACAGTTGTAGACTTTGTGACAATAAAATCTTTTCACATTTTTGCATTACATATTAGTCTGAGTCTATTCTGTGGTTTTAGTAACTATTCAGATATAGGGATACTCCTAATGAGCCATAATTAAAACTCATTTTTTCTTGAGTATCATGTATTGCATATATGGGTTTTGGTGATTTAAGAAATGGATCAATATAGTTCTCTAATGTATGCATTAATATTCCCTACAAAAGTCAGATGATCTGATCAGCTGACATGTGCAGCTAGCAGAGCACTGTTAACCATTTAGATTATTCTGACAATCACTGACAGAGCAATCTAAAGCACCGTAGTGGGAATCCCGCTATTCCCCACTGGCATCAGCGTACCTCTGATGCTAACACAGGGCCTCAATGCATTGTCATGACACTGTGGGGATGACCCCAGATGCTGTCCTAACTCACTTCCAGTCAGCAATGCTTCAGCAGCGTCACTGACAGAATGTGATCATTTGTGCTGTGCAGAGGGATGCAGAAGCATCCCTCTGCACTGCACAAGCGATCAGACACTGAAGTGTTGAGGTGTCCTAGAGGGCCAAGTAAATTAAAGAAGAACTGGTAAAAAAAAAGTTTTTTTCAAAATATGAAAAATAGTTAAAAATATTGCCCTTCTGCCCCACTGAAAATAAAACTATTAAAAAAAACAAAAAAAAAACACATAATCGGTATTGCCGCATTCAGAAATGCTCAATCTATCAAAACATAAAATCAGTTAATCAGATCTGGAAACTACGTAATGGATAAAAGTAAAACCGCCAAAATTACGTTTTTTTTTTGGTCGCCTCAACATTGCAATAACAGGCAAACCAATGAATCTACCCAGAAATTGTATCATTAAAAATGTCAGCTGAAGCTGCAAAAAATAAGCCATCACACAGTATCAGATACAGAAAATTGAGAACGCTGCGAATCGTGGAAAATGGCGCAAAAGTGCAATTCTTTTTCTTTCAAAACTTCAGGATGTTTTTCCACCACTTACATAAAAGTAAAGAAGATATAAACAGCACTCAGGAGTAGGAGTCTTCTGTGCCTGAGTAGGGTTCCAGTCCTTGATAGTATAAATATAATAAACTCGACACTCAAGAAGGAATATGGTGAATATATTGGTCTTTTGTATTGATGAAAATCAGCATTCCACAAGTGATCCTGTCACTATATGCTCCAGGCTCTTTTGACTCTCCAATCCGCTGACATTTGCTTTCCAGACTTACGGTATTGTGTCTTATAGCAAGATACCCTTCTGGCTTTGTTATCCATATTGCCTCTACTTATAACACAGCAATTTTCTGATGGAGATCTGTTGACCAAAATGTTAGTTTGCTAAAAAATTTCAGATTTTTATCAATATGTTCACCATATTCCTTTTTGAGTGCTGAGTTTATTATATATTTATAGAAAAGTAAAAAAAAGTATACATGTTTGGTATCTATGAACTCATACCCACCTGAGGCATCATACTGACATGTCACATTTATCATATAGTGAACACGATGAATAAAAAACAATTATGTAATTCAACTTTCTTTTGCAATGTCACCACACTTGGAATTTTTTTCCAATTTTTGAAGCACACTATATATTAAAATAAATTATGTCATTCAAAAGTAACAACTCGTCTCACTAAAAACAAGCCCTCACATGTATATATTGATGTAAATATAAAAAAGTTATGCCTCTTGGAATAAGGGAGGGAAAAATGGAAAACAAAAACCACCCAGGGGTGAAGGGGTTAATCTATGAGGGCGACACCACAAAAGGCTATATTGGGTTATATGTGGTCATGGTGTGGTGCTACTATCCTTTTTTATTTTTCAGAAGCAAATTTGAAATTCCTTATTTAGTTTGTTTGGAGTACTTTAGCTCCCTCTAGTGGCTGAACTTTTTATCAGTGCCAGCTCTTGCTTTTAATGCTTCTGTTCCCCTCCCCTTCTGTGATACTTTATGGGTAAAAAACCCACATAACAATAATATGTATTCATTTTATATAGCACTATTGATTTACAACCATATGAAACACTGTGCCCATTGGCTGGATTAAAACGCAGACTTTATTTCATAGCAGTCATCAGGTTTTAAAATGGAGGGTGCGGGGGGAACAGGGGGTCATCTGAATGACGGCGTGATGACCGCTATGAATCAAGTCTGCGTTTTAATCCAGGTCGGTGAGTGTTGCTTCTTCTGCTATCCTAATCCAGAAGTGACGTGCTGAATAGGAAGAGTGCACCATTGAGTCTGGAAGGGAACCTAGCCTGACAGCAGCAAGCAATACGGGGTCTTTCTGCACTCCCTCCAGAAGAAACCCAGGACAGGAAACAGCAGGATGTCTGATGATGGTGCCCGACTGCTACAAACTGTGACTGTGCCCATTGGGGCTCACAAGCTAAACATCCTATCAGTATGTCTTTCAAGTGTGGGAGGAAACCAATGCAAACATGGGGAGAACATACAAACATACAGATGTTGTCCTTGGTGGGAATTGAACCCTGGATCCTAGTGCTGCAAGGCTGCAGTGCTAACCACTGAGCCATTGTGCCGCCCACTAAAGGAGGACATTCTCCATTTTATCCCCCTTGTGATTGCATCTCAAGTAAGGAAGTTTATGTTTTTGCTGCCAGCCATTGCTCTAGACCAGGCGTGGGCAATTCCAGGTCTCAAGGGCTGCACCCACTGCAGGTTTTCAAGATTTCCTTAGTATTTGACAGTTAGTAATTTAATCTTCTGCACAGGAGATTATTCCAACTGTCAAATGCTAGGGAAATCCTGAAAACATGAACTGTTTGCAGCCCGTGAGGACTGGAGTGGCCCACCCCTGCTCTAGACTCGCTTCCTGTTTAGCTGCATTTACTAAGCTAGATACAAGCTGTTTGTAGATGTTGTATGCATATTGTGATATGTGATATGCGATATGTGTATGTTTCCCTTTTGTATTATACATGAGCTTATTATACACATCTCATTGTTCCTAGTTTCATCAAACACATTTATTAATGATCAATAAATGAACAGACATCAAGCAACAGTCTCCTTATTGAGCTATAGTGGATGAAGGTTTAGCTGTTAGACTACAAACACTTGCACCTCAGGCTAACTAACGTTTAGCAAGGACAGAACAAGGCTCTTATATGTAGCATTATTGGTATATTGATCTTGGTATAGGTTTTTCAATTTGCAGACATGATATTTCGAGTGTGTTTTCCTCTTTTCAGTCCAAGTATGAGATCTGATTTGGCTAAGTGAGAGGCTAATGGTGGGTTTACACACTCAGATATCTGAAACAATATCGTTTGGAATGTCACGTGACTGTGATCGTTTCGACATCGTTAGTGCGATGTGAAATGCAAGGATATCGTTAACGATGTGTAATTTGGCAACGCGCCAACGTCGTTCATTACAACATTGTGAACGATAGGATAAAGTGTCAGGAATAGGAGAATTCAGAACAATATCGTTCATCTTGGTGTCACACTGAACGATGCTACACTTTGCTGGGGCGTTAATTGGACGACGAATGATAAAACTGAGTTCCTGAGCACACTTTTGAGATGTTCAATCGGCGGCCGTCACACAGCTTCAATATCGTGAGCGATATTGTAAGCGATCACGTGCACGCGCGATCGCTAACAATATCGTTCACATTGCTGGTGAGATGTCACACAGACTCACCAGCGATGTGGGCCAGCGAGATCGCTGGTAACTATGGTACACATCGGGTTACTAGGCGCCAGGCGGCGCTTAGTAACCCGACGTTTACCATAGATACCATCTCCCAGCATAGGCTCTGCCGCTGGGAGATGGATCATCGTGGTGTCACACACCACGATGAAGCAGATTGAACAAGCGTTTATCGCTTGATATGAGCTCCGGCTCCTATATCTGCGATGTCACGATCAAGCGATTTTACATTGTAAAATCGCTTGATCGCACGTAGCGATGCACAAACGATATCGCTTAAGCGATCAAAAAGCAGATCGCTTAAACGATATCGTTCAAGATATTGCACCGTGTGACGGCCGCCATCCAACGATCTTTTCTTCAGATATCCTGCATTTATACGCAACGATGCTAAAACGATATCGTTCGAACGATGTCAAAAGCGTGACGTTTAAACGATATTGTTTCAGATATCTGAGCGTGTAAACCCACCATTAGACTGTGAATCTAAAGGTACTGTCACACGCGGAAATTTTGCTAGCAATTTCACTGGCAATTTGCTGGTTGCAGTGAAATCATGGACACATTGTTCCATTTGAACACGGCAACAAAATAGAACAATGTGTCCATGATTTCACTGCAACCAGTAAATTGCCAGTGAAATTGCTAGCAAAATTGCCGCATGTGACGGTACCTTAAGGGATAAAAGAGAAGAATAAACTGGATAGAAAGCAAAATGAGCAATTATAATTACCCATTGCTATATAATATGATGATTTCAATATATAAAGAGGACGCAAATTTTGATGGGAGTGCTTCATTAATAAGTAACTAATAACAACTGATGGTTTTGGGACATTTCAATTAATGTATGCTGAGTTTAACATACGTCAGGCTCACCTTCTCCATATTTTTCAGAAGCTGAGCTTTAGCTTGTTCCCTTTCGTGTATCCTGTCCAAAAGTTTTTCACTGTTGAATAAATAGATGTATGTTAAATAGAATAATTTTAAAGGATCGCTCACACTACCATATAAATCGGACCAGTGCTGACTGTTGTTTTATCGGATAGCACTCGGTCCTCAACTCAACAGGGTAGTGCTGATAAACGTTTTTTTTTAACCGGATGGTTAATAGACAGAATTGCAACAAAACGTTTCGGCTCTCTGGACTTCATAAGTTGCTAAAATGACAAACAGAAAACAGGGTACATGATCATTTCTCATAGTACAATAAAACAAGCTTACAAAGGTAACAATAACATAACAATGGTATGTACCAACAATTCTTGTCTCTGTGCTACTGTCTTTTCATACAAGACAGCAAAACTTTCACATAGGCTGTATAAAGAAAAACAAAAAGGCATTTACAATCATGAAGTATGAAAACTGCCAAGTTAGTCTAGGGTCACACTTGCGTTTTTTCCATGCTTTTTTGGAGACCTGCGTTTTTAAAAAAGCATGTAAAAATGCACCCATGGGCCCCCATGCAAAAAAACACATGCCCTAATAGCAAAAACGCATGCCTTAATAGCAAAAACGCATGCCTAAAGTGAGTAGCTGCCTTCAAAAACGCATGCCTAAAGTGAGTAGCTGCCTTCAAAAACGCATGCAAAAATGCATGGTACATTAGTACCATTTAGTACCATCCAAAAACGCATGCGTTTACCATAGGGGCCCATGTTAAAAAAAATGCATGCGTTTTTAAAACAGCTCCAAAAAATAGTGCATGAACTTTTTTTGGGTGCTGATTTAAAAACGCATGCAAAAACGCAGGGTGCCATCACACACCTTAAAAAACGCATGCAGAAATGAAAAAAGCATGAAACGCATGCTTTTTTTTTTAAGGCACTAAAAAAAACTCATGCCAAGTGTGACCCTAGCCTTATAAAGATTTGTAAATTAAAGAAGCTTTAGCGGTTTTGAGCGGGCACTTGGAGATAAACCACAGAGACAGCTCTTTAGTACCTTCTCTTTACTTGCTCAAATGTGGACTGGTCACTCCTCACAACATGTTTCGGCAGCTGATACCGCCTTCATCAGGCAATCCTGTGGTTATCTCCAAGCGCCCGCTCAAAACTGCTGAAGCTTCTTTAATTTACACGTCTCTACACCCTGGTGGGTGTGCGGTGCGGTGCTGCTGGAGGAAAGCTTGTACGAGACCTGTGGGGAGAATAACAGGAGGATCGAGGACCTGCGGTGACATCAGAAACCCCATGATCCAACACGTGACCGGCTGTATGGCCTGACAGCATCGGCGGGTGCACGAGACGCACTGTAGCCTCTGTACCACGGTTATGCCAGAGCATAACCGACCAAGGTTAGTGCATCTCCCCATTGCCTCCACTAGACCACCAGGTATTGCACCAGGAGTGCCCCTCCTTGTCCTTCTTTTATTTTAGAAGTTATAAAGATTAACACACATATCAAAACATGGTCAGAGAGGGTGAGGTCAGAATCCACATTGATATTACCTAACCTATAGCATAATATAGGAGAACATCATGATAAAGTGCAAAAATAAATATGCAATCACTCACCAGATATGGCCGCAATAGAACACCATAGTGTGGCAGTATGGGCGCAACGCTGAGGTTTAATCTACGGCTGTGTTAATCTTTATAACTTGGCAGTTTTCATACTTCATGATTGTAAATGCCTTTTTGTTTTTCTTTATACAGCCTATGTGAAAGTTTTGCTGCCTTGTATGAAAAGACAGTAGCACAGAGACAAGAATTGTTGGTACATACCATTGTTACGTTATTGTTACCTTTGTAAGCTTGTTTTATTGTACTATGAGAATTGATCATATACCCTGTTTTAAGTTTGTCATTTTAGCAACTTATGAAGGCCAATGAGCCAAAACGTTTTGTTGCAATTCTGTCTATTAACCATCCTGCTACTTAATAAAGCTGCCTAAACTCATTTTTGTGCCACATTTTCTGACGTAATTGTTACAGGTTGGAATCCCTGCTTGGGACTACTAAATTTGGGTTATCAATACTTTTTTTTAACCAATAGGATCTTTGAAAAAAATCCCAGCATGCTGCAATATAACTTTGAAATCAACGAAAAAAGTAGGAATGGGGCACCGGTGTGTACAACAGTCTCAAGCAATCCCCACAGATGCAGCTGGTACACAACAAACCGTGGTGCCAGTCCAAAGACGCAGACAGCACAAATCAGATAGAAAAGACGGCATTCACCGGTCAGCATTGCACTTTTATTCAAGTTTGCTGGTTACGGTCAGCGTTGCACTTTTATTCAAGTTTGCTGGTTACATGTTGCAGGGAGGGAGAGAGGCAGAGGTGACAACAGCACCGTTTCGCGCTCCTTGACTGACCCGTTGAAGCGCAAGGAGCGCGAAACGGTGCCATCGTCACCTCTGCCTCTCCCCCTCCCTGCAACATGTAACCAGCAAACTTGAATAAAAGTGCAACGCTGACCGGTGAGTGCCGTCTTTTCTATCTGATTTGTGCTAACTTTGAAATCAGATGGGTGTGAGAAAAAGAAGCCATATGGAGCCACACTATAACATCTAATTTTTCTATACACATTATAATTCTGTAGCATAGGAAACTGTAAACAGTCTGATAAAAGATTAATTGCTACTGGGTAAAAAAAAATCGGATTACATATGGGCAGCTCATGGATGACAAGTGAGAAAAAAATAGTTCCACTTTTATAGAATTGGAATGATTTTTTATACTGGTATGTGACCCTAGGATGGGGGTGGGGAACTCCAGGCCTCGAGGGCCGCCAACAGTGAAGGATTTCAGAATTTCGCTAGTATTGCACAGGGGTTGGAATCATCACCAGTGCAGGTGATTCAATTACCACCTGCGCAATACTAAGGAAATCCTGAAAACCTGCTCTGAGTTCATCTAAGGTCACTTCTGGCTATTCGCACAGTAAATACCGGACTGTGAAAGTGCATGTCATTGTGCAATCCAACAGTCTGGTAGCTGTAAGAAATGGAAGCCTTACAGGAGTCTTTTAGGTACACTTTAAGGTTCCTGCAGTTCCCAGGTGTTGGGACACCTGCAGGCTGTAAACTTTGGGAAGAGTTCATAACCTCCAGATGTTGGAGCAGTTGTGAACTCCAGAAACTTTAAAAATCTCTCTTAAACAACCCTTTAAGATAATTTTTAAGCTTCCTTGAGATTCCAGGTGCTGGGACACCTGCAGGCTGTGAGCTTTGGGAAGAATTCACAACGTCCAGATGTGCCATCAGCTGTAAACTCCACAAACCTTAAAATTTCCTTTAAACATTCCTTTAAAGTTTGCGGCAAAACAGCTGCCATAAGACTCGGTGGCTGAGATCTCCGGTCACCTTTAGGTTACCTGAGTTCACAGTCATCGGGTCTTGCAGTAGTTTTCAACTCAGTGAATTTAAGGGAGCCATTAAGAGAGCATTTGGTTCAATCTCCTTTTTGTTAAGAGTAAAAAAAAATATAAATCAGACAACATTGAATAAAGACGCTACAAAATTACAATAAAAAAAATAAATGAGATATATACATCCAGGGGAGAGGAAATGAGAGGCTGAAAACCTCCCCCAAAAGTGCATGCACAATCAATCAGAAAAACTTCAAAGCATGCAGGAATTCAATCCTGTTAGGTACATAAAAAGAAGAGAAAGGGCAAGAAAGTCAAAAGAAGGAAAGAAAGAAAAGAAGAGAAAGGGAAAGGAAGAGGAAGGGAAAGAAGAGGGGGGAGAAAACCAGTCCTTGGTTAGTGACGACAAAAACCTACATCTCTAGGAGTCCAGTGAGAACCCCAGAGGAAATTGGAAGGGAAACTTGAAAGGAGTTTGAAACTTCAAAGGAAGAGATCAGGGAACCTAGTAGAATCCCTGAAAATAATCCATTCACACCAAGTAGTGGTAAATTTATTCAGGGAACCTGAGCAGTCGACCAAGAGCTCCTCCATTCAACAAATCTCCGCCATCTCAGAGTACCACTCTGAGATAGATGGAGTCACTGGCGTCTTACAGTATCTCAGAATCCCCGCCCTAGTGGCCGTCGGGCAAAAGCGTAGGATATACTTTTTGTGGAATTGGATCTAGTTAGGGAGGATGGACAGTAAAACCCCTTCAGGGCTCCCCTACAAGCTCCTGCATGTTATTAAATTATAGTTTTCAAATACCCGGACCCAAAACGTTTTAATCCTATCGCAGCTACACCAAATATGAAGCTTTGTACCAACCTCAGATTCGCATTGCCAACACAATTCCGATGCTGAAGGGAAGATCCTGTGTAATCTAGATGGGCATCTTGAGAAGATTTTGTAGTTTTTTTTCTTGTGAGGTGCATGTTGCAGCCAACTTGTGGGTGAAGATAAAACATTTTTTTCCAATCGGCATCAGGTATTGATCTACCCAGGTGCTGTTCCCATGCAACCTGAAAGCCACACCGCCTTGCATCTTTCATTCCAATGAGGATCCCATAAGGTTTTGAAATCACATGATCCGGAGGGGCGTCCTGCATAAACAACTCCTCAATGGGAGTAGGTCGGACCAATCTGGGCGTCCAGATAATTCCCCATAGGAAAGGAACGCTCGAAGCTGGAGATATTCTATTCAGTGCAGATTTCCGGACGGGAAACCGGATTGTAGAGCATTACATGAGGTAATTTGCTGTTCACCAGAACCCGTCACACCTCAATGTCCTCCATACTCTTTTTTTGTCATAATTATGTTTATTAAGACATTTTCAAGAAACACAAGACAAGAAATGCAAGTAACATATCTTCAATTAACCGAAAACTTTCCATTGCGAGTCAGCTACCAAACTTCCAATTAGCTGCCTGCTATATTGCATTCGACATAACATTTCAAATAAAGAGAGAGGTGAGGGTGGGGAATATAGGAAGGGTTAGCAAGAGGGAGAAGAAGGGAGGTACCTGAGAGGAAGGGAAATTAGAAAAGGGTCAGGGTAGGGGGGGGGGGGCGTAGTAGGGCAAGTTGTTAAGAAAGTTGTTAAGGTGGGCGGGTGGACTAACGAGGGGAGAGAGGGGAGAAATGGGCACGATGTGTGAACACGGGCTAGTAAGGTGCGAGTGGGTTAGATCCTCCATACTCCTTGAACGCAAAAAGGTCTGTTGGCCAAAAGTGGGAAGAAATGCAGGGTTGGAAAACAGGGGAGAGAGAGGGCCAATCCAATCGTCTACAGGACATCTGTGGAGGACTTTGTACCAAATCTTAAAGGGAACCTGACCCCTCCAAATCGGTCCCCAGCCAAATATAGTATAGTGCCCAGTATTCTACTCTTATAACTTGGACTTTTGAATTGCTTTACTACTAAGAGCATATACACCTGGGGGAAGTTTGTTAGACCACTGACATGGGGTAATGATATTCGTGGCATGGAGAATCCTTTCCGGTGTTGCATGTACCCCAGTGCAAGACAAATATAACCACTACATACTATATATACTACTGTATACTATACTATATACATATACTACTGAGAGCACATACACCTGGGGAAGTTTGTTAGTGCAACCAGTATCATGGATACAGGATCGGTATTACCGACACAAGGAGACTCCGCAGACACTTTACGTTCATTGGCAGCGGGGAGGGAGAATGCAGCGACATTCTTTGAAGATTGCAACACTGTTGATCTGTCCATTTTAATCAGTACAAAAAGTCTTGAACAGCGAATCCAAAATTTGGCAGAAAGAGAAATGCACACTTTTTGGACAATACAATCCTTAAAAAGTTATATTTCATGTAAACGTGTACCGAGATGATTAAGATTCATGAAAGCCATGGCATTTGGGAAAGAGGACTCTGGGTTTGTAAAAGAATGGGAAGACATTCAAACATCTTGTTCTGAGCAGTTATTGAAATTAGTCCTAAAACAGACTGAAAAAGAACATTTAACTATAACCACAGAACTCATTAAATGAAGAAAAGAATTAGAGTCCAGACTCCCGAAAAAACAAGATTGGTGTACTTTCCTAAAAAAGCTTGATAAAAAATTGATACCTTTGCAAGCAGAAATTAAACTAAAAAAGAAAGAAAAGTTCCTTCGTGATAAACAAGATTAGGAATCTGGCCAGGTTTTTTCACGGAATAAATTCCAAAACAACACACCTCATGAAAAGAAACCTTTTACAGGTACACCGAAGACACCGAAAAATCCCAAAAATCGGAATAATCCCAAAACTCCAAAGACTCCAAAGAACCCCTCTACTTCAAAACACATAAATCCAGCAAGTCTGAAGCTGAATATGGTGACACCACTGATGAGATTTTTCCACCTGCAAAAAAATCAGCAGGTAACAACAAACCCAATAATGCTGCCCCTTTGGGAAACGAATACGGAGAGGACGAGGACGAAATAAATCCAACCAATTACGGAAAAAGGAAACAAGTCTCTTGGAGGACTAAAGGATCCCCATGTGGACACAGTAAAAATCTTTAATCTAACTGAGAAAGAAATTACAGCTGACATAGAAAGTCTGTTAAAGAGGGGAATACATTTTTGTGTAGAAGAGGAATTTGATTTTGTGGACTTCAAGGTCGATTTATTTAAAGCAGTGAGAAAAATTCATCTTTTTAAACACTTTGCAGCACAAAAAAATAAAGCACAAAAAGATCTACCAATAACAAAACAACAAATTAAAATAGGCTATTTGGGCTTTTTTGGTACTACTTTTGATGATGTAAAAAATGATGTAAATTTTCTGTTAGACATGGATACAGTGCCACTTACAAATTCCTCAGAGGAACATGTAACATCATTCACTGGGGGCATAAAATCTTCTTTCTACCCCCCAGTATCCCCTGGCAATAATATAAGTTTATTTGAAGAAATGGTCTGTAAAGAGATCCATTCCCTAATCTATCCAAAACCAACCACCAATCTCTCGAAAGGAGAATTAATCGCCCTGAACACCATTAAAAAATGGGAGGACCTACTGGTTAAAAAAGCAGACAAGGGAGGGGGTAGTGCTATTGAACAGGTCTGACTATATTGATGAAGCAAAAAGACAGCTAGGGATGGTCAATACCTATAAAAGTCTCCCCGCAGACCTTACAAATAAATCTAAAGAAAAACATCGTTCCCTGATCAGGAAATATGTAGAAGTAGGTATCTTAGACAAAAATCAGGCAGAAAAATTATTTAATGAACATCCTAATAAACCTCACTGGTATTGCCTCCCTAAAGTCCATAGAAGACTAAAAAAGCCCCCCAGACGCCCTATAGTGTCCGGAATAGGGTCAGTCTCAGAACCACTTTCCCAGTTTATTGACTGGCTATTGCGTCCATTGTTATTTAAAATACCAGCATTTGTGAAAGATACTTTTGATTTTGTCAAGTATCTAGAAAATTTTGAAAGGAAGCATGGTTTGAAATTAACATCGATTGATGTGGAACGCCTTTATACCCGCATTCCACAAGACAAAACCGTCACTATCATGAGAGAAATCCTATCCACAGAAAATCGAAATAAATCACTAATCGAATTTGTTTGTGATTCCCTAAACTTCGTTCTTAAAAATAACACTTTTTCATTTCAAGATACTTGGTATCAACAGTTAGAAGGTTTGTCCATGGGAACCCCTGTGGCTTGTACTTTGGCTAACCTATTCTTAGGCCACCTAGAGGATAAACTGATATATTCCAACAAAAATCACTTCTTAAAAAATATCAAACTTTTTTTGAGATTTATGGACGATGTATTTATCGCATGGGAAGGTACTGAAGAGGACTTCAATTCTTTTGTCACCTTTTTAAATATAGAGAACCAGTATAACATGCTTTTTACTTGAAATTTTGGGGACCAAGAATTGGAGTTCCTCGACGTAGAATTGAAAATAGTGGATGGAAATGTAATAAGATCTGTGTACAAAAAGCCAACTTCAACCAACACTCTCTTACATTACGAGAGTGCCCACCCCTTTCATACAAAACATGCACTTCCGTACAGTCAGTTGTTAAGATTAAAACGTATAAATAATAATCCAATACTTAAAAAAAAAAAACAATGTACGGAATTACAAACAGATTTTGAAAATAGGGGCTATCCATCAGATTTAATAGAGAAAGACAAAAATAAAACCTTTGATCAAACAACAATAACAAAAAGTAAAAGTGAGATCACAAAACACAAAATACGATTCACCTTCACCTTGAAATTTGGCCCGGTGTATAAAAAAATATCCCAAGCCATATGGAAATTTTGGCACATCCTAGAAAAAGATAGGGAATTGAACTCGTTAAATATAGGTCCCCCTCTAGTAACATACAAGAGATGTAATAACCTTAAAGATCTTCTAGTTAAAAACAGACTTAAATCTGAAAAATCCGTAACAAAAAATTGGTTGGACTCAGGACGCCCAAAAGGTAATTTCCGCTGCAGAAACTGTAAGTTCTGCAAACATCACTTAATTGACAATCCCATAAAAATTGGTTGTTATAAGCACACAGTTACGTCTTACATCAGCTGCAAAACAAAATGGGTAGTGTATACTATAATATGCCCATGTGGGAAATTTTATATAGGTAAAACTATACGTGAGTTATATGTTAGATTTAGAGAACATTATAAATCCATTTCCACAGGGATAGCCAGCACTAGGTTAATTAACCATATAAGGGATTCCCATAACAGTGATACTAACACTGACATTTACTGGTCTGGAACAAGTTGCTACCACAGTTAAAGGTGGAGATTTACATAAAATATTGTTACAGAAGGAGTGCCGCTGCATCATTAATTTAGATGCATGCGGACCCCTTGGCCTGAGTGACAAAAACGACCTAGTGGCTTTTCTTTAGCAAATCCGCTACTTCCAGACAAATAAAATGCCAGTTTTTTTATAACATATTGCCATTTTTGATTTATATAAAAGAAATATGATTTCCCCCCCCCCCCCCCCCCCCGTTATTACGGTCAATTTAAAAAAAATATTTTTATTGATGTATATAAAAAGACCAGTCTTATCCCAAATTGTGAGCATTACTTCAAAAGTGTGCACAGGTAGGATTTTCTAAATCTGGCTGCGAATATAACATTCTTCTCAGCTTCAAACTTTGCAGCAGAGGCGTGTTCCAAAAAATCTAGGTATTTTGTGTCTGTATAGAGGATTAGTAAAGTTCGCTAGTTTGAAACTTAGTACCTGAATTGTACTTTATTATAATATTGTTGATCTTCGGCGATGTGACAAGAATCTGTCAATCTTGCTCTGTTGCTATCTTAATGTATTTTAATTCACACTTTGTTGATATTAGAATTGTACACGATTGAATTGCACGGCATGGACGTTGCATGGTCCCCCCTATTTAGGATATGGACATAACGTCACACGCCAAGACAAGGATCCGTCGAAGCGGCACTGTCCGCGAAACGGCAGGCCGTCGTCCGCCGTCTCCCAACACCAGTGGCGGAACTAGAGCCTGGCAGGTCTTGGTGCAGAAGCAGTTTCTGTTGAGGAGCGGGGGGGGATGCTGGTAGTCGTGGTCGAGGACCTTTTGTGCTGCCAAGTGTCGGTGGGTGCGGGGAAGGGTGGTTTGGGGGGGAGGTGTGGTTTGGGGAGGGAGGGTGTTAGTCATAGTTGAGAACAGGGGGGGGGGAGGTGGGTGCTGCCAGATGTCGGTGAGGAGCGGGACGGGGGGAGCGATTAGCAGTTATAAGTGAAGTGGCTCCTACCTGCGCTGAGCCGCGCATTGCAGGTCTGGGAGCCGGGGCGGCAGAGGGAGAGGAGGGGCGGGATCAGCCAGGGGAAGCCGCAAGCTTCCCTCAATTAACCTCCCCTCCTCTAACACAAGGTCACAGGGGGCAGATGCAGGGGCCCCCTACAGGTGCTTGAGGGGCCCTCTAGCCGGTCAGGGCCCTGGTGCAGCTGAATTAGCTGCACCACGGTAGGTTCGCCCCTGCCCAGCACCCCCTCCCCCGCCACTCTGTATGCCGATGCCGGTTTTTGAATAAAGAAGAAAGTCTGAACACGGTGAGTGCCGCCTCTTATCTCCTTATTTCATACTGTAATATTTATATGAATTGGACACGGATTGTATAATGAGAAGTTGACTATATATATTGTGATGCAGCATCTTGCTCCATTGTAAATGTGTATGCTGGGACTTATAGTTCAGCAAGTTTAAGTAATGCATTATACTGACCTCTTGAAGGTAACCATGTGTCTAAAAGGGACTATGTAAATACTGCCAGGCGGGTGTATTCGCCATTGGAACAGACTGGTATATGTCACTAATGTTCTATTGATGTATGAATGTAAATGCCAGGTGGGCGTATCCACCATTGGGACACACTGACATGTCACTAATGGTCCGTTGATGTAATGTAAATGAACTGTGAATTGTATGCGGTTTATGATGCGTTAATAAACTGCTGGACTTTATATTATGTTATATTATGAAAAAATGTGCTTGTTTCGCCTGAATCATTTGGTGCTAGAATGCTAGGGGCAACCGAACAACAAGATGGACTAAAGAAATGGTTTGCCTATGGGTCGGTGGGCCCATGAAAATTTCTCGGCACACTCAAATTTTCCTGTAGGTCGGTGGGCCTACGAAGTTGGGCAGTGCAAAAGACAAGTACATGGAGTCTGTTTGAACTTTAGGTTATAATGTGACTAGCTGTGAGCCCGATGCAAATGCATCGGGATTCTAGAACGTGGCAATATTATTTGCATTAATAGCATTATTATTACCATTAATAGCATAATTATTAGCATTAACAGCATTATTATTAGCATTAATAGCATTATTAATAGCAATAATAGTACTAATAATAGTATTGTTATTAGTATTAATAGCATTATTACCATAAATAGCATTAATAATAGCGTTAATAGCATTATTATGAGGAGTAATAGCATTATTAGCATTAATAAAATTATTAATAGCATTAATAGAATTAAAAATAGCATTAATAGCATTATTAATAGGATTATTAGCATGATTATTAGCCTTAATAGCATTAATAGCATTAATATTAGCATGAATAGCATTAATAGCATTATTAATAACATTAATAGCATTATTAATAGCATTAATAGCCTAAATAATAGAATTAATAGCATAAATAATCGCATTAATAGCATGAGTATTAGCATAAAGAGCATTAATAGCAATATTATTAGCATTAATAGAATTTTGAATAGCATAAATAGCATGATTATTAGCCTTAATAGCATTATTAATAGCGTTAATATGATTATTATTAGCATTATTAGCATTAATATTAGCATTAATAGCATAATTATTAGCATTAATAGCATTATTATTAGCAGTAATAGCATTATTATTAGCATTAATAGCATTAATAATACAATTAATAGCATTAATATTAGCATTAATAGCATTAATAGTATTATTAATAGCATGAATAGCATTATTAATAGCATTAATAGCATTATTAATAGCATTAATAGCATAAATAATAGAATTAATAGCATAAATAATCGCATTAATAGCATGAGTATTAGCATAAAGAGCATTAATAGCAATATTATTAGCATTAATAGAATTTTGAATAGCATAAATAGCATGATTATTAGCCTTAATAGCATTATTAATAGCGTTAATATGATTATTATTAGCATTATTAGCATTATATTAGCATTAATAGCATAATTATTAGCATTAATAGCATTATTATTAGCAGTAATAGCATTATTATTAGCATTAATAGCATTATTAATAGCATTATTAGCATTAATAATACAATTAATAGCATTAATATTAGCATTAATAGTATTAATAATAGCATGAATAGCATTATTAATATAGCATTAATAGCATTAATAGCATTATTAATAGCATTAATAGCATAAATAATAGAATTAATAGCATAAATAATCGCATTAATAGCATAACTATTAGCATAAAGAGCATTAATAGCAATATTATTAGCATTAATAGCATTTTGAATAGCATGAATAGCATGCTTATTAGCCTTAATAGCATTATTAATAGCGTTAATATGATTATTATTAGCATTAATATTAGCATTAATAGCATAATTATTAGCATTAATAGCATTATTATTAGCAGTAATAGCATTATTATTAGCATTAATAGCATTAATAATACAATTAATAGCATTAATATTAGCATTAATAGCATTAATAGTATTATTAATAGCATGAATAGCATTATTAATAGCATTAATAGCATTATTAATAGCATTAATAGCATAAATAATAGAATTAATAGCATAAATAATCGCATTAATAGCATTACTATTAGCATAAAGAACATTAATAGCAATATTATTAGCATTAATAGCATTTTGAATAGCATAAATAGCATGATTATTAGCCTTAATAGCATTATTAATAGCGTTAATATGATTATTATTAGCATTATTAGCATTCATATTAGCATTAATAGCATAATTATTAGCATTAATAGCATTATTATTAGCAGTAATAGCATTATTATTAGCATTAATAGCATTATTAATAGCATTAATAGCATTAATAATACAATTAATAGCATTAAAAGTATTATTAATAGCATGAATAGCATTATTAATAGCATTATTAGCATTAATAGCATTATTAATAGCATTAATAGCATAAATAATAGAATTAATAGCATAAATAATCGCATTAATAGCATTACTATTAGCATAAAGAGCATTAATAGCAATATTATTAGCATTAATAGCATTTTGAATAGGATAAATAGCATGATTATTAGCCTTAATAGCATTATTAATAGCGTTAATATGATTATTATTAGCATTATTAGCATTAATATTAGCATTAATAGCATAATTATTAGCATTAATAGCATTATTATTAGCAGTAATAGCATTATTATTAGCATTAATAGAATATTTTTACATTTTTTTAAAAAAATTTTTAAGATTTTCGCGGCCGCACTTGCCACAAGTGCAAAACCGCACTTGCCGCACCTGCCGCAAGTCCCCCTATACTTTCTATGGAGATTACCGCAACCGCGCCGCAAGTGTAACCGCATCTGCCGCGTTTGCCGCATAACCGTTACACTTGCGGCGCGGTTGCGGTAATCCCCATAGAAAGTATAGGGGGACTTGCGGCAGGTGCGGCGGCTCAGGCAGCGACTCACAATGGCCTCGCGGCCATTGCTTGCGCTACATGAGCGGTAAATCGCTAACTTTGTAGCCGAGCCTCTGGTTCGATTTTCGGCCAGCGACTCGCAATGGCCGCTTAGCGGCCATTGCTCGCGCGTGGTGACGTCACAGAGTGACAAAGCCACGGTCTTTTTCGGGGTCCGACACGGAAGTGCCTACGGCAATTATATAGTAGATTGTATATATCATGTGTTCAATACCACAGGCTTCAACAAGAGGGGGAGGATGTGTGATACAGCTGCTTGCTGCATTATAAATGTGCATGCTGGGACTTGTAGTTCAGCAAGTTTAAGTAATGCATTATGCTATGAATTGAGGTTTCACAGCTTCAGGTAATGCATTACTAGTGCTGGACTGCAGGTGAGCTAAAACTGATTCCTCACACTATTGGTGTTTGAGGGAATATAATCTATGTGATAATGGGATTAGTTGGTCTCTGTTCGTTTGGGTATGAGGAGTTGCCCTGGAAGACGTATGGCCAGTAGGCCGGATCTCATGTTTAGAAGCAGGCGGCTTCTTGGAAAGCATGAGGTTTAGGGACCAAGGGACAATGCGGCCCCTCTCTTGCTTGGTATTAGCTGGGCCCTGGAAGGAACCTGTGAGGGCTTGCTCTCGGTGCTAGGAGCAAACGTTGTCTTGGAACACACCTGGTATGGACGCTTGGAAACGGCTGCCATTATGGCAGGTATGCGCCGAGGAGACCACAGGGATATTGAGGAATCCACAGTCCTGCTAAGGATCTGGGACTGACAGATGTTGGTGATCCCAGAGAGGCAGTTTCCTGAATGATGGACTCGCAGGAGTCAGTGAGTGGAGCTAGGAATGGCTCCTGAAAGTAACCATGTGTCTAAGGGTGCTTTCACATCACGTTTTTTTTCCTGTCCGTGGGATCCAACTTTTTGACTTTTCATGACCGCTCAGCTGATTGGGTTGCCAGGCAACCACAGGTCCTTCAGTCCCGGAAGCGAGCGAGACAGCGTGGGACACCGTCGGAGAGGTGTGCATAGTTTTTTGTTTTTTTTTAACTTTCTTTAACTAAATTTCCCTTCCACAATGTATATATATACATTGCGGAAGTGAAATTAGATGGTAAGGGCAATTTTAGTGTACTGAGCATGCTCAGTACGCTAAAATCGGCTCCGAGGAACGATCCTGTGTTTCCTCGGACCCGTGCTCCATAGGCCCCATATTAAAGGCCGAGGAACGGATCAAATTTGGCCTAATTGCCATCCGATTTTGTGGGATCCGATTTGTGTCCGATTTTGGGTACAGCATACAAGGGCCCCAGGCAGCACAAAGGGGCCCCAGGCAACATACAGGGGCCCCAGGCAGTGCTATGGGCCCTACGCTACACACAGGATCCCAGGCTACACACAGGGGCCCCATGCAGCACAATGTGGCCCCAGGCAACATACAGGGGCCCCAGGCAGTACTAGGGGCCCCAGGCTACAAACAGAATCCCAGGCTACACACAGGGGCCCCATGCAGCATACAAGAGCCCCAGGCAGTACAAAGGGGCCCCAGGCAACATACAGGGGCCCCAGACAGTACTAGGGGCCCCAGGCTACACACAGGATCCCAGGCTACACACAGGGGCCACATGCAGCATACAAGAGCCCCAGGCAGCACAAAGGAGCTCCAGGCAGCACAATGTGGCCCCAGGCAACATACAGGGGCCCCAGGCAGTACTAGGTGCCCCAGGCTACACACAGGATCCCAGGCTACACACAGGGGCCCCAGCCAGCATACAAGGGCCCCAGGCAGCACAAAGAGGCCCCAGGCAGCACAAAGGGGCCCCAGGCAACATACAGGGGTCCCAGGCAGTGCTAGGGGCCCCACGCTACACACAGGATCCCAGGCTACACACAGGGGCCCCATGCAGCATACAAGGGCCCCAGGCAGCACAAAGGGGCCCCAGACAACATACAGGGGCCCCAGGCAGTGCTAGGGGTCCCACGCTACACACAGGATCCCAGGCTACACACAGGGGCCCCATGCTGCATACAAGGGCCCCAGGCAGCACACAGTGGCCCCAGACAACATACAGGGGCCCCAGGCAGTACTAGGGGCCCCAGGCAGCACACAGGGGCCCCAAGCTACACACAGGATCACAGGCAGCACAAAGGGGCCCTTAACGCTGTCTCTTGCCCCCTTGCGCGCTGTCTCTCCCCCACCCTTGTGCTGTCTCTGACCCCGTGTGCTTCCTGGGGCCCCTGTGTGCTGCCTGGGGCCCCTGTGTGTAGCCTGGGATCCTGTGTGTAGCCTGGGATCCTGTGTGTAGCCTGGGGCCCCTGTGTGCTGCCTGGGGCCCCCATGCACTGCCTGGGGCCCTTGTATGCTGCATGGGGCCCCTGTGTGTAGCCTGGAATCCTGTGTGTAGCATGGGGTCCCTAGCACTGCCTAGGGCCCCTGTATGTTGCCAGGGGCCACTGTGGGCTGCCTGGGGCCACTTTGTGCTGCCTGGGGCCCTTGTATGCTGCATGGGGCCCCTGTGTGTAGCCTGGGATCCGGTGTGTAGCATGGGGCCCCTAACACTGCCTGGGGCCACTTTGTGCTGCCTGGGGCCACTTTGTGCTGCCTGGGGCCCTTGTATGCTGCATGGGGCCCCTGTGTGTAGCCTGGGATCCGGTGTGTAGCATGGGGCCCCTAGCACTGCCTGGGACCCCTGTATGTTGCCTGGGGCCACTTTGTGCTGCCTGGGGCCACTTTGTGCTGCCTGGGGCCCCTGTATGCAGCATGGGGCTCCTGTATGCAACCTGGGATCTTGTGTGTAGCGTGGGGCCCCTAGTACTGCCTGGGGCCCCTGTATGTTGCCTGGGGCCCTTGTATGCTGCATGGGGCCCCTGTGTGTAGCCTGGGATCCTGTGTGTAGCCTGGGGCCCCTGTGTGCTGCCTCGGGCCCCCATGCGCTGCCTGGGGCCCCTGTATGTTGCGTAGGGCCACTTTGTGCAGCCTCGGGCCCCCATGCGTTGCTTGGGGCCCTGTGCACGGCTTGGGCCCCTGATCTACAGCTGCTGTGGTATACAGAGGGGTATAATCTGACCTAGGCCTGTTTATACTCCGGGGTATAGTTTGGACTAGGCCAGAATATACCCGGGGTATATTCTGGCCCAGGGGGGTATATTCTGGGCTAGCCCAGTTTATACCCCGGATATATTCTGGTCGGGGGGTTAATCTGGCCTGTTACACCGGGTTAATAAATTGGTGATTTTTTTTCATTGGAAATAAATAATTTTTGGCTGTTAGTGCTTTTTTCTTGTAATGGTGGGTTTACACACACCAATTTATCTGTTCAATATCTGAACAGATCTCTGGTTGCAGTGAAATCATGAACACATTGTATAATTTGTACACAGCCACAAAATGGAACTATGTGTCCATGATTTCACTGCAACCAGAGATTGGTTCAGATATTGAACAGATAAATTGGTGTGTGTAAACCCACCGTTAGTTAATGGGGGTGTCTCGTAGACTTTCTCCACTACCAAACCAGGGCTTGGTGGCAGCTGTGATTTTTTGACAAATCACAGGTGTCATTAACTCCTTATGTTACCCTGATTTCCAACAAATCAGGGCAATTGAGATGACCTAGGTGAGCTAGGTAAGTGCCACAGTTGTCACATCTAATGGATGCAGCAACTGTGGGGCAGGTGAGGGTTGCTATTTTGAGGCTGGAAGTGCCCAATAACGAAGGAGCACTCCAGTCTCTGAAGATCAGTCCTCAGCTGTCCGCTCTATCTATGCTGGATTGCAACAAACGGGGACCGCATGTCGTTTTATTTAAATTAATTATTATTATTATTTGTTTATTGGCTGAAAATCAGTCACCAAACATGGTAGACAGCTCACTTAAATTTCACAATGCAATTACAAAAATACTCATCAAATAACAATGAGCCCGAATAGCCTAATATTCGTGCGAGTCATGAATAGTGTTAAATATATTCAGTCATTACAAAAAGTTATCTAATTTGCTTACTTGCTTCTATTGATGCGGTCAATTTGCTTCTCAAAATGCGCCTAAAAGAAGAAAAAATATAATTATCATTTGAATATTGTAGAAAACGTAGAATGGTTAATAGATCAGTTGCACATTGTATGACATATAAGCCATACAACTTTCCCTATGCAAGACAAAAAGGGGGGAGGGGGTGGGAGCACATGTGAAGAAAGTTTTTGAAGTGGATTTAGGCCCAGGGCTGTGTAGCCACTCACCAGAGGTGGTTGTGCAACCCTGCACAACTGCGGTCTTACGCCTGTAAATCCACCTCCGCCTGGAGGTATAGTGGAGGCACCGAAAGTTGCTCCGGGAGCTCCAGCTCCTGTCACGATCAATGACCGGAATGATGTCACCACAGGTCCTACAACGGTGACCGTGTTGTATTGCTAGGTCATGGAACTCAGGATCTAGGATTAATAGTATCTCTTGTCCAGAGCTGCTCTTGCCAGGTGTGCACAAGTGCAAGAAACTGAGAGTAAAAAAAATCCCTGGTCTGTGGAGCGCTAGGGCTAGAGATAAATGGCACTAGGGTGCTCTGCTGCAGAAACGCGTAGTGGCCTGTAAGAGGTTAATAAAGAAACCTTTTCTAAAATAACCCTAGTGCCATTTATCTCTAGCCCTAGCGCTCCACAGACCAGGGATTTTTTTTACTCTCATACAACTTTCCCTGGCACATCTAACAATTAGGCAATTATGACATTGTAATGCCGGTGTGTTTGTACCTTGTATTCCCAGCGTTACTGTGCTCTTACCCAATGCTCCTTCCCCCTAACCATCTGGGATACTGTTGTCTGTTACCTGTATGAATGCTGCTCAGTTCCCCTGCTGCATAGCTGTACGCATGTTGTAGAGTCTTTGCTCTGCTGCATGACCATCTGTGTGTGGTCCCTGGCTGTCACTGTGGAAGCAATCCGGTGGTTGTGAGGTCCTCTGCAGCAGGTGCATAACTTTCCATGTGTGCCCAGGCTTGCAGCCGCAGCCAGGTACCATACGCCTCAGTTCCTGTGCTGGCTATGCTGTACTGGTTCCTGTTTGTGCCTAGGGTGCGCACGGCCACACCTTCCCCGCTTTTATTAGTGTCAGTGTGTACGCCTTAAATTGCTGTCCCCAGCCTATAGCTGAGAGTCAGCTCCTATTTAAAGTTCCCTTTCCCTGTTGGGCATCGCCAGAGCTTCTCATTAGGTTGCAGAACCTACCATGTGTGTTTGATCCAGTATGCTGCTTCTGGTCACCCGGTGTCCAGTCCTACCTGCAATCAGTTCAGGGATGGCTGAGTATGCCTGTCTTTGTCCTGGACCCGTCCTGTCTATTTGTTGGTACCAAAGTCCTTGCCCTTGAATGTGGATTTCTGCTGTGTGTCTGGTGTTTCTGCTGAGCATATACTACGCTGTGCACATGCTACTATAATGTGCTAGCTTCGTCCAGCTCCGGTCTGCTCCTGCAGTGCATGTGTCTCTCATGTCTGGTCTATACTGGGTGTGCTTGCATTGTTCTGCTATGCTCGCACTGCTTGGCTCTTGTCAGCTCCTGTGGGCTCATGTCATGCAGCTCCGGTCCGCACTTGCGGTGCTTGCGCCATTTTGCTTGGGTTCCTTTCCAGGTCTTATCTGATGTTCGGAGCCTGATGACCACTGACTGGTGCCTCGGGCTCGTGTCCGATGTCCAGAGCCTCATGACCACTCCCAGGTTCCTGGAGCCCGATGTCCTGCCAGTGTCCCTGATGTCCTGCCTTTCCCTGCCTGGAGCCGTGTCCGATGTCCGGAGTCCAGATGTCTTACCTCTGTCCTAGATGTCCAGCCTGTGTCCAGATGTCCAGTCCTGGTCCTGGTGGTCCAGCCAGTGTTTCAGAGTCGGTCCCGCTCATGTTCCTGGACGGGCTCCTCCTCCGTGTTCCTGGGGAGTCTCCAGCCTTGTTTCCCAGTGATAGATCTGACTAAGTATCCTGGGTCTAACCAGCTGATGTTCTAAGCTCCCATGTCAGTGTTCCTGGACCTGTACTCTCCGTGTTCTGCCAGTGTCTCAATGTCCGGCCTGTTCCCTGGGGTCCATCCTGTGATGACATCTGTCCAAGGTCAGTGTCTGATATTCTCCTGCTTTGCCAGTGCTACGCCTGAGGCCTAAGAGAGAAGTTCTCCTGAATATGCCCGTGCCAGATGACCCTGGACTGCATCAACCCTTGATGACCTCCTGCCATGCCATCACCTGACGTCTGCCTACCTAAGATGCTCCCCTTGCTTGATGTGCAGAATCGGGCACTTGAAATTCTCTGTAATGTCTTGTATTTTGTACTGTGTACTTTGTCAGTAAGCTTTATTTTTCTTCATACCTGAAGTGTGCGGTGTCATCTAGTCGTGCATGTTACCACCTTGGCTACATGCCCAGTTGCCACAGACCCCGGTCGCTACCCTCCCCTAGTCCAGGTAGGCCCAGGTCTCCCCTGTGGTCCAGTAAGTCCACATTTTATTACCACCTGGGACACATGCCCTAAGTCGCCGTGGCCTTGCAGCGTGGGAGCATAAGCTAAGCAAGCTTGCCCGTGACCTATAACAGACACCTTACAGTCCTGATTATTGTTATTGGCACCCATGAAGTTTAAGTACCTAATGTGAAATATCTCCTGACAAAAGTGAAGCAAGTGAAACAGCCTTTTTTGCATAAGTACAAAAGAGCAAATGATAAACAGTAATGTAAAACAAAAAACAACGAGAGGGAAAAATTTAAATACCTAAAGTTTGTGGTAAATCACAAATGAGAATCACCTGTGATAAATTGTCAGTGCCCATGTGATATGAATTAGCCAATGAATGATGACTTCAGTGTTTTAAAAAGTCACATGTTGGGCCCGATTCCTTTATCACAATGGTGAAGACAAGGGATTTGTCTGAGGACATCAGAACTACTTTTATTAGCAAGTACAAAACTTCAAAAGGGTATAAGGCCATCTCCAAAGACCTTCGTATCCCAGTTTCAATAGTATGCAATGTTATTTAGAAGTTTTCCAAGCATAGAAAATGTTAAAAACATCCCTTCATGTGGGGGAAAGAGGAAAATTGACAAAACATGTCAAGGTTGGTGCGAATGATGGGAAACCACTGTGTCAAACATTCAAAGACCTGAAGCCTATCCGGGGACAGTCTGGGGTCATTGTTTCAACGTGTACCATTCGGCGCAAACTAAACCAAGCAGTGCTTTATGGGTGAAGGCCAAGGAAGAAACCAATGCTGAAGACAAGACATAAAAAGGAATGATTGATATTTGCCTAAAAGTATCTTGACAAACCATACTCCTGGGAAAATGTTCTGTGGAAAGATGAAACTAAAATAGACCATTTTGGCAATGCAAAGCAACAGTTTGTTTACAGATGGAGCAATGAAGCTTTTAAGGAAAAGAACACCCTACCAACAGCTAAGCATAGTGGAGGATCCATAAAGCTGTGGGGTTGCTGTGCTTTGACTGTTATTGGAGGCCTTGACCATGTCAGAGGAATCATGAAATTAGAGAGTTATTAAGTGAGTTTAGAGTGAAATGTCTACCCAGTGTAAGAAAGTTGGTTGGAGTCGAAGATCATGGGTCCCCCAGCAAGACAATGACCCAAAGCCCACATCCAAAAGTACACAGGAATGGTTGAAAAAGAAAAAATGAACTGTTTTAAAATGGTCTGCAATGAGTCCTTTCCTCAATCCCATTGAAAATTTTTGGGGTGAGCTGAAATCTGCCATTGGGAAAAAGAACATTCACTTGAACAAACTTGAACTTGAACAAACTGCAAAGGAAGAGTGGGAGAAAATACCATCTGAGAAGTGCAAGAAGCTTATAGATGGGTACAAAAAACATTTGGGGTTATTTAACTTGGAACAACGAAGGCTTAGGGGTGATCTTATAGTAATGTACAAATATATGAGGGGACAGTACAGAGACCTTTTTAATGATCGTTTAACAACTAGGCCTGAGACAGGGAGAAGGGGGCATTCTCTACGTCTGGAGGAAAAAAGGATTAATCATAATCACAGATGCGGATTCTTTACTGTAAGAGCAGTGAGACTATGGAGCTCTCTGCCACATGCTGTTGTAATGAGTGAGTCACTACTAACATTTAAGAAGGGCCTGGATGCCTTTCTTGAAAACTATAATATTATCAGTTATACATACTAGATTCTTGATAGGGCGTTGATCCAGGGAATTAGTCTGATTGCCGTATCTGGAGTCAGGAAGGAATTATTTTCCCCCAATGTGGAGCTTAGTGTTGCCACATGGTTTTTTTTTTTTTCCTTTCTCTGGATCAACATGTTAGGCTATGGGTTGAACTAGATGGACTTAAGTCTACCTTCAAAACTGTTACTATATATCAATACCAAAGAGTGTGCAGCCAAGTATTAAATAGGGGTGCCTTTATTGCTGCACATGTTATTTATTCTGTTTTTATTTTGAAATTGCAACATGTAAATTGACAATGGTTTATTGCTGTATTACTTTGGACCACTAATTAAAAAATCCTCAGGATATAACTTTGGTACATTTCCATTTATTTCTGACGATATTGTACTGTCCACGAAAAAATGAAGGCATGCCAATAATGGTGAGCAGCACTGTATTTGGTGTTACATGGAGTCCCTAGAGTTCTGTATTTCGGAGCCCTGAGATATTATGTTTAGTGATGAGCAAATACCGTCATAAACACTATTCATAACGAGTACTTTGTAATAATTACATATTCGCTTTGAATAGTGAGTACTATGCAAGTCAATGAGAAGCACAAGTAATTTTCTGCTGGACACTACTAAGAGGTCTGGGAGGGCTGTAAAAAGGCAGAGATGGCTGAGAACGTGCTCAAACTGTATGGGAATAATAGGCAGACATGATGTGCACTGTCTGCATACAGTTCTGCCATACAGCTGTCTGCTCTGAGTGACAAGACCTAGTGAAGATAGATAGAAAACAGGTAAATCAGTCTTACCAGACTCCTGCTGCTGCTCCCGGGTAAGCTCAGTTTCTTACGCTCCTGCTGAATCACTTTCAGGTCAGCTCAGTCTTCTACTAACTCACTTCCTGGGCCGTTCATTAAGCTACTTGCATATTCAATGCACTGGCAGGCAAACAGCCAATCACAGACACTCACACTCTGTGAGCGCCTCTCAGATTGGATGTTGCAGTCAGACTGCATTTCCACAATCTGGAAGGTGATTGTGCTTGGTTGCCATAAACATTAGTGTATGGCAAACAACCTGCCATCATAGGGTGTTAAATAAATAATTAAGAAAAAACACGTGGGGCTTCACAGTATTTTTAAGTCTAGCGCAGTGAAAGTGGACAACTGTGAGCTGCCACCCTCAGCTGTGTAATTTCACCTTGGCTGACTAAAAAAATGCATGGGCTTACCCTATTTTTAATTGCCAGGCAAGGTAAAACTAGGCAGCTGAAGGCTGGTATTCTCAGCGGGGTGAGGTACCATTGTTTTAGGGCTCTCCCAAGCTAAAGAATAGCAGTGCCTGAGATAGTGCATTTATTGTAGCGCCATTTCCAGGTGCTTTATCAGGATCTTCCAGTGATCCTGGTGGTTTTGGCACACTGGGTAATAAGAGGTTAACACTAGCTTTGTATTGCCAGCAGGTATTAAGCCCTGAGATTATTAATGTTAGGCCAAGTTAGACCCGGCCATTAAGAATCTCAAATGAATAGTAAAAAAGACACAACCCAGAGAAACATTATTTTATTAAAAAAAAAAAAAAAAAACCCACAGAGACACTTAGTGACTCCATCTTTATTCCCTCCTCCCCACCCTCATATCCCTCTACAATCTCTTTTTTCTCTCTTCCTCGATAGACTCAGTTCTGCTACATCAGAGACCGCGGTGAGGAAAAACACATCTGCTCCCCATGATCTCTGATCACTGAATGACAGCGCTGAGACCTGCACTATAGTATAGCGGTAAAGTGCAGGTCTCAGCGTTGTCATATAGTAAGCAGTGAGGTCACCATTGCCATAGTAACCATTGTTGCTATGGACAGTGCTGAGCCCTGCACTATAGAAAAGCGGTAAAATGCATGTCTCAGCGTTGTCATAAAGTAAGGTCACCGTTGCCATAGTAACTGTTGTTGTTATGGTCAGTGCTAAGACCTACGCCATAGAAAAGCGGTAAAGCGCAGGTCTGAGCGCTGTCCATAGCAACAGTGATTACTATGGCAACGGCTACTATATGGCAGCGCTGAGATCTGCGCTTTACCGATTTACTATAGCACAGGTTGCTATGGACAGTGCTGAGTCCTTCGCTATATAAAGCGGGAAAGCTCAGGTCTCATTGCTGTCCATAGCAACTGTGGTTACTATGGCAACGGTTACTATATGACAGCGCTGAAAGCTGTGCTTTACCGTTTTATTATAGCACAGGTCTTAGCGTTGTCATATGGTCACCGTTGCCATAGTAACCGCTGTTGCCATAGACAGTGCTAAGACCTGCTTTAGAAAGAAGGGGCCACATTGCTAATGTCAAATACGATAAGGTGAAAAGGGGTGCCGCATGCCAAAAACACAGTATAAACACGAGAGAAAAGAATTGGCAATCAAGGCAGCACACCACAAGAGTAGAGAAAATTATATGATTCAAGCTTTATTAATGTTCGTCGATGACCAGCACTCCACTGTGGTCTATGTTGATGGTGCAGTTGGAAAAGGTCAATTGACCCACAATATCAGAGAAGATAGATCCAAGCACACATTCAGGTTTTTTTTGCTGAAGATGATTTAACGTTTCGGCCTAAGCATAGGCCTTGTTCACATAGTCACTAAGGATAAATTGAAAATGTACAATAAGGAGTCTGAATTGTGAAAACACGTGCATAAGAATATATACAAAGGATTATATACAAATTTACAATAGCATCATGTCTGACATGTTTATTATGTTGCAATGACAGAAATGGCCTTCATTCTGGTATTTTGAATATCAGACAGATTGTCAAGAAGAGAATGTAGAAGTTGAGAGGGGTAAATATGGGTTATCGGGGATTGAATAGCTGCCTTATTTACCTGCTGTAGTTATTAGGAGATCACAGAAACGGGGAGTTCATGTAGGTAAGGTGTAATAATATCTGTGCTTTTTTGGTCCAAGATGGAACCTTCAAGAGATAAAGGGTTAAATGTAAAGGATTCCAAATACCCATATAATGATAGTGTTTAGATATGGTTTTATACCTGTGCTTTGGTATATGGATGTGAACCTGTATGGCATCCGTGGATGAATTGGATATGGTCAATATCCAAAATTGGAAATGCTGAGGCAGCACCGGGTTCCGATTATGATGGACAGGTCATCCAATACCAAGTTCAGATAATACCTATAGATGAAGTACATTGTCAAAGGTTCGGGGAATCCTAAGGGCTTAGTAGGATAGAGTTAAAGACTACAGAATTACCTTACAAGGATCCTATCTCCTTTAGTGAAATCCTTTTATAAGTCTGAGTTTTTTAGGGGTCCAAGTAAATGGTAAGGTAATACTTCACCACTGTGTTAGATAGACATAAGTAAGTCAGATATGTAAGAGATGTATGCACATATGGTATACTTATCTTTAGGTTGTCTGGAAGTGGCCTGCTCACATTGGTGTCAGTGGGTGCCAGCACGTCCAGTGCCTTGGCAAGGAATGGCCTCTATTCCAGCCGCCGCCGCATTATGTGCGGTCGGCTGGTCATGTGACCGGAAATGACGTCGCCGGGCGCGCATGCGCAGTAGCGCGCGTCGGCGTGGAAGTCTGTTTTTGTTTGCAGGTTGGTATAGCAACCCGCCTGCCAATGGAGAAGCGCGGCTGGTGCGCACGCGCAGGGCAGCGCTTCTCAGTACGGGAGATGACATGTCACAAAGCAGAGTGACATGTGTGCGCTCGATCCTAGCGCACTATACTCATAGACAATGTGATGGACTGTAATGTTTAGGTTTATCCCCATACCATATGCACATGAGTAGCATATTAAAGACTGTAAATATTATTGGGAACCTGTAGTGGGTACATTGTGTGTATATAAGACAGTGAAAGAGTATGGTTGAAATGTCCATTATGAGCAAATATGTGCACAGGATATAGGCAAAGATATATATAATGTATCAATACATTCTTGTCATATTGTAATATCCACAATGCTCAAAGCTTATAGTATCGCATACTGATATATCACAGCACATTGTCACTTATAGGTATCAGGGGTCCAAAAGCAGGTAAATACGTATAGTCAGGAAAAAATGAAATAAAAGGGGGAAGAAATGAAACTTACAAATGAGAGGAACATAAAAACGGGGGAGGGGGGGGTGAAAACTAATTATCTTACCATTGTGGTGGATGAGAAGAAGATGAAGCGTTATTTGTATCATGTTATCTATGGAAAAGAGGTATTAGGTTAGCCAATCAATCTCGCGATTTAAACCCTTAGGGGCCAACGTATCAAGGGTATAGATCCAGTAGCTTTCACGGCGTTTAAGCAAGTTAATATGGTTACCTCCACGGCGAGGTCTAGGGACATGCTCTATAACCTGGAATCGGAGTTGTGCCACATTGTGGTTAGCTTCCCTAAAGTGATGGGGAAGTGGCAACCATGTCTTGCCACAACGTATGGTGGATTTGTGGCTTGTGATTCTGTCTCTTACGGTCTGTGTTGTCTCCCCTACGTATAGTAGCCCGCAGGGGCATTTGACAAGATAGACCACAAAACTCGATTCACAGGTATAAAATCCCCGAACCTTGTTTGACTTCCCAGAGCGTGGATGGACTACCTCACTGCCTTTGATGACGTTCGAGCAACACATACATCCTAAACATGGAAAAGTCCCTGTTCTTTGTTCTCCAGTTAATGTCCTAGTAAGGGGTTGTTTCTTGGACCCCACGTCTGCCCTGACAACCTGATCTTTTATGTTGGGTGGCCTCCTACAACACATCAATGGTGGATGTTTGAAAGTTGCTATATTGGGGTAGGCCTTGGTTAATAGGGGCCAATTTTTCCTTACTAGTTTATGTACTTTAGGCATGATCGGATGGTATGTGTGTACGAATGGTACCCTGTCTTTAGTGGTAGAGCGGTCTATCATGTTGTCTGAGTCAAGAATGGCACTGTTGAATTCAGAAGTCAATAACGTGTGGGGGTAATCTCTCTGTGCAAATTTGGTTGACATTTCTTTTAGCCTGGTCTCTTTAGTTGGTTGATCTGTAACTATACGGGTTACCCTTTTGAACTGAGAACGTGGGAGACTATTTTTGGTGGATCGAGGATGGCAACTACTGTATAGGAGGAGGCCATTGCAATCAGTCGGCTTTGAGTATAGATCTGTAGTTAATCTGCCATCAGTATTTTTTATTACTCTGGTGTCAAGGAATGGGATTTCTTTGTTATGTGAGTTCAATGTAAATGTTAGTTCTGTACGTATTGAGTTGATATACTCCAAAAAGGATGTTAGGTTCTCCTCGGTACCTGTCCAGATGCAGAATATATCATCTATATATCGAAACCATGTGGTGACATCAGGGCCGCACCGTCCATTGGACAGTGTGAGCCCTGTCATTCAGGCGGCAGCCGGCAGGGGGAGCGGCTGTGCAGAAGGGGGCGGCACCTCATGCAGAGCCTCCCCCTGTCATGGCGCCGGCCGCTCATCCCGCTCACCGCAGGTAAGCGGCGGGCAGCGGGGGGACACGCACACAAGGGGCGGCAGCCCCAGGCTTCAAAGGCACCCCCAGCCCCCCCCCCCCGGTACTCGCGGCAGCGGCCGGCAATCACTGCCGCGGCTCAGGCGGCAGTGGCGATCCGGTCACTGCAGAAGGGGCGGCAGCCCCAGGCTCCACCAGTGTATGGTGTTAGGATTTTCTTAAGGAATATGGATAAAGGATTCAAAATCGAGTCCGTGCCTGCCACTATGGGGCGACCTGGGGGATTCTGCAGATTCTTGTGGATTTTAGGTAGTATGTAAAGGACAGGTGTAACTGGATTGTGATTAATGAGGAAGGTTTTTGTTTTAGAGTCAATTGTATTGTTGTTATAGTATTTGTCTACCACACTATGGATCTTGGTTCCTATGTTAAAGATGGGATCATTGGGTACCTTTTTGTACGTAGAACTATCTGACAACTGTCTATTGATCTCAGAGATGTATTGTCCCTTGTTCATGACAACAATGGCCCCTCCCTTGTCCGCTGGTTTAATGATAATGTTTTGGTTGCCTTTCAAAGAAGTAATGGCTTGTTTTTCATGTGCTGATAGATTAGAGCGGATAGGGAGGAGGCCAATCTGTTGTTCATGGACTACTGCTTTGACGGCCTTTTCTAGTAATTTGATGTACGTTTCAACTGCATGGTCAGTTTTGCAAGGGTTAAAAGTGCTTGTATTTCTCAAGCCGAGTGATGCAACAGATATTCATGCCTGTGTGCTCTGATCTGAAATAATACCTAATTGGTTACTCTGTGTGGGTATTTGTTGCCCAAAATGTGCCTTGATTCTAAGTGAGCGATAGAATCTCTGTAAATCAGCTTCCAATTGAAAAGAATCCCATCTGGGGGTGGGACAGAAGGAAAGACCCTTATTTAATACAGAGAGTTCGACAGGAGAAAGAGAATAGTCTGATATATTGATTACCAGGTTTGGACCCCTACCTGTGACCGGAGCACCATTTGTCGATCTGGTTGACCGCCTGGACCTCCTGGTCTTCCGCCGTTTGGGCCTAAAAAAAGGGGTAATGGACGTGGTGCTGGTGAGCCTCCAGTATCGCTCCCGGATCCAGCAGGTGTGCCTCCCGATGGTGTGGATCCCCCGGATGGCGGTTGTCCTCCTGTCGGTTTTCTTGGTTTCGGCCATGGTCGTTTTGGTGCGGGTTCGTCCCACCTGTAGACTTTGTTGTTTAAATAGTCCTCTGTGTCCCTCTGGAATTTAGTTCTTTTTCTCTCCTCTAAAGTTTTTCTGTGCGTTGCAAGTGATGCCTCAACTTTGCTTTTGAGGTTGGCAAACTCTGTGTTATTCAGGGTGGAGACCAATTGAGTTTCAATTGTAGTGATCTTCTCCTCAGATTCTTTGATGGCTTCTTGTAGGTGTTCAATCGTTAATAGAATTAAGTCCAATGAGCACTTGTTCAAGATCTTTTGGTAGGTGGCACAGTACTTTTCATTATCAGAGAAAAGAGTAGGTCTTAAGTTACATCTCAAGCCTCTTGGGATCTTGCTTTGTCGATAATATTCTCCCAACGTCGCACAGTGGAGATCAAATGAAATAAGTTTTTTTTCTCTCTTTTTCCCAATCTCTTGTCTTGATGTCTCTGTTTGGTGTATGAAGGAAGTCAGTACCAGTCCTAATTCGGGCTAGTATTGAAGCGCCAGTGGTCTCGTCATATGCGAAGGTTTCTGTAGACATGGGTGCCCGGGGTGCTGAAGTCGAAATGGGGGTAATCAATGTTCGTCGATGACCAGCACTCCACTGTGGTCTATGTTGATGGTGCAGTTGGAAAAGGTCAATTGACCCACAATATCAGAGAAGATAGATCCAAGCACACATTCAGGTTTTTTTTGCTGAAGATGATTTAACGTTTCGGCCTAAGCATAGGCCTTGTTCACATAGTCACTAAGGATAAATTGAAAATGTACAATATGGAGTCTGAATTGTGAAAACACGTGCATAAGAATATATACAAAGGATTATATACAAATTTACAATAGCATCATGTCTGACATGTTTATTATGTTGCAATGACAGAAATTGCCTTCATTCTGGTATTTTGAATATCAGACAGATTGTCAAGAAGAGAATGTAGAAGTTGAGAGGGGTAAATATGGGTTATCAACTTCTACATATATTCTTATGCACGTGTTTTCACAATTCAGACTCCTTATTGTACATTTTCAATTTATCCTTAGTGACTATGTGAACAAGGCCTATGCTTAGGCCGAAACGTTAAATCATCTTCAGCAAAAAAACCCTGAATGTGTGCTTGGATCTATCTTCTCTGATATTGTTGGTCAATTGACCTTTTCCAACTGCACCATCAACATAGACCACAGTGGAGTGCTGGTCATCGACGAACATTGATTACCCCCATTTCGACTTCAGCACCCCGGGCACCCATGTCTACAGAAACCTTCGCATATGACGAGACCACTGGCACTTCAATACTAGCCCGAATTAGGACTGGTACTGACTTCCTTCATACACCAAACAGAGACATCAAGACAAGAGATTGGGAAAAAGAGAGAAAAAAACTTATTTCATTTGATCTCCACTGTGCGACGTTGGGAGAATATTATCGACAAAGCAAGATCCCAAGAGGCTTGAGATGTAACTTAAGACCTACTCTTTTCTCTGATAATGAAAAGTACTGTGCCACCTACCAAAAGATCTTGAACAAGTGCTCATTGGACTTAATTCTATTAACGATTGAACACCTACAAGAAGCCATCAAAGAATCTGAGGAGAAGATCACTACAATTGAAACTCAATTGGTCTCCACCCTGAATAACACAGAGTTTGCCAACCTCAAAAGCAAAGTTGAGGCATCACTTGCAACGCACAGAAAAACTTTAGAGGAGAGAAAAAGAACTAAATTCCAGAGGGACACAGAGGACTATTTAAACAACAAAGTCTACAGGTGGGACGAACCCGCACCAAAACGACCATGGCCGAAACCAAGAAAACCGACAGGAGGACAACCGCCATCCGGGGGATCCACACCATCGGGAGGCACACCCGCTGGATCCGGGAGCGATACTGGAGGCTCACCAGCACCACGTCCATTACCCCTTTTTTTAGGCCCAAACGGCGGAAGACCAGGAGGTCCAGGCGGTCAACCAGATCGACAAATGGTGCTCCGGTCACAGGTAGGGGTCCAAACCTGGTAATCAATATATCAGACTATTCTCTTTCTCCTGTCGAACTCTCTGTATTAAATAAGGGTCTTTCCTTCTGTCCCACCCCCAGATGGGATTCTTTTCAATTGGAAGCTGATTTACAAAGATTCTATCGCTCACTTAGAATCAAGGCACATTTTGGGCAACAAATACCCACACAGAGTAACCAATTAGGTATTATTTCAGATCAGAGCACACGGGCAGGAATATCTATTGCATCACTCGGCTTGAGAAATACAAGCACTTTTAACCCTTGCAAAACTGACCATGCAGTTGAAACGTACATCAAATTACTAGAAAAGGCCGTCAAAGCAGTAGTCCATGAACAACAGATTGGCCTCCTCCCTATCCGCTCTAATCTATCAGCACATGAAAAACAAGCCATTACTTCCTTGAAAGGCAACCAAAACATTATCATTAAACCAGCGGACAAGGGAGGGGCCATTGTTGTCATGAACAAGGGACAATACATCTCTGAGATCAATAGACAGTTGTCAGATAGTTCTACGTACAAAAAGGTACCCAATGATCCCATCTTTAACATAGGAACCAAGATCCATAGTGTGGTAGACAAATACTATAACAACAATACAATTGACTCTAAAACAAAAACCTTCCTCATTAATCACAATCCGGTTACACCTGTCCTTTACATACTACCTAAAATCCACAAGAATGTGCAGAATCCCCCAGGTCGCCCCCATAGTGGCAGGCACGGACTCGATTTTGAATCCTTTATCCATATTCCTTGAGAAAATCCTAACACCATACACTAAAGTGACCAAATCATTCATTTTGGACACTGGAGATTTCTTAACTAGAATAAGATCTTTGGATAGGATCCCTTCGAACAGCCTACTTTGCACTTTTGATGTTAACAGCCTGTACACATCAATCACTCACGAGAAGGGGATTGAGGCAGTTGTCAGAACATTAGAACACTCCAATGTAGAACTAAATGTAAAGAACTTATGCATTGAACTTCTGGAATTGGTTCTAAGAGAGAACTATTTTCTCTTTGGAGACCAATTCTACATCCAGACCTGTGGCACTGCAATGGGCTCGAATGTAGCCCCGGCCTATGCAAACCTCTACATGAATCAATTTGAGGAGGAGTATATTTACCCACATACCCTATTCAAAAGCTATGTCACCACATGGTTTCGATATATAGATGATATATTCTGCATCTGGACAGGTACCGAGGAGAACCTAACATCCTTTTTGGAGTATATCAACTCAATACGTACAGAACTAACATTTACATTGAACTCACATAACAAAGAAATCCCATTCCTTGACACCAGAGTAATAAAAAATACTGATGGCAGATTAACTACAGATCTATACTCAAAGCCGACTGATTGCAATGGCCTCCTCCTATACAGTAGTTGCCATCCTCGATCCACCAAAAATAGTCTCCCACGTTCTCAGTTCAAAAGGGTAACCCGTATAGTTACAGATCAACCAACTAAAGAAACCAGGCTAAAAGAAATGTCAACCAAACTTGCACAGAGAGATTACCCCCACACGTTATTGACTTCTGAATTCAACAGTGCCATTCTTGACTCAGACAACATGATAGACCGCTCTACCACTAAAGACAGGGTACCATTCGTACACACATACCATCCGATCATGCCTAAAGTACATAAACTAGTAAGGAAAAATTGGCCCCTATTAACCAAGGCCTACCCCAATATAGCAACCTTCAAACATCCACCATTGATGTGTTGTAGGAGGCCACCCAACATAAAAGATCAGGTTGTCAGGGCAGACGTGGGGTCCAAGAAACAACCCCTTACTAGGACATTAACTGGAGAACAAAGAACAGGGACTTTTCCATGTTTAGGATGTATGTGTTGCTCAAACGTCATCAAAGGCAGTGAGGTAGTCCATCCACGCTCTGGGAAGTCATACAAGGTTCGGGGATTTTATACCTGTGAATCGAGTTTTGTGGTCTATCTTGTCAAATGCCCCTGCAGGCTACTATACGTAGGGGAGACAACACAGACCGTAAGAGACAGAATCACAAGCCACAAATCCACCATACGTTGTGGCAAGACATGGTTGCCACTTCCCCATCACTTTAGGGAAGCTAACCACAATGTGGCACAACTCCGATTCCAGGTTATAGAGCATGTCCCTAGGCCTCGCCGTGGAGGTAACCATATTAACTTGCTTAAACGCCGTGAAAACTACTGGATCTATACCCTTGATACGTTGGCCCCTAAGGGTTTAAATCGCGAGATTGATTGGCTAACCTAATACCTCTTTTCCATAGATAACATGATACAAATAACGCTTCATCTTCTTCTCATCCACCACAATGGTAAGATAATTAGTTTTCACCCCCCCCTCCCCCGTTTTTATGTTCCTCTCATTTGTAAGTTTCATTTCTTCCCCCTTTTATTTCATTTTTTCCTGACTATACGTATTTACCTGCTTTTGGACCCCTGATACCTATAAGTGACAATGTGCTGTGATATATCAGTATGCGATACTATAAGCTTTGAGCATTGTGGATATTACAATATGACAAGAATGTATTGATACATTATATATATCTTTGCCTATATCCTGTGCACATATTTGCTCATAATGGACATTTCAACCATACTCTTTCACTGTCTTATATACACACAATGTACCCACTACAGGTTCCCAATAATATTTATAGTCTTTAATATGCTACTCATGTGCATATGGTATGGGGATAAACCTAAACATTACAGTCCATCACATTGTCTATGAGTATAGTGCGCTAGGATCGAGCGCACACATTTCACTCTGCTTTGTGACATGTCATCTCCCGTACTGAGAAGCGCTGCTCTGCGCGTGCGCACCAGCCGCGCTTCTGCATTGGCAGGCGGGTTGCTATACCAACCTGCAAACAAAAACAGACTTCCACGCCGACGCGCGCTACTGCGCATGCGCGCCCGGCGACGTCATTTCCGGTCACATGACCAGCCGACCGCACATAATGCAGCGGCGGCTGGGAATAGAGGCCATTCCTTGCCAAGGCACTGGACGTGCTGGCACCCACTGACACCAATGTGAGCAGGCCACTTCCGGACAACCTAAAGATAAGTATACCATATGTGCATACATCTCTTACATATCTGACTTACTTATGTCTATCTAACACAGTGGTGAAGTATTACCTTACCATTTACTTGGACCCCTAAAAAACTCAGACTTATAAAAGGATTTCACTAAAAGAGATAGGATCCTTGTAAGGTAATTCTGTAGTCTTTAACTCTATCCTACTAAGCCCTTAGGATTCCCCGAACCTTTGACAATGTACTTCATCTATAGGTATTATCTGAACTTGGTATTGGATGACCTGTCCATCATAATCGGAACCCGGTGCTGCCTCAGCATTTCCAATTTTGGATATTGACCATATCCAATTCATCCACGGATGCCATACAGGTTCACATCCATATACCAAAGCACAGGTATAAAACCATATCTAAACACTATCACTATATGGGTATTTGGAATCCTTTACATTTAACCCTTTATCTCTAGAAGGTTCCATCTTGGACCAAAAAAGCACAAATATTATTACACCTTACCTACATGAACTCCCCGTTTCTGTGATCTCCTAATAACTACAGCAGGTAAATAAGGCAGCTATTCAATCCCCGATAACCCATATTTACCCCTCTCAACTTCTACATTCTCTTCTTGACAATCTGTCTGATATTCAAAATACCAGAATGAAGGCCATTTCTGTCATTGCAACATAATAAACATGTCAGACATGATGCTATTGTAAATTTGTATATAATCCTTTGTATATATTCTTATGCACGTGTTTTCACAATTCAGACTCCTTATTGTACATTTTCAATTTATCCTTAGTGACTATGTGAACAAGGCCTATGCTTAGGCCGAAACGTTAAATCATCTTCAGCAAAAAAAACCTGAATGTGTGCTTGGATCTATCTTCTCTCAAGCTTTATTAAGACACACAGAACAACATCAATAAAATCAATTAAAAAATTGTACTACAAAATATGTGTATTTTGTTTTAAATACCTTTACTTTGAATGGGGGAAAGGGGGGAGATTTAAACTTTTTTGTGGGTTTTTTTTCATATTTTTTTAAAACTTTATTTTTTAATTCATTCTTGTTTTTATACTGCCCCATAGGGCGCCACACTGCTGCAGGGTCTGATCCCTTGTGCCATGTACCGATGAGCTGCAGCACATCAGGATATGGCACTTGGTTTCACATTCAGTGGTTGTCAGCGCTTGCCAATCACTGACAGGAAGCGACTCCTGATAGCTTCCGGGTTCGCACCAGGAACTATCACGTGTGCATTGGAGATCCCGCAATCTTATCGGGGAAACTCCGTTCTCGGCGAGGAATGGCACAATCCCCACCGCAGCGGTTTTGGATCCCGCTGTCAATGAATGCGGATCTGATTGATGCTGGAAGCTTGACATCTCAGCTGATGAGATCAGCTGAGATGTCGGGTGTTTGACGTGAGCATCGCACCGTATCTATCTATCTATCTATCTATCTATCTATCTATCTATCTATCTATCTCAGAGCAGACAGCTATGTGGCAGAACAGTATACAGACAGTGTACATCATGTCTGCTTACTCTTTCCATGGAGTTTGAGCACAAGCTCATCCATCTCTGCCTTTTTCCACCTCCCTCCCCCCACCCAACATCATCGCTATTTGGTTTGAGCGTCTTTTTTTTATTTGGTAATACTGCGCATGCCAATCATAGTAATGCCATTATCAGAGATGGATGGATATGGCATTACTATGATTAGCAAGCAATCCCAGAATGTTAATTGGCTGAAAATGAGTCAGGAAACATGATTTTCAGCTCACTCGAATATCACAAGTAAAATGTGAAAAACTCCCAGAGTACCAAGTAGCCCTAATAGTGTACTATTCATGCGAGTAGCGAATAGTAACGAGTATACTCGCTCATCACTAATTATATTCTCTCCTCCATGAGATGAACCATGCTGTGTGCACATAAAATTACGATATGAGAGAAGAATTGGCTAGGTTTGTGGTAAAGAAAATGAACAGGAGTAATGTTAAGAGGACAGTTCTCCAAATAATACTACTTTGTCCAATTTCACACATTTGACTTTCATAATCCGAGTATTAATCACAGAATGCAGACTGTGTACAGGTCTCCCGACCTGGACTAAACAGCCTCATAAACTGTTGAATTCAGGGAAAACTTCAAAACCATAACATGCCACAGCAATTTAATCAATTTCATGGTTGCACATCCACTATGGGGGCACGTTTTGAAGGACTATGTAGGAAACACTCCATCAATCTACAAAATAAGTGCAAGCACTAGGGAGTTAATGTTTCATAAATTAACAGTTTATTGAACATATAAAGCAACAGACAATACACCGTTAAAAAATGAAGTGTTTGTTATGGATGAATCCAGATATGAACCACATAGAGGTGTTTGCACTCTCAGGGTAACACAGTATTGCACTTTATAATACCAAATGGTTAGTTTTGTTCATTGTTCATTGTTATGGGGGAATCAGTGGTGACCCAATCACTCAATCACTGGTTTTACTCACCCATAATGTTTGTGCTGTTCCCTGGTCCAGTCAGTGCCCTCAGTTGTGGCCCCCCCTACGACCGTTTTGCAAGGCTTTCTCAAGGGGTTTCTTTGTCATCCATAACAAACACTTCATTTTTTAACGGTGTATTGTCTGTTGCTTTATATGTTCAATAAAGTGTTAATTTATGAAACATTAACTCCCTAGTGCTTGCACTTATTTTGTGAATTCAGGTCAAGAGACATGAGGTTGGTCCAGAAATCGCAGTCTGAACTCAAACAATGAAGGTTGGATATATGAAGCAAGCCCAAAACTGTGTTTATTGCAGGCTTGTTTGTATCTCTAGCCTCTCATTGCTGAGTGTCCATGTTGGGCCCCGGGTCCTGTTCAATCCTTATTACATTGGTGTTACTTGATATATGGTAAAATGTCAAATATTTCCATACCAGGACCAACTCAATATGGGTCACCTTGATATGTGAGACGGCTTTTACTTTTTTTTTTTTGACCACAATAATGTTAAATAAGTACCCTATTTTATTTACATGCACTATTGCTAATTATTTACTTATTTTAGGGTATTTACCGTATATACTCGCGTATAAGCCGAGTTTTTCAGCCCAAAAATTGGGCTGAAAAGTACCCCCCTCGGCTTATACGCGAGTCAATACGGCAGCCCCAGCAGCCTCAGTAATCCAGGGCCCCCCCAGCCTTGCTCCGGTCACCTGTAAAGTAAAATATACTTATCACTGTCCCGCTGCCGTCCGCACCCGCCGCTGCTGACACCGTGATCCTCCATCTTCATGCGTCTTCTTCCGGCTTCCTGTGTTCGGCGCCGGCAATGACGTCATTGCCTGCGACGAACAGAGGAAACTGGAAGAAGACGCATGAAGATGGAGGATCGCGGTGTCAGCAGCGGTGGGCGCGGACGGCAGCGGGACAGTGATAAGTATATTTTACTTTACAGGTTACCGGAGCAAGGCTGGGGGGCCCTAGATTACTGGGGCTGCTGTATACTACCGCTGGGGCTGCTATATACTACCACTGGGGCTGCTGGGGATGCTATATACTACCACTGGGGCTGCTGGGGCTGCTGTATACTACCACTGTGGCTGCTGGGGCTGCTATATACTACCGCTGGGGCTGCTGGGGCTGCTGTATACTACCACTGGGGCTGCTGGGGCTGCTATATACTACCACTGGGGCTGCTGTATACTACCACTGGGGCTGCTATATACTACCACTGGGGCTGCTGGGGCTGCTGTATACTACCACTGGGGCTGCTGTATACTACCACTGGGGAGGCCTGTATACCACTGGGGGGGGCCTGTATACCACACTGCTGGGGGCTGTATACCTGTGCTGGGGTCCACCCTCGGCTTATACACGAGTCAATAGGTTTTTCCAGATTTTTGGGGCAAAAGTAGGGGGGTCGGCTTATACATGGGTCGGCTTATACACGAGTATATACAGTACTCATTTTTGTGTTTTTTCCTGGGTGCTGCTGTTTAATGGCTAATGTGAACCTGCTCCTACACATTGCATGTATACAAATTTATATTCCTGTTAATTTATTTCAGTTTTCTTTGTTTTTATCTTTTCATGCTGCTGCTGCTAATAATATTAATAATATTAATAATACATTGAGATCACAAGAAAAGGAGATTTTTGTGTACTCACCGTAAAATCCTTTTCTCTTAGCCTCTAATTGGGGGACACAGACCGTGGGTGTTATGCTGCTGTCCACTAGGAGGCGACACTAGGCAGAATCTGCAAAAGAGTTAAGGAGCTCCTCCTCTGCAGCATATACACCCTGGAGCAGGAAATGCTTCTCCAGTTTGTGCTAAAGCAGTAGGAGAGTTACCAGAGAATAACAGTGACACAGAAAGTCTATGCAGTCAACCTGCGTAATAAATGTAGTTAATGAGGTAATAACAGTGTAACAAGGCCTGAAATCAAACAGGCACGTGTGTAAACAGTTAAGACTTAGCAGAGTAATGCTAGTACCACAAGGCCTGATGTAAGCAGGCGCATGTGGAAAACAGTGAAGAGGTAACGAAGCCTGTAACTAAACAGGCTCACAGTACTATAAGACCTGGAACTAAACAGGCCAAGTCTAAACAGTCAACAGTTAACAGTGATAATAGGCAAACATGTGTAAACATGTTAACCATGTAACAGCTGAGAAGCTATGTGAGAACTGTAGAAAAAAATGGCCCATAAGTGCAATAGGGTGGGTGCTGTGTCCCCCAATTAGAGGCTAAGAGAAAAGGATTTTACGGTGAGTACACAAAAATCTCCTTTTCTCCTTCACCTCATTGGGGAACACAGACCGTGGGACGTCCCAAAGCAGTCCCTGGGTGGGAAAGAACAATGGAACTAGCGACACTGAGCATGGTCAGTGAAGAACTATGTACCGACAGGTGAGCTGCCGCCTGGAAGGCACGTGTACCCAGACCTGCGTTTGTCGAGGACTGAGTCCAAGCACTACAGTGACTTGGGCATGTGTAGGCTGGCTCTAGGTTGCCTGTACGCTTGTTGCGCCAATACCTGTCACCGAGCTGTACAGGAGGCTTCCACGGCCGTAGTGGAATGTGCCGTGACCTGCCGGAGGAGATGAGATTTCGATGGCATAAGCGTCTTGGATGGTTAGAGGAAACCATCAGGCTAGAGGAGCCTAGAGGCTGACGTGTCTTTATTTCTGCCCATTGGAAGAATGATAAAGGAGAATCCGACCTCTTAGGAGGGCACTGTCTTGGATTCCTAGACACGTAGGGCCCTGACAAGGCTCCGCATATGTAGGTCCTTCGCGACCGGACAGACTGGAGTCGAGCGCAGTGATGGCAGAGAGATGTCTTCATGTAGGTGGAAGGAGTAAACCTATCTTAGAAGAAGAATGGAACCAGCCCCAGGACAATCTTGTCCAGATGGAAGACTAGAAAAGGATGGATTACATGAGACCACTGCAAGTACCGATACTTCTGCAGAGACAAATAAATGCCACCGAACCATACTACTATTCGGATAAGGATGCTCAAGGAATATCCCATTGAGGCTGAAAAGGTGATTCTTGTAGTGCCGTGAGGACAAAGTTCAGGTCCTCATGGGAGTAGTCTTGTTGTATGGAGACCCTAAATAGCCGACCCTTCGAAAGAAGGATTTCATAGACATCTGGTGGCAAGACGTGCTTGTAAGACGGTGAAAAACGACTGAAAATCTGCTGTGTGAGAGACCCTAAGGACAGACCTGAGTCTAGGTCCGAGTGGAAGAAACGGACAGTCCCTGGTATGAAGTAGGGCCAAGGGGAAGGACCTCTGGAGGTGTCAAAGGCAAACCCCCCCCCCCTCAAACAGTTACACATGTGTGATGGGATAACGCTGATAAAGCTGGTGTCCTCTCTGTGACTAAGGTCGTTACAATATCCTGGGAAAAAAACCTCTTGGGTTAAGTTCTAGGTCTCAAAAACTACGCCATTAACCTCGGAAATGAGGAAGTCTGAGGAAGAACTGGCTGTGAACTAGCAGGTCTGGACCCTCTGATAGACGTCCTGGTACTGCTGCTATAAATTGGACGAGTCTGCGGACCAAGCGCGTGTGGGTCAGTCTGAGACCACGAAGATGATCTGGCAACCTTATCGTTTGATATTCAAGACTATCTGTAAGTGGGGAAAGAATATAGGAGAGACGGATACCGGTCCAGGCTCGGACAAGTGCGTCTGTCCCACTGACTGTGGATCCTGAGACCAGGAAAGGAAGGCCGGGACCGTGGCATTGAGGCGTGACTCCGTCAGGTCCATATCTGTGGTTTCCTGGCATTGGCGTTTTGACGGAGAACTTCGAGACGAAGGGGTCGGACCCCTGAGTCCTTCCCTTGGAGGATTAGGAAAAACCGCCTCTTAGATGAGTACATCTGGAGTGAGAACAGTTGTCAGTACAGTCTTACAGGATTCCATCTAGTGAAGGATGTGGCGAACTCGTCATCGCTTAGGGACTGCGGGTTCCACCCTGATGGTTGACCCATGCCACAGCTGTAGCATTGTTTGACTGTATTCTGACATGTTCAAATGCCAGAAGGTGACTGAATGATTTTCAGTACTAGAGATACTGCACGAATGTTTGTAGACTGAGGGGCATCTTCGAGACAGGGCAAGACTACTGCCATGTGCATTGTGATGGGGGCACGTCGCACCCCATCCTGTTCTCGTGCAACGCCTGAGCATGGATAATTGCAAAAAGGCCGGCGGTTACGCCGAGTCAATGGAACTGACTCTCAAGGTGCCAATATACCGTCTAGGACTCTTATAGCAGGTGTGAAGGATTGAAGGGACTTCCGACGGAGGCTGCGGATTCCAAGACGAAGAATCCGTGCCTTGTCTGGGGAAATTTGACTAGAGCTGTGGAAGTGTTGCAATTAAGGGCCACCGTGTTCATGCGTTGCTGTGCCTTCCATATGGCCGAGACTCCATACGTGATGCTGTAGCATGTGGCCGTCAGGAGTACGCAGCGGAGCTGGGACTCCCGGAATGTGTGTGCTGTGTTGCAACACGTGCCATGGAATTGCGGTAGATCTATGGAGGTCGATCGTACCGAATCTTCTTAACGAACACGGTGTAAATGCCATTGTGTTCGCAGTCCTTGAAAGTCATGCATCCATAAAAGAGTCATCCAGATACGGTGGACTGCTGAATGCAGTATAAACATTGCTAACATTAGGCTGGGAAAAGTCTTTGTATTCTTTGTGCTTCAGTCCTTTTAGCCTTGCCCCACCCCCTGTGCTGACGCTTCGGAGGCTCCGATGTCAGGTGGAGGGTGTGTATGGCGAGCAGGAGGCGGGCGGGTAAGCTAGAGATGTCCGGCTAGGCCGAAGCGGGGGCTCGCGAAATCGCGGGGCTCGGTAAAGGCAGACGCCCGACGCAGAGGTCCGGAAGTAGCCGGAAGTCAGGAGTAGCGTTGGCTGAAAACCGGAGGCTGTGTCCACGATAGTTCAGTCGCTGGTGTCCTGCGCTGCACACGGCGGACACTATCCCACAGTGAGAATTCTGTGTTTTTTTTTTTTTGTTTTTTTTTTTTTTGACTCCTGAGTTGAGAAGGGACAGATTGCGTGGAGAAGGTTTGGACCACGGACATACGGGGTCCAGAAGGGCCCATCCGTCATGGGAGTAGTCTTGTTGTGTGTGCGGTCGAGGGTCTGCGAGGTCCTGCTTTGAAGCGGGCTGTGCAAGGAGCTCGCCCATGTCACCTCAACCCAAATACCTAATATAGGTATAGTGAGGAGATGAGCAACAGAGCTCCTGGGACGGGGGCCGGCCAGGCCTTGAGCCGTCATAGCTTCAACCAAAGCTCCAACAGTGGGGAGTTGAGACAGGGGTAAGGCAACTAGCCAAACCTCGCTACTACCCAGCGCCTCCAACAGCGGAGAGCTGAGGAGGGAGTATGCTATGAGTCTTAGGTTCCAGAGACCAGCAGCTAAATTCATAGGGCAGCTGCGGATTACGGTGTTTCATCCTGCGTCTCGTGAGACTGGACTGTCATCACCGCCAACCAGAACTGCAGCTGTGGGCTGCGGGGAGGATTGGCAAACGGTCCTGGGACCTTGTGGTTGTCAGGTAATTGTAGATTACACTACTCTAACTGGACTCTCCCGCAATGTAGGGGCCGAGGAAGAAACGTGTGAATTAAACTTGTAGCAATTCCACCGCAACCTGGTTCTCTGAACTGTGTAGGTGCCTGGAAGTGGTCTGATGGATGAGTATTTGATGTTTGAATATTAACAGGGCTCCGCCAAGGTTGGGGGGCCGAGGATAAAAAAAGGGCGTGCTGGTATATCGCTTAAACCTAGCCACTCCCCTTAGGTCGGACAGGTGTACCAACAGGTACCTGTATCTGGCACGATGGAAGGCACCACTGTAATCGGATCGTGCGCTGGATGGAGGGACTCTGCCTGTACTGCTCTGGGAATTAGCAGTATTCCTCGTAGTATGATATTCCTCTATACACGGTGTACAGAGGGTAGTATTACATGTTCCATGCATGGTGTACAGGGAGGGGGGAGGACGACAGATTGCAGCCGGCTGTATCCCGCTGGCTGCCCTTCAGTAACTACTGGAGACCGCAGCACAGCGAAGCTGTGCTAATTGTACTGTGTTGGGTCTCTGTGTACACCGCACAGCGGAACCTGGAATTGCTGTAATGTTGTACAAGGATCCTAAGAAGAATCCTTATATCCCCATTACCTCCAGCTGGGAGGATGGAGACAAAGGGCTACCGCAGCAGGGGCAAGCATGAGCCTGCTGCCATCTGCCCCTTAGTGGGTGCCCCTGCAGGCATTCCGCCAGCACTGAGTCCTAGGTTCAACCCTAGGGCTAAAAACCTGCTGGGCTTCTAGCCCATACATCTGAGACCTAGCCGTGCCTGATGGCTTGGTCAGCCTGTGCCCCCTAATACCCAAGCGCTGTTCGCCGCTGTTAATACAGCGGCGTCAGCGCCGGGGCTGTAATGGTGGCGATGCCGAGAAGGAAGGGGGCGGAGCCAGCACGAGAGCGCGCAGAGAAGCTGGAGGGCGCCTTTTTTAGTCCTGTCCCGCCTCCCTTGCTGACGCCGCAAGGCTCTGACGTCCGGTGGGGAGGCGGGCGTATGGGCGGTGACAAGGGCGGTGACGTCCGGCTAGGCCGAAGCCGGGGCCTCGCGTAAATCGCGGGCCCGGGAATGGCTGAGGCCTGGCGCGGATGTCAGGGGCCGGAGCTGGGGACAACCCCGCCAGGTACCGGAGGCTGCGCCCACGATAGGGCAGATGCTCCGGCGGCACCCAGAGCCCGCTGGGTGAGCTGCTGCTGCGCTCCCTCCCGGGGAAATGGCGCAGCATGAATAGTATGCGGGACGAACCCGGAGTGGGGGGGGGGGGCCCGGTCCTAGAGACGCCACTGCCTTCGGCATAAAACCATGTGGCTGATTTATGGCTGCATACGGGGTCACATCATGGAAATGTGAGGCCCCGGGCTCCAGGGGGTGCCCCTGCAAGTGTGCTGCAGCCTAGAGTATGCTGCAGGCTGTGATTGTGTCCGCAGCTGGCAGGAGCACAGGGTATTAAATGAGCCCAGCCTGGTCGGCTCAGGGGGAAGCAGGGGCGAAGAAGGAAAAGAGCCATGCAGGGTCCCAAGGGAGCCCTGATTACCTGTGTAGGCTCCTCAACCCAGACCCTAGGCAGGGAATGGGGAGGGCATCTTGGGCTTGCTCGACCCATAACCCAGAGAGGAGATGGGGAGGGTGTCTGTGCCTGGCCTGGCGTCCGGATGTGCCCAGCAGGATCCTGCGCTTTCCTGCTGTGATTCTCTGCAAGCCTGCAGAAGTCACCCTGAGGTTCCCAGTGGGGACAGGGGAAAATGTGGGAGCGCCGGCCATGGGAAAAAGACAAGGAGATCGGAACGCAATGGGACCGTCGCCTTGCTCCCTATCCATCGTAGCAGGAGGGGATACGTGGAGGTAACACCCCGCGTTCCCGCCTGTTGTTGGTTTTGGGAAATCGGTATGCGGAGATACCGTCGCCCTCTCATATCCTTGGTAAAAAAGAATAAAAAATCTAAGTAAAAAATATCTATGTAATTTGGAGTGGTCCTATGGACCATGTCTACCTCCTATCGACACTAAGCAAAAACTGGAGAAGCATTTCCTGCTCCAGGGTGTATATGCTGCAGAGGAGGAGCTCCTTAACTCTTTTGCAGATTCTGCCTAGTGTCGCCTCCTAGTGGACAGCAGCATAACACCCACGGTCTGTGTCCCCCAATGAGGCGAAGGAGAAACTATAATTATATTATGTTTATCTATTATTTGGAGCATGTATTACAGTAGTGTAAAACCATCTGTTAGATCAAATGGCCACTTTACACGTCCTGATATCGGCGTCCAACTCCGATAAAAAGTCACGTGGTTTGTGCGTTGGCCCCGATATCGTTCGTGCGTTGTATGATGTAAATGTCCAATACGATGCGCGAACGATGCCAAAATGATATCGGGGATCAAATGAGCCTGCTCTCCAACGGCCCGATATTGGATGGCCAATCTGGGCGGATCGTGCTGTGTGAAAGCCCAACAACGATGTGGAGTACAACTTCCCCTATTCTCTTCCATGTTAAATGGTCGTTCCTGGGTCGGCCATACAAGGGGCGTACACATCGCTGTTGTGTTGCCTGCCGATATCGCGCTGTGTAACATCTCCTATGCGATCTTGGAATTCTGCCCAGAAAAAGCGCGCTCCCGTGTCGTTGAATCCAATATCGGAATGATGTTGGGACGTGTAAAGTGGCCAAAAGAGTTTCTCTGGTGCTTGAAAAAAGCTCAGATGTAAGCTGCAAATACCTACACATCCTGTAAACTCATGTCGCACTATTTTTAAATGGCAGCAGACAAGTTTTTCTTCTTCAGGTCAACACCTTTAATTTGGTATCATAACTATAAAGGGCAGCTTCACACCATGGTTTTTATGATCCGGGGCTGTCCGGTTCACACCGGACAGCCCCGGATCAGATTTCGGCCCCATAGTATTCCTATGGGGCCGGATGGGGCCGGATGGTAGCTATTTGCCATCTGGTTTCCATCTGTCGGGAGGATCTGGGAGAATTCAGATTTTTCTCCTGGACACAAAAACACAGCTTGCAGCGTTTTTGTGTCCGGGGTAAAAATCTGCACAAATCGGATCCTCCTGGATCTAGCGCGATCCGGAGCCCCCTAACATGGGAGTCTATGGTGCCGGATCGCACCGTATCCGACATAAAATCTGATCCGACTCCCAGACACCAGGTGCTGAGGCTCAGCGCTGGCTGGAGCTGAACTTCAGCACCATGGAGAGCTCCCCGCTCACATTTCAGGATCCTGACATTTCAGCAGGGACAGCTTCTGAACCCTGCGATCTGCCAATTCCGGCAGAAAACAGGACCCGAGGGCATATTTACCTCCGATTCTGTTCTATCCGGGCCTGTCAGGTTCTATCCAGTGTTTCCTGCAAAACACTGCACAGAACCTGATACACCAAAATCGTGGTGTGAAACCGGCCAAAGACAAATTTCCAGGATACAACATCACTATATAATGAGAGGGGTCCAACTACCAGAAACTTTACATTGACCACTAATGCTTACCTGTTCCTTTTGATGTTGTTTGTAAAGCCCAGTCATCTTATGTTGAATATAGTTTTGGTATTGATTAAATTCAAGCAAGGTACACTTGACCTAAAAAAAGCAATTAAGAGATAACGTATCAGGTTTATGGTGTTCTGCAGCAATATATACTGAACAACAGGCTGAAAACTCAGAATGTACCATAATAGTTCTATTCTTACCACTGGTCCACAGCTCTCTGTGTCTTAAAGTACTAGCCAGCACTAGCATGGACCCTAGCCTGAGGCCACTTTCACATGACAGGTTTTTTTGTAATGGGAACCTGAACCCACAAACTGACTCCACCGCATCTTTATACCTGTCCCTGCACTCCCTCTTATCATTTCTAGCCATCCCTTTTGCAGAAAAAATTGATTTTGTAAAGTAGAGGTTATAATCACCTCGTCCTGTGTGAGTTCTCTGTTTCTGAATAAGTCTCAATAGGCGTGCCTGTCTGCTGCTCCCTTGTAATTATGCACGCCCCTCTCAGCTTGCTGCCTTGCATAGAGCCTGGCCCCGTCATGAAAGGGGGCGTGGCTACCGGTATGACACTATTTTAGCCCCGCCCCTTTCATGACGCAGCCAGGCTCTATGCAAGGCAGCAAGCTGAGACGGGCGTGCATAATTACAAGGGAGCAGCAGACAGGCACGCCTATTGAGACTTATTCAGAAACAGAGAACTCACACAGGACGAGGTAAATATAAACTTTTCTCTACTTTACAAAATCGATTTTTTTCTGCAAAAGGGATGGCTAGAAATGTTTAGAGGTGGTGCAGGGACAGGTCTAAAGATGCGGGGGGGGGTCAGTTTGTGGGGTCAGGTTCCCTTTAAACAAAAGTCAGAAGTGGATTTAAAATACAATGAAGGAAATAAGTATTTGATCTCTTGCTGTTCTTTTAAGTCTGCCCACTGACAAAAATGTGAACAGTCTATAATTTTAAGGGTAGGTTAAATGGATTCTGTCACCTCCAAAACGCCTCCTAAGCTATCAAAACATGTCCCTGCACCATCCTATCACTAATCTCACACTCCTTTTGTCTCCTAAAAGCATCCTGTGAAAGTGCATAAAAACGTTTTAATACTTACTCATTAGTGATTATAATTAGTAGGGGCTATATTCTTTAGTCACCAAGGTAGGCTGTTTTGCAGCTCCAGGATCCACCCTCTCTCTATCTGTGCTGTTGTGAAACTGAAACTGAAGGCAGGACTAATGATTTGCATTCTGTGAGTGATAGAGAGGGGGGAGGGCAATGCCTGCACATCACAGCAGAACACACAGAGACAGGATGGATCCTGGAGCTGCAAAACAGCCCGCCTTGGTGACTAAAGAATATAATCAGTCACTCTGTTAATTATAATCCCTAGTGAGTGAGTATTAAAACGTTTTTATGCACTTTCACAGGTTCTTTTAGGAGACAAAACAGTGGGAGATTAGTGATAGGATGGTGCAGGGACATGTTTTGCTAGCTTAGGAGGCGTTTTGGAGGCGCCAGGATCCCTTTAATTTTACCAGTGAGAGATAGAATATCAAAAACAAAATCAAGAAAATCACACTGTCTAATTTATATAAATGGATTTGCATTTTGCAGAGAGAAATAAGCGATTGATCCCCTACCAAACATTAGGAGTTCTGGCTCCTACAGACCAGTTAGACGCTCCTAATCAACTAGTTACCTGCATTAAAGACAGCTGTCTTAAATTGTCACCTGTATAAAAAACACCTGTCCACACACTCAATTAATCAGTCAGACTCTAACCTCTACAACAGGGGTTCTGCAGTGCCCGCAAAGTCCCACTGCTCAAGAAGGCACATTTGCAGGCCCATGTGAAGTTTGTCAATGAACACCTTGGTGATTCTGAGAGTGATTGGGAGAAGGTGCTGTGGTCAAGTGAGACAAAAATTGAGCTCTTTGGCATTAACTCAATTCGCGGTGCTTGAAGGAAGTGAAATGCTGCCTCTGAACCAAAGAACACCATCCCCACGGTCAATCATGGAGGTGGAAACATTATGTTTTGGGGGTGTTTTTCTGCTAAGGGCACAGGACTACTTCACCGCATCAATGGGACAATGGATGGGTGCCATGTATCGTAAAATCCTGAATGACAACCTCCTTCCCTCTGCCAGGATATTAAAAATTGGTCGTGGCTGGGTCTTCCAGCATGAGAATGACCCAAAACCTACAGCCAAGGCAAAGAATGAGTGGGTCAATAAGAAACACATTAAGGTAATCGAGTAGCCTAATCAGTCGCCTGACCTTAATCTCATAGAAAACCTATGGAGGGAGCTGAAGCTTTGAGTTGTCAAGTGACAGACTCAAAATCTTAATGATTTAGAGATGATCTGCAAAGAGGAGTGGACCAAAATTCCTCCTGACATGTGCGCAAACCTCATCATCAACTACAAAAAACATCTGACTGCTGTGCTTGCCAACAAGAGTTTTGCCACCAAGTATTAAGTCTTGTTTGAGAGAGGAATCAAATAGTTATTTCTCTCTGCAATATTCAAATACATTTATGTAATCCAGACAAAGTGATTTTTTTGGATTTTATTTTTGATATTCTATCTCTCACTGTTAAAATTAACCTACCCTTAAACTTATAGACTATTCATGTCTTTGTCAGTGGACAAACTTACACAATCAGCAAGGGATCAAATAATTATTTCCTTCACTGTACATAAGATGTGCAGATCTCTCCATTATACTTTTTCTCTATGTTAGATAACTACTCTGGTTTAGTGCTGCATATTACCGTGTGAAAACAGCAGAAGTGCACTTACTGTCACTACATCATAGCTAAGGCCCCCTTCACACTGTGTTTTTTGCAGATCAGTGTGGATCCTTGAATTTCAAGGACCACACGGACGGGCACTGATATATTCAAACGGATGGCAACTGATGTCCACAGATCAGTGTTTTTCACTGATCCGTCATCAGTACCAGAGATAGGGCTGGGAGGAGGTGTACCTTGTTTCTAAGCATGCTCAGTACAGTAAAATGAACGGATCAGTTTTTTTCATGGATACGTCTCCATAAAAGCAGGGAGTGAACTTTGCTGCAACTCAGGATGTTACTTTGTTACATTGTCCGTATATTTGAATAAATTTCTTTCAATCTTTACTGAAGTAATTAGTCTTACTATAAAAATTGCTAAATTATGGATTTTTTTAAACATTTTTCTCTATATAGCAATCTGAAAATATTGCATTGACAACTTCAACTTAAAGGGAAACTATCACCTGGATCTACCCCCCTGACCTATCACTAGCTGTCCCTACACCTTCCTAGCTGCTCCCTAACCATCTCTCTCTGATATAAAGATTCAGAAAAATGACTTATAACTTACTGGAGGTCGCTCTCTCAGGAGACTGGAAAGGTGGCTCCAGCTTCTATTCTCCCCTCCTCCGTGCTTCACTGCATGCCCCGCTGGGCATCATTATTCTTTCTTCATCTATTCCTGCATTCGGAATCTCCTACCCTCTTCTCCTCCTATGATGCTCCCGCCGATACGTCACATCCGGCCCGGTGCATTATGGGCCTGATCACGTGATCGGCCCAATGCATTATGGGCCTGGTCACGTGATCGACCCGGTGCATTATGGGCTTGATTACGTGATCGGCCCGGCTTCGTGCATTCTCAATACGCATATTGAAGTTGGCCCAATCACGTGATCAGTCACGATACGTCACATCTGGCCCGATGCATTATGGACATGATCACGTGATTGGGCCGACTTCAATATACGCATTGCATATGCACAAAGCGGGGCCGATCACATGATCAAGCCCCATAATGCACTGGGCAAATCACGTGATCAGGTCCATAATGCACTGGGCCGATCACGTGATCAGGCTCATAATGCACCAGGCCAGATGTGTCATATCGGACGGTGCATCATAGGAGGAGAAGAGGGCGGGAAATTCCAAATGCAGGAGGAGATAAAGAAAGAATAATGACGCCCAGCGGGGCATACAGTGAAGTATGGAGGAGGGGAGAATGGAGCCTGGAGCCGCCTTTCCAGTCTCCTGAGAGGGCGACCTCCAGTAAGTTATAAGTAATTTTTCTGAATCTTTATAGGGCAGATTTACATCAGAGAGGGATGGTTAGGGAGCAGTTAGAAAGGTGTAGGAACAGCTAATGATAGGTCAGGGGGGGTAGATCCAGGTGACAGGTTCCCTTTAAATGGGCTGATTAGGTCATCAGTATCAGATCAGTGGGAATTCAACAACCAACACCTGTAAGAAAACTGTATATAGCTCTCTAAGGCTGGCTTCAGACTTGCAGATGCATCTGCAGCGTTTTGCAGATGCATCTGCAAGCATCTGCATGCAGACCGTGGCCCCTATGTTTATAATGGAGCGCACGGCGGTCTGCAGATGCTTGTAGACCGCCGTGCGCACCCATTCACTCCTATATGTGATCTGTGCGCAGGCGGATGCCTGCGTACAGATCACACACTCTCGTCCGCACCAGGGACGCGACATCTCAAAGATTTGTTGGGCAATGACTCGTGAGTATGCTGATACCCCATATGTGGTGGGAAAACAATGTTTGAGCACACACCAGGGCTTGGAAGGGAAGAAGCATCATTTCATTTTTTGAATGGAAAATTGGCTGGAATTGTTAGCTGACACCATGTCGTGTTTAGAGCGCCCCTTATGTGCCTAAGCAGTGGAAACCCCCCCACAAGTGACCCCATTCTAAAAATTAGACCCCCCCAAAAGGAATTTATCTAGATGTGTGTTGAGCGCTTTGAGCCCGTAGGTGCTTCACAGAATTTTAGAATGTTGAGCCGTGAAAATGATAAAATAAATTTTCTACACAAAAATATTCTTTTAGCCTCAACATTTTTATTTCACAAGGGCAACAGGATAAAATAGACCCCAAAATGTGTTAGGCAATTTCTCCTGAGTATATGGATACCCCATATGTGGTAGTAAACCACTGTTTAGGTGCACAGCAGGGATTTTGGAAAGAATTTTGGAGTAGGGACCTAGTATGTGAATTTTATAATGCGGTGGTATATGTGAGTTGTGTAGAGTATGTCAGGTTGGCATGCATGTGTCAGTTGTGTAGAATGCATCAAGGTGGCATATGTGAGTGAGATGTGTAGAGTACTTCAGGTTGGCATGTGTGAGCTGTGTAGAGTATGTCAGGTTGGCATGTGTGAGTTGTGTAGAGTATTTCAGGTTGCCATGTGTGAGTTGTGTAGAGTACGTCAGATTGGCATGTGTGAATTTAGTCCATGGACGTCTGGTAGACTTTGAAACATTATTTCGTTCACAATTCAGGTTTGTCGGGGGCAAGTGTCAACTTTTCTGTATAGTTTCATTCTTTATCCCTCTCCTGTAGCATACTTGGCACTTTCTTTGTGACCTTGTTTTCTTTGCTACTTGAGGAGCCTCACCTGAGAAATGTTGTCCTGGTGACTTTCAAACATCAGAGCCTTGATCATTACCTCCTGGAATTGAGGGAAGGCACCAGTCTGGCCTGCACATTGTGAGAGCACAAAAGCATTGGACAGTTCCATCTGTACGATGTGCACAGCCAGCTTCTTGTATCATATCTTAGCATTCACATAGCACTGTAGGGCTGGATGACTTCATCAGAGAGATCAACTCTCCCTATATTTTTGTTGTGTCCTCTATATAGTATAATGCACCTCATAGTGTAAGCCTCCCCCCAGCCTCTACCAGCAGCCTTTCTCCCCCACCATCACCAACCTCTTGCAGCAGCCTCCCTCCCCCATCACCAGCCTCCACACACAGTCTCCTTCCCAGCATCACCAGCCTCCACCAGCAGCCTCCTTCCCAGCATCGCTAGCCTCCACCAGCAGCCTCCTTCCCAGCATCACTAGCCTCCACCAGCAGCCTCCTTCCCCCATCACCAGCCTCCACCAGCAGCCTCCTTCCCAGCATCACCAGCCTCCACCAGCAGCCTCCTACCCCATCACCAGTCTCCACCAGCTTCCACCAGCAGCCTCCTTCCCCATCACCAGCCTCCACCAGCAGTCTCCTTCCCTGCATCACCAGCCTCTACCAGCAGCCTCCTTCCCAGCATCACCAGCCTCTACCAGCAGCCTCCTTCCCAGCATCACCAGCCTCCACCATCAGCCTCCTTCCCCCATCACCAGCCTCCACCAGCAGCCTCCTTCCCTCATCACCAGCCTCCATCAGCAGCCTCCTTCCCCCATCACCAGTCTCCACCAGCAGCCTCTTTCCCATCATCAGCCTCCTCCTTCCCTCCATCACCAGCCTCCACCAGCAGCCTCCTTGCCCTCAGCAGCCTCCATCAGCAGCCTCATTCCCCCATCACCAGCCTCCACCAACAGCCTCCTTCCCCCATCACCAGCCTACACCAGCAGCCTCCTTCCCAGCATCACTAGCAACCTCCTTCCCCCATCACCAGCCTCCACCAGCTTTTATTGCAGTGAGTCGGATCACTTCCTCATCAATTGTCTAAGTCAGCCTCATAAGATTCAAGCAGCAGGTAGCAGAGTATGAAAATTCTAGCACGGAATCGGAATTTTCTAAGAGCAGTTTGCCCTTAAATCCAAAGGAGCGAAGAAAAAAGATTTAACACTGCTCTGCTCTGCTATTATTGTCAGGATAATGGATTTCTAGCACAGCAATGATTGACTCAGGATCAGGGGGTAATTTCATGGACCTCTCTTTTGCCAAGGAGCATGGAATAGGTAGGGATACAACACAGGGCTACCCCGGTTACTATGGAGACAGTGGATTGTTCCCCTCTAATTTTGGGGTCTGGGGATCAGGAGACAGTACCCCTTGAGATGTTTCTAGAGCCCAAACATCAGGAGGTGCTCTCCTTCATGTTAATCTCATCTCATTTTCATTTGATTCTAGGAATTCACTGGCTGCAGTCTCAGAACCCCATCATCAATTGTTAGACCAAGAAGATCTCTTTCCCAACAAAGGACAGTCAGCATGACCCAGGACCTCTGGACCAGGAGGATTCCACGAAGGTATCAAACGTACCCCCTGTGTATGATTAGGATAGGTAAGATGGTCAGCTCACAAAAACACCCACACACACACTCCGACCCTGAGCTTCATGTCGAGCAAGGGGTGGCGGGAGTAGTAAAGTGTGGGTGGGAAGTAGAGGAAACCCGGGAAAAAGGGGTGGAGGAACTAGACTCCAAGAGGACCTAGGAACACTAAGTTGGGCGAGTCGATCGAGTGATTCCCTGGAGGAGTAGGGAAGCCTCCCCAAGCCGAGACACCCCTCCAGCTGAGTACTGACTGAGACAGACAGAGAGAACGACAGGCCCGGCGGCCTGCACCCTTAATGGCCATCCAGGAGCCCAGGCTGGAACCCGCAGAGAAGTAGAAAGTGCCAGGTAAGCCCGACTAATCCGGGTCACTGGTGGCTGAGCCAGAGTGTTGGCTCTGTAGATGTGGCTGGGAACGCTTCAAGCCCCAAACCACGAGACACCCGGTGGGGTGCAGGTACTCTATGTCGCCGAAACCCAACAACTGGTACGGAGTAGGACAAAGTCATCATACGAGGGCTAGTGACCCAGAGTGTGGGATGACTCACTGAAGAACCCATGACGGCCGGACCACACCTGTACGCGAGAGGAGAGAGAGAACCAGAGGGCCTGAGAGGTACACTGAGGGGAGTGACGCAGAGGAGCCATCCCAGCTGCAGTGAGAGCCTGAGCCCATGACCGTTGTGTGGACCTGGTCCACGACAAGTGTAAAAATAAACTGTTAAAAGGTGTGACCAGTGACTGAGGTGTTGTGCGGTACCGGAGTAAAGTACCCGGTCAACTCAAGATCTGTGTGTGACTGTTATTCCAAGACTGTTTAGACAGGGCTCGCCTGCGGAGCCACATACTGACTGCGTGAGCTGCTGCATAGGAAGCAGCGGGTGCCTGCTGAGAGGTACCCTTGTCCCTGCGCGTGCTGGCTGGTGGAGCTGCGGAGAGAAGATACGTGCAGCATCCTGGGCATGCAGCTTCCCTACATCTACCCGGGGACCAAGCCCTATCCGTGGAGGGCTCACCTTCCCGGCTGCCGCCCCCGCTTCCATCCCCGGCGGATTCCACAGCAGCGGTGGCCACATTGGCCACGTCCCATGGGTGGCGTCACAAATAAATCCCATAAACTTTATTAGGCCGTAGCACCCCAGAGACAGATCAGTTTGGCTCTGAGTACCCCGGCCCCTGGGGGTGCAACAATGAATTTACTGAGATCTGTGATAAGAAAATGGCTGATCATCTTCCGCCACATAGACATAATTGTCCAATTGAATTACTTCTGAGGGCTACAATTTGTTTTGGTAATGTTTATCCTCTGGCAGCCCAGGACCTGAGGACTCTGAGGGAATACATTGAATACATTGATAAGAACATGGCCAAGAGATTCATTTGACCCTCTTCCTCACTAGCAAGGTCATCTATCTTTTTTGTAAAGCTGAACTATGGATCTCTTAGGCCCTGTATTTGCTGTATTGATTTTTTTTTTTAAATTAATTTCAGGAGCACCTGACACATGTTAAAATGGCGATAAGTCATCATAGGCTGGCTTCACACTGCAGTTTTTCACTGATCAGTGTCTATCAGTGTTTGGGTGCCAAAACCAGGAGTGTCTCCAAAAGTCAGAACAGGTGTCAATCTTTCAATTATAGTTTTTCTCTGCAAGTTCCTTTCCTGGTTCCTCTCCTGCCTTTGGCACACAAACACTGATGGACACTGATCAGTGAAAAACTGCAGTGTGAAGCCAGCCTTAGAGAAAATCATCTCTACATCAAGCCTGAGAAATGTAAGTTTCATTGCAGTAAAGGTTAATTTTTGGGCTACGTCATTTCTCTACAGGAACTAAACATGGAGTCCAGCAAGATCCAGACAATCCTAGATTGACTTGTACTCGGGAATGTTAAGATGGTGCAACTTTTCAGCAGGTTTTCTAACTTCTATAGATGTTTTATCCACAATTTTTCAGAGATTGTTCAGCCTATCATGTTACTGACTAAAAAGGAAAAGACTTTTACGTGGTCTTCACAAGCTCAAGAGGCATTCGATCACCTTAAGTTCTATTTTACCTCGGCACCGATCCTGATCCATCCTGACCCTGTGTATCCATTCATTGTGGAAGTGACGCTTTGGATAATGTACTAGGGACTATCCTCTCACAGAGAACTGGGGAGAAGGCTTTTCTTGTAGACGTTCTTCTGCGGAGAAGAATTATGACGTGGAAGACAAGGAGCTGTTGGTGATTATTGCTGTCTTCAAGGAATGGAGACACTATCTGCAATGGCCAGCACATCAGGTCATTGTACTCATAGAACATTGCAACTTAGAGTTCTTTAGATTGGCTAGATGTCTTTTTCCACATCAGGCTTGTTGGAATTTACTTTTGAACCAACTTGATTTTATCATTTCGTACACCCATGTTCTAGTAATGGGAAAGCAGATGCCTTATTCCAAATCTACACTACGGATTCCATACCTGGGGCCCTGTTCAAGACCATTCTGTCTGATGCCAACTTTGAAAGGTGGTAATTCGTGCGCTGCCGTCTGTCCGTTGGTTCCAGGAAATCCAAGGAATCACAAGATGTTAAAAGTAATACCTTTAATGTATAATTCTTACGCGTTTCGTGGTACTTCAGACCACTTCATCAGAGATCCACAAGGTTTACCTTGTGGATCTCTGATGAAGTGGTCTGAAGTACCACGAAACGCGTAAGAATTATACATTAAAGGTATTACTTTTAACATCTTGTGATTCCTTGGATTTCCTGGAACCAACGGACAGACGGCAGCGCACGAATTACCACCTTTCATCTAATGCTTTAACCTGTTTTCCTTGGGCGGAGTGCTGCAAGCCGGCTTATGCTTCAATAGTTGTTGTGACTCTCACAACAACATAAGGTTAGTGCAACAGCACACAATACAACACCCCGGTTACACCCGGATAAGACCCTATGTGCGCTTTTCTACTTTTCTTCTAGTTTTTGATGCCAACTTTGTCAGATTACTCTAGAACAAGGATCTGTGGAAGACTATCAAGGAGGCCTACTGATAATGTGATCTTAGTTCTTAAGAACGGTATGTGAGTTCAAGATTGTTGTATATACATTCCAGAGGCCGTGAGAGTACAGATCCTCAAGTTGGTTTATGACTCCAAGTTGGCTGGTTACAGGGGGGAACAGAAGACACCAGAGTTCCTGAGCTGTTTCTTTTGGAGACCTACCTGCTTGAAGGATGTTAAGGACTATGTTCGTTCTTGTGAGGTATGTGCGCGATATAAGACTTCTGGTGTTTCACCCACTGGACTATTGCAACCATTACCTGTTCCGTCTCACTCTTGGGGGTGTAATTGCATGAACTTTATTGTGGAATTGACCACCTCTGGGGTAAGAATATTATCTTGGTGGGAGTGAATTGCCTGACTAAAGCCGCCCACTTTATTCCATGTACTGGTCTTCCCTCAGCTAGGAAGACGGTAGATCTGGTAATGCAGAATGTTTTTCGGCTGCATTGGGTCATGGACGGATTATTTCTGATAGAGGGATGTAGTCCACGTCCAAGTTCTGGAAAGGATTTTGTACTACGCTTAATATTAATTTCGGTTTATCTTCTGTATACCATCCTCAGACATATGGTCAGATAGAGCAGACTATTCGGACCATTGAACAATACCTTCAATGCCATATCAGCCATTTAAAGGACGACTGGTTGGAGTTGCTTCGCTTAGCAGAGTTCTCCTACAATAACTCTCAGAGTGCCTTCACTAAAGTAACACCCTTCTTTGCTAATCTGGGTTATCATTCAATTATTCTGCCTAGATCCCCGGTTGATGCTCCGGTGCCAGCTGTAAAGGAAAATTTGACAGCAATAAGACAGAATCAGGAAGTTCTAAAACAGTCGCTGAGAATGGCACACGTGAGATACAAGAGATCACCTGAGAGATTCCGTAAACCAGCACCTATGTTTAAGGTGGGAGACTTAGTGTGGTTGTCCACCAAGAATCTAAATCTAAATTTTCCCTTACAGAAGTTGGGACAAAGTCTCGTCGTCTCATTCAAGATCAGCAGTATTGTGAGCTTGGTCGCCTGTCGTCTGAAGTTACCAAGAACTTACCAAGAACTATGATGGTACACCCTGTTTTTCATGACTCATTACTGAAACCTGTCTCTCTGAATAACTTCAAGGGACACATTGCGTCCCCTCCTCAACCCATAGTAGAGGATGGGCAAGAACAGTTTGTAGTGTAGGAGACTCTTGACTCCAGGATTCAGAGAAATCGACTTCAATACCTAATAAATTGGTAGGGGTACCCACCTAAGGAGAATTCTTGGGAACCTGTGGATAATGTCAGTGCTCCCTTAAAGATTGCTCAGTTTCACCAGAGATACCCAGAGAAACTGGGTCTGGGATCATCCGGAGGACGTTTCTGAGGTAAGAGTAATATTAGGATTCTGGCTTTTCCATTTCACCTTCTGTTTCCTTGTCTTTATTCAAGATGATGTCTGCTGTCTCATAATGACCATGTGTTCCCTGTCTGTCCTGCCTATTTAAGTTCTGGTTCCACATTCCTGCCCTGCCTGGGTATTTTGTGCCTCCTTCAGTGCTACGCCTAAGGGTGCCTTCACATTAGCATTCCCCTCCGCAGCGTTTTGCTAATGGGAACGCTAATGTGAAGGCACCCTAACACTTGCTCTAGCTACAGCTTCTTCAGATCTGTTCTTCATCCACCTGCTTCTAATAATATGCTCTGCTGGGCCTCGCTAATACTCCAGGTTACCTCCAGCAATAAGCCTTGCCATGTGAAGGACTGCACCAGTTTTCCTATTATCCACAGTCGGCTGTTCTTATTGGCCGTGTCTGGACTGTGCCTTTCAAGACTTTCTGAACTTTGCCCACATCACTGTTTGCTTTCAACGTTATCTGCACCTTGTCTTTATTTTACTGCATGTATGTAAACTTGTGCTCAAAACCTTGCCTTGGTCTTTTGTCTATTTCCAAGTCATGAAATTCTGTAGGTAAAACGTTACACATTTCTTTTCCTGCAGCATCTCCGTGTTGGTTCTGCATCACTGGAGGAGGAAGAGAAGTGGGGGAATAAAAGGATCTTCTCCCTCACTATCAGTGTGAGGGGCAATAATGGCATATGCTTGCTTGACTGAATACAGTCTTTGGGAATGGGACAACTAAGACATTTGTGTGTGTGGTGTGTGTACAGTCAAAACCAGAAGTTTACATACACTACACTATGTACAGAGTTATTAGGCATTGAGTATTTTGATCGTGATACTTTTTATACATGTTGTCCTACTCCAAGCTGTATAGGTTTGAGAGCCAACTACCAATTAAGTAAATCAGGTGATGTGCACCTCTGTAATGAGGAGGGGTGTGGTGTAATAACATCAACACCCTATATATGGTGTGCTTAATTATTAGGCAAATGCTTTTCCTTAGGCAAAATGGGTCAGAAGAGAGATTTGGCAGGCTCTGAAGAGTCCAAAATTGTGAGATGTCTTGCAGAGGGATGCAGCAGTCTTGAAATTGAACATTTGAAGCGTGATCACCGAACAATCAAGTGTTTCATGGCAAATAGCCATCAGGGTCGCAAGACGCATGTTGGGTAAAAATGACGCTAAATAACTGCCCATGAATTGAGGAAAATCAAGCGTGAAGTTGCCAAGATGCCATTTGCCACCAGTTTTGCAATATTTCAGAGCTGCAATGTTACTGGAGTATCAAAAAGCACAAGGTGTGCTATACTCAGAGACATGGCCAAGGTAAGGAAGGCTGAAAAACGACCAATTTTGAACAAGAAACATAAGATAAAACTTCAAGACTGGGCCAAGAAATATCTTAAGACTGATTATTCTATGTTTTATGGGCTGATGAAATGAGAGTGACTCTTGATGGGCCAGAGGCTGGATCAGTAAAGCTCAGAGAGCTCCACTCCGACTCAGACGCCAGCAAGGTGGAGGTGGGGTACTGGTAGGGGCTAGTATCATCAAAGATGAACTTGTGGGACCTTTTTGGGTTGAGGATGGAGTAAAGCTCAACTCCTGGACCTACTGCCAGTTTCTGGAAGACAACTTCTTCAAGCAGTGGTACAGGAAGAAGTCGGTATCGTTCAAGAAAAACATGATTTTCATGCTGGACAATGCTCCATTACATGCATCCAACTACTCCGCACCGTGGCTGGCCAGTAAAGGTGTAAAAGAAGAAAAAATAATGACATGGCCCCCTTGTTCACCTGATCTGAACCCCATAGAGAACCTGTGGTCCCTCCTAAAATGTGAGATCTACAGGGAGGGAAAATAGTACACCTCTCAGAACAGTGTCTGGGAGGCTATGGTGGCTGCTGAACGCAATGTTGATCGTAAACAGATCAAGCAACTGACAGAATCTATGGATGGAAGACTGTTGAGTGTCATCATAAAGAAAGGTGGCTATATTGTTCACTCATTGTTTTGGGTTTTGCTTTTGCATGCCAGAAATGTTTTTTTTTCTAAATTTTGTGCATATTAGTTTACCTGGTGAAAATAAACAAGTGAGATAGGAATATATTTGGCTTTTATTAAGTTGCCTAATAATTCTGCACAGTAATAGTTACCTGCATAAACAGATATCCTCCTAAGGTAGTCAAATCTAAAAAAACCCACTCCAACTTCCAAAAATATTAAGCTTTGATACTTATGAGTCTTTTGGGTTGATTGAGAACATAGTTGTTGATCAATAATAAAAATAATCCTCTAAAACTCGTACAACTTGCCTAATAATTCTGCACAAAATGTATGTAAAAAAAGACACATGTGCATGTTTTTCTCACTATCTGATATGAAATCAGAATAAACCTTTCTTATTTTAGTTTACTTAGGATTACCATAATTATTATTAACTAGCTGTAGTACCCGGCTACGCCCGGGTTAATAAATAACTGATGTTAGCTATAACAAAATAGAATTTGAATATGTCATATTAATGACCTGTAAGAAAATAGAAACTGAGCTGTGATTGGTTGCTATAGGCAGCCTAATAAATCTCCAGCCAACAGTAAACCCTCCCCCTGGCCGGGCAGTATATGTTACCTCACACATACACATAATAGACAGCTCATGTGACTGACATCTGCCTTAATTCACTATATGGCACGTGTTGCACATTGGCTGTTTTTAATCAGATGTTTATGTTTGGAAATTAAAGATAGCACACGTATGAGGAGAGTTGTGTGAGGTGATTTGTGCACATCTGTGTCTGTCTGTGTGGTGTGTGTGTCCCTGGGATGTGTGTGTGTGTGTGTGTCCCTGTGGGGTGAGTGCATGTGTCCCTATAGGGTGTGTATGTGTGTGTGTCCCTATGGGGGGGGTCTGTGTGGTGTGTGTGTATCTGTGTTGTGTGTGTGTGTCCCTGTGGGGGGGGGTCTGTGTGGTGTGTGTTTCTGTTGTGTGTGTCTCTTTGTGGTGTGTGTGTGTCCCTGTGGGGTGAGTGCATGTGTCCCTATAGGGTGTGTATGTGTGTGTTTCCCTGTGGGGGGGGTCTGTGTGGTGTGTGTGTATCTGTGTTGTGTGTGTCTCTTTGTGGTGTGTGTGTGTGTCCCTGTGGGATGAGTGCATGTGTCCCTATAGGGTGTGTATGTATGTGTGTCCCTGTGGGGGGGTGTCTGTGTGGGGTATGTGTGTCTCTGTGTTGTGTGTGTCTCTTTGTGGTGTGTGTCCCTGTGGGGTGAGTGCATGTGTCCCTATAGGGTGGCTATGGTGTGTCCCTGTGGGGGGGTCTGTGTGGTGTATGTGTGTATCTCTGTTGTGTGTGTCTCTTTGTGGTGTGTGTGTGTGTCCTTTTGGGGTGAGTGCATGTGTCCCTATAGGGGGTGCATGTGTGTGTGTGTCCCTGTGGGAGGGGTGTCTGTGTGGGGTATGTGTGTCTCTGTGTTGTGTGTGTCTCATTGTGGTGTGTGTGTCCCTATGGGGTGAGTGCATGTGTCCCTATAGGGTGTGTATGTCCCTGTGGGGGGGTCTGTGTGGTGTGTGTTTCTGTTGTGTGTGTCTCTTTGTGGTGTGTGTGTGTCCCTGTGGAGTGAGTGCATGTGTCCCTATAGGGTGTGTATGTGTGTGTGTCCCTGTGGGGGGTCTGTGTGGTGTGTGTGTGTATATCTGTGTTGTGTGTGTCTCTTTGTGGTGTGTGTGTGTCCCTGTGGGGGGTGTCTGTGTGGGGTATGTGTGTCTCTGTGTTGTGTGTGTCTCTTTGTGGTGTGTGTGTCCCTATGGGGTGAGTGCATGTGTCCCTATAGGGTGTGTATGTCCCTGTGGGGGGGTCTGTGTGGTGTGTGTTTCTGTTGTGTGTGTCTCTTTGTGGTGTGTGTGTGTCCCTGTGGAGTGAGTGCATGTGTCCCTATAGGGTGTGTATGTGTGTGTGTCCCTGTGGGGGGTCTGTGTGGTGTGTGTGTGTGTATATCTGTGTTGTGTGTGTCTCTTTGTGGTGTGTGTGTGTCCCTGTGGGGGGGTGTCTGTGTGGGGTATGTGTGTCTCTGTGTTGTGTGTGTCTCTTTGTGGTGTGTGTGTGTGTCCCTGTGGGGTGAGTGCATGTGTCCCTATAGGGTGGCTATGTGTGTGTGTCCCTGTGGGGGGGTCTGGGTGGTGTGTGTGTCTGTGTTGTGTGTGTGTGTCCATGCGGGGTGAGTGCATGTGTCGCTATAGGGTGTGTGTCCCGTGGGGGTGTATGTGTGTGTCTCTGTGTTGTGTGTGTCTCTTTGTGGTGTGTGTGTTTGTTCGGGTGCGTGGTGAGTATCCAATATTGGGGCTGCACCTTAGCGACTATACACTTGCTGTTACTCTTTGTGTGCGTGTGGTGTGTGTATATATGTCCCCAAGCGTTGTGAATATCTCATGTTGGGGCCCCACCTTAGTGACTATATGCTGGTATGTGCTGTTAGTCTTTGACGCTATCATTAAGCGCCTCTCATTCACAACTGTCAAGTGGTAACTGTCACTTTTTCCCCATTATGTAGATAGGGGCAAAATTGTTTGGTGAATTGGAATGCGCGGGGTTAAAATTTCGCCTCACAACATAGCCTATGACGCTCCCGGGGTCCAGACGTGTGATTGTGCAAAATTTTGTGGCTATAGCTTACAGCTGTCGATTTTCCATTCACTTTTTCCCCATTATGTAGATAGGGGCAAAATTGTTCGGTGAACTGGAACGCGCAGGGTTAAAATTTCGCCTCACAACATAGCCTATGACGCTCCCGGGGTCCAGACGTGTGACTGTGCACAATTTTGTGGCTGTAGTTGCGACGGTGTAGATGCCAATCCCGGACATACATACATACATACACACATACATACACACACACATTCAGCTTTATATATTAGATTGACAAATGCTAGAATAATGAGAGAGAATATTTTAAGGCATTTTTATTACTTTCTACAAAGTCACAAGTTTACATACATTTCATTATTATTTAGTACTTTTGCCCTTAAACTGTTTGACTTGGGTCAAACATTTTGGATGTCCTTCCACAAGCCTCCCAATAATTGGAGGGAAGTTGGCCCAATGCTCCTGAAAGAACCAGTTTAACTGAGCCATGTTTGTACGTCACCTTGCTCGCACCTGCCTTTTCAGCTTTGCCCATAAACTTTCAATAGGATTAAAACTAGGGCTTTGTGATGGCCACACAAAACATTGACTTTGTTATCCTAAAGTCCCTTTGTAACCAGTTTGGCAGTATACTCATTGTCCATTTTAAAGACCCATTGCCGCTCAAACTTTAACTTCCTGGTTGTTGTCTTCAGATGTTGCTTCAGTATTGCCTAATAATCTTCTTTCCTGATGATGCATTCTATTTTATGAAGTGCACCAGTCCCTCCTGCAGAAAAACAGCCCCACAAGATGATGCTGCCACTCCCTTGTTTCACAGTTGGAATGGTGTTTTTAGGCTTCCAAGCTTCTCACCTTTTCCTCCAAACGTAACAATGGTCATTATGGCCAGACAGGTCAATTTTAGTTTCGTCAAACCACAGGATATGTCTCCAAAACAGTAGGCCTTTGTTCTTGTGTGCATTTCCAAAAATGTATCTGGCCTTTTTATGTTTATTTTGGAGTAATGGCTTCTTCCTGGCAGAGTGGCCTTCCAGCCCATGTTGATACAGTACTCATTTCACTGTGGATAATGACACAATCTTACCAGCTTCCGCCATCATCTTCACAAGGTCTTTTGCTTTTGTCCTTGGGTGTTATTGATATGCACATGTAGGATCAAAGCACATTCAACTTTTTGACACAACCCATCTCCTTCTTGATCCTCCTTCTTGATATGATGGCTGGACATTCCCATCTTGTTTTTACTTGCATATAATTGTTTGTACAGTTGAAAAAGGTACCTTCAAGTATCTGGAAATAGCACCCAAAGATAAATCAGACTTGTGCAAGTCCACAATTCTCTTCCCGATATCTTGGCTGATTTCTTTATACTTTCCCATGATACTACACAAAAAGCAGTGTGTTTCAGGTGTGCTTTAAAATACATCCACAGTTGTGTCTCTATTTAACTCAAATGTTGCCAATAAACCTATCAGAAGCTTCCAAACACATGACATCATCATATTGGCTGTCCCAAATTGTTTATAGGCGAAGTAATCTTAGGGTATGTAAACTTGTGACTTTGCAGAAAGTAATAAAATTGCTTTAAAGAGGACCTGTCACCCCCCCCTGGATTTTAATCTAGGTGCAGCACTGAATCAGGATGTATGCTGCATTCAGGCAAGGGGTCCCCCATGTGTGTGTGTGCTTGGTACCTCGAGATATAGCCTTTGTAAAACTCACAGTTAAAAGCCATGAAGGCAGTCCCTGGTGCTTGAAGCCACCTTAATTCACGGATGCATTTCACGCCCCCTGCGTCTCTGTGACGCTTTCTTTTCCTCGCCGCCTCCCTCCTGTCTATCATGCCAAGCCATCCTCGCCTGCTTGTGCTACTTGACGCAGACACAGAGCGCGGTCTTGTTTGTTTTTGGTCCACGCGCCTGTCCCGCCTCCTGCCTCCAACGTCAGAGCCTTTGCCCGCCCTGCTCCATGTTATTCTGTATACATCGAGCAGGGCAGGAATCTCGCGCTTGCGCAGTAGTTCTCCGCTTCTGATAACCATGTCAGTGCCAGCCCCTTTCTTCCCCTCCTCCTCTTTCTTCCCGCCCTGCTTGATGTATACAGAATAACATGGAGCAGGGCGGGCAAAGGCTCTGACGTAAGAGCAGGAGGCGGGACAGGCACGCGTGACTAGAAGAAACAATACCTCGCTCTGCACCTGCGTTAAACAGCACAAGCAGGCGCAGGCGAGGATGGCATGATAGACAGGGAGGCGGCGAGGAAAAGGAAAGAAGGTGACACAGAGATGCAAGGGGCGTGAAATGCACCTGTGTATCCAGGTGGCTCCAAGCACCAGGGACTTCCTTCATGGCTTCTGTGAGTTTTACAAAGGCTATATCTCAGGGTACCAAGCACACAGACACATGGGGGAGCCATTACCTGAGTGCTGCACTTAGGTTGAAATCCAGGGGGAAGTGACAGGACCTCTTTAAAACATTCACTCTTTCTCATTCTCTCTGTTTCTGGCATTTGACAAATATAATAAATTATGGTAATACTAATTGACGGGAAAGATTTGTTCTGAAGTCATGTCAGATAGTGAGAAAACATGCCTATGTGTCTTTTTATAAAGTGTATGTAAACATCACGTGTTGGCAGAAGTAATGAGACCGTATTAGACAATCGGGCGGGGCTGTGAGGTGCAATTCATTATACAATCTTTGGTATTTTGTATTGCGGTGGGGGTAATGTCAGGTTATGTGTATAACTGAGTGTCATCAGCATACACAGTAAATAGCACTGGAAACCAAATCTCGCATGTCTTTGGGAAAATAAAACCAGGGATGGAACTAAAGTGTAACTATGCAGTGGTGCACGTCCACACTGGCCTCATGATGCAATAAACAACAAGGAAAAACAAGTGAGCAAATACCCTAAAACAATAAAAGTAAAATGCTAAAGTGCAAGAAAATAAATAGAGTAATTGGTGACATTATTATGATCATAAAAATAGGTAAGCTGTCCCTCCAGAGACTAGGTGACCCCATCGGGACAGTCCCTGCCTAAAAACAATAGTAATACCTTGTCAACTGTCTGTGACGTGGAATGACAAGGACTGGATCAAGCAGGACCTGGATCAAGCAGGACCTGGTATTAGTATTAGCAGTTGACAAGGTATTAGTATTATTTTTAGGCAGGGACGTCCCGATGGGGTCACCTTGTCGCTGGTGGGACAGCTTACACGTTTTAATGATCATAATAATGTCACCGAGTACCCTATTTATTTTCTAGAACTTTAGCATTTTACTTTTAGAATTTTAAAGTATATCTTAGGGAAAAGTCTACCTTAAAATATACCAGCCTTCTGAAGGCTAAAAGGGTTCATGCTTTTTTGCCTCAGCTGAGCGAAACGACCTTATATATATGTTTGACCTTTGCTCTGGGAGCTTTTCAATCCACTAATACTAATATTGTATCAGCAACACAAATGGGTAAAGACATGATCAGCAATAAGTTGGGTGGCATCAGAGTTTTTCACTTCCTCACTGACGTGACAATTTGCATATTTCCCAGAGGAGTATTGCGGCTATAAGTCTTCTTATCAGCTGATCTGTCTCCTTATGTCGGCAGGCAGATTCCTCTCCATGAGGAGAATAGCTAGTCCTCCAGACCTCGTCTTAGCCTCTCATACAGCTAGATTAAAATTCCCACACACTGCACTGATGAGGGGCAGTCACCCCGAAATGCAGCATCTGGAGTTTGGGGTTCTGATCTGGCACAAATCCTGGGTCATATTAAAAGGCTTGTTAAAGAGTCGATTATGACTACAAGGATTGCTCCCTTTATTGGGTGGCAGAGTTATTCACTTCCTCACTGAAGTGATAATCATCAATAAATGTACACTAACTGACAAAACTTAACAAAATGAGCATACACCCTGCTGTAAAGTGTAATTAAAAAGTAATACTAATAAAAAGTAATAGTGAATATAAATAACATTGTGTGTAGTAAGTACCGTATGTTATTTACAGTGAGTGAAATAAGTATTTAACACGTCACCAGTTTTCAAAATAAATATATATCTGAAGGTACTATTGACATGAAATTGTCACCCTATGTCAGTACCAACTCTCTATCTAATCCACACAGGCAAAGAAATCAAACCACAGATGTTCATAAATGTAGTGATGTGTAATAAAGAGAAATTACACGGGGAAAAAGAATTGAACACGCTTACTGCAATGAAATTAATACTGAGTACACAAGCCTTTGGTGATTGTGATGACAGCTTCAAGATGCCTCCTGTATGGAAAAGGAATCAGGTTTGATTTTGATTTTGGTGCATTTTTCCACAAAAACACTCTTAAAATCCCCAAGGTCCCTTGGGCTCCTTTTATGAACTCTCAGCTTTAGTTTCTTCCATACATTATCTACTGAATAAAGGTCAGGTGATTGGCTTGGCCATTCTAGCAACTTAATTTTCTTTCTCTGAAATCAATGGAGAGTTTTCTTGGCATTGTGTTTGGGACCCTTGTTTCATGGTCATCATCCTGGTAGATGGCAGAAGATTTTTTCAAAAATGTCTCAGTACATTTCTCCATTCTCCATTCATTCTTCCTTCAATTATATGAAGTTTGTCCTGGATGTTGAAAAACAGCCATACACCATTATGGTCCTACCTTCAAACTTTACTGTTGTCATTCAGTTTTGGGGTGATTTTCAGTGCCTTTTGGCCTCCAGGCATGACGTGTATTATGGCATCCATAGAGTTTAATTTTGGCCTTATTTTACCATACTATAATCTCCCTGTAATTCACAGGCTTCTCCAAATGTTGTTGGACAAACTTTAAACGTGCTTGAACATGCTTTTTGAGTAGTACAAGCCATGGAGGGGGAGTGCATTACTTATTGTTTGCTTTGAAACAATTGTACTTGCTCATTCCAACTGGTCCTTTGCTCTTGGACAACTCTTCTGATAATTCTTTTCACTGCTCAGTGTGAAGTGTTGCAACTTTATGTGTAATCAAATTTTATTGAAAGCAATACAACGTTTACATAGCAAATATTGTGTTGCAACTTTATACTTAAAAACTACTCTCCTCTTCAGCAATATCCTTTTAATTTCCTCACATGGTTTTATGAAAAGATAGATAGATAGATAGATAGATAGATAGATAGATAGATAGATAGATAGATAGATAGATAGATAGATAGATAGAATGTAGAAAAAAATAGGAGCAGACCTGCCAAACCTTTAGGGTACCGTCACACCTGGACACATCGCCGGCGATTTCACAGGCGATGCAGGGGCGTGGCCTATCACCGGCGACAGCACCGGTGCGTCGCCTAGTGTAAAGGGGCGATAATGAGGCGAAAAATTGCCTTAGAGCGGTCGCCTGGTTTTGCAGCACTGCTCTGAAACCAGGCGAGCACTCTGAGGCAATGTGTACACATCGCCCCATGTAACATTGCAATCGCCGATATTACAGGCGATGGGAACCATAGGCTCCCATGTTACAGGATCGCCGCTAGGGTTTGTAGACACCCCCAGCGGTGATGTCGCCTGTAACATCGCCGGTGCGTCGCCGGAGGTATCGCCACGTGTAAACACGCGATGGCAACGCTGGTGGGGCGTCAAAAACATACGCGCTCCAGTGTGGTGCTGGCGATATCTCCGGCGATGTGGATAGGTGTGACTTTACCCTCAGGGTGCAAATCAACCGGGTTTTCATCAAAACTCTGCATACATACACATCCGAAAAAAATGAGGTTGCAGCACTTCTTCGTTTGATGAAAAACAAGCCTTTGATCCCTGGGTACATCTGGCAACGTTTCAGGCACACATGACCTTTGTCTAGCCAGGTCGGATTAAAGGCTTGTTTTTCAACAAACCAGGAGTGCTGCAACCTAATTTTTTCTGAGATAGATAGATAGATAGATAGATAGATAGATAGATAGATAGATAGATATGGGAAAAAAATGTGAGCAGCGATTCTCAATTAGCATACGCTCAGTGCTTAGCAGTCCTTTGGAGTGGTATCCAACCACTAACTCCAGACAAAATAGATAAATAAGGCTGCAGCACACGACTTTAGATAATTCCAGCCTTTATTGGCTTCCTATGGCATTAGATTAGCGACGTTTCGGTCCTCAGAGGAAGGTCTGAGGACCGAAACGTCGCTAATCTAATGCCATAGGAAGCCAATAAAGGCTGGAATTATCTAAAGTCGTGTGCTGCAGCCTTATTTATCTATTTTTTTTTAGATAGATAGATAGATAGATAGATTAGACAGATTAGATAGATAGATAGATAGATAGATAGATAGATAGATAGATAGATAGATAGATAGATAGACAAATAGTATTGGAGTTAAGCAGTAAACTTACATGGTTTGTTTTGTTTATATATCCCTGGGTTTGCAGTTTACTGTATCTGGCTCTGTTATAGAAGAAGGGTTTCAGATGTGGATCGTGTAAATTGTTGTATTCTGTTTTGAGCAAAAAAACCGTTCGGATCTGTGAGATCAAACTCATAAACTGGTTTATGAAGCTGAAATGAAAAGAATCTTTGAATTAATTTTGATAAGCAAAGGTTAACTACATTTTACAACTTTTTTTCCACCTCTGTAAATACAGTGACCTTAAAGAGTACCAATGACTAATCTGGGGTTACCCTTGCTAGACTGGTGATTTCTTCTAAATATCATCTGTTACAAGGAATATGTCACTAGATCTAAGAGCAGCATAATATAGAGACAGAGACCCTGATTCCAGTGATATATCACTTGCTGGGTTGGCTACTGACATTTTGATAAAACAGTGGTTTTATCTGCAGCAGATCTAGAAGTTCTCTGAAAGCTGAGCTATGTATAACCCTGGCCACACCACTGATTGACAGCTTTCTGCCCATGTACAGTGTTACAGGGTTACACAGAGCTCATGAATATGCTTGGCTACCTACAGTAGGATTACTAGTTCTCTAATGGTACCTTTACACGCCGCTACCGAAAGGTAGAAACTGGCAGGTGTCGGAGACAATTGTACCTTTTACCTTCAAAACACCGCGAAGTGGCGGTTGAATTACACGCCGCCACTTTGCGTGTAATTCAGGTTGTACCTTCCTGTCTCTTTGGATACCTGTCTTTCAGCCGTGTTGAAAAACAAGCAGGTATAACTCCTATGGTGGCGGCGTGTAATCGGGGCACAGGCACGGTATTTGAGTTACCTGGGGCGTGCTTGAGCGTCATGTATACCACGCCCCATCAGCTATCATTGGTGGAGACTACTTTATACCCATTGGCTGTCCCTGCACAGGGCGGCATATGTAACGAGCTGACCAGTCACAATACATATTTGCCATAGCGTCATGTATTAGCCAGCCTCCCTGCGCTGGCTGGCCAATCATGATGTTATTGCAATGTCCAATCACCGTACGAGCGTCGCGTAATACACAACTCTGTCACGCCTATGTAGTTACGGCGCACAATATGTACGCCCATATTCCCTTGTGGTAGCAGCGTGTAAATCAGGGAAGGTGCTCCACAGAAGGTAACCTGCGGCACCCGTCGGCACTTCCGGGGAACGAAAATACCTTCTGTGGAGCATCTTGTGGCGGCGTGTAATTGCGGCATCAGGTACCGTTAGGAACCGTTAAAAACGCGCGTGCATGTGTGGTGCCTACCTGTTGCTACCCTCGGTAGCGGCGTGTAAAGGTACCATAATGATAAACCCTTGCTGATAAAACAATGACTATATGAAAACTACACTAAGCAGCCATTGAAGTGACCCATTGCGGGAATCAGGGTCTTGGTCCCCACTTCAATCTGCTCTCAAATTAGGTAGCAAAAACCTGGTGACATGTTCCCTTTTACAAAAGCACTTGCAAGGATCTCTATTGTCCCATAAAAGGGTTGGACTTTCTGGCAAAAGTCAGGCTCGAAATTCCAGGTTGTGGTATTCAGACAGACAGAGCGGAATCCCACAACCCTCTGTGGCCACTCTCACAGTGAAAAAGTGACATCTTGTTCCTTGCACTAATCTAGCACTGGAGCATATTTTCCCAGGCTATTACCTAACAGTAACTGTGGTAATGATATTACTGCTTGATAGAGCAGTTCTTTAATGGTGAGAACAGCAGCAGAAGTGTGTAGGGTCCCGCTCTGCATGTCAGCATCCCACAAGCCGTTATTTTAGAAATTATTATTATGATGTACATAGTATATAATCTGCATAGTATAGAGCAGGTGACGCTAAACAGATTAATATGTAGCTGGAAAGGATATCATGTAGGCGGTCCCACTCAGTGATTGACAGGTATCTCTGACTGTGCATACAGCGGCTCTCGATTACTAAGTAGGACCTCCCACTGCAAGTAGAGATAGATTAGGGATTTAAGTCAACAAGATACAAGTTAAATTTAAACTAAATCTTTTTCCTCACTATACATAAATCTGCATAAATATGCTTAGCTCATTTTGCTTTATGACATGCTACCCCCAGGTAGGGGAGGGTAGAAGGTGGCGGGGAATGAATAATATGTAAAGGTAGGGGAAAGATATAGTCAAAAGGTTGGATAAATTCAGTTATGCAGAATGAATGAGTGAAGAAGTCGGAAAAAAGTGAAAACTAAATGTTAAGAACAGAAAACTGAATATTACAAAATATTGAAAACCCTCTCTGCTCTGTTCTTAATATTTAGTTTTCACTTTTTTTCTTCCCGACTTCACAAGTTATTCAGTCTGCTTGGCTGAATTTTTCTATATTTTGGCGATATCTTTCTGTAGATTGGAAGAACAAAGAGGGAATGCATGAAAGCAAGGGATACCACCTGATAAAGATTTTGTATACTTTTTAAATTTAATTAGGGCAGAGACCCACTTATGCAAGATGCATGCGAGATACTCTCATGACTCACCCAGCCGCAGCTTCTCTGGATGGAACTGTGGAGCTCTATAGAAACACACACAGCTAATGCACTCCTGTCCAGAGAGGCAGGGGACATTCCAGGTGAGTCATGTGAGTCATGTGAGTTTCTCGCATGCATCTTGCATAGTCTGTCTCTGGCCTTAGAAGAAGGATATGGAGAAAAAACACCACACTCAGATTAAAAACAATTAAAAAGCAACATAGCTTAATAGTATAGAGGTACCCTATATAAGGTAAAGATATGGTGTGCCTTCTATGATTCACACAAACAATCTGGAATATACTGTATATTTTCTCTGACAAGGTTCAAAAATACATAGCGGTTCTCACATGTAAGGTAATATAGGCTAGGGTCACATTTCCGTTTTGACCCTAGCCTACAACATTCCGGTTTTAACTTAGAACTGGAAAACGCAGTCCCTAGTTACCCTATGTTTACCTTAACTACCTGTCACACAGGCAGCTGCTTGGAGTGCGCTTTACAGCGCCGCACAGGAAACGCTGTCTGCAATCCTTCATTTCAGTAGCACAGCCTATGACTGCGAAATATCAAACATATACACATAGAATGATATAAATACTTAAATCCCAAAAAACGTTGAGAAAAGTATTTTAGGAGTGATACCTTTATTTTTGGGACTTAAGTATTTACATCGATTTCTCTGGCTAAGGCTCCTTTCACATCCCGATTTTTTCCTGCCCTGGGGATCCTGTTTTTTGCAGGGCCCCATGGACAGGAACGGACAGGCCCGGATGTGTACCTCCGGACGCCATTACTGTGTCCGGATCTGTGATTTTGGATTTTGATGGATCTGGACACAGAAAGAGCTGGGAGGAGCCCAGTGGTGTCGGGGCTGTGATGTCTCACGGGGGCAGGAAGAATCCCGTGTTCCTCCCCCAGTGTATCTACATACACTGTACTGGGAAAGCAAAATAAAACAGAAAACATGTAGTAAAAATAAAAACAAATAAATTCTTACCTCTCTGCCGGCTGTCCAGGACCCGAGAAGACGTCTAGATGCTGACAGGACCTTAAAGATCTGTGATTGGCTGGTAGCGATTATGTGATATGTGATCAAAAGTTAAAGACAGCGTCTCACAATGGTGGTATAGTTCAACTTGCCTTTATTCTCTCCCCCATGCGACGTTTCGGACTGTGTACGTCCTTTATCAAGCACAAGGACTTACACAGTCCAAAACGTTGCATGGGGGAAGGAATAAAGGCAAGTTGAACTGTACCACCATTGTGAGACGCTGTCTTTGACTTTTGAATACTTTATGTGACCAGGATGACTCACTGCTTGGACGTGCGCCACATAAGAGTGTAATTAACCCATTGTATGCCGAGGTGCTGCAGGCCAATTGATTTTTGTGTGTGATATGTGATGTCACATACCATCTGATTGCTACCGGCCAATCACATTTTAAGTCAAGGTCCTGGCAGCATCCGGACGTCCTTTCGGTTCCCGGACAGCCATCGGAGAAGTTAGAATATTTTTAACATTCCTTTATTTAATTTCACTTCAGCAGTGTATGTAGATACACTGCTAAAGTGAAATTACACTGAGGAGAGCAGTTTTAGTGTACTGAGCATGCTCAGTACAGTAGAATCGGATCTGAGAAACTATTCTGATTTTTGCCGGATCCGAACTCCATAGGCCCCATGTTATTTGAATCGGACAGCGTCGGATCCGATGCTGTCCTATTCTGTCCACTGTGCCTAAAATCAGAGCAGCCTCTGATTTTGTGGATGGGAAAACAGCGGACACAATCAGATCCCTGCAGACACAGATGGCTATTGAGCACCAATCCGTGCCCATAAGGATACATGAAGGCCAAATTGTATATGTGGCTATCCGTTTTACAACGGATAGCCACGGATGCACAAAAATCGTGATGTGAAAGCAGCCTAACACATACCAATACTATTTTGTATTGTACTTTGAATACACAGAATGAGAAATGAAAAAAAATAAGGAAGAGCAATAATTACCGGCTCACCAAGTCTTGTTCTGTAGAATGTATACTTGTAGCCTGACTTTACCGGATATTTAGATGTCATATCTAGTGGTTTATCTAAATAAATGGAAGAAACAGAAATACATCATGGGTGACAATGAAATGCCTTGGATTTTTATGTAATAATATTCACAGAAATATTTACATGAGCTGTATGAGATCCTTGATATGTTAACAAATGTGTTAAGGCCCAGTTACAGAGAGATGCACTAGAATGGAAAGAAGCGCAGATAGGGTCTTATCTTTTATGTATGGTGAGACTGGGGAAAATGATATCTGCTCACCTTGAAGGGTTGTGTTGCACACAACCAGCATGGAAGCGGGAAATAACAGCTGCTGCAGGGTCCACACTCCTTACGGTCACCGTAGTTAAAAATCTGAGAGAGACATGTGCTCCCTGAGGAAGGAGTCGGGACTGGCTCCGAAACGCGTAGGAGGAATAAAGGAATGATTTTGTGATGAATATTGTTTATTTGCTTTGATTTAAGCAGCGCGAGTCCAGGTACACATGTCTCTCTCAGACTTTTAACTAAGGCCCAGTTACACATGCAGATAATTGTGCAGAGATTGTTCACAGATCTCTGGTTGCAGTGAAATCATGGACACAGTGTTACATTTGTACACAGCAACAAAATAGAACAATGTGTCCATGATTTTAATGCAACCAGAGATCAGCGAACAATCTCTCCACAATTATCTGAGTGTGTAACTGGGCCTTTACTACTCTTACAACAATGAGGAATTTGCTAGAAATATTTATTGCCTTTAAAAGGCAACTCTGGTAAAATTGACAAAATAAAATTTTTTTGCTCTCTGCTACATTGCAATAAAATGCAATAACAGGTGACCAAATCATCACATATACCCCAAAATTGTATCATTAGAAACACTTGAGAATGCTAAAGGTCACGAAATATGGCTCACAACTTAGGTAAAAGTATACATGTTTGGTATCTACGAGCATGTACCAACCCGAGGCATCATACCGACACGTCAGCTTTGCTATATAGGGAACATGATAATAATAAAAAAAAAAAAAAAATCCATTGAGAAATTGCATTTTTTGTGCAATTTCACCTCACTTGGATTTTTTTTCCTGTTTTCCGGTACAGTAAATGGGTAAAATAAATGATGTCATTCAAAAATGCAACTCGTCCCGCATAAACAAGCCCTCATATGTCAATATTGACGGTAAAATAAGAACGTTATGGCTCTTGGAAGAAGGGGAGGGAAAAACAAAAACTGGAAAATTGCCAGAGGGTAAAGGTGTTTAAATGGCATACCCCCATGGCTCCGAGTGTTAAATGCCGGTGTCAGATTTGTCAGCGGGTGTAACAGGTTAACAATAAAATATTTAAAGGTTAACGATTGTTAGAGGCAAGTCCTAGCTGCAAGACACAACCGTTATCTGCTGAGTATATTGTAAGCTTATGTGCCGAGGGACACATCGAATGACGCACCACATGCTGATAATTCAACACCATACACTCTCTTGATGATTCTTGTGGGGGCGTGGTGGAGTCAGATGCAGCTGATTCATGAATACATTCCTCATCCTTCTTCATGAATCTGGAAGATCTGATGAGTGGCATGAACCTTTGTGTGTTATACACCACAAATCTTTCTCAAGTTGAGGACTGGAGTAAGATTTCTGAAGTATGGAATGCCACAGTTCATCATGAGTTACATGAATAGTGGTGTCACGCTTCACCGTATCCAAGTTCTATCTCAGTTTTGCCTATTTCTTCAGAGCTGAGAGTAACTTTTGTGAAAACAGCAAAAGTTGCAAAATATGCGGCACAACTCCAAAATACGATGTTTCAAAGATTTTTACGACAAACTTCTGGAAAATTCAAAAATTAAAGCGTTGATGAAACAGGTCCTATGAGGCCAAAAGAGCCCCAGTGGTCAGTATAAAAATTGCAAATTGCTAATTTTGTTTCAAAGAGTGTGAAATGGAAAAAACATTGCCAATTTTCTTTTAAAAAATAACACATGTAAGGCCCCTTTCACATCAGCGTTTTTTTAAATCGGTGAAAAAAACGCATCTGCCGCGATTACCGCATAACCGCTGCACTTGCGGCATGGTTGCGGCACGGTTGCGACAAGCCCCATACAATGTATAGGTGGGCTTGCGGCAGGTTCGGCAAGTGCGGTTTTGGCACTTGCGGCAGGTGCGGCCGCGGAAAAAACGCGGTCAGCCGCGTTTTTTTCGCTGCCGCACATGCGGCAAGTGCCGAAACCGCACTTGCCGCACCTGCCGCAAGCCTGCATATACATTGTATGGGGCTTGCCGCAACTGCGCCGCAACTGTGCCGCAAGTGCAGCGGTTATGCGGTAATCGCGGCAGATGCGGTTTTTTCACCGCATCTGCCGCGATTACAAAAAACCGCTGATGTGAACGTACCCTAACATAAAATTCTGATTTAAACACTTGGTCATTTCCTGATGATAGCTTCATTTTAAAGGATTAAGGACCATTTTCTAATTCCTACCCACGCAAACCTATGCCACTGCTTGTAACAAAATGCCAAACAAGGTAATTGATATATCAAAAAGTCTTTAAGGGGTTTTCACGTCATGCAATCAATATCACATCTGTGAGGGTCTCATTCTCCCATTGATGAACTGATTGAAATGTCTGCGGCTATTCGGCTAAGCGGCAGAAGCAGATACAAACTATACAGAGCCTGGAAACCAATGAAAGGGTTGTGATCCTCTCTGGAGGGCCATGGTCCCCTCATTCAGTAAATCAGTGACTCCCACCAACCTGATTTTCTGGTCTATCCAATTAATAGCAATGTCCCAGAAAACTTTAAAATGTAAGCTTCTTTTGAGACACCCTACTACTTACTACCCCATAAATGAGATTCAAGAGCCACATCTACTCTCCGACACAACTCTGGAGGACAACAACAATCATACATAGGATCCATTATTAATGATTAATTATTAGTTAATTGAACGGTTCCCGGGCATAATTAGCTCCTGCCAGTGGCTTCCACAGTTGGATCATTTTCAACTATCTTGTTTTTAGGGAACGACAATCTAAAAATTGGATTTATCCAAATTAGCTAACTCCTGTTACATTGGAAGGGTTAACATCATGTCATCTGGGGTCACTTCATCATTATCTCTGCTCTATCTCTTTTTTAACTGCAGAGTAAGTCAGGCTCACACTTTAGTATGAGAGGAAATCAGAGACCTTGAAGGACACCCACCCAAAATATGACGTTCTCTTACTCCTTGGCTACTTGCCATCTTGTATTCCCAATGCTCAATCCGAATGTCCAGTGCCTGATACAGACTGCAACTGTCACCCATAGCAACCAATCAGATCTCTACTTTCATTTTCTACTCTGCACTAGAAAAGGAGCTGGAATCTGATTGGTTGCTCCATATTTTCCCAAAATGAAATGTTATTATTATGAGTCTGATCACACGTCCTGTAATGTTCTCAGATGGTGAATAGTTACTTGTTTTCTTTTTGATATTAATATGTTTTGTGTGATTGTGATTTTATTGGCCCCATCTAAGGGCCCTTTCACATCAGCGTTTATTTGAAATCGCGGCAGATGTGGTGAAAAAAACGCATCTGCCGCGATTGCCGCATAACCGCTGCACTTGCGGCGCGGTTGCGGTAATCCCCATAGAAAGTATAGGGGGACTTGCGGCAAGTGCGGCAAGTGCGGTTTTGCACTTGCGGCAGCGAAAAAAAACGCGGTCAGCCGCGTTTTTTTTCGCGGCCGCACCTGCCGCAAGTGCAAAACCGCACTTGCCGCACCTGCCGCAAGTCCCCCTATACTTTCTATGGGGATTACCGCAACCGCGCCGCAAGTGCAGCGGTTATGCGGCAATCGCGGCAGATGCGTTTTTTTCACCGCATCTGCCGCGATTTCAAATAAACGCTGATGTGAAAGGGCCCTAAGAAAGCTAACATGCTGTTCTCTATATATTTTTTTTTTTTACTTTTTTTTTACATATTGTACTGTAATTATAGAGTACATGTTTACATCCTGAAAATGGGCAGGATGTACATCCCCTTCTTATTCTGTCATATGTCGCCCTATTACTGCACCTACTATGTGGTAGAATAACATTATGCCTCTTAATGCCCACCACTATGCCCCTTACAAAGTAAAGTGGCTCTTTTGTGCCTTCTAGATGTTAAAATTGCCCCTAGAAAATATTAATACCGTATAAGTGCCCTAGAAAATAGTGGCCAAATGTTGCCCATAAAAAGTAATAATGCCTCCAATGTGCTTCCTTGATTCACAATACCCTGAGTGCCCCTATAACAATAATGGTTCTTAACTGCCCACTGAACATTTAATAATGTCCTCTGAGTCCCCCCATTTACAGCTCCTCTATACACAATACTATGTCCCCACAGCTTCTCTACAAACAGTATGATGGGTCTAGGGCTACCTTATACACACTATAATGCCCCCACATCTCCCTTACACAGCTTTCAAATACACAGAATAAAGGGTTCACAGCTCCCCTATACACAGTATGATGGGTCTAGAGTAGTCCTTACACTGTGACAGGGGCCTACAGTTTCCCTATACACAGTATGTTGTCCTCACTGCTCCCTCAAAATACAATAAAATGATCCCCCAGTAGTCCTTATGCTGTTTAATGGTCCTCACATTAGCTCCCCCACTATATAATGGCTCCCACAGTATCCCCACAATGTATGTTGGACCGCTCAGTAGTGCCTAAACTGTATAATGGCCCCATACAGTATGACAGCTCCCATAGTCATCCCCAAACTGTATAAAGGTCTTCACATCCCTACATAAGCTCCCACACTGTAAAATTGCCCTTATACTGTATGATATACCCTTCAGTAGTCACCATACTTGGATGGCCTCCCACAATTGTCCTCACATTTATAGTGGTCCCCACACTAGTTCCCACACTTTACAAGGGCCCCCACAATGTTTGAGGGTCACCGATAGCAGCTTCAAAACTGTATATTGGCTCCCACATTAACCGTCATGCTGTATAATCGACCATACAGTAGACCTCAAACTGTATAATGGCTCTCATTTTAGCTACCACACTATATAATGACCCGCAAAGTAGTACCTAAATAGTATGATTGTCCCTATATTAGATGTAGCCCCATATAAAGACCCCTACAGTAGTACCTGAACAGTATAATGGCCCCCACAATTTGAAGGCCCCCCATTGTAACCCCTACAAAGTATGAGAGACTCCCTTCCTTACTGTTCATGATATCACCACATCACAAGTTTAGATTTAGATAAAAGAAAAAAACATCATATACTCACCTAAACCAGGATCCCTACGAGTCTTCCTGCAAAGTACCAATGAACACATAGAATGTCAGAGGCCCAACGTGGCGTGATGACATCACTGTGCTGGGACTCTGATGTCTTGTTGCTCCAGGCACTGCATTATTACTCCGATCTGTAAACTGCAGGCTTAAAGCAACCTGTGGCCTTCAGAATAGAGAGCAGTAGTGCAGACTGCGTCTCCCTACTCTACTGCAGATCTCAACCATATTGGCGAGCTGCGCATGCCAATATACTTAAAGGTACCGTTACACGCTTCAATTGTTAAATGATCTCACTAACGATCTCAGGGGCGCACGGTCGTTAGGACATCGTTTTGACATATTTGGTGAGATGTCACACGTATAGATATCGTGGACGACACACCAACCATCCGACCACCAACCATCACAACCCAGCTAACAATACTTGTTCACCGATGTGAATGGGCGAAGTCGTGAATGACATCATTATCGCGGTGTCACACAGAACAATGCAGCAGGTTGGCTGATCGTGGATCGTGTGATTTGAGAACATGTTCTCAATATGCGGTCAACGATCCAACGATTTATCGTAGTCGTCTCTCGGTGTTACACGAAACGACGTTCAAACGATGACGTTTGTTCAACTCCAAACCCGTGACGTTTATGCAATATCGTTCACGATATCTTATCGTGTAATGGTACCTTAAGGTTAGTGTGGCTGCAGGTGGGCCTCTCTGAGCATGAGACCTGGGGCAACTGCACCCTTTGTGACCTTATGCTACTGCATAGAATGCAATGTGTTATAGGATTTTATGTAGATTTCTCTGCAGAATCTGCGCACAAACTCACATTTTGCGGCTGTTGCATTTTTATCAAGTTATTTTGGACGCATTTTTTTTTACGCAGATTTGTCACAAAATATTAAAAGGTAGCAAGGCACTAATGATGGTTTCGAAGCGGTGCTCAGGTAGGTTTCCATACCATAAAACCAAGTAATTTATACAAGGTACTCCCATATGAAATGAATCAAATTTTTTTTTTATTGATTCAGTGAAGAATAAACATTTTGGCCATGCAGGACCTTCATCAGTAACATAAAGGATATATATAATAAATATAAGGAATACATAACATAAAAAGCGAAAAATAACAATAAATAGTATACATTAAATTTTAAAAAACGAAGCGTGGACATATTATTTTCATATGTCAGAATATACTAATATAAATAATGTAAATAATAAATAAAAATGTTGAATAAAAAATGAATAAGGTAGGAAGACCAAGGTAGGGAGTAGAAGGAATTGTGAAAAGAACCAACACCAAATAAAGTAAAAATTAAGCAGAATCAGACAAAGTGAAACATAAAAAGAACATAAAGTAAACAAGAAAATTGACATAATAACAAGCTAATATAAAGGAGCCAGAAAGGTGAAAATAATGTGGTACCATACAAAACAGGAAATACATGAAATAAACACTAGATACTGTCAGAGTATGTATGAGATGAAATGAAGTTGATTTAGAAAGAAGACATACAGTTGTATAGAATGAAGGAGTGTATGGCTGGGGTCACATTTGGAAAGGTAATTGCGGTTGCCGCATCCAGATCCGGATGCGGTAACCACAATTGCCTTTAGACACATTTTTTTACGAAATGTGTCCTGGAAACCGGAATGTAACCGGATTGCTTCGGATATGTAATACAGAGCAATCCAGTTACCGTATGCTATGATAACAAAGGGTTAAATGTTAATAATAGATGTGGGCAACATGTTTCTAAGGGGTGCCACCCCCCTAGAGACATGCTGTCCACTCAGGTGGGCATGAGAGGGGTTAATCTTGTCATTATAGTATTGCCGGCTATTATAGGCTTTTTCTATGCTGCCCATAGACCTAATGTTAGAACTTTCAGGACCAAGGACAGGGGCTCATACAGTACATACATTACGTACAGTATCTCCTCTACTGTGAGGAGCCACCACATTCATTCATTAAATTGAAAAAGCCGATAATAGCCGGCAATACTATAATGACAAGATTAACCCCTCTCATGCCCACTTGAGTGGACAGCATATCTCTAGGGAGGGTGGGCACCCCCTAGAGACATTTGCCCACAGCTATTATTAACATTTAACCCTTTGTTCATCCCTGCGGCAGCAGGGATGAATAAAGCATACGGCTGCCGCAGGCATTCACATGTGCCTTGCGGCAGCCTCGTGGGCTCCCATAGAAGCCCATTATAGGAATCCCTGCTGCGGTTTCCTAACTGCTGCGAAAACTGCAGCCTGCATGATTTTTACCGCAGGCTGCAGATCCGCAAGCGGTAACCGGCTTGCATGTAGTGTAATTACGGTTACTATAATGGGGAGAGGTTCCTGCTCCGGTTTTGAGCTTTTTAACAGCTCATAACCGGATCAGGATCTTAAAATTTTACCGCATATGTGACCCTAACCTATGACAAGTGTGTAACAATGGAACACACAGAGAAAGAGTAATGATAAATATACCTTAAGGGTACCGTCACACCTGGACATATCGCCGCCGATTTCACAGGCGACGCACGTGCGCGCGCCCGTTTTTGCGCATCGCCCAAGGTCGCCGTCGCCTATTTACATGGGGCGACAATTCAGGCGACGCTCAGGCGATGACCTGACCGGAAATTGCCTGAGATAGGCGTTAACATTATGTTGTGTGACGCCTCGAAGAAGTGTGATTGGTTGCAAACAAACACCAATGACTGTGTCCTAGTTCGCCGCGCCACATCGTAAAATGTAAGCATGCATGAGCGTATTGGCTCGTAATGCATGTGCGTTAATTGCTAGACGCATTGGCGTGGCCAACAAGGCAAAACACGGCGCTCGCGTGACGATTAATTGTGTAGTGAAGCGTTGTACTACTGCGTTGGCTAATAAAATCACTCTTGTGTTCTTGGTCAGGATAATATTGGAGCCTTGAAAGTATGTGTGTGCACATACATTTGTGTGTTTGCAGTTATGTGGCCCATATGTATTGATCACCTAACATTCCCTTGTCCATGTGTGTGCAGAATATGTGTAATGAAATACATGTATATAGAGGCAAACACATAGGCACCATACAGTGTCGCCACAAAGGCCTGTCCCTGGGTGCCGTACATTTGTCCCCAATGCGTATGTACCCCTATTATAAATCAGACATTATGTCACCATACATTTGTGGTACACCATATACTGGGACATGCATCTCTTTCCTGTGACAAATAAATTCATTTGATGACACAAATATGTACTTGTTTTATCGTGTGAACCTTTCTTACGTATAATGGTACGGGGTAAAACTCCGTTACAGGGGTAACAAATATTAAACATATACATACATTTACAAAAACACTTAACAAGGGTCCATGGTTTTAAAACCAGTATTGTTTATTAAAGACTGGACCAACAGGGTCCATAAAATCCCAAAGTCTTTTGCAAAATCCCATAAAATTGTGTAACATTTTAAAATCGAACATCAAACATGCACATGAGGCTGCCTTCTTGAGGGGCAGAGCTGGGATGGGCTTGTTTATATTGGTCTATTAGATGGGCCAATTGGGCCAGTTTCAACGCCGCTTCTTCATGGGCCGCCTCCAGGTCCTGCAGGGATGGGCCACCTACAGAGTATACAAAACATCAACATCAGCAACATGTTTAGGACACATAGCAGGTGTGTTTTCTTACAATTGTTCGCACTTACCAGGGGGCTGTGGATCCACTATTTGGGGGGTGGGGATGGTGAGGGGCTTACTGCCCATCTCACCGCTTGGCTTCTGTCATCTGTAATGAGATCAGCATATGTGTATTGGTATTGGCCCATAACAAAGATCCCGACATTCAAATTAATGGCTAAAAAACCTGAAATACAGATACAGTGCACAGTATATTGACATTACACACACCTTCCTGGCCGTTTGTGGGCTCGTCAGGGGACCACTGTGCCGAATTGGCACCACTTGACATCTCTCCTTCCAAGGGTGGGGCGGGTGCAGCCCCTGGGGTCCCTTCGGAGCCGGATGGTCTCGGACTGTGGGGTGATGTGGGCCCTTGTACATGTGGTGGCGTTCCTGCCGGCGGTTGGCCTGGTGACCCTGGTTGGCTCTGTGGTGCGCCTACAGCAGGGGATGGGGGATGCTCAGTCCTTCTGTCCCTACCTGTTGAGGCAACAACATACTTAATCTCAATAGCAACATGGCCAGATATCTGGGGACTTAATAAACAGTGCTGTTTGAAGTGCATTAGGTCAGGTTGAGTGAGATTGAAAGAAGGCCAGGATAGGCCAACATTATGTCATATGTGGGTAGGGTACACATATGACAATATGTGGCTAGGTAAAGTAGACATATAGTTTACAGGGGAATATAGGGTGTATGTGGATGCTGCAGGTAGATGATCCTGCAGCTGCAGAGTCATGAAGAAGCTCTCACATACATTGCCCCTATATATGTTGGGGTGTACAGTGGCATGTGCTGGCCTTCATATGTCTTTCTTTACACAGAAGGGTATGTGTATTTTGTCATGCTAAATACTCACCACTTATCTGGGCAATCCTGGCACGCAGTTGGGTGATGCGTCCGGGCGTTTTATATTTCAGATCTGCAATTTTCTTGCAGATCTGCTTTGGGGTGCGCACAACCCCCAACCTCCTCTCCAGCCCCTCTTCACCCTCATCAGGACAGCCTGCTTGTGGAGGTGCGGATGGGTGTGCTGCTGGTGACACCAGTAATCTCTGGTGTCACATACACCAATGAGAATAAGGAGCCCGGGCTCCCCCCACACTGCAGCTCGCCTGGGTGCCGCCATTTTACTATTCTGCAGGGGAAGGAAAGCACCAGGAAGGCGGCGCCAAAAGATTGACAACGTTATGGCGAATGAACGCACGGGAGAGAATACATCACCAGACCCACAAGAGGTACAGAAATACATAACTAGAACCCACATCAGTACAGAAACACAGCATCACAACCCTCATCAGTACAGAAATTCCAGAAATATATCAGAACCACCATCTCTACAAAAACATTCATCAATAGTACATCAATTGTAATGTCAGGGCAAACCCATATACATATTTGTATCTCATGAACCTACAACTTCCAGTATGTCCTTACTAATGGTAAGAACGACTGGGAGTTGTTGTTACCAGTCCTCATCAGACCAAACATGAACCTCAGTACTGATGAGAATGTTATTATCACAAATAATCATTTTCACCCAGGTACCTTATAGATGACCTTGTGTCTGATCGGGGTCGTCTTTTTCTTTTCTTTATCTTGTCCTGACGCCATGATGACTTTTCACGTCTTTGCAGACTTCCATCTTCTCCACTTTTCTGCAGCACATCCTGACCAGTGCCCTTAAAAATAAGAGTGTTATTATAATTCTGTATAAATAAAAATATCTGTGTACCACCATGTCCTCAGCTCCGTGCTGTGCACAGACAGTGTACCACCATGTCCTCAGCTCCCTGCCGTGCACAGATAGTGTACCACCATGTCCTCAGCTCCCAGCTGTGCACAGACAGTGTAGCATCATGTCCTCAGCTCCCTGCTGTGCACAGACCGTGTACCACCATATCCTCAGATCCGTGCTGTGCATAGACAGTGTACCACAATGTCCTCAGCTCCGTGCTGTGCACAGACAGTGTACCACCATATCCTCCGCTCCGTGCTGTGCACAGTGTACCACCATATCCTCAGCTTCGTGTTGTGCACAGACTGTGTAGCACCATGTCCCCAGCTCCGTGCATAGACAGTGTACCACAATGTCCTCAGCTCCGTGCTGTGCACAGTGTACCACCATATCCTCAGCTCCGTGCTGTGCACAGTGTACCACCATATCCTCAGCTCCATGCTGTGCACAGACAGTGTAGCACCATGTCCCCAGCTCCGTGCTGTGCATAGACAGTGTACCACAATGTCCCCAGCTCCGTGCTGTGCATAGACAGTGTACCACAATGTCCTCAGCTCCGTGCTGTGCACAGACAGTGTACCGCCATATCCTCAGCTCCGTGCTGTGCACAGTGTACCACCATGTCCTCAGCTCCGTGCTGTGCACAAACAGTATACGGTACACTGTCTATGCACAGCACGGAGCTGGGGACATGGTGGTACACTGTCTGTGCACAGCACGGAACTGAGGACATCCCAGAAGAGGCACAATAACCACAGACAGGAGGCGGGAGAACATTGAGCCCGCCCAGGAGAACTACATCTCCCAGCACCCAACACACTGCCCAGAAACCATACAGTAATGCCAGAACAGGCAGGAGAACTACAATTCCCAGCATGCCACACTCTGCGAACACAGGAAGGTGGAGGCTGCCGCATGGAGGCAGAGACACCTGGTACAGCTGCCATTATCACCACACACAGCCCCACTCCTCCTGCACACCCGTCCTCCTCTCCTCTGTCCTCCTGCACACCTGTCCTCCTCTCCTCTGTCCTCTTACACCCCCGTCCTCCTCTCCTCTGTCCTCCTGCACCCCTGTCCTCCTCTCCTCTGTCCTCCTGCATCCCCGTCCTCCTCTCCTCTGTCCTCCTGCATCCCCGTCCTCCTCTCCTCTGTCCTCCTGCACCACCGTCCTCCTCTCCTCTGTCCTGCTGCACACACGTCCTCCTTTCCTCTGTCCCTCCAGCTGCTCGTCTTCTCCTCTGTCCCCCTGTCCTGTCCTTCTGCCCCCCTGTCCTCTTCTCTATCCCCCTGTTCCTATCCTACTAATCCCTGTCCCTGTTCTTCTACCCCCCTGTCCTCTTCTTCTCTGTCCCCCTGTTCCAGTCCTTCTGCCCCCCTGTAATCTTCTCCTCTGCCCCCTGTCCTCTTCTCCTTTGCCCCCCTGCCCCCTATCCCCTGCACAGTTTCCCTCACCTCTCTGGGTCCATGGGGGGCCGGCTGGGTGGAGGAGCCGCCAGCACCACAGCCGCTTCCACCACACCAGCACTTGGAGGCATCACGGGAAAGGAAGCAGCAGAGCTCCCAGCGGCTTCCAGTCAGCGTGATCGCCCTCAGCGCTGGGGGATCGGGAGCAGGGCAGAGTACATGCGGGCGCCGCAGCCTCACGCTAGCGCCACTGCTGCAGCCGCCGGGGAGACACCGCACACTGCCAACGGCCCTGGTTGCAGCAGCAGAGATAGCGGCGGTGCATTTTCCGGTACGACCCTACCGGTATGTACCGCCGGTCTTCAGATCCGTACGACTACCGGTATGTACCGCCACAAAAAAAGCACTGGGGACTTCCGGTTCCGGTCCTGGAGATGGCCGCCGGTGAACAAGAAGCTCCTGACACCCACCGCCCAATACCCGCAATCCACCCGCCGGAGAGCTCCAGTTTCGGTAGCGGAGTCCGCAGCACAGACCGGGATCGCATGGACCCGTGGTTACGCAGCTCGGGCACCGCCACCAACCGAGACGCCTCAGCACAGCCTCAGGAGGAAGCGGTAAGATGGCGGCAGGGGGAAAACAAAAGATAGAGGCACTACTGGGCAACAATCAGGCACGAGACACCAGAGAGGAGAAGAGGTCACAAAAAGCCCTCAGACACGTCAGGAGCGACAGCACCGGCTACAAGACAGGAGGCTGATAATTTAATGGAACCCCAGTTACATTCAGCAATAGTGGCAAACTGAAAGCCCACCTCACAGCTGAACTTAGTAGGGCAGTCAGAGACACGGTGCAGACAGCTCTGTCTGAGCTGCAGACCACACACAGCAACACGAAACTAGATTGACAGAAGCAGAGCAGAGAATATCTGATTACAAGATAGAGTGCTAGCTCTTGAACAACAACTGGAAACTGTATGCAAAGAGTCAATTTGGATGAAAGCTAAATTGGACGATTTAGAAAACAGATCCAGGCGCAACAACCTGAGGATTGTAGGGATGCATGAATCTGTACCCCATAACCAATTGAATGACATCTGCGAAATTGATCTGCCCCAAGCCTTGGGATTTGAGAGACGTTGCAGGTGGAAAGGGCACACCGGGTGGGACCCCCCCCCTCCAGCAAGGGAGGTAAACGGCAGAAACGACACACAACATCCAGAAATCATAAAACCCAGACAGATAATAATGGAGATACCTGGACTACAAAGACAAGGAAAAGCTACTAATGGCTTTCAGGAAAAGTGCCAGCCATTAATGCTAAGGGGACATAAAGTGTTTATATATGGTGATCACTCCCCTGAAGTGGTCAGAAAGAGGAGGGCGTTCAACGATGTTTGCAGCATGTTGTTCAGAAGAGGCACCCCGTTCCAAATGCTATATCCTGCCACACTCAAGGTGGCGGGCCGAGATGGTAAACCACGATTCTACACGGATGCGAGAGAGGCATGGCACAAACTGACGACGAGAGAGGAGGGAGACACCCACCACAGGAGACGCACGGAAGGGGATTCTGGGCACAACTCACCCAACAACACAACCAACGTTCAGGAAGACTCAAGACCCAGTCGACCTCAAGCAACAGCCACAAAGCCGTCCAGGGGGGCATCAGAAGAACCCATTGCCTAGGCCTCCTCTGTTAATACTTGAAGGACATAACTTGTGGCTTATACACAGATGAACAGTTGGCCACATTGATCCGGATGCCAGCTGAGCCACTGGAACACCAGACTAGACAGACATTGTCTCATGCAGTCGCACTGGGAGGATCCAACAACACAACCCAGTACGCCATTTACCGCAGGTCTACATGGGCACATTTTGTTCCCCCTTTTTTTTTTTTTCTCTTTTTCTTTTATCTTTTTTCACCATTGAATCTATGATGACATTATTAACACCTCGGCCAGACCAAGGTGTAGACTTTAACAACGAACGACTCTTTGATATGGGAACAACCAACAAGAAGGCGGGCAATTTCCATGTTATCTTGTTTTAGAGGCGGGAGGGTGGGAGTTACGAAGGAGGGGAATGGCACACAGGATGTCGGAAGATGTAACTAATCTTGAGAAGACGGAGGGACACAGGGGGAGGGAAGAGGGGAAACTAATGGGCTTTCTTATGTTGAATGTTATAAGTTGGGAATATTATGTGTTGATGTTACCATATGGGGTTTTTACGGCAGACCAAGACAGAGCAGAATCTATAAGGGCAGGAGAGGTATTCAACTCGATGACAAACAGCCAAACCCACTATTTTGACATAAAATGGTGCAGATTCTATCATGGAACGTGAAGGGTCTACGCTCCCCGAGTAAATGCTCAATGATCCTTCGACATCTTAAAAAATTACGAGGGGACATTGTTCTTTTACAAGAAACTCATTTAAGGGAGGAGGATTTTTTTAGACTCAAAAAATTTTGGGTGGGAGAGGTAATTGGCTCGGGCGCGCTGGACCGAAAAGCAGGAGTGATCATTCTGATTAACAAGGCATTAACACATAGAATTATCTCGCATGATAGCCTGGCAGAAGGACACCATATACACTTACTGATAGAATGTTCGGGCATGACACTAAGCATCCACAATATATACGCCCCCAACACGGGTCATGGCACATTCCTAGAGTCCCTCACACCGCTCATTCTACAAGACACGGAGAACAACATAATAGTCGGAGGTGACTTCAATCTAGTCATGAACACTAGCGAGGATAGAAAACAGAATATACCGAGAGACAGGGTCTCTGGGAGGAGTGGGGACAAAGATAGCCAAGGGGGTGTGACCCCACTGGCAAGATTTGCATCTGACCTGCACCTCTGGGATATATGGAGATTGAGAAATCCTCAGGAGAGGGAATTTACCCATTTCTCACACCGCCATGATTCATGGTCCAGGATAGATGCATTGCTGGTTGGTCGCCACCTCCTACCGAAGGCGGAAAATACGGCGATTGGCAACTTGGTGATTTCTGATCATAGCCCAATAAGTTTGTCACTGTCAGATGTTTACCCTAGGGGAAACGATATAATATGGCGCTTTCCCACGACATTACAGGACAGCACTGACTTTAAAAAACTACTAGGAGAGTGGTGGGGGACATTCTCGACAGATAACGCACAACACGTAGAAGACAGTGCATTGTTCTGGGAAACCGCCAAAGTAGTACTAAGGGAAGAATCATAGCTTATACAAGAAGCAGACGCCGAATGGTGGAACAGTCCTTTGTAGAAAGCAGTGATGCAGTGAGATCCGCTTACAGAGACTTCCTTGGCAACCCATCAACCGAAAATAGGCTTGCTTGGCAGCACCAGAGGGATATTTTCAATGAATGGTCAAGACAAAAAGAAACCATGTTTAGGCAGCGCTGGGAGGCCAAATTGTATCACTATGGCAATAAAGCGGGCAAGCTACTGGCCAACCTGGCAAGGGGAAAGAGGCAGTACACCACAATCACTGCAATTAAAAATCAGGGAGGTAAGATAATGAAAGATCCGAAACAAATAGTAGAGATACTGGGAAAATACTATGCAAAACTATATGATACACCATCGGAGGGGGAGGGGGGAGACGATTGGCTGCAGACATATCCCATGACACGACTTGACGAATCGGCCCTCCTGGACCTTAATAGACCAGTTACAACTGAAGAAGTCAATGGGGTGATAAAAGAACTGAACGCAAACAAAGCACCTGGCCCGGACGGATTCAGTGGGGGATTTTACAAAGCGATTTACCCCATGATTGCTCCAACCCTGACATCCCTCTACAACTCAATTTTACAGGGAGGCCCAATACCTGACCAAATGAACATGGCACACATTACGCTGATCCCAAAAGGAGGCAAGGACCTGGAGGAGCCGGCCAATTACAGGCCGATCTCACTAATCAATGTAGATTTAAAAATACTATCTAAATTGATGGCCAATAGACTGGCGCTATATCTCCTGGGTCTGGTTGGCTGCCACCAGGCAGGATTCGTAAAGGGGCGGTCAGCAACGGGTAACATACGGAGGGCATTACTGACGATTGACTCGGTCACATGGGATAGAAAGATAAAATCAGAAAGAAACCCAGCCATGGTCACGCTGGACGCAGAAAAAGCATTTGATAATGTCCGGTGGCCATGGCTGGGCAAGGTGCTAGATGCGGTGGGACTAAAGGGCCCTTTCAGGTCAAATCTAGAGGCTCTCTATGCGAACCCCAAAGCCAGAGTGCGCACGCCGGGGTTTATGTCCAGTGTATTTAATTTACACAGGGGAACCCGTCAGGGATGCCCGCTGTCGCCCCTCCTCTTTAATCTGGCAATTGAGCCACTTGCCCGATACTTAACGAGCGGGAAAGATTTTGAAGGGATAGCCATTGGCTCTCGAAGGATACGCTCCAATTTCTTTGCAGAAGACATAATTTTATATTTAGAGAACCCATCTGCAGAACTGCCAGCCATACTACAACAGATAGAGAAATATGGATCCTTTTCGGGGTTTAAGTTAAATAAGAAAAAGTGTGAGATACTTTTTCTGACAACAAGAGGGAGACGTGAGAGAGGGAGGACAGAAGAATCCGATAAAATCTTTGACATACCAGTGGCCAAAAAATCAATTAGATACCTGGGGATACAGTTAGCACGAAACACTGATTTAGTATATAGTTTAAATTACGAACCATTATTAGCCAAGATGGAGTCTGACCTCAGTAAATGGGAGGCGCTGCCGCTCCCCCTGCTGGGTCGTGGACACCTGCTTAAAATGATGAGCTTCTCTAAGCTCCTCTACCCACTTCAAGTATTGCCCATGCTGATACGCAGTAGAGATATAAACAGAATAAATAGGGCGTTTGTCAGATTCTTATGGCAGAACAGACGCCCTAGAATTCGCCTGAAAACTCTGGTGCTGCCGAAAGAGCTGGGGGGTCTAGCCATACCTGATGTACGAAATTATAATTTGATTTGCCTGGTCCGCCATATCTTAGATTGGTTGGGTGGGTCAAGTAAGTTTTCAAATTGGGAACTGGAATCTGAACTTTGTAGACCATGGAGCCTAGCCTCGATACTACACACGTCGAGATCTAATCTCCCAGACAAGACAAAACACTCAATAGTGACAAGAGATACCATAGCGGCATGGAAGATAATTAGGAAAAAACAGGGTCTCTCTTGGAGAATGTCCAAATTTGTTTCCCTGTGGGCACACCCTGAGTTCCCGCTGGGAAGAGAGAATAGTCTTTATCAAGGTTGGAGGGAAGGAGGAATAGAAAGGGTCGGTGATCTTCTCTGCCACACGGAATCCAGATGGCTGACAGGTTTAGAGCTATTACACTCTTTGACACTACCAGAACACCACATGCTCCAGTTCAAACAATTGGAACATTATATTATGAACAAATTGGTTAACGTTCAGTCAGAATGTGTGACGAATACTTGGGATGACTTACTCTCTAGGGGAATAGTCAACACAAGTGTTTCAACCCTATATAAAGATCTAGGGCCCCATATAACTCAGAATACACAACCACGACTCTTCAAAGGGTGGGAAATCAGACTGAAAGAGGCAGCACTGGGAACGAAAATACTGAACGGCTGGAGGCTGTTTAGAGAGAATATAGTCAATGAACAATGGCGAGATTCCCAATTCCGCCTGATGCACAGAGCAATATACGGATTCACAGCATACCAGAATAGAACAAATGCAGACAGAATACAGGCTTGTCCGAAATGCCACGTACCAAATACTGATCTCTTTCATGGTATATGGGAATGCAGACTAATACGTCCTCTCTGGTCATTCATTGAAGATGTGGCGGGGAAGATAGCGGGAGGTCAGGAAGAATTAGGTAGGGATGGATGGTTGTTCCATTATATCAACAATTCACATGGTACTAGAAATGAAAGACGCATGCTACACACATTGGCAATTTTAACCAAACGTGCCATATTGCGTCATTGGCTGGACACCAAGCCACCCTCCCACGAATCATTACTAAAAGACATCAAGACAGCAATGAGATCCGAACGAATAGAGGCAGAAACCAATAAAGATGACCTAACAAAAAATATTTTCAACAAATGGAAGGGCTTTATCTTAAATTATCTCTCAGACGAGGATATTAAATCAGTGGTATGGCCCTTTAGAGACTCTACCTGGTATTCGTTAGAACAGTTACAGGGTAACCTGGGGAGGCTAGAGGTCTCTTAATGCACTAATGTACATGATACTAGATAAACGACAAGAACGCTGTACAGGATAAAAAGAATAGTTACTACTTAATGTAATTACCATGATCGACGCATATTTGATACGCATATTTGATAAGAAGATTTGCTCTGCAGGGGAAGGGAGGGGGGGGGATTCACTCCTGGTTGGAGATTAGACGGGTTTGACGATTGTAACCTTTGTATTGTTTATTATGTTGAACAACTTGTGAAAATGTTTGGAAAATCAAATAAAGAGATTTTGTTAAAAAAAAAAGCACTGGGGTCACTTATGGGGTCGCTCCACTGTTTAAGCACCTCAGTTGTTTTGCCAGTGTGACATGGCATCTGCAAATCATTCCAACTAGATCTGAACTCCAATGTGGCGCTTCTTCACTTTACACTGTGCCTCAAAAATAGTTTTGACCACACATGGAACTCAGCAGAAATTGCACTACAAATTTTATGGTGCATTTTCTCCTGCTGTACTTGTGAAAATGAAAAAATGGACTCTAAAAATATTTTTGTGGGAAAAAAAAATATTTTTTTCATTTTCACAGCTCAACATTATAAAATTCTGTGATGCACCTGGAGGTTCAAAGTGCTCACCTGACGTCTAAATTCCTTGGGAGATTTAGTTTATAAAATGTGGTCACTTGTATTGCCACTGTTTAGGCACATTAGGGGTTGTCCAAACGTGGCATGGTGTCAGCTAACGATTCTAGACAATTTTCCATTCTTAAAAGTCAAATGAGGCACCTTTCTTTCTGAGCCCTGTTGTGCGCCCAAACAGTGGTTTTCTGCCACATATGGGGTATCTGCGCATTGAGGAGAAATTGCCCAACAGATTTTAGGGTCCATTTTTTCCTGTTGCCCTTGTGAAAATTAAACAATTGAGGCAGAAAGAACATTTTGTGGGAAAAAAATATTTTTCATTTTCATGGCTCAATGCATAAAGCACCTGGGGAGTCAAAGTGCTCACTATGCATCTAGATAAGTTACTTGGAGGGTCTTGTTTCTAAAATGGGGTTCAGAAGAAATTGCACAACAAATTGTATGATGCAATTTCTCCTGTTTGATACTTGAGGCTAATGTAACATTTTGTTGGAAAAGTTACATTTTTACTTTTTTCCTTACACATTGTTTTAGTTCCTGTGAAGCACATGAAGAGTTCATAAGGGGAGGTTTTTTTGAACCCACCGGATCTCCTTCTACTGACTTCTGTTTAATTAAATACACTTCCGCCTTCCAGCATGAACACATGACCGCTACCAGCATTTCACAGGTGTTTTTATTTTACAATCATTTGATTATATTGCTAACAAGCTGTGAGGGGATATTTAAGCTTCACAGGTCAACCCTGCCTCCAGCCTTCCCAGATGAAGCCGAAAATGCAGCAATATGCATGGAATCGCTACCAACCCCTATCTGCCTATCCCCAGCACAATCGGGAGAAGGAGGCGTGGTCTATGGGAAAGATGCGCCATTTTACCAGCTTAATGTAGTGGCGGCTTGTTGCAGCCTTTTTGGACTCGGTGATTGAGATGCTCAGACTGCAGGTCATTGTGTGTGGACGGTCCAGCATGGTGGACATGTATGACTAGTTAGTGCCAGGCAGTGGCCAACATTGTCCCAAAAAACAGAAATGAGGCCTTGACAAATAATTCTATTGAAGCCTCTAGATTCCCCTTAAATTGCACCCATATACAGTGCTGAGCAAATTAATTGCGACAAAACATTATTAAGGTAAAATCGTAAGTTGGGGTTTCCAGTCAGTAATTCAAACCAGTTTTAACTGCTTTGAACAGGTGTGAGTGTACAACCTTGAGTAACAAAATGTGGTTTGACTGGTTTTAGTCAGAAAATAACAGCTAGCTGCCCCCTCAGCTTCAGGTGAGAGCTTGTTTCTGTGAGGAGTGGTTTAGTGGACTTTTCCTCTGTGTGATTCTTGCCTGTAAAAATGGATGTTAGTCCACGGAAGAGGCAAAGAATTATTACTCTTAATGAACATACAAGTCTGACTGTAAGATAAATCGCTTCCACCGTTGGTATTGGAAAATCTACAGTTTCAATAATAATTTGCACACACAATGAAACTGGATCATTTTCTCCAAAACGAAAAGAGAAATGTGGAAGATAAAGGAAAACTACAGCAAGAACTGATAAAACACTTATCAGAAATAGTAAAACTAATGCAAGAAAAACAAGTAAAGACTTGCTTTGTCCTAATTAATTTGCACAGCACTGTGTGTTTGCCAACAAAAGTTCCTCTGTTAAGTCAGAGTCATGTGATCAGTCACATGAAACCAAACAATGAGGTGCACCACCCTGGAATTGAATGTCCCAATAAGGGTCAAGGGGTGCTGCTTTGTCAACAGAAAGAACGTAAATGGTAGAAAAGGAATTGACAAATGCAATAGCAGCACACCACCACAAGGAATATAATCAATTTCAATGAGACTTTATTTAGAACGGATGACACACATCTAAAAACATTAAAAACAGTTTTCGGACCAACAGTCCGCAGGAAATAGGGCTCCACAGATGACAATATTAGATCAACATATCCAGTCTTAAATACTGAATTGACACACTGCATATAAATGATAGATCAAAAAACCATGTGATCATACAATAATTCATCTCACACTCCACATATGCACATGATTGGAGGATTGACCACAACTCGGTGTCAAATTTTGTGTAAAAACATCAATAATCAATGTGTTGCTGTTGAAACACAGCAGACTGTTATGCAATCCCTGAAGTGCTTGAAAACCCCTGTATACAACCACCTATAAAGAATAATGAAGCCGAGGCACACAGCTGCAAATGCATAGGACACCGTGCAATTCAAGGCACGGAGGGCTGCATGCAAAATAAACACAATGTAATGGAAGGTTTCTCTCACCACTTGCCCATTTGTCCTGAACGCTGTGTGCCCGGGAATGAAGGTCCATCCAGAGCCAGTGTGGTGCTGGAATGTTGCGGGAGGGGAGGGGGGGTCTCTAGCCTCAGGAAAGGTAAGAAATGTTGTGAGGAGCGAGGAGCCCGATACCCCACGCGTATCGCCGCTATGCGAGCGGCTTCGTCAGGGAGGCCTCCCCCTCCCCTCCCGCAACATTCCAGCACCACACTGGCTCTGGATGGACCTTCATTCCCGGGCACACAGCGTTCAGGACAAATGGGCAAGTGGTGAGAGAAACCTTCCATTACATTGTGTTTATTTTGCATGCAGCCCTCCGTGCCTTGAATTGCACGGTGTCCTATGCATTTGCAGCTGTGTGCCTCGGCTTCATTATTCTTTATAGGTGGTTGTATACAGGGGTTTTCAAGCGCTTCAGGGATTGCATAACAGTCTGCTGTGTTTCAACAGCAACACATTGATTATTGATGTTTTTACACAAAATTTGACACCGAGTTGTGGTCAATCCTCCAATCATGTGCATATGTGGAGTGTGAGATGAATTATTGTATGATCACATGGTTTTTTGATCTATCATTTATATGCAGTGTGTCAATTCAGTATTTAAGACTGGATATGTTGATCTAATATTGTCATCTGTGGAGCCCTATTTCCTGCGGACTGTTGGTCCGAAAACTGTTTTTAATGTTTTTAGATGTGTGTCATCCGTTCTAAATAAAGTCTTCATTGAAATTGATTATATTCCTTGTGGTGGTGTGCTGCTATTGCATTTGTCAATTCCTTTTCTACCATTTGTGATCAGTCACATGACTGTGACATCACCGCTCTGGTAGTAAGTGCTTCACAGCACCCAGTGACACGGATTGAGGTCAAAGTGGGCAGAGAGCGCCGAAGGGGGCCAGAGATAGTGCTCCCCATCTCTCAAATCCCGCTCTGCTGGCAGCACCGCTTTGCTCCCCTCCGCACTCTGCCCACTCTCACACCCCACGCTTTGCTCCCCCACGCTCTGCCCACTCTCATACTTTGCGCTCTGCTCCCTCCCCTCATGCTCTGCCCCCTCGCTCTACCAGCTCTCACACCCTATGCTCTGCCCACTCTCACACACCCCACACTCTGCCTTCCTGCACTCTGCTCGCTCACACACCCTGCGCTCTGCCCCCCCCTGTGCTCTACTTGCTCTCCTCTCACACCCTGTGCTCTGACCCCCATGCTCAGCCCTTTCCCCACGCTCTGCCCACTCTCACACACCCCATGCGCTGCGCACTCTCACACACCCCATGCCCTGCCTGCTCTTGCACCCCACTCTCTGCCCACTCTCACTCCCCCGCTTTCACATCAAGCGCTCTGCCCACTCTCACAACCCCGCTCTCACATCCAGTGCCCTGCCTGCTCACACTCCATGCTCTGAACACAACCTCGCGCTCTGCCCGCTCTCACACCCCGTGCTGTGCCCCCTCCACCTGTGCTCTGCCCCTTCCCAGTGCTCTGCCCCCTCTCACAGCCAGCACTCTACTCCTCACACCCTCCTCTCACACCCCATGCTCTGCCCGTTCTCACACCCCATGCCCTGCCAGCTTTCACGCACCCCGTGCTCTGCCTGCTCTCGCACCCCATACTCTGCCCCTCCTCCGCCCACTCTCACACCCCACTCACTGCCCCCCCCATACTCTGCACACCCTCCGTACTCTGCCCCCCTCTGTGCTCTGCAATCCCCAAGCGCTTTGCCACCCGTGCTCTGCCTGCTCTCTCGCATTGCACACTCTGCCGGCTCTCGCACTCTGCGCTCTCACACCTTGTGCTTTGCTCGCTTTCATACAGTCCACTCTCACACACCCCGTGCTCTACCCCCTCTCACACTCAGCGTTCTGCCTGCTCTCGCAGCCCACGCTGTACCCGCTCCAGCCGCATTCTGTCCCTTTCCAGTGCTCTGCCCGCTCTCACACTCCACGATCTGTCCACTCACACCCCACGCTCTGCCCCCTGCTGCTCTCACTTCCCGCGCTTTGCCTTCCTCTCACACCCCACTCTCTGCTCCCCTCCGCCTCGCTCTCAACCCCTCAACTCTGCCCCCCTGTGCTCTGCACACCCCCAGCGCTCTGCCTCCTCTCACACCCCATGCTCTGCCTGCTCTCACACCCTGCCCTCTGTCTGCTCTCACACACCCAGTGCTCTGCCCTCTCCACCTGCATTCTGCCCACTCCACCTGGACTCTGCCACTCCCACTCTGCCCACTCTCACACACCCCGCGCGCTGCCTCTTCTCAAATCTTGTGCTCTGCCCCCTCTCACACACCCAGCGCTCTGCCCACTCTCACACCCCACGCTCTCACATCCAGTTCTCTGCCTGTTCTCGCAGCCCACGCTGTGCCCACTCTCGAACGGCGCTCTGCTCTCACACCCCGCACTGTGCCCGCTCTTACACCCCGTTCCTTGCCAGCTCTCACACTCCATGCTCTGCCCCCCCCACCTCCGCTCCACACCTCGCGCTCTGCCCCCCCCCCTCCGCACACCCCCTGCACTCTGCCCCCTCTGTGATCTGCAATCCCCCAGTGCTTTGCCCCATGTCTGCTCTCTCGCACTGCAAGCTATTACACACCCAGCGCTCTACCCACTCTCGCACCCAGCGCCCTGCCCGCCCTCACACCTAGCGCTCTGCTCATTCTCACTGCGCACCCCGCTAACCCTGCAAACGCCAAATGAGGAACTGCGGTGCCGCATGACAGCAAGTACGGGGGAGCAGAGAGGCAGCACAGGTATGAGCAGAGAGCGACCACATGGGGGGAGGGAGTGACCACAGGGAAGGCAGAGAGCGAGGGGAAAAACAGAGGCAGGGCAGGTGAGAAACTGCATGGGGGAGAGACACCTGTCCCGCCCTTCTCAGCGCCACAGAGCCTGCCCCATCGTGATGTCACCGCCCGATGCAAGAGCATAGGGCTCCCATCTAGTTACCTCATAAAGTGACATTGGTCACTGGTCAGAATTGCAAAAAATGACCTGGCCATTAGGGCTGGGGGTGAAAGGGTTAATATTGAGATTCTGCATTATCATGTGTTTTATATCAGGACTTGTGATATTAGTGGGGTCCCTGGGGGCTTATAGGGAGGTGCGGACCTGATCACCTCTATCCGCCCATGTATCTGTACAGGCCGCGCAGTCATGAGCACGTTTCGGTTTAATGACGAGGAGAAACGAAACTGAAACCGGCGTCTCTACTCCAGCCTCCGCCGCCTCCTGTCAGTCCTCACTCTTGTGCCGCAGCAACCAGAGACGCCAGCGGTGTTTTTACATAAACCTTCCCGGGACACGGCGGAGAGTGACTACAGAGACCCTGACTGTGAGGGGCGGCAGGTGAGGAGAGAGCAGCACATGGGACATCTGTGCGGCTGCTGGAGCCAGGCCACCACCTCACCACAGATGGAGGCCACCACCTCACCACAGATGGAGGCCACCACCTCACCACAGATGGAGGCCACCACCTCACCACAGATGGAGGCCACTACCTCACCAGAGATGGAGGCCACTACCTCACCAGAGATGGAGGCCACCACCTCACCAGAGATGGAGGCCACCACCTCACCAGAGATGGAGGCCACCACCTCACCACAGATGGAGGCCACTACCTCACCAGAGATGGAGGCCACTACCTCACCAGAGATGGAGGCCACCACCTCACCAGAGATGGAGGCCACCACCTCACCAGAGATGGAGGCCACCACCTCACCACAGATGGAGGCCACTACCTCACCAGAGATGGAGGCCACCACCTCACCAGAGATGGAGGCCACCACCTCACCACGGATGGAGGCCACCACCTCACCACAGATGGAGGCCACCACCTCACCACGGATGGAGGCCACCACCTCACCACAGATGGATGCCACTACCTCACCAGAGATGGAGGCCACCACCTCACCAGAGATGGAGGCCACCACCTCACCACAGATGGAGGCCACTACCTCACCAGAGATGGAGGCCACCACCTCACCAGAGATGGAGGCCACCACCTCACCACGGATGGAGGCCACCACCTCACCACAGATGGAGGCCACCACCTCACCACGGATGGAGGCCACCACCTCACCACAGATGGATGCCACTACCTCACCAGAGATGGAGGCCACCACCTCACCAGAGATGGAGGCCACCACCTCACCACGGATGGAGGCCACCACCTCACCACAGATGGAGGCCACCACCTCACCAGAGATGGAGGCCACCACCTCACCACGGATGGAGGCCACCACCTCACCACGGATGGAGGCCACCACCTCACCACAGATGGATGCCACTACCTCACCAGAGATGGATGCCACTACCTCACCAGAGATGGAGGCCACCACCTCACCACGGATGGAGGCCACCACCTCACCACGGATGGAGGCCACCACCTCACCACGGATGGAGGCCACCACCTCACCACGGATGGAGGCCACCACCACCTCACCACAGATGGATGCCGCTACCTCACCAGAGATGGAGGCCACCACCTCACCAGAGATGGAGGCCACCACCTCACCACGGATGGAGGCCACCACCTCACCACAGATGGAGGCCACCACCTCACCACAGATGATGAGGCCACCACCTCACCACGGATGGAGGCCACCACCTCACCACGGATGGAGGCCACCACCTCACCACGGATGGAGGCCACCACCTCACCACGGATGGAGGCCACCACCTCACCACGGATGGAGGCCACCACCTCACCACAAAGCGTCACCTGCTGCAAGGCATTGTTTATAGTGTAGTTTGGCATGCTAAGACGTGTAGTCCACCAAGAGAATTGTCAGGGTGAATGGTAACAACCATGGGGGCAGATTTTGTGTTGCACCAGAATAACTTTAGCCCAGTGACTATTGGGGAGTTCTCTGAGGTTTTGGAGCAAAAACTCCCAGGTTTTTGAGGATTTTTAAAAAGTTTCTGCTCCAAAAATTCCTAAAAAACCTCAGTGTGAACATTCAGGGGAAAGAGGTGTGAATAATTAAAAAAAGTTCTTAACCCTGACCACATTTAGGAGAGAAATCAGGGTCTCCTATATATTCCTTGGTTAATGGAATAAAATCATCTTAAAAAGTGTTTGTTTGGCGGCCGTCACACGCTGAGATATCTATAGCGATATTGTAAGCGATCACGTGCACGCGCAATCGCTTACAATATCGCTCACATCGCTGGTGAGATGTCACACAGACAGACTCACCAGCGATGTGGAGCCGCGATCTCGCTGGTAACTATGGTACACATCGGGTAACTAGGCGCCGCGCGTCGCTTAGTTACCCGACGTGTACCATAGTTACCATCTCCCAGCATAGGCTCTGCTGCTGGGAAATCGCTCATCGTGGTGTTATACACCACGATGAGACAGATTGTCAAATCGCTCATCGCTAGATCTGAGAACCGGAGCTCAGATCAGCGATGTCACGATCAACCGATTTAACATCGTAAATCGCTTGATTACATGCAACGATTTCTTGCCCGATATCGCTTAAGCGATCAAAAAGGAGATCGCTTAAACGATATCGGGCAAGAAATCGTTCCGTGTGACGGCCGCCTTTGATAGATCTTTAATCAGGGGCGTAACTACAATAGGTGCAGGGGTTGCGATCGCACCCGGGCCCTGCAGCCTAGGGGGGCCCCAAAAGTCCCTTTGGCCCATAGAAACAGACTAATACTATTAAAGATTTGCAATAATTGGGGGCCCCGTTGGAGCTTTCGCATCGGGGCCCGTGGCCCTGAAGTTACGCCACTGTCTTTAATGTATACTTGGCCACAGTATGTGAGGCTCAATAGTACGGCTGCCTATATAACATGACGTTGGCAGGCTGTCTATATAACATGACATTGGCAGGCTGCATATATAACATGACATTGGCAGGCTACCTATATACCATCACGTTGGCAGGCTGCCTATATAACATGATGTTGGCAGGCTGCCTATATAGCATGACATTGGCAGGCTGCCTATATAACATGACGTTGGCAGGCTGCCTATATAACATGACGTTGGCAGGCTGCCTATATAACATGACATTGGCAGGCTGCCTATAAAGCATGACATTGGCAGGCTGCCTATATAGCATAACGTTGGCAGGCTGCCTATATAGCATGACATTGGCAGGCTGCATATATAACATGACATTGGCAGGCTACCTATATACCATCACGTTGACAGGCTGCCTATATAACATGATGTTGGCAGGCTGCCTATATAGCATGACATTGGCAGGCTGCCTATATAACATGACGTTGGCAGGCTGCCTATATAACATGACATTGGCAGGCTGCCTATAAAGCATGACATTGGCAGGCTGCCTATATAGCATAACGTTGGCAGGCTGCCTATATAGCATGACATTGGCAGGCTGCATATATAACATGACATTGGCAGGCTACCTATATACCATCACGTTGGCAGGCTGCCTATACAACATGATGTTGGCAGGCTGCCTATATAGCATGACATTGGAAGGCTGCATATATAACATGACGTTGGCAGGCTGCCTATATAGCATGACATTGGCAGGCTGCCTATGTAACATGACGTTGGCAGGCTGCCTATATAGCATGACATTGGCAGGCTGTCTATATAACATGACGTTGGCAGGCTGCCTATATAACATGACGTTGGCAGGCTGCCTATATAACATGACGTTGGCAGGCTGCCTATATAGCATGACATTGGCAGGCTGCCTATATAACATGACGTTGGCAGGCTGCCTATAACATGACATTGGCAGGCTGCCTATATAACATGACGTTGGCAGGCTGCCTATATAGCATGACATTGGCAGGCTGCCTATATAACATGACGTTGGCAAGCTGCCTATATAACATGATGTTGGCAACTTGTTTCTATATTGTCATTACAATTAATTTCTTATTGCTGCCATTGAAATGTAAGGCAAAAAAGTGAAAAGTATATAGTATTAGCCAAACCTCTACCTAAGGTAAACCGATGAAGTATCTTGGGAATAATAGAACTATAAACAAGTGACATTTTGCAACATGTATGCCCTGAGGGGGCCAGGTAATAGGAGCTTAAGGCTCCATGAGGGTGGTAAAATTAAATAGCCACCGACACATGCGCTGTCATTGTGAGACCACACAAGTGTGTGAGGTTGTTCACTGTTAGTTGCTTTTGCTGTGAGTGGTGATAGATCAGACACATGTCATTCGCTGGTGCCACTAGTGTATACACTATACAGCGGTGGACATCGTGTTTGATCCATGTCCTGAGCCACAGCAACTAAGTCCTTTCCAGATTCTGGCGATATAGCGTTCATTGCCCTGATCCAGCTCCCATTATAAACAGTGTTCATTCTGACAAAGGTCTATAATTAGATCGAAACGTTGTATTTATAACACTGAATATAAATATGGATAATTAATTCTATTTGGGAGTGCCTTGTCCTCTGATGCTTCTGAGAGTGCAGCTCTGACAGCTGCACATTATTGCAGTGGTGGAGCATTGCAAGACAGTGCAGCTGTGATCAGAGCTGTAAAAAGTAATGTCCTGTAGAAAAACTAAGGCCGGCTTCCCACCACGATTTTCTGGATCCGGGGCTGTCCGGTGTGAATCGGACAGCCCTGGATCCGATTTTGCCCCTATTGTATCCCTATGGGGCCTGATGGCAGTGATTTGCCATCTGGTTTTGTGCTGAGGATCTGGCAAATTTTTTTTTTTTTTTGCTCCGTACACAAAATCAGAGCTTTCAGCATTTTTGTGTCCGGGGCAAAAATTGGTCAAAATCGGATCCTCCCGTATCCGGTGCGATCTGGCGCCCCCTAACATGGGAGTCTATGGGCGCCGGATCCGACAGAAAATTGTTACGGTTCCGTGACGCTGGGGGCTGAACAAGCGGCGGCTTTGCAATTCAAGCCACGCTCGTTCAGCACCTGGACAGCGGCAGCTGAAAGAGCCGCTGGCTGAAATTTCAGCATCGCGGCTAGCTCCCCTCCAGCCGCTATGCTGAATTTTCAGCAATGGACAGCGGCAGCTGCTGATTCCGGCAGAAAACAGAATCGGTTCTGTTTTGTCCGGGGCTGTCAGGTTCTGTCCGGTGCTTCCTGCAAAACATCGGACAGAACCTGACAGCAAATAAGCTGGTATGAAGCCAGCCTAAGTAAAAAAGTAAAAATAAAATGAAAACTTTTTTTTTTAAAGGCAGAAAATAAACAACAGATAAATTAAAAAAAAATCCCAAAAATATATTTATGTAAAAAAAAAAAATACACGGATTTGGTATTGCCGTGTCCAGAACAACCCGCTCTATAAAACTATCATACTAGTTAATTCCTTCAGTGAACACCGTAAAAAATAAAAAAAAGTAGCAAAAATGATGTATATGGTCATCATACAGCTGACAAAAAAAGTGGAATAAAATGGGTCAAAAAGTCATATACCGTATATAAATAAAAATGGTACCGCTAAAAACATCGTCTTGTCCACAAAAAAACGAGCTGCCACACAGCTTCGTCAGCAAAAAAAAAACCAAAGCTCTAGGTCTCAGTATACAGCAATACAAAAACTTTTTTTTTTCTATAAAATAGTATTTATGGTGTCAAAGCCATCCACTGAGAAATGGGAATGGTGGAATTTATCATATACCCTTCCTGGGCGTCCTGGAGCTCTAACAAAAGCACCGTTGGATAGACTGTCCCTGATGAACCCACCAGAACACTGTAAGGTGGAGAAACGCCGCGTCGGACCGGTCTATATGACTAAGATAAGTACTTCCACAAATCTTGTCTTTTCAAAGGTAACCATTCCCCTACTTAGTTCTTGGTCCAATTGATCCATTGCTGTGAGGGTGGTGCCTATATCTATAGGTTATCTGGTGTGCACTTGCTGGATTTTCACGGCTATTGATAAGGAACACTGTTATTTGTGTATGGTTGGTACCCTATGGAGGAGAGTGGATATCAGTTTGCCTGTATTGGGTATATATGCTTATTTTTGCCCTTTAAGCATTGTAATAAAAGATTACCCAGGAAGGCAATACTCACATATTGTTTTCCTTTCTCCTCCTATGGTATTGTGTAGTATAGGTAACCTTTCCATATTTTAGAAAAAAGTGATTCCTATAGTGGCTAATTTTACCACTCTTGTCTAAGGGATAGACCCGGACACCAGAGGGATCCACAATTTTTGTACCTTAGGTATAGTGCATATGTACATGGGGAATTATTTATAAGAAAATCCCCCCCCCCCCCCCCTGTCACAAGAAAGGGATCAGGAGGGATAGCCGCCGTGGAGCGGGGACACCATAGGGGGTTTTTAGGGTGAAAACTCCGCTGCTAGGTAGGGGAATATAGGGAAAGAACAGGGCGACCCACCCCCTTCAACCCCCCTTTACAAGGTTACACTGTGTTTGGACCCGACGTGGTCCTTGTTTTTAATTAAAACAAAATAAAGGTTATATTTTAGAAATACTGCCTCTGTTTAAAATAAACTAATTAGGCGTATTGAATATCAAAACAAATTTGAAGTTAATGGTGTCAAAGCAGCCAAACCATTAAAAAAAACAATATAAGTGTGGTATCCCTCTATAATTGTATGAACCCGGAGAATAATGTTGTCCTCACTTTTGAGACTCGGTAACGGCGTTAAAAAACAAACAAAAGAAAACAAATCCTGAATTGCTGTTGCTTTTTGATTCTGCCTCACAAAATGCGAAATTGAACGATAAAAAAATATGTGGCCCAAGATGGTCCCCAATAAAAACTCCAACTCATCCAACAAAAAACAAGCCCTCACATGACTGTCGGCAGAAAAATAAAATAATATATAACACAGAGAAAAATTATTTTATTAGAACAAAAAACACAAACACATACCTCAATTCCATCTTTATAATCCCTCACAAACCCTCCACAATCCTTTGCGATGACCGTTCACACTGGGACCCGGCACTGAGTTGCAGCTTCCGCTGCGACATTGGTAACGTCACGGTCTGGGTCACCTTAAATGACGCTGCTCTATGAGGTGAACTTTCACGCCAGACTGTGACATCACCCTGCTTACAGCAAGAGCCGAAACTCAGTGTCGGGTCCCGTGTCAATGGTCATCATGGAGGGTTATGTGGGAGTAATAAAAATGGAATTCAGGTATGTGTATTTTTTTTTATTTTATTTTTCTCTGTGTTGTGTATTTACTACAAACTTTCGGGGAAAGTTCACTCCTCTCTACTCCCGATAGCTGACTGGCCGTTGTTCACATCGGTTAACACATCAATCCTTCCCTGTCCCCTTGTAGACATTTACCACCTCCTCTACTGCAGGGGCTTTATTGGGAACTGCTGTAATTTTTTTCATGGGCCATTTAGAAACAGTATCTGCAGTATGAAGCCTGCCTGATCATTGCTGCCTCAATGAGCCATGAAAAAGGAGGAAAGTAATTCTGCACCCATTCCTCCAGTTGTACTTTCCAATAACCCTCTAATTTAGAGGCAAATACCATTTGTAAATTGGAACACTTTCCACTGTGAGTGTGAGTGTGTGTACATCTTATAGTTCATCATGCTGTATACTGTGCAGTGCACTGTGGGTTATTGTGCAGTTCATAAATATTTAGCTTTCCCACCTGTTTAGGATTCCATTGAAAAGAAACTGTGCGTTGTGGGATGTATTTGGAATTTATTAAAAACAATGCCCGATGTAACAAGTAATTATACTATTAATATATTTCCTTTTCTCAAGGTTCGTAATTGAAGCACATTATGGCAGAACAGAACTATAAAGGCATGCTGATAAGTCACTGTGACACATCTGGGCTACGTTTTAACTTTCAAATCTCTTCAGAAGGACCATCTCATAATCCAAGGTACAGAAGAGGCTTTCAGTAGCTGTAAGAAATTGAGGCAACAGGCTCACTGTCTGAGTGTTATGTTTCATGCTGCTCTTTCACTCACTTCCTATATACTATCTCTCACCCGCCCATGCAAAATGAAAATGAAGAATATCTCTAAAATTCACCCCTTCCTCACCATGGAAACAATTAAAACCCTCACAGTGGCCCTGAGCCACTCCCGCCTTGATTATTGCAACTCCCTATTAATTGGCCTCCACCTCACTAGACTTTCCCCTCTCCTGTCCTTCCTTAACCCCTTCCCGACCCATGATGTAGGAGGACGTCATGGGCCAGTTACCGGGGCTTGGTGTGAGCTCCAGTGCGGAGCTCACATCATTTTCCCGACATCTCAGCTGATCTCATCAGCTGAGATGTTGGGCTTTCAGCACCGATCTGATCCCGGATCCGATCGGTGCTGTTAACCCCTTGGATCCCACCATCAATCACTGACAGCGGGATTCAAAAGTGCCGCGGTGGGGAACGCACTGTTCCCCGCCTGCATCAGAGATCCTGTGATAAGATCGCGGGATCTCCGATGCGCATGTGACAGCACTGCTGGTGATAGCTGTTCAGGTATTTCTGGTTGCATCCTAGCTCAGGCTGGCTTCACATTAGCGTTTGTGTCTGCATGCTGATGGCATGCAGACACAAACTCTGTCAGAAGCAGGGTCCAAATGATGTGTCCGCAGCGGATAATGTCCGCCTGCGGACACATCACTATGGAGCCCGGCAGCCAATCGGCGCTGTCCGGGGGCGGTCCGGGGCGGAGATCAGCGCCGGAGATCTCCGCCCCCCCGGCCACCGGTAAGCTCCGGGACTGTCGGCGGGGAGAACAGCTGATCTGAGAGCTGTTTGAATCTTCCCGCGCCGACACTGTGAGGAGATGTCGGCGCGGGAAGATTCAAACAGCTGTCACATCAGCTGTTCTCCCCGCCGACATCGCTAGGAGATTACAGGCGGCGGGGAGAAGGAGGACAGCAGAGGCTGAGCTGATCTCCCAGTGGCCGTCGGTGAGCTCCTGTGACATCACCGGCGGCCACCGGGAGATTTTTCAATGGGTCCGCAGCGTTCTCCCGCGCTGTCAAGCGCTGAACACTGCGGACCCATTGACGGCAATGCATTTTTTGTGCGCTTGGGGACGCTTGCTGATCTTCCAAGATCCCCAAACGCACAAAAAAATGCTGCAAGCTGCGTCCCGGGTGCGGATGCAGGACACCGGAAGGAGCAGATATCGTCCGCATCCGCACCCGAACGCAGCAAACGCAGGCACTATGCGTTCCTATGTTAAACATAGGAACGCAGTGCGCATGCGTTTGAATGCTTATGGGAACGCAGCATACGCTGCGTTCCCATACGCAAATGTGAAGGCAGCCTCAAAGCAGTGTTTCCTGGAGTCTGTTGGTTTGCTGCTTGGATCTGCTCAAGCTAAGTGTATCTCTTCCCTTTTTGTTTGTTTCCCTTGTGTGTTTGTTTAGTTGCTAGCTGGGCTGACTAGTGATCACCCACTCTGATCCCTGCGTTGTTGTAGTCCTGGGACAGCTAGGACAGGTATCCTGTTCGGCGACAGTTGCAGAAACTGAATAGGGACGTTAGGGGAGCCAGGCGTCAGCGCTAGTTTATCTAGGGGTCACCATCTTCCCTTTTGGCCTTAGCATCAGGGATTCCTTCCCCCTCTCTCTCTCTCTCTCTCTCTCTCTCTCTCTCTCGTTGTCTTGCGCCGGGTGTCTCCCTACCCACACCATGACAGATGTGCTGCAGCTCATCGGGATCTGTCACAAGCGATCAGCCACTGCAGTACTGTGGCACCCTATGGGGCTGTGTAAAAACAAGAATTAATTTAATAAAGTTTTTAAAAATATTTTAAAAAAAAGTTCAAATCACCCCACTTTTCCGCCATTCAAAATAAAAAAAAACAAAAAAAAAACACATATTTGGTATTGCCGCGTTCAGAAACGCCCGATCTATCAAGATATAAAATCAATTAATGAGAGCCATAAACTGCGTAACAGAAAAAAAGGTCCAAACGCCAAAATTATTGTTTTTTTGGTTGCTGCAGCATTGCTATAAAATGCAATAACGGGCGATCAAAACAACACATCCACCCAAAATTGGTATCATTAGAAACGACAGCTCAAGCCGCAAAAAATAAGCCATCACACAGCCCCAGATCCAAAAAATGAGGACACTATGGGTCACGGAAAATGGTGCAAAAAGTGTGATTCTTTTTTTTTTTCAAACTTCTGAATTTTTTTCCTCCAGTTAGATACCAGTAAAAGTATACATGTTTGGTATCTACGAACCCGTACCGACCTGAGGTATCACACAATCACATCAGTTTTACCATATAGTAATCATGGTGAATGTAAAAAAACGAAAAACATCTGAAATTACAACTCATCCCGCAAAAAAACAAGCCCACATATATCTATATTGATGGAAAAATAAAAAGTTATGACTCTTGGAAGCAGGGGAGCAAAAAACGAAAACTAAAAATTCCCGGGTGGTGAAAGGGTTAATGCAGGAGCCAGTGTCACCTATCTAGCTAACCATTACTCGGATGCTTCCGCTCTATGCCAGTCATTGCGCTGGCTACCCATTAGGGCTGGGCGATTAATCGAATTAATTCGATTAATTCGCCCCCTGCTGTGGCCACGATTGTGGTTTTGTTAACAATCGTGTAATTCGATTTAAAATGGCCGCCGGAGCACTGTTTAGAAGATCCGGGCGGCTAGTAGTGGCTTCCTAGCGGTATATACCCGCGGCCACTGCCGCTGCTCACTGTGAGGCCGAGAGGAGGGGGTGCTGTCAGAGCCCAGCCCCTGCTACAGCGGCGGGAGATGTCCCGGGGTTGGGGGGAGGAGAAGTGCTGTCAGTGCCCCCCCCGTCCCTGCTACAGCAGCCGCTGCCGAGTTCCGGGGGGGAGATCGATCAGTGCCCCCCCGCCCCTGCTACAGCGGCCGAGTTCCAGGGGGGGAGCGATCAGTGCCCCCACCCCGCCCCTGCTACAGCAGCCGCGGCCGAGTTCGGGGGGGGGGGGTCGGCTAACAGTGCCCCGCCACCCCTGCTGCAGCCGCTGGTGAGGTCGCGGGGGGGGGGGCATAGCTGTCAGGGACCAGTGCAGGTCTTACCTTCCCCTTGCTGCCGGCGCCCAGACAGGGATATGGCGCCGCCCCCTTCTCCTAGGGCTAGTGTTAGGGCTAGTGTTAGGGCTAGGGTAAGGGTTAGGGCTAGAGCCTGGGCTGCAGACAAGAGGAGGGGCGGGAACACCCAAGGGAAGCAGGACGCTTCCCTCAATTACCCTCCTCTCCTCTGTCACAGGGTCACTGGGGACCCCTCTTAATTCATCAAAGAAAAGCAAAAAAAAAATGGAAAAAAAAAATCGAGATTTAAATCGAAAATCGTCCATAGGTTTAAATAAAATCGAGATTTTGATTTTTTCCAAAATCGCCCAGCCCTACTACCCATACACTATAGGATCCAATTCAAATTTCTTGTTCTCACCCACAAAGCTCTTCACAGTGCAGCACCATCCTACCTCTCTACCCTCATTTGTCTATCAACCCTCCCGTTCTGGTAGTGACTTTAGACTAACATCTGCACTAATCCGAACCTCCCATTTCCGTCTCCAAGACTTCTCCCGAGCTGGACCAATTCTCTGGAATGCTCTACCCAAAGAAATTAGGAGTACCCACAACTTACATAGTTTTAGGCCAGGAGAAGGGAACTCCAGGCCTTCGAGAGCCGCACACAGGCTAGATTTTTAGGATTTCCTCGGCATTTGACAGTTGGAATTATTACCTGGGCAGGAGATTAAATGACCATCTGTCAAATACTAAGGAAATCCTGAAAACCTGCACTGTGTGCGGCTCTCGAGGTCTGGAGTTCCCTACCCCTGTTTTAGGCACTCCCTAAAACACATCTTTTCAGAGCAGCCTATCATTCTCCCTAATTGAAGTCATTTAGACGTAGGTTATCCACTACTTCCCTGAACATTAGGCTAGGGTCACACGATCAGTATTTGGTCAGTATTTCACATCAGTATTTGTAAGCCAAAATCAGGAGTGGAACAGTCAGAGGAAACATATAATAAAAACATGTGCTCCACTTCTGCATTTTTCACCCACTCCTGGTTTTGGCTTACAAATACTGATGCCAAAGAATATGAGTCTGCACACATTGGAAGCAGCAGTGTGAACTGCGACCAATCCCCACCAAAAACATGAAAAACCAATGCAAAAACCGTATAAGTGTCACACAAAAGGCGCTCTGCTGTAAAAAATTATAAATAGCAAGTGCCGTGACAAAAAACAGGGCCTTTTGGTTTATACGTTTTTACAAAAAACGTACAGTAAGCTGCCTCACCAACTTCACGGTGGGCCCTGGTAGAGACAGTCCTAACTCTGTCCCTAGTGCTACGTTAAAAACCTGCCTGTGTGTACATACCTCTGGGCAGGGCGCGGGAGAGCACAGGAAAATCTCACCTTGTAAGGCTGTGTGGCTGGCAGCTCTGTGTGCAGACTTCATAGGGGAGGGGCAGGTGCCTCCAATTTCTGCTGTTACCAGTAAGGATTGGTGGTGGGGATTGGTCGCAGTTCACACTGCTGCTTCCAATGTGTGCAGACTCATATTCTTTGGCTTCATGTTCACCCCTGCTGGTAACAGCAGATATTGGAGGCACCTGCCCCTCCCTTATGAAGTCTGCACACAGAGCTGCCAGCCACACAGCCTTACAAGGTGAGATTTTCCTGTGCTCTCCCGCGCCCTACCCAGAGGTATGTACACACAGGCAGGTTTTTAACGTAGCATCTAGGGACAGAGTTAGGACTGTCTCTACCAGGGCCCACCGTGAAGTTGGTGAGACAGCTTACTGTACGTTTTTTGTAAAAACGTATAAACCAAAAGACCCTGTTTTTTGTCACGGCACTTGCTATTTATAATTTTTACAGCAGAGCGCCTTTTGTGTGACACTTATACGGTTTTTGCATTGGTTTTTCATTTTTACAAATACTGATGTGAAAAACTGACCAAATACTGACTGTGTGTCCCTACCCTAACTGTCAAACTCCATCAGACCCGAAAGCTCTACACAGACTGGCTGGTGGCCGCTTACTCCGCTCTTATCTATTCAACACTCTCTCAGGATGGCTCGACCATGACTGTGAATAAGCCCCTGTACTTTGTGTCACCCCCACCTTATTGTAGATTGTAAGCTCTTGCGCGCAGGGTCATCATTAGTTTTGTTTTTTTTTTTGTTTTTAACTATTGTATTTTCCACTACTGTTTCTTATGACTGTTTGTACATAAATCTCTGATTTGTTAAACGCTGTGGAATATGTTTTTTATTATTATTATTATTATTATTAATTGAGCATATGTTTATTATTGAAGTAAACTTATGGATTTTTATTCTTTCTTTATTATATTTAGATTTACTGCCTTTGTGTTTATAAATGATGAAAAACGGGGAGAAGAACAAGACAAAACTAAAAAGGCAGCAGTGAACCTTGCATGCAAAGCGGCATTACTGTCTCTACAAAACCAAGATCAGGGAAGACAAAATGCGGTGAGTTGTAGAGTTTTGCAAGTTTTTAAAAGGGTAATATTTTTCTGTTAACCCCTTCACCCCTCTGTGATTTTCCGTGTTCTGTTTTTCCCTCCACTCCTTTCAAGAGCCATAACTCTTTATATTTTTCCGTCAATATAGATATATGAGGGCTTCTTTTTTACGGGACGAGTTGTAGTTTTGAAAGACATAATGTATTTTACTATATAATGTACTGGAAAGCAGGAAAAAAATCCAAGTGTGGGAAAAAAAAAAGTACAATTTCACATTTGTTGTTTTTTAATTTAGCATGTTCAATACATGGTAAAATTCACTGGTCAGTATGATGCCTTCTGCATCCCTCTGCATAGCACAAATGATCACTTTCTGCCAGGAATATCACTAAAGGTACCGTTACATACTTCAATGTCGTTAAGATATCACCAATGAACTCGGGGTTGCACGGTCGTTAGGACATAAGCTCGCATTACATACCATATTTTTTGCTTTATAAGACGCACCGGATTATAAGACACACCTCCCAAATTTGGTGAAGGAAAAGAGAAAATAAATAATTTTTAATGATAAATTGGGTCCATCTTATAATGCCAGTGCCCATCTTACAATCAGTATATATATCCCTCATCCTGGTACATGACCCCCCGCCATCCTGGTAGATATTTCCCCCATTCTGGTAGATATGTCCCCCATCCTGGTATATAGCCGCCCCATCCTGGGATATAGCCCCACCATACTGGATAGGCCCCCCTGTGATGGCACACATCCCTCTGTGATGGCACACGTCCTCCTGCGATGGCACATGTCCCCCTGTGCTGGCACACAGTCCCCCTGTGCTGGCACACAGTCCCCCTGTGCTGGCACACAGTCCCCCTGTGATGGCTCATGTCCCCCTGTGATGGCTCATGTCCCGCTATGAGGGCTCATGTCCCCCTGTGATGGCACTCAGTCCCCCTGTGATGACATATGTCCCCCTGTGCCGGCACACAGTTCCCCTCTGCTGGATATGGCTCCCCATGCTGCCGCCCACACTAACATAACAAACTTTGAACTTGCCTCTCCGGTGCTTGCCTCCATCTCTCTGCTTGCTGCAGCACTTCCTGGTTCCCGGGGAAGCCAGTCATGTTATCGGGGCGTGCACTGATTACATCACTCTGCTGTGTCGATCACATGACTGGCTTCCCCGGGAACCAGGAAGTGCTGCAGCAAGCAGAGAGAGACGGAGGCAAGCGGCTGAAAGGTAAGTTCAAAGTTTTTTATTTTAGTGTGGGCATCAGCATGGGGAGCTATATCTGGGATGGGGGGTGGCATATCCAGAGTAGGTGGACTGCAGGCGCATGTAATATGCTCGCTCCATACCTGTCCATACCTCAGAACGGTTTCAGCACCCGAGGTGATGGACAGCGGTTGCAGTGCATATTCAATGAGGTTAATGAGCGAGGGCACGTGACCTTCCGCTCTCTCTGCAGCCTACTCCTGCCTTCTCCAGCCCCCGGCCACTGCTCCAGAGCCGCCTTTCCCCCAAAGTACAGAAACCTGTAGATTCGGATTATAAGACGCACCCCTCCCGTTTCCGCCAAAATTTGGGGGAACAAAAGTGCCTCTTATAATCCGAAAAATACGGTACATTTACATCCTTGGTCATGAAGTCCCTTTCTATTGAACTGCCACACTAGGGCTCTTTTCTAAATAACTTGCTTTCCCAAATCTTTTTGTAACCTGAGCTTCTCTCCTGGTCACATGACCTCTGGCTCAGAATCTCCTGACTTCCAGTGTTGTCACCTCAGGTTCTCCCTCACTTCCTGGCTCTGGAAGGTGACATCAAGATCATGTGACTTTTCATGCGGAGGTGGTGGGGCTCCATACACCCTGTTCTATACCCTGTGTATGTTTTATGCAGTAGTGATGGGCAGTCCAGCTCTTTGAACTGTGTCATAGCTTCGCTCACAAGAAAGAGATGGATATATTGGATTTATATTAAACATAGGCTTAGGTAGATAAAAATCACCACAGTCAAAACTGTAGATCCCGCTGCTAGGCAAAGAAAGAGCTGTCTGGGCTGAGTTTTGGCCTCATGCACGTTTTGGCTATGAGACACCATTATTTCCCCCCAATAGGTATTCAGAAGTATGTCTTGTGCTCACTGGTTTGCCAACTCCTATTGTTCAACAAAATGGACCTGGCCTTTGTCCCAGATTGGTCGTGAACGATCCATCACCAATATATAGCAGTAGCCGTATAACCACATCTTTCTCTCCCCATCCAATATCCGTAAATGGTGACCAAATGATAAACTTTATTATCTCGCCTGCTGCTTTTTTTTTTAAACCAGTTATTTTTATTGGTTTCAAAAACATAACACCCGTACACAGCATTAAATCGTTAACATATTCAATTACAGTATGCACATAATCAAACCAGCCCATACCCCCCTCCTCCCGCCCCACCCCACCCCATCCCGGTACACTTCCCTCAACTCCATTAGTGGTGGTCAATGAGCATGTTAACCTATACTTCCTCACATCTTAAGCAGCTAGGTAGCCCATATCTTATCGAACATTTGTTCCTTGTTCCATTCTTATATATCATTTCTTCAAGCCTGATAACGTGCTGTGCTTTGCGCATAAATTCCCTTCTAGTTGGAGGTTTAGGGTCAATCCACTTGCTGGCTATCAATTTACGTGCTACATACAGCAGCCTGGCTATGGCTAACCCGTCTGCCTCCGACGTTCGGATGGACGACACATCACCCAGCACACACACAATTGGATCTCTTCCAATTTTACAATCGTACCCCCTTCCAGTCTAGAAATAATCGCCATCCAGAATGCCGTCAATTTAAGCACGCCCACAGCATATGTAGCATTCCAGCCTCCTCTGAGCCTCACCTGGGACAACAAGAATCCTGCCTCAGGCCCGCCTTAAACACACCTTGGCGTTTTGTATGCCCTATGGATTATATACAACTGGGAGAGTCTGGCTGTTCGCTCAGGGACAGTCGGGCACAGCCTCCAGTATGGTTCCCATTGCTCCTCGCCAAGTCACCAAGTCTTCCTCCCACTTACTTTTAGCCCTGAGACCAGATCCTCCCAGAAATGCATACAGCAAGTCTTTGTAGATCCCAGTGATAACCCCTTTAGTGTCGCCCTGTCATACAGACATAGTCCAACGTCACATTCTTCTGCACAGTCATATTTGTTAGTTTCTGCTGCGCTAGCCATGCGTGCCTGATTCCTGCGTATTGGAACTCCCAGGAACTTGGGAATTGCACTCATCTCTCAATTCTGCAAATTAACTCATCCTCCCCTCCTTCACCAGCTGCCCCACATACCTAACTCCTTTAGTCTGCCAATGAGCCATGGGCCCCATTTTCTGAAATTCCTTCAAGTGCACGTTTTCCCATACCGGCGAATAAATTGTCAGCCCAGTCACCCCTCGATCCCTCTTTATCGCATTCCAGCTCTTTTGTATTAGACGAACTGTCAGATACTGTGTTCCCAATTTTTCAAATGTACCATCCTCCAATCCCTGCACTAGTGGATCCTGTCCTGAAATGTTAGATAGAAGTCTGCAGCTGGATCCCTCAATGTTGTTGTCTCTCCACCCCCTCATATGCTGGCCCTGCCCTGCCAAAAAGTATATCCATGCATGAGGTACAGCCAACCACCCCCTCCTCTTTTCCCCTTTGAAGAGTTTCCAGTTTGATCCTGGCCGATCTCTTCCCCCATATCAGAGATCTAAAGAATGCACTAATTCCGTGAAACTTCCTTTTAGCAATCCATACAGGGGAATTATGTATCACATACATTAACTGAGGCATCAGCACCATCTTAATCAAATTGGCCCTCCAGTTACCGACAGAGGCATTTACACCAGGCGGTCAATTTCCTTTTGAACACCTCTAATAGAGGAACGATATTTAAATCCCAATATTTTGTCAGAGGGAGAGCCACCCATACCCCCAGATATTTAAATTTGGTCACCATCTGAAGCTGTTCCCTGTGCGGCTATCTCCTCCTCTTCAATTGCTCAATCCACCGCCATGATACAAGATTTGTGCCAATTTATCTGTAAGCCCGAGATATCTCCAAACCGCTTAATGATATCCATGACATTTCCCAATGCCTCTCCTGCGTTTTCCAAAAATAGCAAAATATCATCCGCGTAAAGTGCAATTTTTTCCGTGATTCTACCAAACCTGAAACCAGCCACCTCTCCAGACACTCTGATCTTCTCTGCCAGGGGCTCCATCGCCACCGCAAAGAGTAGGGGGACAATGGACACCCCTGTCTGGTTCCCCTATGCAACCGGAAGGACTCCGACCACTCCCCATTCACTTAACAGTCACTCTCGGAGAGGAATACAGCAGCCTAACCCAGGACAAGAATCAATCTCCAAATCCCATTGCTTTCAGGATTTTCCACAAATACCTCATTCCACACTATCGAATGTTTTTCTCGCATCAAGCGATAACCCCTACCCTCCGCCACTGTTGTCAGCTGGCAATTGAAGATTGAGAAACAAGCGTCTCAAATTGACTGCCGTTGAGCGGCCCGGAACAAATCCAGACTGATCTGTATGGATCAGGCTCTGTATCACACCAGAGAGGCGAGTGGCAAGGATTTTAGCTAGTATCTTGACGTCTGACGTTAGCAGGGATATTGGCCTATAGGATTCTGCATATTCAGGATCTTTACCGTCCTTGGGCAATACCACTATACCCGCCTCCTCCAGAGACCGCACGAGTGCCCCCCTCTCCCTTGCGCTGTCAAATACCTGCTTCAACCAGGGTGCCAACACATCAGAGAATTCTTTATATACCTCACTCAGAATGCCATTGGTCCCAGACGCCTTATTCGCTGGCATAGAAAATATGGCTGCCTCCACCTCCTCCATCTCAATTGGTCCATCCAACCTCATCCGTTCCTCTTCCGTCAGTGCAGTAAGTGTCACGCCCTACAAGAATCCCTCCACCTCCCCATCCCCGGCCTCCGTAGCTGATGTATACAGGTCCTTATAGAAATCCTGGAAGACTGCCAAAATTTCCGGAGTCTCCGTAACCACCCTGCCCGTCATCCCTTATTTTGTATACACGGTTGCTCTTCCTCTGCGCAGTCGAAATAACTGCTAACGAGTGCCCCACTCTTTCTCCTTCTTCAAAGAAAACAGATTGCTGAAAGGCCCTCTTTCTTTCACTTCGCTCCACATGCACCTTGTTCACCGCTTCCTGCGCGTCTTTAAGTTTGTCATGCATTTCCCTCGTAGGATTCAGTATCCTATTTGCTTCCGCCTCGTTCAAAGCCTCCTTCACTTCCTGATCTGCCAGTCTATGTCGGGTCTTGCACTGTGCTATGTCTCTGATTAGGATACCCCTCAAAAAGGCTTTCATTGCATCCCACACAACCGTCACCTCCGCACTCCCCTCATTCTCACGAAAGTACTGTTCCATTCCTCCCCTATACCATTCAGATCCAATGACTTCAGCAATGTCGGATGCAAGGACCAGACATTCCTTCTTCCCCTCCTATCACCCAATTGTAACATAACCTGAATTGGGCTGTGGTCAGACAACATCTTTGCAAATATTCCACTTCCTTAACCATGGCGTCCATGGCCACATCCCCAAGAGCAAGGTCAATTCGGGAAAGCGTACCATGTGTGGCCGAATGACAGGAAAATTTCTTCCTCCTCTCATTCCTCACTCTCCAAATCTCAATCAAGCCCATTTCCGTGACATAACATCCAAACACCGTCAGCCTGTCCACCTTGCCATTCATCCCCCCAGTCTGAGTCTGTCCAAATATTCATTCATCACATTATTCACATCTCCCAAAATAAGCACTGGCGTGCCCCCTCTCCCTCTGGTTAGATCCACAACCTCTTGTAATTTCTTTTTAGAATATGGCGGCGGAATATACAATGCCACCAGAATAATTTCCCTTCCATACATCTTGCAAGCTACCCACCAAATTGGCCATCTTTATCTGCTCGGACCTCCAGTTCCTCATAAGGCGCTTTGGTATGTGTCAACAATGAACTCCTCTGGCGTAGGATGAGTAAGTGGAATGGTACGCTCTCCAATCCAGGGTCTGGCTAGCCAACTAGTAGTGTCTTTGACCAGGTGAGTCTCCTGCAAGCACATAACCATGGCACCACTCTTTTTGACATATTGCAGGACCGCAGCCCTCTTATCTTTATCGGAAATCCCCCTTACATTCCAGCTTAGAAGACGTAAAGTGCTACCACTATTATTAGAATACATATCCAAGAACTGCAGACTTCTATGCAACCCACCCGGATCCCAGGTCACACCACCATGAGCACCATTTACATATGATAAATCTCGTGTACCATTCCCCAGGCCCTCCCCCTCCTCCTCCCTCCCCCCTCCCCCAACTATATAACTCTCCCCGTGACCAATAAAAGTAGGGGTACAACCGACCCCAGCGCCGTACGAGCACAGTCCACATGCAAGTAGTCCCGTTTAGCAGGTAGACCTGGCATCGCCTCCGCGCCACGTTACAAGATTATACTAAGAGTACTTTTCCCTTTTCAGAGTCCCATAACCGATCAATCCCATGTTAACTAGGATAACCAACAGAAAATAACATTCAAGTGAAAATCCAGAATGAAAAAAGCAAAGATCAGGCCAAAAATAGTGGGCATAACATAACTCGAGGGGATATTTGAGCATCCAGTCTCGCACCTTCCCCCTCCATCTTTCCGCACTAGCAGGACCAGTAACCATGTCCCTTTCAGGTTGCTTGATCCCGGTCTCCTTCCTCCTGCAGCCTGGTACGGTTTCTATCCATCCAAGCAGTTGCGGCCTCCGGGGTGGGGAAGAAGGTGCACCCTTCCCAAAGCCTCCACACGCAGCTTAGCCGGGAATATGGTGGAGTATTTCACTTTCCAAGCGCGTAGCTGACGTTTCACTGAACTGTATTGCATACGCAATTTTTGCACTTCTGCAGAATAGTCAGGGTATAGCTCTATGCGTTTGCCCTCAAAGGTGAGATCAGGCATCTTGCTGGCTTTACGAAGGATAGTGTCTCTGTCCCTGGCCAGCAAGGTGCGTGGGTCATCTCCAGGACACTGGTGGTCTCATTGGGACCCGGTGTGCTCTCTCCACAGCAAAAACACAAGACAGCTGTGCTGCCCCAAACTTCTCCAGTAGCCACTTTTCAGCGAATTCTGTGGGATCAGACCCCTCCACTCTTTCTGGGAACCACACCAAGCGGATGTTATTTCGCCGTGACCTATTCTCTAGGTCATCAGCCTTGTTAGCCACTGTTATGATCCTGTTGCCATGCTGCAGCTGTGTCTTTTGTACTGTCACAATATGATCCTCTGAGTCTCCCACTCTCTTCTCCACCTCAGTAAGTCTCACAGTGGTTTTCTGCACTGTAGCCTTAACCCCCCCATCTCCTCTCTCATAGTATGGACTTGCTGGGTCAGGGCAGCCAGTGCAGTTTTACAGTATGAAACAATGAGATACACGTCCTTAATGGTTGGTTCCTCCACCTGCCTGTTCAATCTGCTGACCTCAGCCTCTTCCTCCCTCAGCCGAGGGGTTAATTCTTCCTCCACATCTCCCCTGCACTCGTTCTCCACAGCTTCCTGCTGCCCAGCCTCCTCCTCCTCTCCTCCTCTGCCTGTCCACCATCTATCAACTGTACCTGTGCACTGGGGTCAGATGGGTCTCTGGCAAATCTCTGCAGTCGCTCAGCCACTTCCAGGCTCCGGGCAAATGCTGCATTCCTTTTTCCCGCCTCCTCCTCTTGTCGGCGCCATCTTGCCCGGCCGCACTGCCTCCTGCTCCAGCATCTTTCTGTCATTTATGGACCATCTCTGCCTCCCGGAGTCTGCCCGATGCTCTCCCCCTGCTCCAGTGACCTTCTGACATCCACTCACAGCCGTCTGGTCACCGGCTCTGGGCTCTAAACAGGATAAATGAGCACTATGGCTGCGGAGGTTCTCTGCCTTGCTTCTGCTCACATCAAGCGCTTAGCCACGCCCCGCCTGCTGCTTTTTTGCTTTGTGTGTTCCTATTGGTCAAGGTGAAGCTCAGGTGTAGTGGGGAGGCGTAAAGGCGTATCTGCTCACTGCTTTCTTGCAGGCCAGCACAAGGGCTGATAAGAAGTCTAGTAAGAAGGGAGTAGAGGGCTTGAAATTGAAGTGATGGCTGTAAAGATCAGAGCTGGTGTTTGGGATAGAAAATAAAGTAGCCAGGCATGAAAGCACTATGAATATTGGCAGAAAAGGTATTCTTTATCAGCATTGTTCTTTAAAGGAAATTTGACAGTAGGATCAATCCTCCTAAGACATGGGCATTGGGCATATAGGTAATAGAGGTTGAATAAAATGATACCTTGATATTTGGGATGCAATGTATTTTTCTAAAGAAATCCACTTGTTTTATTATATGTAACTATCCCGTTAACCTCTTCACAATCAATGATGTACGTCTAAGTCATTGGTCGTGTCTATAGGATTGATGCCGCCTCACATGCCAAGCCCTCATCAATCCCCGCACACGTTGGCTGATATGATCAGCCGAAATGTGCAGCTGGCAGGCTACTGTTAACTAGTTAAATCACATTGTCAATCTCTGACAGCAGAATTGAACACGCACCAGTGGGGAGCCTGTCATACCCAACTCCCATTGGCAGCCATGTGACGTGACCACGAGGTGTCGATGGGTTGTCATGACAGCTGGTGGTGAGCTGATGACCTGTGTGTCTGTCATGACTTATTTCCTGAGGATGCAAGTTGAGCGCTGGCATTTACAGGAGATAATCATTTGTGCTACACAGAGCAATGCTGAAGCTGATGCACGGCTCTGTACAGCACAAGTGATCAGCAGCTTCAAGTCCCCTAAGGGAACTAGTGAAAACAAAAAAAAGTAAAAAAAGTTTTTAAAATTACAAAAAGAATTAGAATTATATGCCAAAATTGTGCAGAAAGGATGCCAAAAATAAGCCCTTACACAGGCCAAGATTCCAAACAATGAAAACATTACAGGTTTTGTAAAATGGTGCCAAAAGAGCCTGGGTTCTTTCTTATTCTTACAAGTTTCTGAATTTTTTTTTTTACCAGTTACATACCGTATATACTCGTGTATAAGCCGACCCGTGTATAAGCCGACCCCCCTTCTTTTGCCCCCAAAACCTGGGAAAACCCATTGACTTGTGTATAAGCCGAGGGTGGACCCCAGCACAGGTATACAGCCCCCAGCAGTGTGGTATACAGGCCCCCCAGTGGTAGTATACAGCAGCCTCCCCAGTGGTAGTATACAGCAGCCTCCCCAGTGCTATATACAGGCCCCAGCAGTATATACAGCAGCCCCAGTGGTATACAGCAGCCTCCCCATTAGTGGTATATACAGGCCCCCATCAGAGGTTACAGCCCCCCAGTGATATATACAGGCCCCCAGTGGTATATACAGGCCCACAGTTGTATATACAGGCCCCCCCGTATATACAGGCCCCCCCTCCATTTCCCTCCCCCCCCCAGTGGTACACAGGCCCCCGGTTGCAGCCGCACACCTGTAAAAGAATAGCTTTCATACTTGCCCTCCTGTCTAGAGAAGGGATCTCAAACTCCAGGCCTCAAGGGCTACCAACAGTGCAGGATTTCTGGAGTTCCATAGTGTTACACAGGGGATGATTCCAACCCATGTGCAATGCTAGAAAACAGATGAGTCCTGCACACAGAGAGAACAAGTCTGTAGGAACATGTTCACACCGCCAGCATATTTGGAGAAAAAAGCTAAATGCGACCAAAAACAACAGTACACTGCAGTAAAAGTATTAAAATGCAAGTGCAGTATAAAAAAATAGTATAACAAATACAGGGTACTTAGTCCATCCGTTTTTTTGCGCAAAAAAAGTTACTTCAAGCCACGTCACTAACTTCAAAGTGTACCCATCTCTGACGCGGTCCTAACTGTTGTATTAAAAACCTGACTAGTGTGTATACTTACTAGTAAGCAGGAGCCAGCAAGACCAGTGTCTGAAATGGACTGAAGGCGACGAGGCTATATGTGTGCAGGGACTACTAGAAAAAAAGCAGCATCAGAAAAATTTTTCATCCATGCCAAAGACAGAAACCAAATGCACTTACAGACGCAGTCAGCCCAATTGTGAGCAAGCCCAGCTGCTGGCTGATGAGTCGCCTTAACCAGCAAAATGTGGAGGCGCCTCATGCATACACTAGGCCTGCATAGAGCACGTTCATACTGATACATATGAGCAGAGTGTCTGAAAGCTACCAACCGCTCTGCTGCTAGCATTGGGCCGCACAGTACGAGCTTCTGCACCACTGATGAACGGCGCCCTATGGGCCCAACTGCACCTGGATGATAAAAAAGTGCAAAGTTTTTTATATGATCAATAAACAAACCTTTATGATGGGATTTGGTTCATTGTTGCCCAAGACATTTAAGCTGATACCCACGATCAAGGGATCCATGCTCACCGTTCCTAACAAAATTGTACAAAAACTACTAGAAAAAAAGCAGCATCAGAAAATTTTTCATCCATGCCAAAGACAGAAACCAAATCACTTACAGGACGCAGTCAGAGCCAATTGTGTGCAGGGCCCAGAGAGGGCGGGAGCCTCGTCGCCTTCAGTCCATTTCAGACACTGTCTTGCTGGCTCCTGCTTACTAGTAAGTATACACACTAGTCAGGTTTTTAATACAACAGTTAGGACCGCGTCAGAGATGGGTACACTTTGAAGTTAGTGACGTGGCTTGAAGTAACTTTTTTTGCGCAAAAAAACGGATGGACTAAGTACCCTGTATTTGTTATACTATTTTTTATACTGCACTTGCATTTTAATACTTTTACTGCAGTGTACTGTTGTTTTTGGTCGCATTTAGCTTTTTGTCTCCATGTGCAATGCTAAGGAAATCCTGAAAACTTGCACTATTGGCATCCCTTGAGGCCTGGAGTTTGAGATCCCTTCTCTAGACCTGTCCAGCTTCTCTCAATTCAATTATATTGAGCTAGGCCACACACTTCTAGTTGGCATATGACCTCATGTATCCAAATTGCTTACTTGTGGTCAAGTGACCGCCTGCTCTCGGCGAAAGATGATTCTGACAGCACACATTTTAAAGCGACTGCAGACCTGAACCCCAAGCCTGGACAACTCCTTTAAGATCTATGGGCCAAATACAGATCTCTTAGAATTACACAGGGCTTATTTTAAATGAAAGTGGGTGTTACCAGTTTGATATGTCGTAGCTGACAGTTTGCTCTCCTGTTCTCGCTGCAGAGTTATGTAAGATTACAACAAATACAGCACAGCTTTACAAACACATCTGCCTAGTTCTTCAGCTTCCATCTCACAGAAAGCCAGTGTGGGGGATAAGCAGTACAGCCAAGCTGATAGCACTGTGAGAACAGAGCAGTAGCTCCAAATTTGTTTGTAATGAGACAAAGTTCAACTCTGCTGCTGTACTGTGCAAATTGTAATGGGTACAGCTCTGCAAACTGAGCAGACAACTGCAAAGGTGTTTGTAAGGAGAGAAAGCTCAGCTCAACTGTACTCTGTTAGTTATAATTACTTTAAGAATTACATTAGGAGAGCAGACTGTCAGATTTTACCTATCGCAGCGCTAATGCCCCCTTTCCTTTAAAGTAAGATCTGAAGGCAGATTCTCATGGAGATCTGTGTCTGAGAACCGCTCATTTACATGTTAAGAAAAACATGGATTTCTCTGCAATAAGACATCAGATCACAGATATCAAGGTATAATTTTATTCAACGTTCTCTATGACCCGTATGCCTATATAGACAGCTTATGAGGGTTGATCCTATTGACAGATTCCCTTTAACCAATATTGGAAAGTATGCACTATATTCTTATTATTTAGGGAATCTGTCACCAGGTCCTTGTCATCTAATCTAAGGGTACCGTCACACCTGGAGATATCGCCAGCGATTTCTATGGCGACGCTAAGGCGTGGCCTGTCGCCGGCGACATCGCCAACGCGTCGCCTAATGTAAATGGGCGAGGGGACACATCTGAGTGGTCGCCTGGTTTCACCTCACAGCTCTGAAACCAGGCGACTATTCTTGGGCGATGTGTGCTGATCGCCCTGTGTAACATCTCAAGAGCAATGTCAAGAGCGACAGCACACATCGCCTAATCCATTCCGGTAGGCGTTTCAGGGCGTATTTACTACCTTGCCGGTTTGCGTGGATTGGTGGCAGCTCTAGCGTTCCGATTGGTTGTCTTGTTCCTCGGCGCCATATTTGATGATGTGTGTATTCAAAGGGGTTATTACCCAGGAGCAGTACATACTGTACAGTAGCGCATTGATGTGGCCTCTGTGTTTGCGGCTGTGTTCAAAAGTGCCGCGATGTGCGACGGGCAAAAATGTGTGATAACATCAACATAATTGTCATTACATGTCAACTAATGTCTGCATCAGAGCGCTGTTGTGGCAGCCTTCCTGTTAAAGTATATGACGCAAAAGCATACAGTGTATCCTGTGGCTGAATTACATTAATTATGTTACTAATACTGTGTGTTTATTTGTCCCAGGAATGAGTTGCATTGCATGTACCAGTATGGTGTACCACAAACGGTGACATAATGTCTGATGTACAGGGGTACGTAAGCATTGGGGACATACGGTATGTACGGCACCCAGGGACAGGCCTTTGTGGTGACACTGTATGGAGCCTGTGTGTGTTTTCCTCCATATACATGTATTTCATTACACATATATTCTGTACACACACATGGACAAGGAAATGTTAGGTGAACAATACATATGTCCCACCTAACTAACTGCCAAGACTCAAATATCTGTGCACACACATACTTGGTCAAGGCTCCAATATTATCCGGACCAAGAACGCAAGAGTGATTTTATTAAGCAACATAGTAGCACAACACACATAACATAAAAGCGCCATACGACTTCACTATACAATTAATCGACACGCGAGCGCCGTATTTTGCCTTGTTGGCCACGCCAATGTGTCTAGCAATAATCCGCGACACATCACACGAGAGTTGACTGAGCATGACACTGGCGCGCGAGCAAGGACACAGTAATTGGTGTTTGTTTGCAACCAATCACACGTCTTCGAGGCATCACACAACATAATGTTAACGCCTTCTCCGAGACGCGGGTCAAAACAACCCCACATCGCAATGTGTTGCTCTGTGTGACGCAGATGCGGCCACCACCGGCTTGATCCCCGTGGGCCTTGGGCGACGCTCAGGCAACTTTCCCGGCCAGGCTCATCGCCTAAGCGTCGCCTGAGTTGTCGCCACGTGTAAATAGGCGACGGCGGCGTTGGCGACACGCAAAAACGCGTCGCACGCGCGTGCGTCGCCATAGAAATCGCCGGTGATATCTCCAGGTGTGACGGTACCCTAAGAGACAGAGACTCTGATTCCTATGATGCATCACTTACTAGTCTATTTGTTTATATATTGTTGATAAAATCATTGTTATTTCAACATTATCACTAGAGGAGGAGTAAACCTGCTGCAATGTAGTCTGACATATTCATGATCTCAATATAACCCCACCTCCACCATTGATTAGTAATTTTCTTCCTATGCACAATGTACACAGAATCATGCCAATCAGTGGTGAGGGTGGGGTTATACAGAGCTCTGCATTAAGACAGTTGGTAGATCTGCTGAAGAGAAAACAATTTTTAGTTAAAACTGCACAACCATCAAAGTAAATGAGAATGCTAGAATGCTAGAATCTCTGATTCTGTATATATGGTCTAAAATATTTGTTTTCTGTTTGTTTTGCAGGCTCAGGCAGTAGGTAATCCTGCCTCCCCAGCCAGTCCTGTAGTATCAAATATCAGGTAATTCAGATCATGTTAAAGGAGAAATTATAAATATGGGAATAACCATCTGTCTGTAAGATACAGATACAGTCATGGCTGAAAGTGTTGACACCCCCGAAATTGTACCAGAAAATTATTGCAATTACACATTTGAGTGTATTGGAATAAAACAAAAAGACAGAGATAAAAAGGCAAATTGGATAGAATTGCACAAATGGGCCGGGCAAAATTGTTTGCACCGTCAATTGAATATTTGGTTGTACACCCTTTGGAATAAATAACTGCAATCAATCACTGTCTATAACTATCAACAAGCTTCTTAAGGTACCGTCACACGCGGCAATATTGCTAGGCAATTTCACTGGTAATTTGCTGGTTGCAGTGAAATCATGGACACATTGTTCCAATTGTACATAGCAACAAGATAGAACAATGTGTCCATGATTTCACTGCAACCAGAAAATTGCCAGTGAAATTGCCTAGCAATATTGCCGCGTGTGAAGGTACCTTTACACCTCTCAACTGGAATTTTGGACCACTCTTCTTTTCCAAACTGCCCCAGGTCTCTCATATTTGCAGGATGTCTTCTCTCAACTGCAATTTTAAAATCTCGCCACAGATGTTCAGTGAGATTTAGTTTCCCTCCATTTCTGGGGGCTTCTTGAAGTATGTTTGGGGCGATTGTCCTGCTGAAAGACCCATGACCTAGGACACATACCCAGCTTTCTGACACTGAACACTACATTGTGGCCAAAAATCCTTTGGAAATCTTCAGATTTCATTATGTCTTGTACACAGTCAAGGCACCCAGTGCCAGACGTAGCAAAACAACCCCAATATATCTTTGAACCTCAACCATATTTGACTGTATGTACTGTATTCTTTTCTTTGTGGACCTCATTCCATCTTTGGTAAACAGAATTTAGTAAAATGTTCTATCTTCGTCTCATCTGTCACAAAATGCTTTCCCAGAAGAATTTTGGCTCTTTCAAGTACATTTTGGCAAACTGCAGCTCAGCTTTTAATGTTTCTGTCTCAGCAGTGGGGTTCTCCTTTGTCTCCTGTTACAGCATTTCATTTTATTCAAATATCAACAGATAGTTTACGCTGACACTGATGCACCTTAAACCTGTAGGACAGCTTGATTTTCTTTGGAACTGGATTGGGGCTTATCCACCATCCAGACTATCCTGCGTTGCAACATTTCATAAATCTTTCTCTGCCGTCCATGTGCAGGAAGATTAGCTACAGTGCCATGGGTTGTAAACGTCTGGATTATGTTGCACACTGTGGACAAAGGAACATCAAGATCTTTGGAGATTGTTGATATTTTTCAACAATTTTGGTTCTCAAGTCCTCAGGCAGTTTTATTCTACTCTTCTTGTTCTCCATACTTGGTGTGGCACACACAGACACATAATGCAAAGATTGAGTCAATTTCTCCCTTTCATATCTGGTTTCAGGTGTTTTTCATATTGCCTTCTCCTGGTACTTGCCACAGGTGAGTTTGAGTGGCCATCACATTCCTGAAATAAAGTTGTTTACCCACAATTTTGGAAAATTTACAACAATTTTGTCCTGCCCATTTTGCGTTTTTCTGTGCAGTTATTTCAAATTTGACTTTTTTTCTCGCTACAAATGTGTACAACAAAACGTGTAATTGCAATAATAACTGTGAGAAATACCGTATTTTTCGCTTTATAAGACGCACCGGATTATAAGACGCACCCAGATTTTGGAGGTGGAAAATAGGGAAAAAAATATTTGAAGCAAAAAATGACTTTGATATGACAGTCAGGCCCTGCGACCAGTCAGCGCTGGCATCTGTCTCCTTTGGATGCAGGAGCAGCATGTGAGCAACACCAATGACTTCTTGCTCCAGTGTCTGATGGCGGGGAGACAGACGCCAGCACTGACTGGTCGGAGGGCTGAGTCTCATATCAATGTCACATGGGAGATGACTATGCAACTTCTGACAATGTTGGAACCGCTGCAGCATCGTGGGTAAGTATGGTCTTTTTTAGGCTGGCTTCACACTAGCGTTCCCCTCCGCTGCTTCCTGTGGAGGGGGACCGCAAGCTGAGTGCAGGCACCGCAAGTCCCTATGTTTAACATGGGGACGCGGGTGCCTGCGCTCAGGGGCAGATTGGCATGGCACCCATTCACCGCCATGTATGATTTGTACGCATGCGTATACTTGCGCACAAATCACACACTCTCGTCCACACCTTGAATGCGACATGTGTTCCTAGTGCGGATGAGACTGTATGATTTGTGCGCATGCATCCGCCTGCGTACAAATCATACATTGCAGTGAATGGGTGCGCACGCCAATCTGCACCCGAGCGCAGGCACCCACGTCCCCATGTTAAACATAGGGACTTGCAGTGCCTGCGCTCAGCTTGCGGTCCCCCTCCGCAGGACGCCGCAGAGGGGGACACAAGTGTGAAGGCAGCCTTAATTATACAAGGGCCAAAAAGGTGAATGAGATGGGATTTGTTCATGTAGTGGCAACCCCTTTAAGAACTATAACTCCCAGCATGTACTGTAGATCCTATAGCATGCTTGAAGTTCTAGTTAAGCACAGTATTGGCAGTGTTAACTTTATTAGTGGTTATGTTACATATACATGTGCACTCACTTTAATGTATCCTGCTTTGCCATCACCCTGCTGAAATCAAGGAAGTGGCGATAGTCTGCAGATCAAGTTCTGATGTGCTGTACTGTATGAGGGAGGGCCAGGGAGGGGGTCTATACACTGTGCTGAAATATAATGCTCCAGCCCTGTCTCCTAATTACAAGTCACCACAGCAGAGCTTGACCTATAGATGCAGGATGTAGATACAGGAGCTGTACACTGGTGTTATGCAGGCTCCAGCCCTGCTCTCCATACACAGAAGCTCCTCAACTGCAGACCGAGCTTCCTGGATTTCTGCACTGTGCAGGGCTCAGCAGGAGACGTTACAGAGAGCAGAGGGAGTGAGGCACCACACTGACAAGGTACCGATCTCCCTGCTCTGCCCCTGACTACATGGCAGTGAATAAGCACAAAGCTCAGTGCTGATTCACTTACAGCAGCTGTGCCCCGCTCCTCTGTTCTCACTATCTCCAGCATACAGTCTCCCCAGCCACTGCAGGAAGCTGGAGAGAGACCATGTGTGCCGGCTAAGCAGCTTCTCCTGCTCCCTGTGCTCTCACCTCTCCTCGCTGTCTTCAGTGCAGAGAGGTGGGTGGAGACTGGGAGCAAGTGAAGTGAATATCTAAGTAGATAATGAGCCGGGGACACGTGGTGCTCCTGCCGCCTGGATTCTTCAGCAGGGACCATTCCCTGTCACTTCTGTCCCCACTTCACTGCTGTCCCCCCTCCCAAGCAACTGAGGATGCTAGAATGTTATATTCCTTTTATAAGACGCACCCCCACTTTCCTCCAAAACTTGGAGGAAAAAAAGAGCGACTTATAAAAGGAAAAATACGGTACTTCATTTTGTGGAAGAACTTCAAGGATGCCAACACTTTTGGCCATGACTGTATGTGATAACTTGCTTATTTATGGGGATTCAACCTAGGACCTTTACCCATCCTGAGAATATATATTTGGGGAGTCCTGTCTGAATGAAGTAATGATCAGACATACAGATGCATCTCAATGAATTAGAATATCATTAAAAAGGTATCGCAATTTATTTCAGTAATTCAACACATAAAGTAAAACACATATATAGAGTCATTACAAACAGAGCGATCAATTTCAAGTGTTTATTTCTGTAAATGTTGATGGTTATGGCTTACAGCCAATGAAAACCCAAAGGTCATTATCTCATGGTGGGTTTACACACACCAATTTATCTGTTCAATATCTGAACCAATCTCTGGTTGCAGTGAAATCATGGATACATAGCTCCATGTTGTACACAGCCACAAAATGGAACAATGAATCCATGATTTCACTGCAACCAGAGATTGGTTCAGATATTGAACAGATAAATTGGTGTGTGTAAACCCACCATCAGAAAATTAAATTAGGGTGGATGAAGGGTCTGAGAGATAAAATATTACCTAAATAGGTATCAGAGGCTTCACCTTGTGTGGTTGTGAGAGTCACAACCACTATAAAAGCATATCACGGCTGCTGCAGTCCCCAGTGTGGTGCATATAGAGTAGGGCGGATGAAGGGTTAAAAACTGCACTGTCGTATTCCACGAGACATCAAAGGGTGAATATAATATTGATTTATTAATCAGCGCGTTTCAGGACTCCCTGGCCCCTTCCTCGGGACAAATCAATATCCTATTGCTACGTTTCATGGCGTTTCAGGGAGCCAAGAAACGCATTAACTAATAAATCAATATTATATTAATCCTTTGATGCCTCATGTAATACAGCAGCGCGGTTTTTAACCCTTCATCATCCCTACTTTAATTTTCAGAGATAATGTCCTTTGGGTTTTCATTAGCTGTAAGCCATAATCATTAACATTTATAGAAATAAACAATTTGAAATAGATCATTCTGTTGTATATATAATATATGCGTTTCACTTTTTGTATTGAATTACTGAAAAAAATTAAAGGGACACTGTCAGGTCATTCTTCAGTATGATACTAATATTACCTTTGAATAGGGCATAGGCAGACCCTTTAAAAACATGTAAAATGAGTATTCTACCCTTTTGTAGTTTCCATGTTATCAGCATTTTCAGACCCTACTGGCAGCTGGTACATTAGTCCTCTCCATTATATTGACAGATGATTAGTCCTGCTGTGTTAAACTGTTAATTTATTATGCACTCCCCCCCCCAGCAGCTCTCTCCTCTCTCCTCCCTCCTCCCTTTGCTCTCAGTACAGTGTCTGGATTCAGTTTACATTAGGAGCTTCTGTTCTGTTGAGGACACGGAGAGAGAGCTATTGCAGGTCTGCCTTACCTGATCTAGACTCCATTTGTTTCTCTAAGCAGGTATTCTGCTGTGCTGTGAGAGATTCTGTGTTTTATTTGACCTTTTGGTTTTGTGGCAAAGAGAGCATAGAGGGGGATGCAGTCCCCCCTACTGATCTCCTGTGCAGTAATGTGATGTGAATATGTGACATGAATATTCAACCTATGGGCAGTGGATAGCAGAGAACTAAGTGGATCATTTACTGTGAGTGATAGATGGAATGAATCTGGATTTGCGGCCCAGGCCCGTGCAGATCCGCCCTATACCGCCCCATCACGCCCACAGCCAGCAGGCAGCAAATCGAGCTCTCGGTTGGCACTGCCTGCATCACCAATGCTTCGCCCCGCTAAGGCTCACATTTCGGAGGCTGCAGGAGCGAGATCTCCGGCGCGCCTCTTTGCAGCCCGGCATCTCCCCCTCAGGGTTCTGGGGATGCACTTTTGGATGCTACTCTTTTGTCAGGAACAAAGGTTCCTTCGCGTTATTCTCTGCCTGCACTTCCCAGAGCCTGGCACCCTCCCATGGCACACCCTCTCTCAGGGCCCCAGGAGCCACTTTGGATGCCGGCCAGCTGTGGGTAGCAACACAATCTGGCTCTCTGCAGCAGACCACAGCGCCCGCATATAACACAGCGCTCCCTGCACAACAGCGCTGCATCTCCTGAAGACGGTGGCCGCCTAAAGAACAGTAGCTGATACCTCAGAGATACTTAGCAGCTCCCCTGCAGCACACAGGTAACTTACAGCATAACCATGCCCAACTCAAAGAGTTCTAGACCCCCCAAGGAAACACACAGTGCATTATATTAACTGCTTAACATGCCAAACAAGGCTTCCCCGAGCTCATGCCACCCCGTACTGCCAGCCATGTACCCTAGAGCGGGACCAACAAGCAGAAGCTGAGCCAAGGCCCAGCGCACACGTCCCTCCTTAGTGGGTGTCCTCACTGGCCCAGAAGATCTCTCAGACCATTACCCAGGCCCTACTACATCTTCCCAACGGGACTCCCCATGAGGGCCTCAGAGGACCACCCCAGTGCGGGAGACTCCTCTTCTGACGGGGTCTTCGCTCAGTCGCAGTCACTCAATTGACTAGGAAAAGAAGACAAAGGAGTTCATCCCCCATCCCCCCCCCATGCCTCGGAATTGATGGCCCCCGAATTAGGCCCCATTCCCCAGGAGAGGTCTCAGACTCTGACTCTGTGTTTGACTATCACGCAGCTTTCGATCTGGATTCCCCAGACACACGGGTATTAGTAGACAGCCTTATTACAGCTGTCAACAAAACATTAAAGATAGTGGACGACTCAGTTAGTGTACAGGAGCACGCAATCTGCTTCAAGAGATCCAGGCGCACACATATAACCTTTTCAAATCATGATGAATTCTAAAACATACTACAAAGACACAGGGAGTACCCCGATAGGAAGTTTACTGGGTGTAGGCTCATAGATTTACATTACCCCTTCCCTGTCTATCTGTGCAAGGAATGGGCTCACTCTCCGGCAGTGGACCCTGTAATTTCAAGGCTGTCCACAAGGACCCTTCTGTTCCTACCAGACAGAGCGTCACTTAAGGACCCGACGGATAAACAGATCAACACCCTCTCTCACTGTGCGTTCAAGTCGGTGGGCGCGATATTTTCACTGGTCTTTGCCTTGGTCTGGGTGGCCAAGGCCCTAGCGTCGTGGTCAGAATCTCACCGCAAGGAGATTCAAAGCCGCACACTCCCAACGGAACTAGTCGATCTGGCACCTCATCTCTGTAGCCGGAGAATTTCTAATCAGCACCTCTTTGGACGTGGCAAACTGTACAGCTCAATCGGCCAGCAACAACATCACCGTTGGCAGAGCCCTTTGGCTCAGAAACTGAAACACAGACGGGCCCTCCAAAAAAATCCCTAACCGGCCTCCCTTACCAGAGCAGTCACATTTTTTGGGGAAGGTCTTGATAGACTTATTGCCGATGCGACGGGAGGCAAAAGCACCTCCCTCCTGCAATTCAAACCTGCACAGCTTGCTTCCGGACGTCAGCCGGTACACTTTTGGCCCTTTCGACCTTTTGGCGGATGGGTCAATCCACAGATCAGCTAGGTCCCCTCCCAAGGACAGACAAGGCCAGCGGTCTTTCAAGACGAATGCTCCCTGGCGCTCTCGCCCCAAGACTACCAGAAGCCAGGGAGCACGGTCCCGCAGGTTCCAAATGTTATGACTTGCGTCCCCTCTCAGAAAGCGACACCAGAATAGGCGGCTGTCTGCTCCTCTTCAGCCAAATCTGGCATTCCGTAGTAGAGGACAAGTGGGTCAGGGATCTCGTATCCTTCAGATACAGAATAGAGTTCACAAGCCTGCTGCCAAACAGATTCTGAAAATCCCGACTCCTGAAGCCCACTACGCAGGCTCGCGCATTCCATCAGGCAGTCGACTCCCTGCGACAATCCGGGGTAATCGCAATGGTCCCAAAAGACGAGCACTTCAAGGGGTTATACTCCAACCTATTCGTCGTACCAAAGAAGGACGGATCCGTCCGTCCTATTTTAGATTTAAAGCTCGTCAATAGACATCTCAATGTCTGCTCCTTCCACATGGAATCTCTGTGATCAGTGATAGCCTCCATGGAGAGTGGGGAGTTCCTGCTGTCTCTCGACGTCCAGGACGCCTACCTCTACATTCCCATTTTTCCTGGTCACCAAAAATTCCTTCGCTTCGCTGTACAGTCAGAGCATTTCCAGTTCAATGGCCCTACCCTTCGGCCTGTCCACGGCCCCCCCGAGTGTTCACCAAGGTCATGGCGGCCGTCATGACCATTCTGCACTCCCGGGGCGTCATAGTCCTTCCTTATCTGGACGACCTCCTCATAAAAGCCCCGTCTTTCCGGACTTGTGCAGAGAGCGTACAGACCACCATCAACACTCTCTCTTACCTAGGCTGGATGGTCAACCTAGAAAAATCCTCTCCAATTCCAACGCAACGTCTCGCCTTCCTAGGGATGATCTTCGACACAGGCCAGGGATTAGTTTCTTTCCCACCAGACAAGTCAGCAGCTCTCCGCCAAGGAGCTCTTGCCCTCAGACCCCCGACACCACACTCCATGCAATTCGGGATGAAAGTCATAGGAATGATGGTGGCAGCGATGGAGGCAGTCCTGTTTGCCCAACTGCATCTCCGACCCCTACAGTTGGCACTCCTAGCCTCCTGGGATCGGAACCCCGCATCCCGAGACTGGAAGTTCCACTTGAGCCCTCTGGTCAGACGCTCACTCTCGTGGTGGACCCTTCAGTTCTCACTGCAACAGGGCAGATCCTTTCTCCCTATACATTGGAAAGTGGTCACCACGGACGCCAGCCTCCTGAGCTGGGGAGCGGTGTTCCTCCAGCACACTGCCCAAGGAAGGTGGACTCCTCCCGAGACCCTACTTCCAATAAACCTCCTCGAGATAAGGGCCATCCTACTATTACTGCGCAAGTTCCATCACCTCCTAGCAGGTAACCCTATTCGGGTGCAATCTGACAACGCCACGGCCGTGGCATACATAAACCACCAGGGAGGAACCCTCAGCAGGGTGGCTATGCACAAAATGCCGAGGATCCTTTGTTGGGCGGAGACCCACCATTCAGTCATCTCTGCAGTGCACATTCCCGGTGTCGAGAACTTGGCGGCCGACTTCCTCAGCCCCCAAGGTCTCGCGTCAGGGAGTGTTTCATCAAATCTGCGACGAGGGGGACTCCGGACATGGACCTCATGGCTTCTTGGCTGAATGCCAAGGTCCCCGCATTCGTAGTACAGTCTCGTGATCCACTAGCCATAGGGTCGGACACGCTCGTCCACCCGTGGTGAGGGTTCAAACTCCCATACATTTTCAGACCTCTTCCATTGATCCCAAAGGCAGTGAGGAAGATAAAAGCAGAACAGGTCACGGTCATCCTGATCGCTCCGGACTGGCTTCGCCGTCCGTGGTTCGCGGGACTAGTCCAGCTTCTAGTCAACACCCCTTGGCGTCTGCCAGACTGGCCAGACTTGCTGTCTCAGAGCCCACTCTGCCACCAGAACTCAGGGGCCATGAATTTGACGACCTTGCTGTTGAGACCTTGATCTTGACCCAGGCCGGATTTTCGCCCGAAGTGATCAACACTATGATTAGAGCCTGAAAACCGTCGTCCATACGCATCTACCACCGCACTTAAAAGATGTTTTTTTCCTGGTGTAAAAGTCATGGTCAAGCCCCTCTGGTTCTCTCCATCCCGGTGGTTCTGGCTTTCCTTCAAACTGGTTGGGACAAGGGTCTAGCCTTGAGTTCCTTGAAAGGCCAGATCGTCCCTTTATCAATCCTCTTCCAGAAGCGCCTCACGTTCCTAGGTTAAGACGTTCATTCACAGAGCACCTCCCTATCGATCCCCAATCGAGCCCTGGGACCTTAATTTCCATGCAAATTTATAATAATGATGGTCTGGTTAGGAGCGCTCTAAGGATCAAGCAGACATAAGATGTTTTCATAAATGGCAAACCTTTTATTGATTTCTTAGCTCCCCTCACAGCTCCACTACGTGTTTCAACTGTATAAACAGTCTTCATCAGGTGGTGTAAGGGGGTACACTGGACATTGGCATTATATACAGTAGATAGCAGTTACTCATGATTGGTCTTTTGTTAAACAATGCTTTGCTTCCAAATGGCTGGTTCACAATTATTCAATTATCCCTTCCTTTATCCAACCAATCTACTGTTCACCTCCACCTGCAGAGCCGCACACCAGACACAAGGCTGCTCTGTGCTTAAGAATTAAAAAAAAAACCATTTTTTAAATTAAAAAGAATTTTTACAATTCATGTATAAAATTACCGATACTACAGCTGTAGTTAATGTTTCGGTACATTCTCAAGGGTCAGGTTATGGCCTTCCGGGCTTAGCGTTCCCATTTTAAAAATCCAGAAACTCCCCATCTTATTGACAGTACCCAGACGATCACTCACATTATCTTTCACATGATCTATGATTGTAAGTTTCATTTTCATAGCACCTTTTTGATGGCAGATTGTGTAATGCTTTGATAGCCGTTTTTGATGTGTTACCGGTGCTTATTGAGCCTTGCATGCATGGTTTGAATTGTTCTCCCAATATATTGGGTCCCACACGGACACTCGATTAAATAGATGACATATGTGGATTGGCATGAGACCTTGTGTTTTATGGGAAAACTTTGTTTAGTGGTTGAGGATGTGAAAGTTTTCTCTCCATCACTGATAACTCTACAGCAAAGACACTTAGGGGTCTCGCATGCATAACACCCACATTCGTGTTATCTTTTTCCCCCCCCCCCCCGCTTATTTTTTGGTTACTCCCACCTTGCTAGGGGCCCCCTTTCCCCCGCACATTTTTTTTTCCCCTAATTTTACATTGGGTTTTTTGGGTAGGTGACCCCGAGGATCGGGTCATCCTCAACACAAACCCAAAAAATTAGTTATTTTTACAAAAAGAAAAGCTCCATTTAGTCTTGTTTACCATTTCCTCCTCCCTTTTTCCTTTTATTGTTTGATTTTTTCTCTATGCATAAACGTACCTCTCCATTCAGGAAGTCGACATCCCCTTGTCCTTCCCGAAGGGGATAGAAGAGGCATCCCCCTCTAAGTCCACAATTGCCGTTGGATAAGACAGTGCTAGTTTATTTTTCCCAAATTAAAATTTTTTTTAACCGGTTAGAAGGGAATTCCCAAACAATTTTTTTAAAATGAAATGGGGTCCCCAAAATTCCGGCCCCCTTTGAAATTTTTTGTTAAAATTTTTAGGGGTGGTGCGGGAAGAACCTTTTTTTAAAAAAATTTTTTACGAGTTTTGAAAGAGTTTGGAAACCCCCACCTTAAACGCCCAAATTGGGGGGTTTGCCCATTTTTTTTGGGTTTTTATCTTTTTTTTTTTTTTGGGTTTTCCCTTCATTTTAAAAAATCCAAAAAAACTTTGGTTAAATCCCTAAAGAAAACCCCCGGTGGTTCCTTTGGTGGATTAATTAAAATTAAGGGAGTTTGGGCCCCAAATTGGGGGAAACGTGCCGTTCCCAGACCTTGTTCGTGCAAGGAAAGTGTCATTGATTTGGGGATATTGGTTTTTTTAAAAATTAAGGACCCTCCTTTTTTTTTAAAACAGAATTTTAAAAAAGCCCCAAGGAAGCTTTTTTTTGGTGGGGGAAATGGGGAAAAAAAATCTCCCTTTTAAACCCAAAAACAGGGGTTCAAAATTATGTATAAACTTTGGGGCAGGGGAAGGGGGTTGTATTGGAGGGCGGGGGAATTAAAAAGGGGGGATTGTGCCCGGCAAAAGATTCCCCCTTGGGGAGTAAAATTTCAAAAAATTGTTGCCCCGAATTATTAGGAATTAATTTTTTTCCCCCATTTTTTTAAAATAAAAATAAAACCCAGGGGTTTCAAATCTTTAAAAGGGGGGTTGGTAAAAAGGGGGGATTTTTTTTTAAAATCAAAAAAGGGGGAAACCCAACTTGCCTTTTACATTTTTTTATGTTATTTTTTTTCCTTCCAATTTTTTTTTTTTCCCGGGGGTTTTTCCCCCAAAAAGGGAAAACCCAGGGGGGGCCCCTTGGGGGGAAAGGGTTTTTTTTCCGGCCTAATATTATGAAAAGATAGGAGGAAAAATTTTTGGTTTTTTGGCCCCCAAAAAATTTTTAAAAAAAACCCCCAAAAATAAAAAAAAAAATTTTAAGATGGGATTTTAAAATAGACATTATGATAGAAAAAACAAAGACAAGAAAGGGTTACACGGGGTTTTTTATCCGGAAAATAGGGGTAAACATTTTATCTTGGGTTTTTCACCTCTGGTTTTTTTTCGGGTTTCCCCCACAACAACTATAAAACCTGATTTTTAAAATCAACTAAAAGGGCTGCTAATTTCTCGGGGTTGTATAAAAAAAAGGGCTGTAGAAAAAAAGGGGGTTTGGAAAAACCGCACTTATGTAAAATTAGGATTCAGAAATTTTTTAATTTTTGGGTTTAAAAAACCCATTTATTTGCCAGGGGTTTTCCAGAAATTTCCCCTTTTCTTAAAGAAAATTTGGCTAATATACATTTTTACTTGCTAAGGAGTCTATTGCAGGGGCAAAAAAACCATTTTTTAACCAAAAATTTTAACTTTTTTCTGGACCCTTTGAGTGTCAAAAAGAGGACCAACCTTTTCCCCCCAAGCAAAGTTTAAAAAATTTTTTTAATTTTTTTGTACATATATAAAATTAATATTGCGGGTTTTTAAAACAATGAAAAAATTTTTAAAAAATGAATTCTTTTTTTATGTGGGTTAGGGTAACCAAAACTATTTTCCAAATTTCTTCAACGAATTTTCCCAAAAAATTAGCTTTTGGATTCCAGGTTTGGGGGTTTTTTGGAAAATGAACCAAAATGACCTCCTCTTTTCCAGAGAAATGAATATTTTAAAGGGGGTTTTCGGAGAAACTTTTTTTAATGAATGACCATTTTTTATTTAAAACCCCTTCACCCCCGACCTGTTTTCACCTTTTTTACAAGGCCAAATTTTAAAATTTCCCTAACCATGTCACTTTATACGGGTAAAAACCCTCGGGAACCCCAAAACCCTTTTTAATTTTTTGGTGACACATTGTATTTTAAATGATATGGGTAAATTTTGGTCTTTTGTTTTTGCTTTATGAAAAATAACGAAAAATTTTTAAAAAAAAAAAAAAAAAAAAACCTTAAAACTTTTTTGGCAATTTTTGAATTTTTGAATTTTTATGCCCTTAAAGGGGAACCAACCAGCAGGTTTTAAAGGGGTTTAAAAAAGGGGGGGTCTGGGTACTGAGTGCAATCATCCCTTTTAAACTTAAATTTAATTACATGTTTAAATTTCCCTGAAAAAGTTTTAAACTCCTTGAAAACGGGGGGAAACGGGTTATTGATGTGTGCACACAGCATCAAAAAATTTGGGTTTTTTTTTTTTCTTTATTACCCCCCAGGGGGAAAGTTTTTCAGCTGAAAAAGTCAAACCCTCCCCCCCCCTCCTCATCAGAAAGTATTGAAACTGAAAGAACGTTTAAGAGAAAAGAGGGGGATTTTTGGGCTTACAAGCCAATAGGCATGCACACAGGGGAAAATTTAAAAAAGATAAAAAAAAAACCCCCAAAATTAGTGATACAGTGCTGTACAAAAATCATCTTTTGCCCTTTTTTTTGGAGTTTTATGACACTTTTCTCTGAAATTTAAACAGAATCATTCAAAAAGGTAAATTGCATTCAGCATCCCATTTGTCTGTAAGGCACGGGGTTTTCATTTCATAGCCCTAAATCCAACTGGTTATTTTCCCATTAAACCAGATATTTTAATACCACAAAAAAATTTTTAATTTAAACAACTTTTTGCCACATAAGCACCTAAACCCTGTGCCACGTAAATCACTTTGACATAACAGTTGCCCAAATATGGAAGGGTTAAATATTACTTTCCCCCGGGGCTAAAATATAACAAAGTCGGGGTCAAGATCCTGTTTTGCCCTGTTTTTTTTTTAGGCCTGCTTAAAACACAAGAGGTAGATTTTTAAGAGATGGGGGACCAACCTGTTTGGGTACCCCCTTGTAGTGGGGGAAAAAGGGCTTTCACTTTTTTTTATTAAAAAAAAAAAAAAGTAAAACCTTTTAAACCCCAAGGGTTTTTACTTGTTTTTTACTATTTATGTATTTACTTTTAGTTTTTTTAAAGCTTTGTTTTTATTCTATTTTTAAAACCTGTTTTAACTTACACTACCATTAAAAGGGTTTTTTGGGGTAAATTTAGAAATTTCCTTTTTTTTTGGGGAAAGAAAACAAATTTTTTTCAATAAGCAAACCTTTTAAATTTAAAAGAAATACACTCAATACATTGTTAATGTAAATAAGGGACTTTTCTAGCTGCAAAAAATCTGTTTTTTAATGCTTTAAATTTTTTAACAGTACTTTAGGTGTAAGAGGCCCATTTCCAAAAACCCCCTTGTTTTAAAAAGGCAAAATGGATTTTTTGGGAAACCCCTAGAAAACCCTTGTTCAAGTATGTTAGCACAGCAAAATGGTTTGATAAAATTTTTTTTGGGGGGCAATTACATTTTTTGTTCTTTTAAAAACCCTCTCAAAAGGGGCCAAAAAAGAGAATTTTCCCAATTTTTAAAACTCAACAGTCTATTCTTGTTGCTTTAAAGGGCAAAAGAGCAAAAGGGCAGGCTCTAACCGGGAAGTAAAAAAAGAAGGGGAGGGCCCTTTGCCAACTGAGCAACAAGACAATTACATTAGAGCCTCTAGTATGAAAAATCAAACCCCCTCCCCGTCCTCACCGGGCATTTTTCATTAAAAACCCGGGGGGCCAAACCCTAAATTGCTGAAATTGCGAAAGGGGGGGGCTTTCCCTTTAACGAAAGTAAATTTTAAGGAGAAAATTTATTTTTTCAAAAAAATCATTATTTCTAACCTTGTCAAAAAAGTCTTAAAAAATTTTTTTCCAAAAAAAATTTCTTTTTCCCCAAATTTTAATTTGTAAATAAAAAATTAACCCAAGTTTTCCTTGAAAAGGGCCAAAAGGGGGTTTTGTGTTAAACCCAAAAAACCTTTTTTAAATGGAAGTAAACCCAAAAAAGGATTAACCCCCCCCAACCCCACAAAGTAATTGCTTTTCCCCTTAAGGGCGACCAAATTTCAAAAACGGGGTTAAAAATTTAGGAAATCAGCGGCGGTTTCCCACCTTTTTTTTCCGAAATTAAGATTTGGTCCCCCCCCTTGCGTTGGAAAAAATGGGGCCCAAGCCCCTTTCCCACCTTTGGGTCTCCATGGGCTTTGCAGTTTTGGGGGTTTGGCCGGACGGAAAAAACCCAGGTTGCTGTAAAAAAAAAACCCCAGCGCAAAAAAAAAAATTTGGAAGCGGTAAAGTTTGAGTTTTTTTCCCGAAAAACCCCAAAAAAAATTTTTGGCAAAACCACACTTGCCCACCTCCCCTTTTTCAATCTCCATAAAGAATTGAATTTTGGGGCTTGCCTGCATTTGGGGGCCCCGCCCAAAAGGCGGCCCTTAAAAAAGGCGGCGGAAATTTTGGAAAACCCCTTGTAAATTCAGTTTGAATCCTTGAAAAACCCCTATGTTTTTAAGCGCAAAAAGGGTTTTTTTAAAAACTTTTACCTTGAAATTTGTAAATTAAAAAGGAAAAGTTTCCCGGCGATGTTTCCGGTCTACCAAAACCCTTATCCTCCATTAACGGCCCGCCCCTTTTCAACTAATCGGGAAAAGCCCCACCCCTTTATGGGCCTTTTGGGGGGGCACCCCAAACAAAGTGCGGCCTTTTCCAGATTTTCTGGTTTTTTGGGCCCGGGCAAAAAAAAAACCTGTTTTTTACTGTTAAAAAGGCCCGGTTTTTTTTGTTTTTCCTGATTTTTAAACACTCCAAAAAAGTTGAAATAAAATGTATCCCAAAAATTATTTGGGTTTAGTGAGAAAAAAGTCAAATTTTTGGTTTTCCTTTTTTTTTGGGCCCCGGAAATTTTTGGGCAAAAATTCTCCAAAATTTTTGAAAAAATTTTTTAAAAACCTTTTGGCAAAATTTTTGGTTTTTTGTTCCATAAATTCCCTTGCTCTATTAAAAATTATTTAATATAAAAATCCTTATAAGTTTCCTTTTAGAACACAGGGCAATTTTTTTGTGGAAAAGGGCTTTTTTAAATCCCATTAAAATTGTTTCATTGGGGGAAATTTTGGTCCAAAACTCCCTGTTTTTCCGGGTAAAATAACCCCTTGTCAGGGCAAACATAATGTTTCGGACAAATTTTGGGTTAAAAACAGGGGGGCCTCCCCCCCCAATGCTGATTGAAAAAAAAATTGATAAAAAGTTTTGTAAAATGCCCCCCCAGAAAAAAGTCTTTTTTTTCTAAAATCCTTCCCCCCAAACCTTGTTTTAAATACCCCCCCCCCCCTAAAGCGAAAATTTACCCGTTTTTGGGAAAGTCGTTTAGTGCCCCGGCCCCAAAATTTAAGAAGTTCGGTTTTGCTTTTCCCCACCCTTTTCAAAAAAAATTCCCCTTAACATGTTTAAGTTGTTCTTAGTACCAAGCCCTTTTCCCCCATTTTTTTCCAAAAGGGTTCATTTTTTCCTCAAAAACCCAAAAAAAACCTATCCGAAAGTACTTTTAAAGGCCGGCCTTTTTAATATAGAGCCCAGGCCCAAACCCCCCTTTTATTAAGGGCCACTCAGGCCCCTTTAAGGGGCCAAAATAGTTTGGGGAAAAATTCTTTTCATAAAATAGCCATGTTTTTTTAACGCCTCGCTTTCTGAGTATATGCTTGTTTAAACCCTTTTTGAAAAATTTTTTGCCCCCAAAAAATTCCGGGCATACATCGGGCAAAAATTTTACTAACCCCTATCCCACACCCGTTTCACCCTGTAGTACTTTTACCAAACAAAGGGTTTTGGGCTACTTTCACATCACTTTTCCCGGGCATTCACGGCAGATCGGGCTTTTTGGGGCCGGGCATCTCCCGGGCCTAAGGGAAACACTTGGGCAAGACGGGGCGTTTCGACCAAATTAAATTCTCTATGGGACTTCGGACGTGCGGCAACTTGGGGTTTTTTGTACTTGTGGCTAGTAAAAAAAAACCCCTTTTCAAACAGCTTTTTTTGTCCTTGCCACAAGTTTGCCCACAAAAAACTGCAAGTCCCGCAATGTACGAAAGGGTCCCAAGGGAATGCATTAGGTCCGAAACCGGGTTTTGGGGCCGCAAGTTTTTCCGGGCATCCAGCAGATGCAGAAAAACGCCAAGTGTCCCACGAATGCTAAAAAACCCACTAAATGTGAAAGTACCCCAAAGGCCCCTGATCAGCCTCCATATGCAGTACACGGTATTTAGCCACTTTTTAAACAACTTTTTTCCTGCATACAGGGAACCCCCCGCAGCCTCCCTCTGTAAAAAATTTTTTCTGGGCTCCTAATAAAACCCCCAAATGCAGAAAACATTCCCCTTTAAAATAACCTTTTTGGAAAATACAACGCCCCCTTTTTTCGCCCCCTTACATTTTTTTAAAATTTTTGAATAAAACCTCCATTGTATTTACATTTTCTCAGCCCCAATACAGCCTCCATTGAGAAATTTTGTTCCCCCGAGCCCCTGTGTACACCTCCTTTGAGAAATTTTGGGCCCCCCCTGGGCCCCCCATTAACCTTCCCATCGGGGTAAAACCTTTTAAAACCCTTTGAAATAAAAAACGTCCAAAATTTATTACATTACTCATCAGCCCCTAATACAGCCCATTCTGAAAGTACATTCACTTCTAAAGCCCCCTGGGTAAAACCCCCACTGCATACTTGCCCTCAGCTCATGTAAAAAGCCTCCATCTGCAATATAGCAACCCCAAAATCCCTCTAAAATAGCCCCATCGGGAGTACATCGCTCCTTCCCCTTTTATTTTTTTTTTAAACTTGCTTTTTAAACCCCCCTTCCATTCTTTAGTAAATCGTGCAAACAACCTAATACATCATTTTAAAAATTTGGGACCCCTTTTAATTTTAACTTTTTTTTTTTTTTTTTTTTTTTTTTGCAACACCCTATTTCAGTGTGAAAAATGAAATAACTGTTTCCACAGTAAAAATTTTCAGGTTTGCGAAAGGGGGTTTATTGTACAACCAAAAATGGAAATATGCAAATTTAAAAAATTGACGGGTGCAAAAGAAAAGGGGCACCTAAAACAAAAAGTGACTTTAAATTTATTTAGTAGTTTCCCCCCTTTTGAAAAAATTAACAGCCTCTAGTCGCTTCCTGAGCTTTTTAAGGAATTTCCGGATCCGGGATGAAGGTATTTTTAAACCTTTTTCCTCTTTTACAAAAAAAATTTCCCATTTCATTTAAAGTTTGATGGTCGCTGGGGCGGACACCCCTTCAAAACTTTCCCACAGATTTTCCAATGATATTAAAGGTCGGGGGACGGAAAGGGCCCAAAATTTCCAGAACATTGTAATTGTTCCCCCTGCATGAAGGGCCGAGAAAGATTTGGAGGGGGGTGTTTTGGATAAATTGTCCTTGCTGAAAGACCCAAACCCGGCGTAACATAAAACCTTTTTTGACACTGATTTTTTGAACTTTATTTTCTCAAAATCGCTGATACTGAGTGGAAATCCATGCACCCTCAATTTTAAACAAGTTTTCCCGGGGGCCGTCAGGGGCCAAACGGGCCCCCCCAAACATGATGGACCCTCCCCCAAATTTTGAGAAAATGGGTAGAAAAGTGTTTTTCTTGGAAGCTGTTTTTTTTGTGGCCCATGCATAACCCCCTTTTTTTGTATGAAAAAAACAACCCCAATTTTTTTGGTTTCATCGCCCCCAGGCCCTTCTTAAAAAAATGAACTGGCTGTCCAAATGTGTTTTTTGGAAACCTCAGGCAATCTTTTTTTGCTCTTTCAGAAACCTTCTTTCGCATCATTCCCCATAAAATTTCCCTTGTGCAGTGGGGCGCTTTATTTTTTGCCCCGGATGCCAGGGGACCCCAAAATCTGCACCCAAATGATGCTGCGGGTTTTTTTGGGAAGGGGTCTGGGGGAATTTTTCCCTTAAACGGGTTCTCACCATTCTTCTTTTGTTTTTTTTTCCTCCCCCACTTCGGGCCTTTTTAACAAGAATGCCCCGTGGTCCCCCATTTCCTTACTATTTTTCCCACAGGGGAAATTTAAAGGGGTTAAATCTCTGAGACAACTTTTTGGGACCCTTTTCCCCTGAAAAACCTATTTTTGAACAATTTTTTTTTTTAAATCATTTGAAGCTGTTTTGGGGGCCCATGATCCCAAACCCTCAGAAAAAATTTGCAACTGGGAAGAACACTTGCAATTGGAAAACCAAAAAATATTTTTTTCTCTTTTTTTGGGAAACCCGGGGCTTTTGAATTTACAAAGCTCAATGAGGTTCCCAAAAACCAATTTAGGGGTTTTCAGTAAGTCAGTAAAAATTTTTAGGAGAAATTCAAATCATGGAAAATCAGAAGGGTCCAAAATTTTTTCACCTTAAAATTTTTTGAAAAAAAGCATATTTCACTTTTTTGGTTTAGTACAAAAAACCTCTTTACAATCCTGAAAAAATTATTTGTGCCCCATCAGTTTTTAACATATTTTCACACTAAAATTTGCTGAGGCAAAAAAACTTTTTTAAAAAAAAAAAAAAAAAAGGTAAGATTAAGAGGGGGGCCCAAAAACTTTTTCATATGACTGAAAAATTACCCCTCTCTCTCAGAAACCAAACGCGCTTTTAAAAAAAAAAAAAAAAAAAGGGGACGATCCAATAGCTAAAATTTGTCTTCATTAAAATCCCCCCTGGCCCCCAGGGTTTACATTTGAAAAATTAAAATGAAAAAAAATTATCCCAAAAAAGGGGTTTTTGAAAGAAGACAGTGGCAAAATTTTTTACCAAAAATTTTGTAGGGGAAACTAAATTTCCCAACCGGGCCACTTAAAAATTTATCAAAAGTCAAAATTTTTAATGATACATTTGATAAAATTTCACCAGAAAAACATTTAACATGCTCATACATTTTCCCAATATTATTTAAAGGGGGAATCTCTCATGGGAGAAAGGGGAAAAGCCTAACCCTTGTATTTTTTTGGGGCATCATTCATAGAAATTTTGAATATAATGACCCCTTTGGGTAACTGTAATCCCTGTCTTATTTCAAAGAAATATACATTTTTCTTACATGTAAATGAAATTTAAAAGAGCTAGGGGCCCCACAAATGAATTGCGTGAGAATCTGCCCCCCCACAGCCTTTTTTTTAATAATAAAAGGGAGGTTAGAAGAGAGAGGGGTTTTCCCCTCATCCACTCAAACAGGACCACTGGGGGCTATAACAAACCCCGATCAGCAAGGGCAACCCAAGGTCAACTGACGACCTCCAGGGGTGCCACTATTTTGGGCCCCTGAAAGAAATGACCAAAGAGGAAAACATCATGTAACACTAAAAGGTCCCGTAACACCCTCCATATAAACCGGGGCGAAAACCCCGGGGCAATTCCCGAATTCGGCGATGGGGAAACCACATCGCATGTGCAAAAGGGGCGGTGACTGGGGCAAATTTTTTTACGGTGAAAAAAAACCGGGTTGGAGCGTCGCCTGATTGCCCTGCAGGAAATCAGGGATATCTCCAGGCAAAATTTTGCGCACCGGGCTTTCAAAGGGTGATGGACATACACAAGCGATCCTGAAATAAAATCCCTTTGGGTTTTTTTTTTTTGCACCGAAATTTTTGGTTAAAATTGGTGGGTCAAAACTCCCGTTCGAATTGGCGGGCCCGTGTCCGGGGGGCCTTTATTTGATGCCCCTTTGCTTCACGCAAGTGCTGACCAATGGGAACGCATTCCTCCACCAATCTCATTTGATAGGGGCCCCTGAATCTAGCACCCCCTATCAAAAAACCAGAAAAGCCTACTCGTTTCTAAGATTGTGGCTGTGACGCGGCAATGTGGAAGGGAATACCCTTTCCCCCGGGCTCCTGCAGGCGTTTTCCAAACGCAGGATATCAAAGATTGCACGCAAATCGCTGGGAACTCACCGTACTACTGAAAAAGTGCCCGAAACGGGCACGCTCCCCAAAAAATTCGCCGGCGATGTGGAACCCATATTGCGGCGTGTGCATACCTTGAAGATGTAAATTATTAAATTTCTTTAATGTGAATCCCGGGAAAAATTAGCTCACCCCTGAATGTAATCCCGGCCCGGGGCACGGATCACTCCCGTCCTCGCTGCTTTTACAGCACCCGGGGGTTTCAATGGGGAAATTTGAAGTTTGAACCACCACCACCGGGCAATTTTTAAAAAATTTCTCCAATTTTTATTGGGCCAAAACCTTTTTTTAAAAATTTTAAAAATAAAAGATAAAAAAGGACATCTCAGACAAAAAGCTATAAATGGGGGGGGTTTTGGAATGAAAAATTTTTCCATACGCATTTCAGTAAAAAACCCCTTTTAACACTGGTTTAACTGCATTTTTATGGCTCCTAATGTGGTCGGGCAGCTGAAAAGGGAGCAGTGCAATGTGGGGGTGTAATTTTAAACCAGCTTCTGAGGGAGGCTGACAGTGATTTGTTTTGGGGACCCCCAGCAGAAAAGGGGGTGAACAGAGATTGGGGACTGAGCTTAGGGGAGCCAGGTCCCAAATTTTAAAACTTTGGCACACTTTTCCTGAGGATTTTTTGCAGTGTTTCCTGACACTCTAAACATTGCTTGGGAAATTTGCCCAAATACCCCCCCTGCTAATCTGATACATTTTTTTCCCCCACCATTGAAAGTCGGGCATTTTAAAGCCCTCGCCCTTTGCCTTACTTTGGGTTACATGCCCGGGTATTCCTAAAAGACGGATCTCACTGAAAATTTGAAAAATTTTTGCTTCACAAGTGCAGGGGGGGACACCTTTGTGGAAGGGTTTAAAATGGTTTCAACCAAGTTTTCCCAAAAAAAGTATATTAAAAGTTTATTAAACACTTGCCTACATTAAATTACAAAAAAACATAATTTAAACCACGGTTACACTTTAAAGGGAAACGGGCCAAAAAAATTTTTTTATTTAAAAATAATGTAGAGCAAGTGAAAAATAGAAAAACTTTTTAAAATTATATTAAAAAGTGAAACCTTAAAGAAAAAACCTTTTAAAAAAACCTTTCCCCAAAAGTGCCCCACTAGGCTTTTCTAAAACCTGAAAAAAGCTGCTTTTTTCAGGAAAATATGTCGAAAACCCCACAAATTAATATGGACTTAAAAAGGGGGTGTGGGGGGGGGGCCTAACAGCGTTAAACAATACAGCTGTTTTAAAATTTCTCAGGTTATCTCAAGGGATGGGTTTTAAATTCAGGCTGTAACCCCAAAACGGGTCATTTGAGACCCTTATGACTTCTCTCCATTCACATCGCTTTGCGCCATACAACCCGGTTTGGTTAACAAAACAACCCATTTGAAAAGGGAGATTCAATAAAACCACAAGACCCAGGGGGCTAAACAGCCTGGGAGCCCCCTTTGATTGAGGCAAACTGCAGATTAACTTACTGTGGCCATCTACACAGGCACCCCTTTTTTACTATTTACTATCGAAACTTGGAAGCTTACGATACAAGTCAAATTTCCCCCCAAATTGTCCTTTACTTTGCCTACACTGCTCTCTTTTTTGCAGTCTGCACTAGAAGCAGGGCTATTTATTAATTACTTAAGTGGTTTCTGCACGGCTTTTTTTGTTTCAAAGGGGATTTGGCCACGGAACCACAGATCAAAATTTTTTTTTTTCAAGGGGTGGCATATACCAGACTCCCATCGGCCCCCCTAGAAATTTTTTTAAAATTTACAAGAGGGGGGGGGGACAAGAGGCCAATATTGCCCAATCCAAAGACACTCCAAGAATTTTAAAGGTGGTGATATGGACCCACTCACCTTGTAAAAGTTTTTGACCCCCACAACGGTTTTTAAAAAACACCCAGTACCCCAAAGCGGGCCGGGCAGGCCCTCCACCGCCCAAAGGAAAAGGGGGGGTTTCAGGGGCCCGCGCTCCCCCAGCCAAAAAAATCACAAGAGGGGTCAAAAGATTCAAAAAGCAGTTTCACATTCTTTATTCTAAAAACCCAACGCTTTGGGGCGCCCCACCTGGCCCCTTTTCCTCCGGATATTAAATTTATATATTAATACCCCCTGGGGAAGGTCCCAGGTGGGGGCCGAAACCGTTGGGGTAGGAGAAAAAGAATTTTAATCTGTTTTTAGAATCTCTGACTCTTTTGTTTTTTATTTTTGGATAGCAGCGGGACCGTGACACACCTTTTTTCCCATCACCCCTTTATTTATTTTGGGGACTTTATCTGGGTTTTGGGTTTGTTTTTCCAGGGTTCTCTCTTCTAGTCAAATCAGGGAGATTCCAATGCTTCTTTGTCTCAAAAGCTTTGTTTTTGTTGTGGGCCATCACTTCTTTGGGAGATTTTTCTAAATTTAGCGTGATTTCCAGCTAGACCCCCTACCTTCTCCCTCCACCCAAAAAAGGGTGGTTTTAAAGGGCCCGGTTCGGTCTTTCCTCCCCAAGGGGGGTTTCCACCTTAGTGATGTCATTGTCTTGGTTTTTCTTTTTGCCCCTCTACACCAATGGAAGGGGTTTGCACCGGTCGGGTTTGGGTGGTTAGAACCATACGTTTTATTTGCCACAAACTCCCCTTTTTTTTTTTCACAAAATTTTTTTTTTTTTTTTGGTTCAAAAACAACAAACCCTTAATTAACCAAAACAACCCCAAAAACCGCGTTCAAAAAAAAAAAAAATCAGAAAAGGGGCCATCTTGTCAATCCCTTGAACCTTCCCCCCTCCCACCCCCATTTTTTGCTTTTTGTAAAATTGAGGTAACTCAATTTTCCAACCGATTTTTTAAAAAAGCCCCCGAGGCGCAAACTGGGGAGTGATTGGGGAAATTATCGCCCCCCCTCTGAATTTTCAACACTTCATATTTGAAGCCCCGGGATAAGAAAACTTATAAACAACCGTTAAACCCTAGAAAGCTTTTTCTTCGAGAGCATTTTTAAAATTTTTCCCCTTTCATGACGTTCCTCCGGGTTATTGTTTGGGGGCCCAACGTTTGAAAGGGGAAATATTAATTACCGCATAAAAAGAATTTTTAAAATGCCCAATGTAGGGGAAAGAAATTAAAAAATAAAAATTTTTTCTTTTAAAATTAGCTTTGCAGCCACTTTTTCCATGAGGGTTGTAACATCCGGGCCCGTCCCTTTGTTAAAATCTGTTTAAATTTTTGGTCAGGGAAGGAGGGGGCTAGCCCTTTTTAATTTCCCTGGGTTTTTTTTTTGGGGGCAGTAAAACAGGGCCCTTAAAGGGCAAAAATTCACAAAACAGGGGTTTTGGATGCGTTTTGTGGGACTTTTTTTTTGGTGCCCAAACTGCCCCACAAATGGATCCCCCACAAAAGGCACAGTTTTTGTGAATGCTGCGCACTTTACTCACCTCGCAGCGCTATCACGGGGGATCTCCACATTTTTCCCTCACCCCGGGGGAGGCCTCAGTGTTTCGGTGCCTCTAGGACCCTGGAAATGAGTTAGTGACTTGACTCGGTCACGTGGGGCTTTGCCGGGCCCCTCGAGTTCCCAAACCCCCACAGGCCCCTTGGGGCCCCCCGGAATGGGGAATATTGCCAAAACCCCCTATGGTGTCGGGGAGGAAATTAAAAATTTGGCAAAAAAACCGCAAAAAGAAGTGACATGAAAAATAATTTGTGCATCCTTTTTTGCAATAGTGGATCCAAAACAAAATCTACACAAAAATGAATAACCCGGGGTGAAATTACCTTAATGACCCCCTTTTTTCATTTTGGCCCCTTTTCTGTGGTTTCAATTTTTTGCAAAAAAGGGGGGAACGGGGGGATTTTGCTGATGTTTAAATGTTGCATTTTGGGAAACTTTTTTTTAAAATTTTTATAAAATTTCACAAGGGTTTGCAATTTAAATGTTTTTGTTTTTTTTTTAAACATTTTTTTAAGGCATATCTGGAAAAAGGGCAATTTCTATGTAAAATTTAACCCTTTTCCCGATCATTTTTAATTTTTGGGGGTATGTTCCTAAAAAATTTTTAAAAAAATGGCGTATTGAAAAACCCTTTTGAAAAACTTGACATAAACCATTTACATAAATTTAAAAAAATTAAATTTGGGTGCAAAAAAAAGGGTTAAAAAAGCAATGCTAAATATTCTGGTTTTTTTTTCTCCAAAGGGGGTTAATTTTTTCCCTTGTATTTTGGTTTTCCCGGAGGCTAAAAATCTTTGTATTTTGTAGATTTTTCTGCAGCGTAAAATTTTGGCCAAAAAAAATTTTTCCTGCAGCAAAAGGAAAAAAATAAAAAAAAGAAAAAAAAGAATGCTGAAACTTTGGGGCCCTTTTAAAAGGGTTTAAAACCCGGGAATCCCCTCGGGATCTTCAGGTATATTATTTTTAGCCCATAAAATACAAACAAAAAAGTACAGGTTAAATGGTATAATAAAAGGATAGCCCTCATTTATAAGAAAAAAAATTTTTTTACGGGGGAGGTTAGAAAAAAATTTAAAGGGAACAATTTTTCTTTTTAAAAAGGAGGGAGCCATGGTTTTGTTTTTTGGAGTCATCGGGAATTTAAGCCCTTGATTTCCTCGGGTAAGCCCCCTTCACCCCCCGGGTGAAATCCGTTTCCGGGCCCTGAAAGGGTTAAACCCTGACAGCCCCGGACCAAAATTTGGGGCCCCAAATTGTATGCTAGGACCCGGGAGGGAGCCGGATGGCAGCTATCTTTTCCCAGGAAACCCCGGGGAGGATTGGGTTTTTTTCCCTCCCCGAAAAAAAAAAAGCTGCATCTCCCTTATCCCCCTTTCCCGGTGGTGGCCCCCCTAACGGGGGGTTTTTGGGTGCCAAAAAAAATTGCCCCAAGAGCCGCACCGGGGGCCCGGGAAGCCGGTGTTAAGCCAGTCCCGCTCAGCGCTAAACTTCAGCACCACAGAGTTTGTCCCCTCCCTGACATTTTTCAGGACCGGTTTAGCTCCCCGGGGCCCTAATTTTTTCAGCAGCTGCGGCTGCAAATGACCCAAACCGGTTTTTGGCACACTGGATTGAGGGCAAAATTTTGGCTCCGGGTTTCTGTTTCCCAGACCCGGGGCCCGGGGTTTGTCAGGTTCACCACTGCCAGCCCCGTATGGGTTTTCGCCGGGGTGTGAAGCCGCCCTAAGGCTTGGTTTCCCAACGGGAAATTTTTTTTCCCCTGATCGGGGGTTTTGGTCGGGGTTTTTGGTCCCAAAACCAAAAGGGAACGTCCCAGAGAAAAAGAAAAAATTTAACCCTTTCCCGGAGTTTTGGAAACCCCTGGTTTTGGCACCCAAACCATGATAAACCCCTGATCGGAAAAAACTGCATGGGAAACCAGCCTTAGAGAGGATACTTTAGGGACCATCCCTACTTGGTTTACCTCCTATATTTAAATTCGTTCTCCCATATCCTTTATTCCCCCCCTTCCCTTTTCTCCTTCTCTTTTTCTCTCACCCTTTTCCCCCCCTTTTTTTTTTTTTTTTTTCCCTCCCCCCACCCCTTTTTTATTTTTTTTTTAAATTTTTTTTCCCCTTCACTTTTTTCCTCGGTTTTCTGGGTAGGGTTCTCCCAAGATTGAGGGCAGCAGGTGGCTCAAGGGGTTAGCATTTAAAGCCTTTGCAGCACTGGGGTTTTTGAGGTCCGGGGTTTAAATTTCCCCAAACCAAAGGACACAAAGGGGAAAACCCTCTGCAAGGGGGTTTGTATTTTCCCCCCGGTTTTTGCTTTGGGTTTCCTCCGGGAAACCCCGGTTTCCCCCCCCACATTGAAAAACTCGATAATTTTTTAATTTTTGGGTTTCCCCAAAGGGAGGGGACTGAAAAAATACTCATGTATGTAAAGTGTAGGGTTTTTAAAAATGCGCTATAAAAATTTAATAAATATTATTAATTTTAATAAAGAGTGGAAAAGGCTTTTGAGTAATTATAGAAATTTGCACCCTGTTTTTCAAAATTTTAAACAGCAAAAGTAAATTGAAACTATAGTCAACCTATTGAAAGGGAAACAGCCCCCTATAATATGTTATTTTATAAGCAGATATATGAATTTTTCCTTTTTAGAAGCGAAAGGGCACATTTCCGGGAGCAAGTTGTGATGGGGGTTTTTTTCTAAATAAAATCGTTTTCAAATAAAAAAGATAAAGGTTTTTAAACCAAATTTTGAAGAAAAGCGCCTCCATCCTACCCCCTACTTTCATTTTAAAAGTATAATGTTTAAACAAAAAAAAAAAATAGAATTTTTATTCTTTGTTATTTAGGGTACTGGATTTTTTGGATTAAAAAAGACACCCTTTTTTTTCCCCCCCCAAAATTTTTGGGGGAAAAATGGGGGTGCGGTTTTTTAATCCAAAACTACTTTCTGTACTGTACGGAAGGGGGGGGGACCACTTTCGACGGGGTCAGAGGGCTGTTTATAAACCAAAATACTTTTTTTGTACTGTACGGAGGGGGGGGGGGCCACTTTGGAGTGGTTTTCCGGGGGGTGGAACAGGCTGCAGAGGCAGCTGGAGGGCCCCTTAGCCTCATTTAAAAATGGCCCCTGCACCTGCTGTCCATCCCCCTCGGTGCCCCGAAGGGGACAGGGAGGGGCGCTAATTACGAAACCTGCACTAACCCCTCCACGGGCCCCCTGGCCAAAATCTAAATAGCCCCCTTCTGGTGGCATAAAGAAAATAACAAACGCTTTTAACTCACTTTCCCAAACCCATGCTCCCTTTTGCTCCCGCCCTTGGGTCTCTTCCTGTGTCCCCTTGGGTGGCATCCGATCATGAAAACCAAAAACAAAAAAAAGCCCCCCAGTGATGCATCACCTGGCCCCCTGGTCAAGATCTTATGCCTTTGGGACCCCTTTCAGAAAAGACACCGAGGACGGGAGGCGACGGGGGCCAGCGGGGGAAAATGATTAAACGCTTTTTTTAATTTTACTATTGGGTCACCAGCAGGGGAAACATACAGAGTGACTAGGGGGGATATCTGGGATGGGGGGCCATTTTCCACAGACAGGGGGGGACATGTGACAGCAGCAAAAGGGTGGGGCCCTGTGCCAGCACAAGGGGGCCCTATGCCAGGATTGGGGGTTTATATATACCCAGGGTGAGGGGACATAAAAAAAGGAAATTTTTAAGAAAGAAAATTTTGGGAATTTTAAGGGCAAACCCCATTAACCTAAAAAAAATTTTTTTTCTCTTTTTCCCCTTTACCAAATTAGGGTGCGTTTTTATAATTCTGTTTCATTTTATAAATAAAAGGGGAAAAATACGGTAAAAAACCTTTTTTTTTTGTGTAAAAAAAAACACAGGGACGGGTAATTTTCCCAAAAATCCATCCCCTCACTATACATTTTATCTTTTAATTAAAATTAAGAAAAAAAATTTTATTGTTTTTTGAACAAGCTATTCAAACAATTTTTTTTTGGGTTTAAGCAAAAATTTTAAAACCCATTTCCCCAATTCCTTAAAAAAATATTTTTCCCCCAAAAACCCAAAAAATTTGGGAAAAAACAAAAATAATGACCTTTGACACATTCAAAACAGGATTAAATTTTTTTCACATGGGATTCATGCTTTTTTTTTAAAATAATGGGGATTTTGGGACCTCAAAAGATTCTTGGGATTTTTAATATTAAATGAAAGGACATTTGGGGGGTATCACTCTACAACAGACCAAAAATTTTAAAACCATGAAAATTTTTACACCCCCATGTGGGAAAACGGGTTTCTTCAATTTATGTTTTCCCCCCCTTTTTTACAAAAATCAAAAAAAAAAATTTTAAACTCCAAAGGCCATAAAAAAAAGAACCAAATAATACAATTTTTTGTTTTCCTTCCCCTTTTCTTAAATTTTGGGAAATTTACTTTTTAGCTTTCTTTTTTCCCAAAAAAACCCCCTTCCGTTTTGGCCCGAATTTCCTTGGCCTTTAAAAATCGAAAAAACCCTTCAAATTTAAATAAGTTTTATTAAACTCTCCTTTTTTTTTTGTTGCTTATTTTTACATATTAATTTTGTCCCAAATTTTTAAATTTTATCAGCCTAAAAAGGGAAAAAAAGGGGGAAAAAAAAAAGGGGGGGGGTTGGGGGGGGGGTTTAAATTTTTTCTTAGCCCCAAAAAGGTATCCCACTGGGGAATCCAGGTTTTTCCCAATTTTTTTCCAAATTGTTTTTTTTTAAAAGGGGTTAAATTTGGTATCAATAGAACTTGGGGGAATTACCAAATTTTAAAATTGGGGAATTTAATGTTGGGTTTATTTAAAAAAAAAAGGTTTTTCCGTCCCCTGAGAAAAGATTTTTTTTTGTGGTTTTCCCCTTTCCCCCCTATGGCCTATTGTTCCCCGAACCTAAAAAAGGGACAGTGAAAAAGGTTCCCCGGAATTCCCCAACCCCCATTCCTCCCGGGGGGGAAGAAAAAAGAAGGGAGACGTTAAAAGATAAGGGGTTAAAAAATTTAAAAACATTCTTTGAGGGGAAAAAAAATTTTTTTTAAAAACCGGCAAAGGGGAAAAAAGTTTTCTCCCAAACCCCAAAATTACCTGTTTATTCCCCCCCCCCGCTGGGAAAAAAGGGGCTTTATAATTTTTTCCACCCTCCCCGCCCAAGGGATTTGGGTTAAGGGGGGAAAACCCAATTTCCCCCATGGCAGACAAAAGGTCCAACACATGACCCCCCAAAAACAAGGGGCACAAAAATTTTTTAATTTACAAAACCCCCCCCAGGAACAATTTTTTTTTGCCCTCCCAAAGGTGTTAAAAACCCTTTTTTAAATTAACCCCCCCAAAATTTTTTTATTGTTTTTTGATTTCCCCCAACCCCCGGTAAACCTTTTTTTTGGTTTGTGAGGGGAAAACCCAACCCCCTTTTAGTTTTAAAGGGGTTTTATAACCCTTCCCGTTTAAAGAACCTTTTTTAATTTTAAGGGGGGTTGGCATCCCTTTCTTTAACTTTTTAAAATTTGAGTTTAAAACTTTTGAGTCCCAAAAAACAACAAGCCCACCAAAAATTTTAAAAACCCCTTAAAGTGGAAACCAAAAAATTAGGGGGCCAAATCAAAAGGGGTTAATTGGGTTGCCCGAGAGCCTTTTGGGAAAAAAAAAAAAAAAAAGTCCTTGGCCAGATAAAAAAGGTTCTATTTAACCCTTTACACCAATTGGGGGCGGAACCCAATTTGGGGCCTTCCCCTTGAGGAGATGTTTCCCCCTTTCCATAAGTATATTGGGTTTTTTTTGGTTAATTTTTTGGAAAATTATTAATTTTCCAAAAACCGACATTATTGCAGGGGGTTTTAAGAGGGGGAAAAATGGGAAAAGGAAACTTTTTGAAATTTTCCATTCAAAAGTGTTATCGGGTTTGTTTAAACCGGAAATTTCCTTTCTTGCAAAAATGCAGGAGGGGGCAACCCCGCCCCTCCCTTTTTTTTTGAAATCCATAATGGCCCTTGAATTTAAATTTTTGGAGGCCGGTTTTTGGTTAAACCATGGACCTAAATTTTTAACCCCAATTTTTTAGGCGGTTAAAAACCCCCTGAAAAAGGTTTTGGGTTTTCCAGATTAACCCCGGGGAAGGGGGGGCTTCCCCTTTAGTGAAAAAAGGGGGGTTCATTATTGTTTCCTTCTACCCCACAAAACCATGAAAAGTGATAAAAATTTAAAAAGGGGGAATGTAAAGGGCCCGGGGGTTTTTTAATGCCCTTTGGTTCCAAAAAATATTTAAACCCTTTAAATGAAACCGCCAAAAAAAAAGGGGAAAATTTTTCTTTTTCAAACATTTTCCCGCAAAGAATTTTTTTGGGAATTTAAAAATTGGGGTTTTGCCTTGGGAAAACAATTTTTCTTCCCCCAAAGGGAAAGCAGCCAACCCTACACCCCCGCCTTTGTTCATTGAAAAAAAAAAAAAAAAAAAAAAAAAAAAAAAAAAAAAACTTTCTGAATAAAAGGAATGCGGAAAAACAATTTTTAAACCCTTTTCTAAAAATTTTTTTTTTTTTTTATTAATTTTTAAAAGCCCGGGGGCAAAAACATAAAAAAAAATTACTTTTTAAAAGCGTTTTTAAACTCCTTGAGTTTGTGTTCCTTTTTAAACCCAAAAAAAAAAAATGCCCTCCCCTTTTTTGGCCCCACCCAACCCCCAAACTGGCCCTTTTTAAAAAAACACAAAAAAAATTTTTTTTTTGAATTTTGTTGGGTTTGGGGTCCTTCTGCTTTTCAAAAAATTGGGAATGAAAAAAGGGGATTCCCAAAAAAACCAATTTTTGTAAAAAGAATGGGCAAAAAAAAGGGGGTAAAACACTAAAAATATAAATTTTCCCCGGAAATTATTAAAAAATTATTTTTTTTTTTTTTTGGCCCCCAAACCCCCTTGAAATTAAAATTTTTCCCCTTTTTTTCCCCTTTTTAAAGGGGGTTTCTATTTTTGGGAAAAAAATTTTAATTTTATTTTTATTTTCCCAAAACCCCCCGGGAATTCCAATTTTTTGAAAAACTCAGGAAACCCCCCCGGTTGGGAATTGGCCTTTTTTAAAAAAATTTCAATTTTAAAACCTTAAAGCCCAAAAAAAAACCCCCAAAAAAGTTAATTTTTTTTTTGGCCCCCCTTTGGGCCCAAAATTTAAATTGGAAAAGGGGGGAAGAGGGAAAAAAAAAAATACAAAAGAAAAAAAGGGGGGGTGTGGGAAAAAAGAAAGGGGTTTAAAAAAAAATAATGGGGAAAAAAAAACTTTGGGGAAAATTCAAAATTTTATATGTATTGAGCAATTTTTTTCCAAAAAATTTTCCATTTTCGTTGTAAATAGGTTTAAAAACTGGCCTTCACGATGGTTTAACCCTTTTTTGGGGGGGGTTCCCCCCCGGTTAAAACCCCCTTTTGAATACCCCTTTTGCAAAAGGGCCCCAAGAAAAGGGGGCCCCGGGCCCCCCAAAAAAAGTTAAAGGGTGCCCAAGGCCTTTTTGGCCCCCGGGCTTCGCACCACGGGCCCAAAAACAAAAAACCGATCCGGGGGCCTTTGACCAGTTTAAAACCGAAAAACAACCCCCTTTTTTTTTTGGGGGCCCGGTTAAATTTTGCCCCCCTAGGGGGGAAATTCTTTTTTTTTTGGGGGTCCCGGGGTGGAAATTTTTCCGGGGAAAAAAAGGCCCGGGGGGTTCCCTTTTTTGCCCCAAAATTTCCAAAATTTTTCATGGGTTTTTCCGGGGGGTTGGGGAAGGGAAAAAGGAAAAAAAAAAAAAAAACCCCCCAGTGGGACAATCGGATTTTTCCCAAAGTGGGAAACAAAATTTTGGGTTTAAAGTTGGGGAAATATTAATTTTGGAAATTTTTTTAATTTTAAAATTTTTTTTAAAACAAAATTAAAAACCTTGGAAAGAAAATTTGGGGCCGTTTTTCAATTTTAAAATTGGCCTTTTAAATTTTTCCCCGTTTCCAGGGAAAAAAAAAAAAAAAAAACACTTCCCCGAAAGGTTCCCCGTTGGGATCCAATGGATCCAATTGTTTTTCCAAAAATGGAACCTGTATGGATTTTAAATTTTCGAAAATTAAACACCTGTGGTTTTAATCAAATTTTGTTGTTTTAAAATGCCAACCCGCCTTTATTAGTCCAAAGGTCTTTTTTCAAAGTTTTTCAGAAGGGAAAGGGATCATGGGGGAAGACCCCAAAGGAAACACCATTTTTAGGGGAGGTCCGAAGATACTGGGGTTGGTTAGGCGAAGTTTAAAGGAAGGGCCGGCCCAAATTTTAAAACAAAAAATTTTCCAAAAAAAAATTTAAACAGTTTTTGAAGAAAAAAAAAACCTATGCAAGCAAAAAAAAAATTAAAAAAATTGGAAAAAATTTTTTGGAAAAAAAAGGAAAGGATGCCAAAAAAAAAACCACTGCCAATCCCTTAACCAAGAAAAACCCGGCCCCGCTTCCTTTTTCCCTAAAAACCTTTCCCCCTCTCAAAAAAAAAAAAAGAAGGGACCCCGATTTTAAAAAAGGAAAGAAAACCAAAAAGGAAAAGAAACAAAATCCAAAAAAGGAAAAAAACTTTTTTCCCCCGAAAAATTTTCCGCTGAGTTTTTTGGGAAGGGGCCCCGTTTTCCAAAAAGCCCGTACACAAAAAAAATCAAAAAAAACGTATGGCCCCTTTTTTGCCAAAAAAAATCTGGCCTTTTATGGGAAAAAAGTTTTGGCCCAAAAAAGAAGGAAAAAAGCCAATTTTTCAAAAGGGGAAACCCCAATTTAAGGCCCAAAAAGGGGCCTTCGGTTTGGAAATTTGGGGGCCTTTAAAACCCCAAAAGCCCCAAAACCTTGGGGGGAGGACAACCCAGGAAAACCAAATTTTAGAAATTTTAAAAGGGGCCCTCTTTTGGTTTTTTTCAGAAAAAAAAGAAACCAAAATCCCCAACTTTTTTGGGCCAAACCCAAAGCCAAAACGGGTAAAAAAGTTTTGGTGAAAAAGCCCTTTAACACCCAAATTCAATTCAAAACCTTCCCCAAAATTCCAAAACCAAAATTCCTTTTGAAAAATTTTCAAAACGTGGGTTTTTGGAAAAAATAAAAGTGTTTTGGGGCTGCCCCCTTTTTTCTTTCAGGAGCAGGGGAAAAGGGTTTTTTTAAAAATTTGATGGAAAAAGGAAAAAAGGAAGCCAAAATTAAAATGGGACCCAAAAAAAATTCCCCGTTTGGGAAAATAAAAGCCTGTTGGGTCTGCAAAAACCAAAATACATTTTTGGGACGGAAAAAATTTTTTTAAAAAACTTTCCCCCAAAAAAGACAATTTTTTTTAGCCCAAAAACAAAAAAAAAGCCCAAAAAACGGAAAAATGGTAAAAATGGGTTCAAAATAAACTTGGGTTTTTTTCCAAAAAGGTTGTTTAAAAAATGGTTTTAAAGTTCCAAAAACCCCGTCTAGACCTGAATCCAATCGAGAATCTGTGGAAAGAAAGAAAACTGCTGTCCAAAAGACACAAATCCCCCCGTTTCCAAAACCCAATCAAAAATTGAGCCCCCCCAAGGCTTGGTTTGGGAAAAGGGGAAAAAAAATCGGGGGGGAAAGAATTTTGTTTTTATTTTTAAATTTTTCCCAAAAAAGCCCCCCAAAACTTTTTTTAAAAAAAAAAGAAGGGGGGACAAAAACCCCAAGAAAATTCAAAACTGGGGAAACCCCCAAGGAAGAAAGGAAAAGGGGCCCGGCAAAGTATTAAGCAAGGGGGGAAATAATTTTTTTCCGGACCCCACTTTTTCAGGGTTCTTTAAAAATTTTTAAAAAAAAAGGTTGGGGAAAATTTTTCCCAAAAAAATTTTTTCGTTCCATCCCTTTTTCCGAAGGGGCCCACTTGGTTGGATTAGGCAACCCAAAAAAAAAAAATTTTTTCTTTATTTTGGGAACCTTTTGGAAATGTTTTTGGGAAAAGGTTTGGGAAAAAAGTTTTCCCAGGGGAAAAAAAAAAAAATAAAAAAATTAAAAACAGGCCCCCCTTTTTTTAAAGGGTGAAAGAAAAGGGAAAATTGTGGGCCAAAAATTTTTTGGGGGTAAAAAGGAAATTTTGGGGGGGGGGGGGGGCGAGGACAAAAAATTTTTCCCCCGTCAATTTAAAAATTTTTTTGAGTTATGTAGCAAAAATTTCAGATTAGATAGTAGGGAATGAGCATGTGTGTTTATCAAAGACAACGCCGCATCATTTAGATGAGGTTTTTAAGTTAAAACTCTTCCCCTTTCCTGGTAAAATTAATGTGGGAAATGGATTTTACATCACAAAAACCTGTGACTTTTGTAAGGGAAGTGGGAAATAATTTTCATTTTTGAAAACCTTTTTTGGGTCTGGTTTCTTCATTTATTTAGGGACAGAATGGCAATTTTTTTTCTGGTGATGTTCGGGTTACAAAGTAGTAGATCACACCGCTGTTGAAATAAAAATATGCTAATAAAATTGTGAAACTCAAAAAGATTTAGGTTATCACTTTTAAAACATTTTAGTTACAACAAATCCCAGGACTAGATGATTAGAAAAGGAAAAAGAAAATGGGTTCCAAAATCCCGAAAGGTAATTCCTTAATTGTTGGAAAAAATATGGGTTTAACTGATTCAAATATAATTAAAAGGGTTTGGGGCCCTTTTACTGGGAAACTCTAAAAAGGTAAAAAATTGGAATTTTACAAACTTTAGGGAAAACCTTCCTCAAACATTTCTTACCGTATCAATCCAGGTACAGGTTTTTCCTTTCACAATTTTGGGGTTTTTCTGAAAACCATTTGGGAGCTGAATTTCAAAAACCCTGAAAAAAAAAGTGGTCACATAAATTTTCCCAAATGATAAACCCCCTGGTTGGGCCCTTCTCTGCACAGGGGAATGAAAGTCAGATTGCTAACAGCATTTTTCTTTTTATTTTTTTTTACCACCCTTTTTAAAACCACCTTATGGGCCCCAGTAAAACCCCCCAAGGGTTTTTCATGTACTTCTCAGGGTTATCATGTAAATTTAAAAATAAAACCACCATACTTTCTTAAAGATTTCCATGAGAAATTTGTTTTCCCCCCCTAGGGGCAGGGTCCCGTTTGCTACTTTTCACAAACTTGATTGGTGCAGTTTCCAAAAAAAAAAAACCTTGAGGTTTTTTCCACTAAACAAGAATAGGTAAAAAGTTATTATCAATAGGTTTTTCCCAAATAGGGAAGATCGAGCATGCTCGTCGTTTCTTTAGTGCTCGCCCACATCACAATACCAGATGCTCGGCGAGTACCGGCAAAGATGCCGGGCAGAAAGCCCCGGCTCCCCCTCCTTGCATGTTTTCCTCATTAAAGAGCCAGGGCCCCGTTTCAGGGGTTGGCTGCCAAACACCCATGTTGGTTGTGGCATTACATGATTGGCTGGCCCCTACAGCGTTACAGGGGCCATATCCGAAACTGAGGGGCTTTCTTTTTCCCTTCCCCCCCGTGGACAGGGCTTTTCCCCTTAAACACTATGGGCGGCAAACTTCTACTACCTGTACATTTGCGCTAAAGTGAATTCCAAGTAAAAAAAAAAAAGCAACCCCTCTCCGCAGATTTCCCGGGACATTCCAATCGGCTCCAGGGCCTCCGGGGATCCCTTTGTCACGCGGGGGATTTTAAACAGCTGTTATATTAAGCTGTGTTTAAATTGCCCCCGCTGAATCAACTGTTCCCGTGTCGGGCGGCCCGATTTAAAAAACAGCTGGGGCTTACAGGGTGTTTAAATTTCCCCCGCCACCGACTTCCGGGGAAAAACTTGATCCGTGTTTTTTGGCCCCCAAAGGGTTAGGGGGAATTTAAACCCCGTCAGATCCGCTGTGCCCGGGCCACGACACCCCGCCAAAGGGCGGGGGGGGTCACCCAAAAAATGAAACTCCCTTTCACACAAAGGACACGGGGGGAAAGGAAAAAGGATTCTTCCTTCCCCCCGTCACATCACCCCCCCTTCCTTCTTTTTGGGGGTCGGTTTTATTTAAGACAAAATTTTTGGAAATAGGAAAAATTTGGGCCCCCCTTTTCCCCAAAAGGGTTTTTAACCAAATTTTTGGGTTTTTAAATGGCCCCGGGGGGGCCCGGGGGAAAACCCCCGGAAAGGGCCCCTCTTCCCGGGAAAATTGGGTCGACCCGAGCATCGACACCCGAGCATTTTAAATGCTCCTCATCCCTAGTTCCGACCTCTGGGCCCCCCTTTACAGATCATCAAACATTTTTTTTTTTAAACCCCCAACCCTTTCACCTTTGTCCCTTTTTAAATGGAGTGGGATGTTAATTCCCGGGGTTCCCTTCAATCTCAAAGGGGCTTTTCCTAAAAAATTTTAAAACACGGGGCTTTTTTAAAACCCCCTGGGGTTTGGGAAAGGGGGCGGCCCGTTGAAAATGACCACTCCATTCTAATAGTGATAAAAGAATTTTATTCTGCCAATCGGGGGTGTTTTCCCGCGGGCCAAACGCACTTTACTTTTGGGTAGGGGATCACTTGCTTTTTTCTGGGTAAAACTATTTTGGCTTTTTAATCGTTTATTGTTGGGGGGGGAAAAGGGGTTTTTTTAACCCCTGAAAAATGGGGTTTTTTATTTCTATAAATTTGCAAAGTATATAAAATTTTTCATTTATTAAATTTTATTTCTGAAGACCACCATTTTTCAAGGGGCAAAACACAGAAAATAAATCTTCACAGTCAAAAAACCCAAAATGATTTTCCCCCCAAAGGGATTGTGAAATCTGTAAACCCATTCCAAATAGGTGGGGTTTTTATTTCCTTGAATCAAAATTTAATTAAATCAAAAAAAATGAAAAAACGAAGCCAAATAAATAAATAAACCAAAAAAAATAAAAACAAAATATTTTTTAAGTGGGGTTTTTTTTTAAAAAATTTTAAACTATATAGTGAAAACATTTAATAGTTTTTTCCTAAATTTTTGTGTTTTAAAAAATGACTTACTTTTTTTTTTTCTCTTGGGCTCCCCAAACTGGGGTTTAAAATGAAATAAAAGGGGTTGTCTGACTTGAAGCAGCTCAAGGATTTGGGGAGCCTGTGCGACTGCAGACTTTTGTAAAGGGGCCCGTGGGGGGGGGACTGCAAGGGGGGGGGGGCCTTTTTTTTTTTTTTTGAATCCCTTTTTTTACTTTTTTCGCATGTAAATTAAAAAAACCAAACCTTGGGTGGGGATTCCCCCGATTCCTTGGGATTTTATGGGAGGGTCCCACCCCCTGACTAAAATTTTGGGCAAACCTTTTTTTTTGGCCCCAAATCTGACTACAACCCGTGCCCAACCCCCTTTAAATTTACAAGGCTGTGCAAAAAAATTTGGCACAGAAAGCAAATCCATATTTCGGTCACCCCACATGGGCCCCGGCCCCCCCCACACCGATAATCCACACAGCACACTGCTTTTTTTTTAAAATCCAAACAGAACCCCGCAAACAAAAAAATCCATGGGTACTAATCTCTACTTTGATGTTTTTTTGTTCCCGCACCCAAAGCCGGCTGTAGAATGAAGTAAAAAGAGAAACCATCATTTACACCAAATTTACTGGGGGTTTACTTTGTAACATGTTTTTTTCTTTTTCCCGAGCTCCTCTCAGCTGAAAATATGGCCACCAAAAATCTAAAAATTTTTAACATAAATTCTGTTTCCCTTTTTGTCCAAAAAAAAACACCACAAATGATTAAAATTTCATTCCTATAATAGAAGGGGCAGGTGATAGTAACGAAAAAGGTTTTTTGAGCATAAAATTGCCCAAAAACTGTCCAAACATGAAAGGGGGTTTTAAATTTTAACAACAAGGCTGGTTTCACACCAGTTGTTTTTAAATCTGGCAAAAATCTGGTTTTTTTTCGCAGCAAAATCCTCCTTTAAACCAGATTTGTTTTTTTTGGGCCCTTAAAAACCGAATGCAACCTCCCGTTTTATAAAAGGAATTCCTCTTCATTTTAGGGCAAGGGAACCTTTCTGAAGCAGCATAGCTTCAGGTTTTTTAACCTTTTTGGGTTGGAAAAAATTTAATTTGTTTCAATTTTATTTACCGGAGGGGATGTTTTTTGGGGGTTTAAAAACGGAAAAATGAGGGGTTTTGGGGGTTTTTTAAATTTCTGATAGAGGATTTTTTCTCTGTATTTTGTTTTTAATATTTCCTTAAATGAATTTTTTAATGTGGGGTGTAACAAAGACACCGGGAAAATTACCAATTTTTTTGGGGTTAAAAGACAAAATGTCAGACCAGCGTCAATGATCCCTTCTAAAATTCCAAGGGTACCACCACCGGGGATCAAAAAGGGGGAGGTAAAAACAGCCCCTGCTTCCGATTTAACTTGGGCTGGCAATTAAAAATTTGGGGTGAAACCCACACATTATTTTTAAATTTTTAAATTTAAAAAAATTAAAAAAAGAAAAAAATTTTTGGGTTTCCCTGTATTGATTTTTTCGGGGGCATTCCCGTACGGCTGCTTTACCTTTTGGGGGTGAAATGAAAAAAAAAGGGGCCCAAAACATTTTTTTTCCCCTTTTTAAATTTATTTTTTCACACCAAAATGGTGGCAGGTTGGGGTTTCCTTTTGAAATAATTTTGGGGAAGGCACCAAGGGACAACACCTGTACAGATTTTGGGGGGCCGTTTGGGGAAAACAAAAACCAATCCCCAAAAGCTCTCACGGGGAGTGAATGTTGTAAAAATTTCGTTGCCCTTTCATTTCAGTAATATTTGTGGGGTTTTAAAGATGGCCCCAGAAACAAACAAAAGGAACGGTGAGCTCTATCTACCTACCCTTTCCCAGTAAGTCCATTTGATGGGCCTGAGGAAGAGCTGGTAAGGGAGAACGTCCCCTTTTTTTCGCCCCCCCGCTGTCGTTTTCCCTCCACCCCCTCAAAAGGCCCTTTTGGCTATGGGCCCGTTTTCTTGGGGGAAAAAAAAATTTTTTTTTCCGTAAAAGGGTCCGTTTACCTGGGGCAAAGGATTCCTTTGAGTGCTGCTGTTTCTTAATTTTTTTAGTTTTAGAGGAAATCATAAACAAGGGAATCCTTTAGGAAAACGCATTTCACACATTTTGTGCCTTTTCCCAGGTTTCCCCTGGGGCCCTTTGGGGAAAGGGACACCAGTGCTAATCGCAATTTCCAAAAAAATTACCGATAAAAACCTACGAAAACACCAATTTGCAACTACAACACACAGCCTATTAAGTGACTCATCTGGAATCAGGCGCTCAGTGGCTACATTATGCTTCTTTCAGAATAAATAGTAAAAACCTATTTCAGATTCCCTGTAATTGCTATTACCTGTCCTCTCATTATAGGGGAGAATCTCTCCCATTCATTGTGCTGCTGCTGATGAAGGACGACAAGAAGGTTCATTTCTTTCATGTGGTCTGTGGTCATAACGGCACACAGGGACTCCGTAAAAGAAAGATAATTATTACAAACTCTCCCAACAGCATTGATGGTGATGGATTCTTATGACTCATGCTACAAACCAGCAATAGACAGTGCTACTAGTTGTGATATTGAAACCACATCGAGATTGCACAAAGCGAGGATAATCCTTTTTCACAACAAAAATCCAAGTCAAAGAAGATGGTTTTCAGCATCCAATAATCATTTATTTGCTTTACTAGGTTACATTAAGTAGAAATCACCGGGCACTAGTCGGTCTCCACAGGTCTAATGATTGGGCTCATGAATCTCCAGACCTTGGGAGGTGCTCTAGCCAGATACACAGTTTTCAGTATAAAAAGAGAAAACAATGACGGCACTCACCCATCGGAGTTCTTCACAGTGCTCTTTATTATTCCATCTGGGAATGGGGTTACAGTGGTGCAAGGAGGGAGGAGAGGCGGAGGGGGACTACGGGCGCTCTGTTTCGGTGTGTTACTCTTCGACGGGTCTAGGTTATCATAAATACAGAAAAGAAGCAACCTTTCAACCCCTTTATAAAATCGGGGTCTTGATTTGACATTTGCGGATCATTCTTGTATCCTGAAGCACCTTCTTATGTTTAGGATTAAATTTGTGTAACATCATTTTTTAGCCCAAAACGATGCAAAAAGGTATAAAAATGCCCTCAAAGGTATCCATGTCCTTTAATCAATGCTGATCAGAAGCTGTCTTTCCCATATTCTACTGCTTTATAAACGATGAGTTACTTATATATGTTCTTATTTTGTTTAGATCACATCTCAACCTTTAGCCAATGAAAGTTCACCTGAACCAAGCAGACAAGAGTGAGTTTATGTCATCTTTTTGACATTAATTGAATTGTCACTGTCATTTCAATAAATGATACATAAAACAATTGTATAGGAGAAAATAAGAAACTTCTATTTGTAATATATTTTATAAGAGAAATGTGCTTCGTTTCTCCACTTTATGATCGACTTCTTCCCCTTCTCCATATTCCTGTTCTCATCATTCACTCTGCAAAAAATTCATATTGTTTAAAGGGAATATGGACTTGAAATAAAGTGAGGTGTCAGGTTTAGACCTCCTATTATACTCTTTGGAGAAGAGGATTGAGGAGAATTTGGCATATTACAGTAATAGACCAGACAGATAGTGGCAGTTTTAGCAAAATTAGTTCACTTTAGTAGTGCTGAATTCACAGCCACCCAGCTCAGAACTGCTGCATAACATCCGCCATACTCTGCTTCTGTAAGTGACACAGAAATGATTCTCTCTATATACTGTATATGGGAAACATATTAAGTAGCAAATCATCATTATATAGATGTTAATTCAAAAGAAATGAAACAGCACTCACTCATTATATAGATGATCAGAGACAACTGAAATTTGGAGATCTTTATTCCTGCAGCACAGGCCACATATCGTGATTCATCTACTTGAATCAAGTGTCCTCCAGGAGAATTTTATCCATCAGCCATGAGGAGCACCAGCAGCTGAAATACATGCCTGTTAAGGAGTTGCGCCTTTCACATGTTGCTAAGGTTTGCAAAACTAATTACTTCTGTATTCACCCCATTAGGGTATCCTACTTGCTATGCTGCACTGCATTGGCCTACAGGACACCTGGTTCTCTTCTCATCTTTCCAACCGCTCTTTCAGTGTATTAATCGCTGACTCCACTTCTCTTCCTCTCAATTGCGGCCCCTCCGGATTCAGTCCTTCACCCTCTTCTCTTCTAGCTCTACACAGCCCCATATTGGACAGATCATCAGCAGATTTGGCTTCCACCATCTTTACACTGTTGACACACAACTATACACTTTGTCTCCAGACTTTACCCCTGCTGTACTACAGAACACCAATAACTGTTTGTCCGTAGTTTCCAATATCATGTCTGCTCTCGATCTGAAACTCAACCTTTCCAAAACTGAACTCCTTCTGCACCCCCTATACACTAACCTTCCTAAATCTGACATCTCCCTCTCAGTGTGCAGCTGTCACATACAGACAGGTAAAATGTATGGCGCAACAAATGGACAGCGGGATGGTAAAAGGGGAAGGAAGCCCTTAACAGTAGGGAACGGATATTGGGGACACCTCTTGACTCTGGCCTATGTCTATCCCTTTCTACCCTGACACCCTGAGTAGATCCTTCCCCATGCCGCTGTCACGTGCCTAGTCCCTGTCTGTCACCTTAGGTAACCCTGGATAGTGCACTGGCCGGCGAGGGTGCAAGCCTTGCCACTGCAGATAATAAAAGACAAGGATAGGTTAAGACAGAGGGAATCACAATAAGGATACTTTGAAATAGGCATCAGCACTCCAAGGCAGATCAAGGGGATCTCCAGGAAAGCTTCAGCATCAAAAAAACTAATACCACACAGCAAGACAGTCTGGTAGAGAATGAACTCTAACAACGACATTAGGCAATGGGTCATGTGATCATTTGAAGAATGGAGTAAGGATAATCAACCACATCATCTTACGGAGCATCAAAGAATAAACTAACATTAAAGGGAACCTGTCACCTGATTTTAAGCCCCTACACTGTCTCTACCTGTCCCTACACCTTCCTAGCAGCTCCCTATCTATCCCTTTCTTATCTAAAGTGTCAATAGTAAACATGTGTAAAATAAGTATAAACTTACTGCAGTCCCCGAGGTTGGGGGACTGGGTAGGCGTGCCCACACTGCCTTCCTCACACCTCCATGTTAAAATGCACACCCCGCTGGGCAGCATTATTCTTTGTCCTTTCTGCCCCCTGGATTTGGAATCTCCCGCCCTCTTTGTACTTCTATGCACCGGCCGGACGTCACATCCGGCGCGGTGCATTATGGGGACGATCATGTGATCGGCCCCAGTGCATTATGGGCTTGATCACGTGATCGGCCCGGCTCCGCGCATGCGCAATGCGCTTATTGAAGCTGAGCCGATCACGTGATCAAGCCCATAATGCACTGGGGCCGATCACGTGCGCCTGTACCACTCCGCTGCTCTGGGCAAGTGTATACTTGAGCTTTTTCACTCCGAGAGAAGAGGTAGATGGGTTGAGGTGGAGATGTCACAAGTGCCTACTAACCCCCTGGCATTATTCTGGCCCTCTATACGGCAGGCAGAGACCGCTCTCCACCTGACAACAAGTCACCTACAATTGTTCCTTAAACGTAATAATAAGACCCTGGGCCTGACGACTCTCCTGGGTCCGTTGACCCCCAATATATGGCAATCTCTCCTTCTGGGTGGAATCTGGCAGAGGGTCCTTTCTCAATATCCCAAAGACCTCCCACCCTACCTTACTCAATCACATAACAAGCTCCCGAACTAAGACCTTATCGGAATTGTACCCTAACTCGACCATGCCCCCTGATTCCTGGCTCCTTCATCATAGAATTACAAGCTATATTAACTCACTACCCCGGTCAACGCCCTTTGACTTACTTTGAACAAATGTGCGTGGAGGGAAGGCCAATAGATCACGTGATCTCTACGCAATACAACAATTTCAGGAATAGTTGGACAATCATCCAGGGTGAAACTCTCGTTCATGTGTAAATGGGAGCTGGACCTGGGGAGGTGGATTGCCCCCAGAGAGTGGGAGAGGATATTCTTATTTTCGTATAAGGCAACTACTTCAGCGGTCTCCCAAGAGCGTAATTATAAAGTGGTGGTTAGATGGTACAGGTGTCCGGCTGAGGTCAGTAGGATCTTCCCGGGGGGTTCGGATGGGTGCTGGAGGTGTCTTGACCACAGAGGTTCCTACATCCATGTCTAGTGGCATTGTAGACCCGTCTCCCTATTCTGGAGAGATGTGAGAGACCTATATCAAAGAGTCACCTCCGACTCTATAGATTTTATGGTAGAATTGGCATTGCTAAGCCTCTTTACATGTCCATCTCAAAATATAAATCAAGCCTACTACGCTACTAATTGACGGCAGCAAGACGATTAATAGCCAGACATTGGAAACAGACTGCTCCCCCTGATCGCAAAGAGCTCATCGCGGAACTAAATGATATCTGTAGACTGGAGGAACTAGCTAGCTTTAGTTCCCCTAACCAGCACAGCTCAGACCGCCACTGCAGACTATAGACCCCCTGGATTATGTTCAGGGAAACCAGAGATCTTGGATGATGATTGTCCGGTACACACGTATGACCCAGAAACATCTTTAGCGTCAATCTGACGCCTGACCTTTACTAATCCTCCGGGATTCTGATGGTGGAAGAAAAATTGCAAACACCCGTTTGGTTCCTGTCTACCTGCTTACCTGTCTTCACGAACATCCAAACTTTCTCCCTAATTTTGTTACCCCCTCCCCCCAGCTATTCTTTTCCCTCTTTCTCCCTCTCCCTTTTATTAAACATTTCTCTTAACCCCCACATGATACACTTCTAGATTGCACGGACTGGTTTTAACCTGCTTTTCTTCCTTTTAGAATACTCTAGCGATCTAAGAGACTGTTAAATATTCTCAATTCTCATGGGAGATTAATCTGTGTTTTGTTGACACGGCTTGGCTCCCTCCAATGGACATTTGGTCATTGTCTCCAAGGGTAAAGGTGCCACACCAGGCTCCACACATATTTAAGGGAATAAGTATTAGCTGTATTACGTGGATTTTTGTGCATTTTACTTGGAAACGTTTTTGATTTTCCAATTTGTACTTTATACCTCTGTTTTTGGATGTATATTATGTTATGAAAAATCTTTACTTGAATAAAAACTGATTTAACCAAAAGAAGTAATTAGGGGGCCAGACAACTCTGGTTACAGCTAAAAGATAAGTGTCACCCTGTCCTAATATAGTAATGAACTATTGACCTGTGTACCCCTGGTTACCTATGTACGAGCTGTCGGAAGCGGGGGCACCAGATCATTTCTTAGGGCGCTGACAGGCAGCGTGAAGAAAACAAGGGTCAGAGAGACCTTTTTGATGTGAGCTCTGCGCCGGAGCTCACATCAAACCCCGGTAACCGGCCCATGACGTCTTCAGGAAGGAGTTAATAATAATGTAGAGCAAGTGATTATAATGAAATTTCAAACAAAACTCATAAGTTAACTCTGGAAGAAAACCTTTCAAAAACCTTCCACAAGATATCCCCAATAGACTGTGTCTGATGCAGGGATGTTCATTCTCTGTGAGATTTGTTTTCAAGCTACACACTGAATACTGCCATATAAGGGTGCAGGGGGCGGGGCCTACACAGCCGTTCTCAGCTGAGAGTATCAGATTACCTCAGGGACAGGGCGTTCCAGGCTGTTTGCACAGCTGCTTTGTGATCTTATCTCCTGCATTCACATAGCTGCTGCTTGTTATCAGTGAGGAGCTGTGTGGAGGCCATCAGCTATTAGCAGGGAGCAGCTGATGTGAATGGAGAGAGATCACAGCAGCTTTGTGCTGACAGCATGGTGTCCTTTGTCTGAAGTAAACTGATTATATAATCTGTACCCAGTCACACTGTGTAGACCCCACCCCACCACTCTTATGTTTCATTTCATTAACAGCCTAGTGGGGACGTCTTCTAGAAGGTTTATGAATATTTTTCCACCACATTTCTCTTATGCAGTAATTTGAAAGTTTATTATAATCAGTTGCTCTACATTATTATTAAAAAATGTAAACGTCTGTTACACTTTAAGTATTGTAGCTTCCAAAATGGGCTAACAACTCTATTTTACTTCAAAGCCTGCTCAGTTATGGCACAGTGCTGTTGAAATCACCAAATTAGCCTGCCCTTCTGTGCCAACTTTACAAATTCCTGTTTCATTAATATTTTCATTGAGTAATTCTTGGTGGAAATTGTAGTTGGCCAACACTTAGTCAACAAACCTCTGCTAAGTGCTCTATATAAGCGGAATTCTATAAATCTGCATTTATTATCTTGTAGTTCTGAAGACAACTCTTCTTCATGCGAGCAAAAGACAAAATCTATACAGTCAGAAAGCAGTGATTCTCAGGTACTATCTCTTATATAATATTTAAAAAGCAGGTGAAATAAGTATTGAACATGCCACTAATTTTATATATACATATAATTTTTTTTTTAAACAAGCTGTGGATATGAATTTCTCACCAGATGTCAGTAACAGCCCATGAAATCCACACTGGCAAATACATCAAACCACAGATGTCTATAAATTATGCTATGTGTAATAATGAGAAATAACACAGGAAAAAAAATATTGAACATGCTTACTGAAATTTAGTTAATACTTCGTTTAAAAACCTTTGTTGGTGATGACATCTTGAAGATGTCTCATGTATAGAGAAACTAGTCATGTGCACTGCTCAGATGTGATTTTGGCCCATACTTAAACACACACACTCTAAATCCTGAAGGTTCTGTGGGCTCTTCCTATGAACTCTTTTATAAATTCTCTGTTGGATTCATCACTGGTGACAGGCTGAGCCATTCTAGCAGCTTTGCTTTCTTTCTCTGAAACAAATTGAGAGTTTCCTTGGCTGGCTGTTTGGATTATTTGCTGAAACATCCATCCTCATTTCATCTTCATCATTCTGGTAGATGACAGCAGATTTTTATCAGGTATGTCTCAGTACATTTGTCCATTCATTCTTCCTTAAATTATATGACACTTGCCAATGTAATATGCTGAAAAACTGCCCCACACTATGATGTTCCCACCTCCAAACGTCAATGTCGGTATGACATTTTTGGAGTGATATGCAAAAGGCCTCCAAAGATGATGTGTATTATGGCATTCAATGAGTTCTATTTGGGTCATATCTGAACAGACTATATGCTCTCAGTATTTCACAGGCTTCTCTAAATGATGTTGAGCAAACTTTAAACAAGCTTGAACATGCCTTTTGTTTAGCAGTGGAGTCTTGCATGGTGAGCATGCATACAATTAGATACATTAATATAAGTAGCACTATTTAGTGATTAAATATGAAAAAAGAAAATTGCAGCTACGCTAAAAGGAGTAAAAGAAGACACTTAGCTTTATAAATGCGACAGACACTTTGGCCCGCTTTACACACACCAACGTCTGTGTCCAACTTCTGAACAGATCTCTGTTTGCAGTGAAATCATGGACACATTGCTCCATTGTACACAGCCACAAAATGGAGCAATGTGTCCATGATTTCACTGCAACCAGAGATCTGTTCAGAAGTTGGACACAGAAGTTGGTGTGTGTAAAGTGGCCATTAGCTTTATTAATTTCTCCTTCGCCTCATTGGGGGACACAGAACCATAGGTGTTATGCTGCTGTCCACTAGGAGGTGACACTAGGCAGAATCTGCAAAAGAGTTAAGTGGCTCCTCCTCTGCAGTATACACCCCAGGAGCAGGAAGTGCTTCACCAGTTTTTGCTTAGTGTCGATAGGAGGCACACACAAATTTTATTGCTTCTAAAATTTTTCACTTTTTGAATTTTGTACTTCAAGAAGAAGAAAAGTGGGTCTCTGACGAGACTCCCGGCATGGTCCCTCCTCGGCCACCCACTGTTGAGGGCGCTGGGTTGAGGTTGAGACGACGATCCTCCTTCCCCATTTCCCCACTGTTGGGGTCACTGGGTTGAGGTCGAGGTGACGGACAAGGCCTCTGATGGTGGAGCAGCATCCTTCCCTAAATACCCCTCTGGGGTTTATTTAGGTTGAGACACCACAGGTAGAGCCAGCAGGTGCAGCAGTCGGAGCACCCCAGGAGGCCTCAGCCCTGCTGAGCCACTCCATGGACTTCAGCGGCAGCGTGTTCGCCGCAGTACACCCAGGACTCACAGCCTCGCTGTATACTCCTGAGGGTGCCAAGGGACCAGCAGTGGGGCAGCCAGCATTCCTCCCTAATCACCCCTCCGGGGCCATTAGGGTGAGACACTAGAGGTCACAGGCTACAGGTCGGCTGCAGTGTAATACAGAAGCCTCAGCCAGGCTGAGTGCTTCTGATGGACTCACATCCCAAGGCTGCACATCCCAGGGCTGCAGAACATCCCAGGAGCCCCAGTCCTGCTGTGTGCTCCTGGTGGGGCCGGAGGACATCATGCCCTGCAGTACAGGCACCTATTACCAGGGAGCACAAACTCCCTATGTCCCTGCAGGCCAGCACCTACCCCTGGAAGCCGACACCTGCATCTATGGCCAGATCCCAGGAGACACAGACTTGGGGTTCTCTGGTGGAAGCCGCCACCGCAATGGCGCCGCAATGCCCGGGGGCCAGCAGCTGCCTCTGTATGGCGGCAACTGTATGTATGGCCGAACACAAGGAGACCTAATTCCTTGGGTTCTCCAGCGAGGGACGGCGCCGCACTGTATTGGGGGTCCGGGTCAGTTCCGGTCCCTCCGCGGGTCTCCGTGCTGGCCGAGCGCCATCTGCGGCAGGGTAATATTACTAGAGGCCGCGGCTTCGACCTAGAGAGAAGCCGCTGCCTCTTTCCCCGCCCCCGGCCCACCCCGGCCCGCCCCCGGATGACGCGATCAGCATCATGGAGGGGCGGAACGCATGTTATCTCCACTCCAAGTTGCTTCCAAGGAACAATAAATATTCCTTGCGCCCATAGATATACAGGACTCCTACCTGTATAGTCTTATGCAGCTGCTGACCAAAAGTTCCATCAGATTTGCATCCAAACAGGAACCCTACTAATTAGTGGCACTCTCGTTTCAACTTAACTACAGCTCCCTAAGTGCTCACAAAGGTCAGGGAAAACGTTATGACTACCGCTCACTCCAGAGGAGGTGTCGTCATCCTTCCGTACTTGGACGTTCTGCCTATCATTAGAGATTCACCGATTAATGGTTTCGGTCTTTCCGTTCTATCCTATTAAATATGGACGTTCTGCCTATCAAAACTCAGATCCTCGCGAACTGCGAACATAGCGTCTCCAGCACTGTAGACACTATAAGAATATGGGAGGGCCTGTCAACCTCCACAATTTTACTCCTGCTCCAACAGTTTAATATATCACAGCTGCATCTCAGACCGCCTTCACTCTCCATTCTCAATTCATGGAATGAGAACCTCAATTACTCGACAGGAGTTTTTCACCTGTCGTCTGAAACCAGGCGGTCTTCCCCCGGTGGCTCCGGCCACTCTTATCTCTGTCCCGCAGGGAAGGCCTTTCATTCCTCCACGCTGAACAGTTCTAATCACTGTCACAAGCCTGATGGGATGGGGTGCGGTGTCCCCCATCACAGAACACAAGGCAAATGATCCCACCCGGAATCAAACATGCCCAGGAATATACTGGAGATTCTGGATATAGTCCTAGCACTGAAGTCTTTTGGCCAATGCCACAGCTGCGGCATATGTCAGTCACTGGGGTGGAACCCGAAGTCTCCAGGCAACGGATGAAGTTCATCATGTACTTCACTGGGCGGAATCCACGAACTCAGTGCTATCAGCCGGTCGCATACCTGCTGTAGACGACCGGGAAGCGTGGTTCTTCAGCCGTAAGGGGATTACCTCACGGGAGTGTTTCCCACAACCCTTCAATGCCAAAGTTCCAGCCTTATGACCCACAGTCATTTGGACCTCACGCACCAGTCCAGGGCTGGACACGTTACTGTCTCTCACTCAGAGCAGCCATACCATGGTGCTTGCCAGACTGTCCAACCAGACAGTCCAGACTTACTCTCTCAAGACAGGTTCTGCCGTCAAGATTCCTCAACTCTAACTCTGTATTGACGGCGTAGCCCTTGAGACCTGGGTCTTAACCCAAGCTGGTTTTTCTCAGGATATTGTAGCGAACATTATCAGAGCGAGGAAACCAGCCTCATCAAACATCTACAATCGCACATGAATATTTGTTTTTGTTTGCTTGGTGCACCTCTAGAGGTCATTCATTTTGGCCCTATCCCTACCAAGTATTCTAAGTTTCCTCAAATCAGGCCTAGACTCAGGCCTGTCCTTGGGTTCTCTCAAGGGCAGTTTTCAGCCCCTTCCACCTTCTTCCACAAATGTTTTGCTCCCCGACCTCAAGGAAATCCTTCCTTCGGGGGATCTGCCATTCAACAAGCCATGGGACCTAAACCTTGTACTCACGGCTCTACATGAACCATCCTTTAAGCCTCTAGGGGACACTTCCCTTAGCATTCTCATACTAACAGTGGTGGGTTTTGGTGGAACTTACTTTTTTCTGCAGAGTATCGGAACTACAGCACTCTCAGGTGAACCACCTTGTCTGGTCTTACACCAAGACAATGTTGTCCTTCGGCCAGGTCCATCCTTTCTTCCACTGGCGGGGTACTTCTTCCGCCTAAACGAAGACATCTCTTTGCCATCTCTGCGCCTGGTTCCAGTCCATTGGATCGTGAAGGTTTTACATATGTAGGACCTCGTCAGGGCCCTACGCATCTATGTATCCAGGACAGCACCTTTTTAGGAAGTTGGATTCTCTCTTCCTTCTTCCAGAGGTCCGATATAACGTCATGTCAGCCTCTAAGGCTACTCTAGCTATATGGATTCCACCAAGCATCCAAGACGCTTATACCTTCAAAAACCCGCCCCTTCCTGCTGGTGTCGGGGCACATTCTACTATGGCCGTGGGGGCCCCCTAGGCCGTCCGGCCCCAGGCATCAGCACAATTAGTGTGATAGGCAGCCAGATGGTTCAGCCTACACACATCTACAAGTCACTACAGTGCTCACACTCAGGCCTCGGCGGACGCAGGTCTGGGTAGACGTGTCCTCCAGGAGGCAGCAGCCCTCCTGCAGGTACATAGTTTTTTCGCTGACCATGTTCAGCGTTACTAGTTCCATTGCTTTTCCCACCCAGGGACTGCTTTGGGCGTCCCATGGTTCTGTGTCCCCCAATGAGACGAAGGAGGAAAGGAGATTTTTGTGTACTCACCGTAAAATCCTTTTCTCTTAGCCTCTAATTGGGGGACACAGCACCCACCCTGTTGCCTTTTGGCCTTTATTACAGTTCTCATGTTGCTTCTCAGCTGTTACATGGGTAGCTGTTACAGGGTCAACGGTTTACACATGTTTACCTGTGTAGTTAACTATTTACAAATGTGTCTGTGTGTGACAGGCCTTCTAATACTATTATTACTCGGTTAACTCTTAACTGTTTACATATGTGCCTGTTCGTTGACAGGCTTTAGTATACACATGTTTGCCTGTTTGGACACAGGCCTTGTTGTACTGTTATTACTATGTTAACTCTCCTACTGCTTTAGCACAAAACTGGTGAAGCACTTCCTGCTCCAGGGGTGTAAACTGCAGAGGAGGAGCCACTTAACTCTTTTGCAGATTCTGCCTAGTGTCGCCTCCTAGTGGACAGCAGCATAACACCCATGGTTCTGTGTCCCCCAATTAGAGGCTAAGAGAAAAGGATTTTACGGTGAGTACACAAAAATCTCCTTTTTGATGCCAACCAGGCAAAGATTGCTAATAAGTAACACCTTTCCTTGCTCCTATAGGCCTACATTCTTCATTGCTCACAGGTATCAGACAGCCTATAAAATGTATCCAAATTGTGCCAGAAAATAGGTAGGAAGGGATCTAGGGACCCAGTTGACAAGACACACCTCAACGTGGTGACTGGGTGGTTTATTAATGCGCATTTATAAAACTAAGTGTCTTCTTTTACTCCTTTTAGCTTAGCTGCAATTTTCTTTTTTCATATTTAATCACTAAATCGTGTTACTTATATTTATATATCTATATTGTGTTTAAGTGCACTAACACTGATAGGAATCAGTGCTGCATCTATTAATGCATGCATACAATTATACTGACTCATTCCAGGGCTTTCTGTAGCTTGACAACTTTTCTGATAATTCTTTTTACTCCTCTGTCTGAAATATTATGGGGAACGCTTGGTCGTGGCCGGTTTATGGTGAAATGTTCTTTACACTTTCAGATTATGGCCCCTCACTGGAACCTTCAGTAGTTTAGAAATCCTTCTGTAATGCCATGTATTTTGTAATAATAAGTTTGTGAAGGTCTTGGGACAGCTCCCTTGTTTTACCCATCATGAGACTTTTCTTGTGTGGTACCATGGTAATGACATCTTTTTATAGACCATTAGTTGAACCAGCTGATATCTGCTATTATTTTTCAGTAAGTGGCTTGATTGCTTTGTAATTACTGATAGATTTCAGCTAGTGTCATGACCTTCCATGACTTTTTGCACCTCTTTCTTCACGTGTGCAATACTTTTTGTTGTTGCCGACATATGGTAAGAAATTAATGTCAGTATCATCGTTAGAAATATATTTACTTTGAAAATTGGGGACATGTTCAATACTTATTTCATCAACTGTATCTGGGTATGTGTCTATCTAATCAATTGATCCTATCTATCTATCTATCTATCTATCTATCTATCTATCTATCTATCTATCTATCTATCTATCTATCTATCTATCATGTCATGGCCCAAAGTGTTGAAATTGTTCCAGAAAATTGAGTATTTCTTCAAGAAAGTTACTGCAATTACATGTTTTTGTATCATACATGTGTATGACATGTATGCATGTGTATTCGAACAACACAAAAAAATGAGAAATAAAGGCAAATTGGACATAATTCACACACAATCCAAAAAATAGGGCTGACAAAATTGTTGACACACTCAATATTATAATTGGTTGTGTGGCACCCTGGTTGGGGCACCACAAGAACTCTTAGGACACAAGTGGAATGTACACAGCAAGCAGGCCTCACTACTAAAACACCTTTTTAACACCCCTTTTCACCCCAGGCTCCACTGGTTTCCTTAAGCCAGTTCCCCCTATAAATACAGGTCCTGGAGGAAGAAACAGTGGAGTGTGCAGTCACTTTAGAACTGTGAACAGCTAGGAGAGCTGACCTTGTACTGGAGCCGAACTAGGCCCATACCAGCACACCCAGAAAGTGAGAGACTCTCGCAACAAGAGTCATAGGAACAGGAGGCAAATACTTCACAGGGACAGAGGAGTTACCACAACTCCCCCTAACAGTCCGGTCACTGGGTCCGAGCTGCAGGAGCCACAGAGCAGGCTGCAGAGAAGCCAGCACCCTAACAAGGGAGTTTAGCTCCCTGGACACCTGAAGCACCACCAGATGAGAGCCCGGGGAAAGGAAACTGGATCCTGCAACCCTTTATAGTGCCCTCAGTGCAGCAAACTCAGGTGAAACACGTCCCACCAGAATGTGCAACCTCGGTCCGGTAGGATTTTACATCCACCAGACCCTGTAGAACTGTGTGTAGACGGAAGCCTACACCACTGCTTTCTGTGGAAACTCCAGGAGTGTCTACTTCTTCACCTGGTCGAGTGTACCTCTTGTCACCAGTAAAAGGTACAGAAAAGACTATATGTGTCCGTGCATCATTCCTGGATTAACACTCAGCCTTATCCGAGCTGCTGTATTCCATCCAGTGCAGCTCCTGGCCCCGGGGACCCCTGCTCATCCTGTGGGGAGCATCCCATCAAGCTGCCGCACATCCCCCGGAGGCCCAAGCAGCGCCGCTGCATTCACCGGACTCCCACAGGTGGCGTCACGACAATCAAGAAACATCCCCATCCCGCAATCCCCTTTGATCTGACCACCGGGCCCCACAGCCTCAGGCGCGGAACCGTGACAAGTGCTGCATCGCCTGAGACGTGAACATCCGGCAACGGTGAGTCAGTTGCACACCCTTTGAAATAAATAACTGCAATCAATTGCTTCCAATAACCATAATCAAACTGTTTCCTCAACTGGAATTTTGGACCACTCTTCTTTTGCAAACTGCTCCAAGTCTCTCATATTTGAAGGGAGGCTTCACCCAACACCAATTTTAAGATCTCTCCACAGGTGTGCAATTGAATTTACATCCAAACTTATTGCTGCCACTAAAGACTTCTCCAGTACTTTGTTTCAATCCATTCCTGTGGGCTTCATGAAGGATATTTGGGCTCCTTGTCCTGCTGGGAAGATCTGTGACCTGCTATACAAACCCATCTTTCTGACACTGGACACTACATTGCAACCCAAAATCCTTTGGTAATGTTTAGATTTCATGATGCCTTGCACACTGCCAGAGGCAGCAAAACAACAATTTTGGTTCTCAAGTCATCAGACAGTTCTCTTCTCCTCTTTCCTCTTCTCCATGCTTAGTGTGGTGCACACAATGCAAACATAGAGTCAACTTCTCCCCTTTTTATCTGGTTTCAGGTGTGATTTTCAAATTGCTCACACCTGTTATTTGTCAAAGGTATCTGAGCGAACATCACATGGTTGATACAAAGTTGTTTACCCACAATTTAGGAAAGGTGCCAACAACTTGTCCGACCCATTTTTATAGTTTTACTTCATTTCCTGGAACAATTTCAAGGGTGCCAACACTTTCGGCCATGACTGTATGTCTATATGTACATATATGTGTATATTTATTATGCATACATAATATACTTTTTATTTTATAAAGATCATATTTCGCTCATCAACCAATGAGACCCCATCAGTTCCAAGCAGACCTCAAAGGTAAGATCACCTCATTTATTTTAAATTAACTAAATAATAAACTAAATTTTTACACACATTTATTATAGAAATGTTTTATTTTCTTTTAGACGTGTTGAGTTAGCAGCCAAATTCCCAAATCAGGAGCCGGCACGAGATGTGACCACAGACAAAATGTGAGTTGTATCAACATTAAATGCTCTGATTCAGATATGGTAATTAGAAGTGTAAGTTATCTGTGGCCAATGTGTATGGATATATGTGGGGTTATATGTTTCTACATTCATATATATTTGGTTGAAAATATTTTCAATTGGTTTTCACTAAAATCACTTCCCCAATAGTCTTATTTAGCCTCTGTGTTGCACTGTGTACTATGTCTGATGGGAGAGTGTTTAAGGCTGGGTTCACACACAGCATATTGCTGCGTTTTGTGAGGATCTGTTTTTGGTGCAAAAACTGCACCAAGAACAGATCCTTACAGAACGCAGCAATATGCTGTGTGTGAACGCTGCTGTGCTATTCGCCTGCGCTTACTCACCTCGCCGCGCTCCCTCTATAACTGCCGGTGATATCTCCTCATCCCAGAGGCCGCAGTGAGTGCGGCCTCTAGGTCCTTGCAGCACCATTTGATTGGGTGACATCGCTTGGTCACATGGTGCAGTCTAAGGTCCTGCACAGGTCCTACAGTGTAAGTATGAGGAGAGATCACTGGAGGAGCGCGAGTAAAAGTGCAGGTGAACAAAACAAAACAATTAAGGACCCTTTCACATCAGCGTTTCGCTGATGTTTTCAGCCGATCTGGCAGGTAGCACCGCATCTGCCGGATCGCCCGCCTAACAGCCGACTTGCGGCCCAGATCCAGTAAGCCCCTTGCATTGCCTATGGGGCTTGCGGTCCAGTGCGGCAAGTGCGGTTCTGCTGGATGCGGCAGATCCGGCACTTGCGGCCGCAAAAAAAAAAACGCTGCTTGCAGCTTTTCCTTTTCGCAGGCACAAGTGCTGGATCTAGCCGATCTGGCGTAACTGCAATTGCCGCACCCGACCGCAAGCCCCATAGGCAACGCATAGGGCTTGCCGGATCGGCGCCTCAAGTGCGGCCATTAGGTAGCAGATCCAGCAGATGTGGTAAATGTTCTGGATCTGCTGCACATCAGCGAAAACGCAGATGTGAAAGGCCCTTAACATGTTCATTCTTTTTACGCATCCGTTTTTCAGCCCAAAAGCGGATACGTAAAAAGCGCAGCGTGTGAATGGAAAACAGTGAAATGCATTGACTTGGGTGGGACAGCTAATGCTGCACTGCAATAGCAAATCCGCAGTTAGCGGATCAAAAGCGCTACAGTTGCGCAGTGTGGGAATGTAGCCTAATGGCCACTTTACATACACCAACTTCTGTGTCCAATATCTGAACAGATCTCTGGTTGCAGTGAAATCATGGACACATTGTTTCTTTTTGTGGCTGTGTACAAATGGAGCAATGTGTCCTTGATTACACTGCAACCAGAGATCTGTTCAGAAGTTGGACACAGAAGTTGATGTGTGTAAAGGGGCCCTAAGTCTTTTTTCCTTTATCTGATTAACAGCACTAGTGGTAGATTTCCAAAGTTGTGTAGATAATGTAGATAATGTAAATTAAAGCAAAAAGCTTCTGCGAATTTTGCCCTTTTTTTGCCAGACTGCCTCAACTCTGATGAAACAGAGGGAGTGAGAACAGAGCTGTGATGGAGCGAAGGCCACACCTCCCTGTCAGATTCACAAAAATGCCAGCTCTTTGTAGAACAGAAGAAGAAGAAGCGACTAAAGGGTATACTTAAATGTGCAATACTTTATTGAAGATGTGCTAGATAACAGTATTAAAAAGGAGGGAAACATACAATAAAATCAAACCACATATACAGGCATTTGATTCCGGAAGTATAACATATAGTAGGAAAAAAGACCAAAAGTGAATGTGCATACATATCTCACTCTATATTCAAAACTTGCAGAATAAATATCCAAATAGATCATAGATATTGCTGACACCTTATCTCCACCCTGTATAAAGCAGCAATGCCAGATATGCATTCAGGGGATCTGCATAAAAGGATATTGAGTCATACAAATTATCTGTACCTCCATAGACAGTGTATTACTCCCAATGCATAGCCCTATATTGCATTTGCATGGGTAGATCAACATGGGGCTCAGATATATATAGGGACCAGTAAGAATGTTAACCCCCTAAGCATAAACAGAATGGCAGAGCTATAGGTGTGTGTATATACACATAAGGGGTGAATACAGGGCAGCATAGCAAGTCATATATCTACAATGTTATAAGTGCCAAGGAACCTAACAGACAATCCCAAAGGGAACTTCTAATCAGGAAAGCCAGGGCAAGCACATAGAGCAAAGCAGTCTATTTCCATTACCTTAGTGTCTGGAAGACGCCAGCAGAGCGCCGATGCGCATTTCGGTATTAGAACCTTCGTCAGGGGGCGTGGTAAGGGAAAAGGAAGGGGCGCTTTTAAAACTAAGGCCACCATATCAGCGTCCAGCATTATGTAGCTCCATGGCGACGGGCGCCCTTCACGAATCATGATGACGGCGTGTCATAGTTTCGCGTCATGGGGAGGCGGGGCCAGGTCACGTGGTCCCAGGCGTCAACCTCTCCATAGAGACAGCGGCGCCATGCGCGCTCGTCAGAGCCGTGGAGAGTGCTCGTTCAGATGTACATATGCCTACACAAAACAACTACCACAAGATGCAGTAGTGTATATTTAACATCTCTAATGGTTATGTGATGGCTAAGGGATGTTTATAAATTACACAGGGACGATAATATATACCCCATATCTAAATATGCATAAACAAGAGAGGAAGCTAGATCTCATCTACAGCCAAGAGAAAACACCTCTCAATATAGAAGGTATCAAGTAACACATGCACATATATCTCCCCATCCATCTACAATCAACCTATACAGTATATAAGATATATTACTACCCATATATTAAACACCCCATTAACCTAACCGGAGAGTTACATCATAAGGGAAACAAATATGCATGTGACTGATCAAATATAATATGTAGAAAGAGACATTCATATAAGAATAAAGAAGGATTATTTATCTATCCATATAACAGACATGATTATAAGTGCACAGGAAAGTCACAACAATATTAGATACATAATACATTATAATAATTCTTTCTTCAGCACAGATGCCTTCAAATCAAACATGTAAATCTCTTTCAACCATCTTATTGAGTAGATGCTGAACATCACAACTAGGGCGGCACTATAAAAGATAAAATTAAAAAGTGTTAAAAATATATACAGAAAAAAACAACCCCTGTATTGAAGCATATATATAGGACAAATGTACAGAAAAGACGAGTAGCTAATATTTTCGTTGAGGCCGCGTGGATGTACTGTTTTTTTTTTTAATCAGATAAATTTTTATTCAAAATGAAAATAGTATACACAACACAATCAGCATATTCACATTATAAGATATTTCAATCAATTTATAACCCACAATCCACCCCCCTCCCAAACAGCGTACATTCCCACCCCTTTATAGCATTGAGCATATACCGTAATTACATCATATGTGCATTTATGTGCATCTTTAATCAACATACCGTGTTTCCCCGAATATAAGACAGTGTCTTATATTAATTTTACCCCAAAAAGCCCCACCCTGACTTATTTTCGGGGTATGTCTTATATTTCCCTCCCTAAGGGCCCTTTCACATCAGCGGTTATTTCAAATCGCGGCAGATGCGGTGAAAAAAATGCATCTGCCGCGATTACCGCATACCGGCTGCACTTGCGGCGCGGTTGCGGTAAATGCCATACAAGGTATAGGCGGACTTGCGGCAGGTGCGGCAAGTGCGGTTTTGGCACTTGCGGTCAGCCGCGGTTTTTTTCGCGCCCGCACCTCCCGCAAGTGCAAAACCGCACTTGCCGCACCTGCCGCAAGTCCGCCTATACCTTGTATGGCGTTTACCGCAACCGCGCCGCAACCGTGCCGCAAGTGCAGCCGGTATGCGGTAATCGCGGCAGATGCGGTTTTTTCACCGCATCTTCCACGATTTGCCCTAGCCCTAACCCTAGCCCTAACCCTAACCCTAACCCAGGGGCATACACATACAGGGGCACACTCACACATACAGGGGCACACTCACACATACAGGGGCACACTCACACATACAGGGGCACACTGACCTGGGCTCCTCCGACCACCGGGGACCGCAGCACATCCCAGGCATCCACATGCCTGAGGACCGCAGCACATCCCGGGCACCTCCGACATCCCGGGCACCTCCGACAGCCCGGGCACCTCCGACAGCCCCAGGCACAGCAGCACGCAGGCTGATCATCGTCGCACAGACAGCCCGGCCTGCACACGTGCCGCTGTCCCGGCCAATCACAGGCCAGGAGCTGCCTGGGGAGCCAATGACAGGCCAGACTGACGTCATGCAGCGCGACTGGCTTGTGATTGGCCTCTGGGCAGTTCCTGGCCTGTGATTGGCCGGGACAGCGGTGGGGGATTTAAAATACCTGCTCACCCAGGCACTGGGAACACAGCGGGGGCACCGGAGACAGCAGCGGCAGCAGCGGTAAGTATGAGAGATTCCCCTGGCCCCCCCCAACCCACCAAATTTTCTCTGAAAATAAGTCACCCTGTCTTATAATCGGGGTATGACTTATATTTAAAAAATTGCCCCCAGCCCTGCCCTGTCTTATAATCGGGGGTGACTTATTTTCGGGGAAACACGGTACCACTACAGGCGGAGAGAATCAACGTCATTCCCTTTATAACTACTCAATTTAGCCATACTGTAACCATGGTGACCATATCTTCTCAAATAATTGAATTCTCCCTCTCTTGTTATAGACTCCTCTTTCCAGTCCGATCATTTGGTTAACACAAGATATAAACTCCCCTCTAGTTGGCGGGTCTTGCTGTATCCAACGTCTGGCGATCAGTTTACGCGCCACATATAACAATTTAGCCAAAGCAGTTTTAAATACATTGTCAATCACTATTTCCTCTAAGTATCCCAATAAGCAAACCAGTGGTTCCCTGGGTATAACACATCTATAAGCACCCTCTATCCTGTTAAGAACTGTGATCCAAAAGGCTGACAGTCTGGGGCATGACCACATCATATGAAAAATACCCGCCTCTTCTCTCATGCATCGTGGACACTCAGAGTCAGGCCGCAGACCCATCTTGAATAACAGTATCGGGGATCTATACACCCTATGTATTACATACAGGTGAGACAACTTGGCCGGTTCGCTCACAGACAGCTGAGGCACTCCCTCCAACACACTTTCCCAAACCTCATCAGTAATGTGCCCCACTTCTCTTTCCCACTTAGTCTTGGTTCTAATCGGGTGTTTGAGTAAGAAGGAGTGCAATAGATCCTTGTATGTGCTGGAGATGACCCCCCTCGAGAGGCCACCACCACAGACATAATCTAAAACTAAATCTGCCTGTAACGACAGGCTTTCCTTCGCATTTTGCGCCAAAATGGCGTGTTTCAGTTGTCCGTAGTGGTACCATTCAGAGGGAGACAATCCAAACTCTTCTCTCAACTGCGTGAAGGGCTTCAGTCCCCGTTGAGTAAGGATCTGAGACATGTATATGATACCTTTTTGTACCCATTCCACTAATGTACCTATTTTTCCAATCTCTGGCATGTTACTGTTCTCCCATATTGGTGTATACTTAGTCACCTTTGTAACTCCTCTCATTTGTTTAATCTTAGTCCAGACCCTATTCACAAGATCCAGGGTGGGATATAACCTCCCCAATCGGCGGAATGAACCATCCTCCAACCCCAGCACCAAAGGAGACCTATTCAATATGTATCCCAATACTCCCTGGATCGGAGCCACCATGTCCTGATCTACCCAGCCCCGCAAGTGTTGGCTCTGTGCCGCCAAGAAATATATTCCCGGATTTGGCAATGCTAGTCCACCGTCGTCCTTTGGTCTCTGCAAGATCTCTAGTCTAAGTCTCGGTTGTTTTTTCCCCCATATCAAGTCTCTGAATAAGGAGTTAACCCCTTTAAAATGACCCTGGGGGATCCATACTGGGGCGTTGTGAACCACATAGAGCACCTTGGGCATCAGCACCATTTTAATAAGATTGATCCAGCCCACCACCGAAAGGCGCAGCTTATTCCAAGCCGCTACTTTAGATTTCAGTTGTTTCAGTAGTGGTGTTAAATTGAGTTTAAGATACTCCGCTATTGGGAGGGATACCTGGATGCCCAGGTATCTAAACTGGCCCACAACGCGCAGCCGACTGGCCCCCTCTTCGCTGTCTGACCAAGTTACCCCGTCATCTACCCCAAATAAATTTGATTTTGTCCAGTTAATAGATAGACCAGAGAGCCTCCCAAATCTATCAATTATGCGCATGGCATGGTCCAATGAGGGCCCCCGGTCCCTTAAAAACAATAAAATGTCATCCGCATAGAGTGCGATTTTTTTCTTCCAAAGCCCCATACCGAAATCCCTGAACTTCCTTGTCTTGCTGGATAGTGGCCGCTAACGGCTCGACTGCCAGGGCAAAAAGAAGAGGTGAGAGCGGGCAACCCTGTCTAGTCCCCTTGTGTAACTCCACAGTTGGCGACAACATACCGTTAACTCTAATCTTAGCTGAAGGTTGAGCATATAATAGTTTCACCCATGATATAAATTGGGGGCCAAAGTCCAAACATTGCAGAACAGCCCATAGATACTCCCACTCCACACTATCAAACGCTTTATGCGCATCCAGTGAGGCAATCACTCTCTTTCCAGAGTTGTCCGCGGGCAGCTGCAAATTCAAATATAGACGTCTGATATTCGTGGCTGTGGACCTATTAGGCATAAAGCCCGACTGGTCCGAATGAATAAAATTAGAAATTACCTCTGTTAGCCGATTTGCAAGTACTTTGGCTAGAATCTTTACATCCGATGTTAACAACGATATGGGTCTATATGAGTCAGGTAATGTTAGCTCTTTATCCTCTTTGGGAAATACAGTTATTATTGCTTCTCTCATAGAAGCCGGCAGTATCCCCCGCTCTCTAGCCTCTTCAAAAACCCGCAACAAGTCAGGCAGTAATACCTCTTCTAATTGTTTATATATTTCCACCGGCAGACCATCCGCCCCCGGAGCCTTCCCATTAGCCATACCATGGAGTGCCCTACTCAATTCTTCCACTGTAACAGGGGCATCCAATTTATCTCTTTCCTCTATTGTAAGTCTGGGAAGTGTCACTGCCCCCAGGAAATTAGCCAAATCTTGCACCAGTAACCCCCCTCTTGAAGAATATAGTTCTGTATAAAAGTCAGCGAACGTTCTTAAGATATCTTCACTCTCAGTGACCAGGGCCCCAGTATTAGCGCGAAGACTACGCACAAATGAGTTCTGTCTCTGAGCTGCTGCCACCACTGATAGTAAATGTCCCACTTTTTCTCCTTCCTCAAAAAATTTCCCTGTTTGAAAGGCCCGTCTCCTAGCCTCTTTCTCCAATAATACACGGTTCATCTTTTCCTGAGCCAATCTCATATTCCGCTTAGTAGCTGGTGTGCATTGCAATACCAACTCCGATTCCGTCCGTCTCAGAGTTTCCAAACAATCCATTTCCTCCCTCTTATTGCGCGACTTGCATCTGCATATATCCCAGAATAGCAAACCTCTAAGGTAGGCCTTCATAGCATCCCAGACTATTAAAGCATCAGCACTATTCGCATTGAAAGCAAAGTATTCCACCACTTCCCGGGAGATATGATCCATATCTATATTAAGTAACCATTCCGGGTGTAATTTCCACTCTCGTACTACACCCTCCTGTGTAATTGTATCCCCAAATGAGACGAGAATTGGACTATGGTCTGAAAGTACTCTAGTTAAATATTCCACTTCTCTAATCCCTGCATCCATTAACTCGTTCCCCAAAGCCAGATCAATACGGGACAGGGCACCATGAGATGACGAGTAGCATGAAAAACAAGCCCTCTCAGGGTTCCTCGCCCTCCATATGTCAATCAGCCCCAATTCATGAACCAAAGAGCCAAACGGCGTTACAGTGCTGTCCTGCACCCCCTGTATTCGTTTGTGTCTATCCCAATAAGCATCCGGGACATTATTAAAATCCCCAATCACCAATACTGGTATAGTTCCCCATCTAGCCGAAACTCTCTCACTTCTCTAAGCTTAGCACTAGAGTATGGCGGTGGTATATATATGGCAGCAATACACAGCAGTCGTCCTCCCAACCTACACAGTACCACAATATATTGACCTTCAGTATCTATATACTTCTCCACCTCTTCGTATTGGGCAGACCTGTGGATCAACACAGAGACCCCTCTAGCATAGGTTGAAAAAGTCGAGTGATACGCTTTCTGTATCCATTTTCTATCAAGAACTTCCAGTGTTTCAGTGGTAAGGTGCGTCTCTAAAAGACATATCACAGATGGCTTTTGGTCCAGTATGTACTTAAACAGTGCCGCCCGTTTAGTCCTGTCAGACAGACCCCTCACATTCCAGCATATCAACTTAACCTCCCCCCCATATTGATATAAAAAGTAAACCACACACAATCCTTCATTCCTTTTGTACGCTGTTCCCACCCCCCCCCCAAAACACCCCAAACAAGTCTCTCCTCCTGTTCATCCACCATGTTGTCACTCTCAAAGAGAGCGAGGTCCGTCGAACCTGGAGTATTCCTCCTCCCCCCTGACTCCTTCAGCGAATACCCATACCTGTTAGAGTAAACTTTAGCATCACATCGCATCTCATTAGATTGAAACCCCTCCACCCCTACCCGCTATGCCACATAGTTTCCTGACATCATACTAAGCATAAACCATCATCAAAAAATACAGAAACATTAACAGTATTCAATAATCACCGCCGCACTATATTAGAAATGACCACCTCCCCCTTCCCTCCGGATCCCTCTTTTACAAATATAGTCCTTCCCTTCCAGTATAATATAATAGGAACAGTAAATATAAAAAATAAAGTCAAAATAAGGAGAGATAACGAGAAAAACGGAGGAGGTGGGTGAAAGTAATAAAGTCCCCACAACACCCGGGAAAAAATGCCGAGAGCTAATGCTCCCTAACCTCTCCAAAAAAGGACGTTAATGTGTCCCACTGGGACTCCGTCCTCCGAAGAACACAAGATAGTAGAGCCAAAACATTTGGCTATACCGCTTCCTCCAGTGCGGCTACTTGTCAGTCTCTTCCAGCCTGGAGTCTCCAGGCATTAATGTCAATCCACCTAGAGGCTTCTTCCGGGTCGATGAAGAAGTGGACTTTCTCAAAAGCCTCTACGCGGAGTTTTGCGGGAAAAATCATAGAGTACTTAATCCCACTTTCTCTGAGTCTCTTTTTAACCCCAGCAAATTGCATCCTCTGTTTTTGTACGGTCACAGAGTAATCAGGGTAAATAGCCACAGAGTGTCCATCAACAGCCAGATCATCCAACTCCCTTGCTTTACGTAGGATAGTATCTCAATCCCTATAATTCAGAATTCTTGCGAGCATTGTACGAGGGCTTTTGCCAGGAGGCTGTGGCTGCATGGGGACCCTATGCGCCCTCTCCACTGCATATAGTCTGGACAAGTTATCAGCCCCAATTTTCTCCTTAAGCCACATTTCAATAAATTCTGTGGGGTTCCTCCCCTCCGCTTTCTCTGGGATTCCCACAATTCTAACATTATTACGTCTGGAGCGGTTCTCCAGGTCGTCCGTTTTTGCAGCCATTTCAGAGATCTGCTGCTTAAACCTTTTCTCTGCTTTTTGCAGTGCAGATATATCGTCTTCAGCAGTTCCCACTCTTTCTTCTACAGCACTAGTTCTGTGTTCAGTTTTTTTCAAGTCTCTTTTAAAAGTAGCCATTTCCCCCTGAATTCCTACCACTTGTTGAGTTAATGTTGTAAGGGCTTGTTTGCAGTAGGTCACTACTGTGAACACATCTCTAATGGTGGGGTTTTCTGGTATTTCTTCAGCAGCCTGTCCTTCAGCTGGGCTCACACTTTCCCCCTTCTCATTAGGCACCTCCATATCCTCTCCATCCTGCCCCAGGGCTCCCTCCTCATCTCCCTTTTCATCCACACTCTTACCAGCCTCTTCACATTGCTGTCCAGGGGCCCGGGCATACTGTTCCAGCCTGGAAGCGATCTCCATACGGCGCTGGCAAGCCGCGTTCGCCCTCTCCGCCTCTTCTCTGACCTCGGCGCCATCTTGGGAGCTGTGTGCATCTCCCGCGCCTATCTCCTTCTGCCGTCAGCGGGTCATTTTTGCTGTCTGGAGGCCGGGAGCGAGTGTACAGCGCGTCAGGGGTGCAGGCTGCCGGTGAATATCACCACTGTTATCGGTAGTGCGGCGGTGTAGGAGAAAACAGCGGTGAGTCAGCGGGAGATCTCCTCTGTGCGTCCGTTCACATTGCCTCCCAGGCCACGCCCCCGGATGTACTGTTTTTAGGGTCCATATCCACCTCGCCTCGAGCTGCGCAAGTCTGCGGGTCATTGAGCCACCTCTCGTATCAATGGGTATCAGATCTATACCCCTGAACTTTATCTTAGTACTGTCACAATTGTGGTGAGTTTTAAAGTGTCAGGGGATAGTTTTGAGGATAGCGATGTCATCAACATCCTTAGCTGTGTCAATCCCCAGAACATGTTCTCTTATACGTACTTTCAATTGTTGACTCGTCAGTCCAACATAAATTTTATTACATGGACACATAGCGTAGTAGATAACATATCTACTCTCACATGTGATCCGCTTTTTAATATCATATATCCTTTGTCCATCGGAGTCGGCAAACGAAGAACTTCTCACCACATTTGGACAGGCGACACATTTCCCACAGGGTACGCAGCCTGATGGGGGGATGGCCTGGTCCAAAAAAGTCTTTTTGGTTTTATTTTCATAGTGACTACGAACAAGTATGTCTTTTAGATTACGGCTTCTCCGTATGGACATATATAGACGATCAGGTACAATCATATCAAGGATAGGATCGGCCTTGAGGATATGCCATGATTTTTCAATTGCCCTTCTTACTTCCAAAAACGAGGAGTTGTATTCGGTCACAAATCTAACCTTATCATTTTTTACTCCCCTATTTGAACCATAGAGTGGGCTGTCTCGGTCCTGATAACGGGCTCTATTATAGGCCCGCTTTAAGGACCTCTTACTATATCCTCTCTCTCGAGAAACCTATTCTTTAAAACCAATGACTGTTTCTCAAAATCCTCATTCCTCGAACAAATCCTCCTCAATCTAAGAAACTGTCCAACTGGTACGGAATTCACCATATATCTTGGGTGCGCGGACGCTGAGTGTAGCAATGTATTAGTCGACGTAGGTTTGCGATAAACAGTTGACTGCAGGACGCCTCTCTCATCCAAGAAAAGTGTCACATCCAAGAAATCAATGGACGTTTCAGACCACTGATATGTAAGGAAGATGTTCTGATCATTCGAGTTAAGTCCCGACATAAACGTCTCCAATGTATCCACAGATGCCTGCCAGATAAGGAGAATATCGTCGATGTAGCGCGCCCATAATGGGACGCGGTCCATCGACGACTCCCCATCTGCCAGGGGGAGGTCCCTCTCCCACAGCCCCAGGAAAAGATTAGCATAAGCTGGCGCAAAAGACGCCCCCATAGCAGTTCCCTGGAGCTGTAGGTAGAAGGACCCATTAAAAGTAAAAAAGTTATGTGTCAAGGCGAATTCTAACATGGTCAGAACAAATTCAATAAAGTCCACTGGAAGATGTGAGTCCCTTAGGAAGAAAGAGGCGGCCCGCAGTCCATCCGCATGTCTTATGTTAGTATACAGTGACTCAACGTCCACGCACACCATGATAGAGCCCTTATCCATAGATATACCATCAACCTTTTTCAAAAGGTCACCTGTATCCCTAACAAATGAAGGAAGAGATATGACCAAGGGCTGTAAAATATGGTCTATCCACTTATTTATATTTTCGAGAAAGTTATTGTTGCCCGAGATAATAGGTCTCCCTGGGGGGACCCTAGAGTCTTTATGAATTTTCGGCAATAAACGGTCTTTTTTGGCCCATTACACGGACCTTTATATATCTGCCATGGAACATAACCCCGAACTGCAAAAATAGTGCTTCATTGGAGAATACACGTTTTGGAGGCAGAAATGTTCTCAATTCCTTATCGAAGGGTCCCCTGAATTTTTATCTCATTTGCTAGCCTTTTCATGAGAAAAGGGTCAGCAAAATTCTATGACTTTTGGAGATTTAATTTTAAAATTTTAATATGGTGGTCATATTGGCCATCCCCCTTTGGTTTTTAAAGTTATACACCCGAAAAAATCCTTTAATTGGGTTTAGATTAGGATGGTTTCCTCCTTTTAAAAGTTATCAACCCATCTTCTTAAAAATAGGGACCCCAAAATATACCCAGCCTTCTTCTTCTGGTCTTTTTATATGGATGGGATCCCAAAACCACTAAATCCCCTGACATCTCTTTCATTTTTGGGGAAAAAATTAAGGAAGTGCTGTTGGCCTGGGTATAAAAAGCCTCAGAGCAGGCCAGATACACTAAAAAAAAAACTTGGGATAAAATGCCCCACCCTTGATTTGGGTCCTCTCTCAGCAAGGGCCCGGCGAACTAATTCCCTATTTCCTTGTTGGAAGGCCCTCCCATGGTCTTCTGGGGGAAAACCGGAGCATCCAATCACCCATTCATAGTGTGAGTGACCCCTTTCAACGCAGGGTCACATTTTTTCAGCTTACTTACTTTTCCCAAAGGTTGTGGGCGGAAATAGGATTTTCCTAAAAATTATTAAGCCCCCTTGTCGGTCAAAACGGTAATCCCAGCTCCCCCAGCGCCCCTGTCAAGGAGGACCAAAGTCCTGGGGGGAAGGGACCCCCGCCTTTGCGATGCTTTCCCGGCCACGCCTTTGGGGGGTTTGTAGGTGGCTTCAACCCAGTGGGAAGGCCGCCCTTATGGGCCCGCCCTCCATACGTAAAAGAGCGGGCCATCACACAAGTCCGTTGGGTTTATTGCCGGCCCCTCCGTACCCGCCCCCCACTCCTCCGTCCCGGGGCCCCAAATCCTCGCCCAAAGGCACATTTCAGCCGGGAATTGGTTGCTATATTCAAACGAAGTGCCTGGGAGAATGAAAGTTTTTAGACAACCCCCAAAACTTTCCCTCTGCAGTTCCTTTTGACCCTTTTTTATGATTCCTTACGGGTCCATAATTGGGGGAGTGAAAATGCAAAAGCATATTCTGTCCCCAATGAAAAAACTTGTCTGGGAACTAATTAACTCTATCACGCGCCCGTTTGAAAAAATCCAAAATTAGGCCTCAAAATCTTTGCAACAATTTTCGTAAGCTTTTTTTATGGCAAACTGTACTATTTAGAATTAACGAATTTTAGTCCAAAAGGGGCACGTGCCCCAAAAGCCTATAAATAAAATTTGAAAGTTTTTTATTGGTTTGGTTAATTCCACCGCCAAACTTGACTTTACCCTATCCTTTTTCTACCCCGTGGGTTTCTCTCCTTAGTGTTTACACCAATATACCCCTGGTTTCCTCCACAAACCGGTAATGATGGGTATATCAAGCCTTTGGTAATTAAAATAAGCCCGTTTTAGTTGCCTTTCCATTTTATTAGCCAAGCAAAGCACCAATTTGGATCAGCATGGTTTTTTAATACCGAATGGCCTTTGCATCTGTAAAAAGAATTAAGAGTCAATTATTTTGCATTATTCTCTGTGCTTTACCAAAACCTCCCCGGACCTACAGTGGCCCAGGATGTCTCCATACCAAGAGGATATTTGGGGGGCCGTTCCCGTGGCAGGTTATACTTACACCATGGCACAAAGGGTTTCCCTTAGGACGAAGCAGCCCCCTGGGGAAAGAACATTTGCGGAGACCCAACCTGGGAAGCCAATGAAAAAATGCCATCCGGCGCAAATTCCCCCCAACATTTTTGGATATCGTTCTGTGCAAATTCGCACCAAAAACGATCCCCCCAAAAAACTTGTTTAAATTGAAGATCATTTGCTGTTTAAAGCAAGCAGAGGTTGTTAAAAAGTTTTTATCCGGTGCCAACATTTAAGCCAGGTTTTAAAGCTCCTCCATCTTAGCATAACAAACCGGAAACTCCCTTAAAGCTTTATGAAACCGCCTGCAAATAGCGGACAGTTTTTTTAACCTTCCATAAAAATGAAAGGAAAAACGCATCTTGAAAAAGATTATCCTGCATTTTCTCTTTGGGATATATTTAAATTACCAAGCATCTAATGGTGCTTTCCTGGAAAACGTTCCCAATGGTAAAAAATTAATGGCACTTGGTTTTGGTCCTGAGAGTAATTTCCCCCCTGAGGTTTTTTAAACCCCAATTTTGGAAAGCAACTTCATTGAGGCACTTTTTTAAAATTGGTTTTCTGGTCCCCCAAAATCCCCTTTACCCTTGATTCAAACAACAATACGTAAACGGCAATTTTTCAATAACAGGCCCTTACTGTGAATTTAAAGAGTTTCCATCCTGTACCTAATTAGGGTAGGTGAGGGGGGAGTGGTTAGATAATCCCTTTACGAGTGGTACAAATTAGGGGTTGTTGAAAGAAATAAGAGATAACAAGGAAAAGGGGGGTAGAGAGTGTTAATTTTGGGTCAAAAGAAAAAAGGGAAGATTCCGAAGTTTAGGAAAAATAAAATTTGGAAAAATGTCGAAAAAGGGAAAGGGTCCCCCAAGGTAGAATATCCCCCTTTTTCGGGGATTTGGAGTCAGAAGGATTAAAAACCCTTTGTATAAGTTCCTCCCCTATAGCAAACGGAGTTCCAGTGGGAAAGTTTTAAAATTCCAATGGCGGAACTCACAACTCCAAACCCTCTGCTCTCCGCATTTTGGGTGGTACTGATAGGCATACATAGAGGACAAATTAAACACTGGAAACTCCTTACCATAATTTACCATTTATTACCAATGTTGTTTCTAGTGGTCCACCACCAACATTAACACTATTACAAACCCTTCAAATTTCCCCTCATTCCATCCACTTTCCCTTTATTGGGTTTTCCCACTGTACAAATCTCCCTGTAACCAACTGGAAAAAGGCTTAGCCCATCTTCCATGTCATAATAAATCCCTGCCCTAATTCCAAAATCCCATCCCCGCTCTTTTTCTTTTCGATAAAAATTAGCTCCCAAGAGGGCACATAATGTTTTATAAAAGGCTAGGAATTAAAGTTATCCATAAATGGGAAAAATTTTTTTTTTTCGTGCTTTTATTGATTCCCTCCAAGGGTCCGCTCTGCTAACTCAAACCCCCTTTCCCCCTAACACAAAAACCCCTCACTTTAAACCCTTATAACCTCACCCGGCGACACCTTCAATCTTTCCCTTTTTAATTTGCGCTTTCGAACCACATCATTTTAACATTTAAAAATCCCTTCTCTTCTAACTATTTTCATAACATTTACCTCCTCCAATTTTTGGAAAATTTTTAGGTTTTTAGAACTGCTTTCCCCCTTTCCCGCCTATTTCCCCTTAAAAGGGGTTCTTTTTTTCCCCCCGAGACCGGGAAAAAATTTGGAGGGCTTACCTGCCGCCACAAGGTACTTTGGCCAGGTCACCCCTCCAGCCCCAACATTTCCCTTCCCCTTTCTTTTGAGGTTAAAACCAAGGCTCTTCCATCCCCTTTAGAGGTGGGTGGTATAAAAAAAAGGTTTTAAAACATCCTTTTTCTAATTATTTTCTTTCCCCCATTGGTGAAAAAGGCATGTCCTTCAAGAAACAAACCCATTCTGAAGATTTTTATATCTCCCAAAAAACCCCCACCTTCCCCATCATGCAAAACCCACCAATTTTTCTACTCATTTTTCCATTTGGGGGCCCCGGGCTCCCACGGGTCTACCTCCCCCACCCAATGGGGTGGGCTAAACCCTTTTTAATTTTATAGCCCCCTCCTTGTACTCCTCTTCGTTTGAAAAAATCTCAACCTCCTTTTTCTCCGCCACCCAACCCCGGTCCTCAAATAACCCCACCTCCCACAGAAACCACCTCTCTTTCCCACAACCCTCCAGGGTCTACAAGCATTCCCTCCGACCCCCACAGGGGAACTTCATCCCCAATACTGGGGGGCCCCCGTCCCTCACTCCTTCCAATTCAGAAACAATAGTAACACCTCTCAGATGCTGGGGGCAATTTTGGTCCCCCCAACCCCCCCTGGGAAACATGGGAAACAAAAGGCAGCCTGGACTCCTTCACCCAAAAATACACCCCTCGCATGTTCCCAGGGGTGTCAAGGAGTGCCCCCGGAAGGCCAAAGGAGGCTCCTTTACCCAAAGACTTTTCCTTTATATATGCAAAATACCACAACTCTTTCCCCTTCACAACCCTGCCAAACAAACCACTTTTCGGGAAACCCCGTGGGTCCTCAACTACCCCAATCCCAGGACCCCTCTTTTTTACACCCCTTTCCCACCTCCCCCCTCTTTCCTAGTCCCCAAAGGCCGCCCCCATCAACCCTCTTGCGGACGGCCTCTTAACTTTATGCGGATAGCGACAAATTGGGGGGAAATCACGCTCAGGGGGGGTCCAAGCTCCTGCCCTCCCATTCCCCCCCTCCGCTCATTTCCACCGCCCCCTCTCCACAGTTTGGGAACCCCAAGGGGGTTTACAAAAAAGTTGCCAGGCTTCTTATCTTCGGTCCCACTCATTCACCAGGACCCCATCCCCACAAACCAGTCTTTTCAGTCCTCCGGTCTCCGGGGAATAAACCACTCACCTAACCAAAAATTTTTATTCCCAACCTTTCCCACTTCTGGATCTCCCCTTCAAACCTTACAAAGTACTCCCTATTAAAGGGAAAACCCCTTTTCGACATTCCGCACAACATAAAAAGAAGTCTCCACCCCCCTTCACCTAAACTGCTAAGGGCCTATGGTTAACTCCCCGCCCACGCCGTTGCCTCCTCCTCACCCCTAATCCCATCAAGGGGTTTGGATCCTCTGCCCCCTCACTCTACGGGAAAATCCCCACAAAGTCCTTTTACCTCTAAGAAAAGTAAAGGACCATTGCTATTTTTTAATCTTGACATTTGCCATTGGACCCACATCTCCACCTATTTGCAACCCGGTATTTTCGGACACCCAGCCCCCTCGGCCTCTTCCTATCTTCTACGAAGATAAAAGTTGAAGAATGGGCGGCCATTGTAATCTTCCCATGCAATTTATGGCCCTTTTTTTTTTTGGCTGGGCCCCACCTTTTTTTTTTCACACCCACACCTTTAGTAGACGGGCCTCTAATATGGGGGGGAACCCGGGGGAATGGGTTTTCCAGGGTCGTCCCTTTCGTCTCGCGAGGGCCCCAGCTGCCGTATAAAGGGCCTTCCTCACGGCGAAACTCCGGATTGGTTGTTTTATCCCTAGTGAAATTTAAAACCCCATTGGTTTTCAAATTTCCGTGACAAAGTAGGGTTTTCCGTCCCCCCTTTTGAGGGATTATCAAGGTTTTAATTTTCTCAGTTCCACCTCGCCAATGGGAGTTCTTTGAATGTGTTTAACTCAGCCCTTAAGGTTTGGACCATGTTGCCGGGCCCTTAACCACCTGGTGTGGTTATTCGACCTTCTTCAAGCAGGTGGGTTAAAAGGGTCAGGTATTTGGGGGGGCATTCCAAGGGGAACCCAGCTACCCTGGCCAATCTTGGGGGGGAGAAAAAACTGCACGAGATTAATTATTTAGACAGGAATAAAAAACCTAAAAAAGATTTGCGAAAATCCCCCCTTCCCAAAATTTTTCTGGGACCTATTGGGGGATTGACAATAAAATTTTTTCACACCACCCAAAATGAAAATATTAACTATATATATATATATTTTATAACTTTATATAGTAATTTTTATAGGATAAAATATAATTTAAATAAATTATATTGATAGAGGAAGATAAAAATGATAGAAGTTTATGGATATTATATTGAAATTTGGGAAAAATTTTACTAACTTTTCTGGGTTTGAATTATTTTTTCAAATTAGGGATAATTAGAAGGCCCAAAACAGAACCAACCCCGGCCTATAACCAAAAATATTTTAAACCCTATTGTCCCAAAAAACCTACATTTGGGCTCTTATTTCCCGTTCCAATCCTACAGCTTAAGTTCAGAAAAAAAACCATTGGTGTTTACCATGCTTTGTGCACCAGGAAAAAAAAAATTGGGTTTTTAAATATTATAAAATCAAGACACTACTGCAATAACATTTTAAATTAATATTTTAATTTTTTATTAATTTGGTTGAATTTTAATAATTTAAAAGTAAAAATTTTTAGATAATTTTTAGTTTAAAAGGGAGGTGGTCCCACAGTTAATACTACGGTTATTTACACATTGTTGGTTTTACAAAAAAAAGGCAAAATTAATAATGTCTTTTTTTTATTGACAAGGTTTGAGAAGGCAAGAGTTAAACTAGTCCATTAAGGCCATTTTTTTTAGGGGAATTAGGAAACAATACAAGTATTGTCCATAAATGGAGTGTCACCCCAGTTCCCCCCTTACCAGAAAATGCCTTGAGGGCATTAGGAAACATGAAAATTGTGTTAGCTTGCAGGGAAAAAAAATTTGCGTTAATAACACAATCACCCTGGTGCCCTCTTTAGAAATGCTTCTTTCAAGCTAAATATTTGCGTAACCTTGTTCAAAATTTTAAAAGGGTTTACTTGATAAATTGTTCAACCCTTGTTAACAATAACCCCCTTTTTCAATAAAGGATTTCATTTGGGTTTTTTGTTAAACTTTAGATAAACAGGAAATTCTGTAAACAAACATAAATCAAAGGGAGGTCCCCCAAAAGGTAAGAAAAGGGGTTTGGGGGGAAAATTTTTTAAAAAATTTGGGAAGGGTTTAAGGTTCCTTCGACATAATGTTCTTGTTCCACTCAAAGAATGTTTACTATTAGGAAAATTTTATTCCATATTACATTTTTGGGGAATTATTGTTTTATTTCTTGCGGATGGCCTTCAAGCTTTTGTCCAATAGTGTTTTTCAACAAGTTATATAAGGGGGTTTTCTTCATTTTTTTTTTAAAAATTTTTGCCACTCAAAAATTTTTAATTACTAGTGCTCGTTGTTGTGTAAAGATTTTGTTTAGGGCCCAATAAGAGTAGGGTTAAGAATTCCTTTCAAATTGATTTTTTTTTCTTCAAGAAAAAAAGAAATAAATTTTAATTTCTCACCAAATATTTTTCCATGAGGCAACTCCGGCAATGTGCTGCAAATTCCTAAGGCCAGGGCCTCCAAACCCGGGTTGTTGGTGTCGAATATTGTATTTAATTGAGGGTAGTACCCCATCAAAATTAAGAAGTTTTCGTTGATGCATTGGGGAATTACTTAGGTGAACAGTTGTGGGGCTAAGTTCCCAAATCTGTTTGTATGTAGTTCCTTTCCTTTTCCAAGGGTACTGTTTTTGGGGGTCCCCCCCGGTTGGTCCCCTGGCAAAAGGAAAAAAATATTTTTGGTCCAAAATTTTTACTTGCCCAAATTGAAAAGACACCCCCTTTGAAGGGGTTTTTTCCTTAATTTTTACAAGGTTTTAGTTTATTCCCGTTTGGTCGAAGTCTCGTTTAAATTGAATTTAATTTAGATGGGGCAGGTAATAGGTTATTTTTCGTAGGGCCGTTTCCCCTAAGGTTTTTTTATACCTTCTCCGTATTTAGGTTTTAAGGTTGTTGTTAAGTGAAGGCTTTATTGAACCAAAATTAGGGGGCCCTTTTTGGTTTTGATTGTAACTAAACAATTTATTCATGGGATTGTTTTTTTAATGTTCTTTTGGTTTCGTTGTGTTCTTTTAAAGATGTTAAATCCATCTTTTTCCCTTTCGCCTTTTGTTTATTCTCAAGAATCTAACTTTTTAAAAACTCCCATTCCTCCTGTACGAGTTTAAATGTGAATTTAATAGAGTGAAAGATTTTGGTAGTACCCTCCCTTTTTCTCTTTTTTTATTTATTAGGAGACCCTCTGGTTTTTTTCCCTCCCCAATAAATTTAGGAGCGGGTTTGTAATTTTTACACCAGGATTGCAAACCAGTGTGTCAAAACGGAGATTTTAAGTACCAAAGCTTTTCGTTTTCCTATCCTGAATTCAGTTTTGGAAAAGGTATCCCTCCTGTATTTTTTGTAGAGCATTGTTGGGTTTTTATTATATATTTTATTGTTGTTAACCAAAAATTTAAGTTTCCAGGCTTTCCAAAAAGGGGAAAATTTTTTGAAGAAAATTTTTTTCTTATTTAAATTTAAAAAAATTTTACCCCTTTGGGTTTTTCTCATTTAATTTTAGAGGATATTTGCAAGTTTTTAGGTTGATTAATGATTAAATTGTGATTGGTTAGGTTTACCTCTGTTAAAATTTTTTCCTTTTATTTAAAAGGCCCTTAATTTGGATTCGTCTTATTTTGTTTTTCCCCAATGGTTTGAAAAATAGTATGGGGAAGCAAACCCGTCTGGTTATTTGTCAGAGGGGGGCCAAGGTAATTTTTGAGATTCTGCTTTAGTTTACATAAAGCAGATAAAACCCCTTTTTCCTTTGGAAAAATTTCTGGAGAACCAAAAATATCCCTTTGGAATCTTTTTAAAAGGCCCCTTTTTCTGAGCCCCTGGACAACCAACACAAAGCCTTAATTGATTGAGTGTGAATTTTTCACTTCTTAGTCAATTATTGAATTTCTTTAGGATCCCCGAAAACTATCTGGCATTTTTTATTAATTTTGGGAGATAATTACGCAATTCTTGATTAATTTGGTATTATTTTGTCAAGTTTTAATATAATGGGATTATTTTAAAACAATTCCTTTGGTTCCTTTTTTTTTATACTAAAATGTTTACATTCCGGAACAAATTCCTTGTATTGAGGTTAATTTTTTGTTTTTCCCCCCTTTTTAATGTTTATTAATTTAAAAAAATATCATTTGTATTCCCAATCCCCTTTTTTCCTGTTTTTTTATTGCATGCTATAATAATTTTTTTTGAAATTTCTTTTTCGTATATTTGAAATTAAGTATTTGTTTCTTATATTTTATAAAGGTTTTGTCCAGAAATTTTTTAAAAATTTGTTGAAGTTTTAAAGGGTTTTGGTTCTGAAAGACAGGAGTAAATAATTTCCCGGTAATATTCTGAAAGGTTTTTTGATAAACCGGGATTTTTTTTCCAATTGGGGATTTTTTTTTAAATTTGATTGTATTTTTAGTTTTAAGGGTTTGTGAAAATGAGGGGTTTCAAAATAATTTGGTTGTTTATTAAAAAGTTTTGAGTAATTTTGATGGGGACTTACATCCTTCACGTAGTTTTGAAATTTTTAGTTAATTCCCAAATTTAGCAGTTTTTGATTGTTCCCGGGAAACCGTTGGGTTTTGTGATGATAGTCGTCCCTAGTGGGGTTGGGTTTGGCTATTTTTTTTGTTTGACCGAGATTTCCTTTTGTTGGCATTAAGGAAATCAGTAATTCCTCCTTTCCTTTATGGTCCCAAATTGCAATGAAACATCTTAGGAGTTTAATTTAAGTATTTTGTAGTTCTTCTTTAATTTTAGTTAGATATTTGGAGTGGTAGAATTTTTATGCTTCCTTGGGTTGTTATTGAAGGTGGAAAAAGAGGGAAATTTGAAGTTTGGGTGGTGTCCGACCATGTTCGGAGAAGAAATTTTTTAGAAAAAGAAATGAATTAATTTCAAAACCCCAAATTTGAAAAATCCATGAACCATTTGGTAATTTGAACTCAATAGGATTTTTTAGGCAATCCCCCTTCAGTTAAAGTTTTCGTCCTGAAAATGGCGCTTTTTTGATATGGTATCTAAATTGTTGGGGAGTCCCTTTCAAGGTTTGGAAATTTTAAAATCCAGAAATTAGATGTCCCTTTCCTGTTTCTCCCATTCATGGTGGAAGATCCGTTATACCCCAATGTTTTTTGTCCAACCTTTTTGGGGGAGTGGGTTTGTAAATTAAAAAGTCTTTTGTTTTTAAATTTAAAAAACCCTTTATTGTCTTTTTTTTTAATTTTCCCCAAAATGGATTTAACAATTTGGCGACCTCCGCTTTTCCTTTTTTAACATTTGAAAAAGAAAAAGTGGGGAAATTTTTTGATTAATTTGTGTGGTTTCTCACTCCCGCGTTCCCGTTCTCCTTGGCCCCGGCCATCCTGGGGAAAATCCTCCCCTAAATGGAAAGCTTTGTGGAATTAGGTCCTTGCACGTTTACTTAGGACTTAATAGCCATGGGATTGAAATTGCTGGGAGAGTAAAAACCTTTTTTGGGGGGGAGGAGGTAGTAAAAAGGGAAAAGGTTTAGGGAGGCAGGAGAAAAGGAAAAGGTAAAAATTTGGCAAGCAAAAAACCTAAAGGTTTTGAAGCCCGGGAAGGATCGATGAAAAAGGGTTTTAACCTCCTAAAAAAGGGTGTGTTTTGGGCCTTATCCCGTGTTTTACCCTTTTATTATTTGGAAAAATATTATATTTGGTTATTAAAACCTTTAGTCCTGTAAATTTTCAATGTAAAAATTCTGGAATTTTAAAAATATGGAGTTGAATCTTTTAGTTTTTTTATTTGGATTTTTGAAAAAATTTCATTTATGGGTAGGGCCCAACATGGTGTCTTTTAGAAAGGTTTTTTGAGAAGTTCTAAAAACTCAAAAAGTGCAATTGTTCCTTCCGGGCTTTGTGTAAATTTTTGATTTTTTTCCTTGGGTGGTAAAAGGGGTTATTGACTGTGGAATTTAGCTGAGAGGTTGTGAATTGGGGAGTTGGTTTAATGAAATACCGGTAATAAGGCAAAGTTTTTGGTAGGAGGTGTTAAGTTGGGGTTAAAGAAGAAAAGGGAATTCGGGGTGATGGGTAAAGTTTTGAGTAAATTTTTTCGGTTTTAGTTCCAGGGTTTTATAATTCTAATTAAGGAATTTTTTTTAGTTATATATTCTAATTTGGTAATGGAAAATTTCAATTTGGCACGGGTATTTGATTCCCTCCTTAAGAATGAAGAGTGGAAGAAAGAATCCCCACTATCTTGCTGTCCCTTTTGGGTTGGGGCTGGGTAATGCTAGGGAACTTAATGTTTCTCTACTATTATTTTAATGGGGCATTTATTTCTTTGTTTGGTTTTTTATGTGTTAACTATTTTCTTTCCCTTTTTCCAACTATTCAAAAATTAGTCCTTCTGTTTCCTCCTCCCTTTTCCTGTTTTTTTACTTGGGATTTGTCTTTAAATTTTTAATAATATTTCTAATTAAAAATTTTGTTTTTTCCCTTTTTACTTGTGGCCCCGAAACCATTTTTGTTGTAAATTGGGTTTAAAACCATTAATGAATAAAATATTATTATTTTTTCCCCGACCCCCTCTAGATTTTTAAAATTTTTAAATTCAAACCTTTTTCCCAATTACAAAAAAAATTTTAAATTTTTCATCATTAATTTTTTCGTTTTAAAGTTAAAATGCCAATTTTCCTTTTTTTAACATTTTCACAATCTCTTAAATTGGCCAAAATTAAACCATCCAATTATCAGAACTGTTTCCCTTCTCTATTTCATAGAGATTTTAAAATTTTTTACCCTTTATCGGGAAAACTTTAAAGGGGTTTCCGTCCCCTTTAAAAATTTCAAAATGCATTCTCTTTTTCAGCCAACATCTTCCAAAATTTCTTTTTGGGTCCACATTTGGCATATTTCCCCATTTACTGTATAACGCCCCAAGGGTCACCCAACCCAGTTCCTGAATTTTCCCGCGCTTTTGATAATTCTTTTTTTTAACCCCCCTTTTGAAGACTTTTATAATCCCAAAAAAAAGAGATTTTTTCTCCAGTTAATTTTAACCCGATTTTAAGTTTATTAAAAAAAGGGTGGAAATTGGCCCGATCTTTAACCCTTTTTTACTCTCTAGTGATAAAAAAATCATCTTTTCTCCGAACTAACCCTTTCATTTAATTTACCCCAAAACCGTCCTTTTTATCAAAATTCCCAAATATTACAGGCATTTTGAAAAAATCCCATTATTTGGGCCCTTTATTTTGAATCGAACACTATATAAATTAAAATTTTACCTTGGCCAATGTGCCTCCCATCAAACCCGGACAGAAACAAAAAGCCCTGGATCCTTCACAAACATTTTTCCCCGCCCCATATCTCTATGGAGTTGAACACAATTGGAGGGAAAACCTCGCAATTCCCAGAAGGTTTATCTATTAAATTTATTTAAAAATAAACCTTTCTTACCCTTCCAAACAAACTACTTCAAACCCTTTTTCCTCCATATCTAAATCCAAAAAATTTTAAAAACCTTTCGGAAATCTAGTCCAAAGTGCAGGCCCCCATACTTTTCGACTCGTTCTATGGGTGTAGGCCCTTTTCTAAAAAATTTTGACCCAAATTTGCCTGGAAATCAGCTTTCCACCTTCCCCAAGCCTTGGACTACCCCATTCTCCTACTTTTTCTCCGTACTCTAACATTTGCTCCAAATAAAGATAGAAGAGGTTTGTATGGCTGAACCCTCTATCCCTCTCCCAACTATATTGACCAAAATTTACCCCACCCCTAAACACCTAGTCCAATCCCTCCGCGGTCGCTTACCCACTCCCCTTTTTTAAAATCTTTCAAACCCTTTACCCCTTTTTTGGCATTTCCCCTCCTCCTTCACAAACAAATCGATCATACTCTATTAATTTAAAAGAAACTTTTAAACACGACCATCCTGCAAAATTACAGAAAAGAGTTTCCCAACCTCCCCTTCATTCTAAACCTAGCATAGAGCGGGCCCCTTTACTTTCCCCTCTTGTTATTCTTTTTAGAAATTCAGTCTTTTATTTCCCCACCTCCTCTACCCGAAAAACTTCCCTCACCAAAGTGACAATGGACACCCCAACCCTGTACCCGGGGAAAGAAGGCTGACCCCTTTTGTTATTCTTTTTTTTAGTTTTCAATCTCCCTCAGTAGCCGAATGTGAGAAACCATTTATCCTATTTCCATCCATTGGTAAAAGGTACCCGCTTTTCTCTCGGCTCTGGCTTTCCTTTAAAAATTCTTCTTTATTGGTTAAAGAAAACAAAGGGAGGAAGGGGACTGATGTGTGGATTTGCAAATTCTTTAATTGGGTTTTTTATGCCGCGATTTGTTTATTAAAAGTTTGGCCACCCCTGTTTGGGGGTGGGAAACTTTCCCTTGCAAACCCCCGTTATCCTCTTTTTTATGGTGCCCAAACCCGGAATGTCCTCTCCCACCTTTTTCCTCATCTGGTCATTTAGCTGATTCCTTAACCTTTTCAGGTCAGTGACTAACCGTTCGCCGAATGTGGGTCAAATGCCCTTTTTCCTAGTGAAGATATTAATAGACCCGAATGCATTCGGTTTTCAATTTATTTTCCGTGCACAAAATTAGTTAAAATTGCTTGTTTTTTATATTTGATTGATAAAATTGCCAAAAAACCAAAATAAATCGCTATTTTAAATTTTAAAAAATTTTTCTCAAAATTTTTTCCAATTTGGGGGGAATGGAGCCAAAATTTTTTTAAAATTTTGAGATTACCTGGTGTTAACTCAGTCCCTTAAATTTGGACAATGGTAGGCTTAAAACCATGGGAGTGAAATTTTATTAAATCGGACCCCGTTCTTTCATGCAAAGGTTTTTAATTTTTAAAACGTAAAATTTGGAGTTTGGGAATGGTGTTTTTTTTCTCCCACAGGTAAAAATTACAGCATACCAGGCCAAAAAACCCTCAGGGGAAAAAAAACTGATGAAAAAGTAAAATTTTTTAATTTGAATCAAAACCATAAAAAAATCCCAAAACGTCGAAAAAAATATTCTTTTTATCCAAAAATATTCCTTTATATAAATAAATATTCCATTGGGTTTTATTGTATTTAAAAAAAATAATTTTTTTTAAACCGCCATTTTCAATATTTTAAATTTTTATAAATTAAAAATTAAAAAGTATTGAAATTATGAAACCTTTTTTTTGGGGGAATTTATTTTTTCCCAATATTTATGAGATGAGAAAACGAAAGGAGCCAATCAATTTTCCAATTTTTCATTTTAAAAAAAAATGTAAAAATTTTTTTTCTCACATGTTCCAATGTGACTCTTTTCAAATTAAAAAAAAAAAAAAAATATAAGGTTTACCCTGGGTTATAATGTGCCCAAGTGAGAAAAAAAAAAGATCCTTGTTTCAAAATTTTAATAAATGATGAAACATTTAAATTCTTAACATATTTTTTAATAATTTTTTATAATTGTTTTTTAATAATAAAGTTTTAATTTTTAAAATTTTTTAAAAATTTTAATATAGTTAAATTTTTTTTATTTTTTTTTTTTTTAATTTGGGCTAAATGGTGGTTTAATATTTAAAATAATTACAGTTTTTTTATTCCTTGGAAAGTGGTTTTGTTAAACCTCGTGTAATTTAAACTTTTAGCTTTTTTAAATTGCAATGTTTTTAGAAAGTGCCGGGGAGTTAAAAAGTCCAATTTAGAACCCAAATTAAGTAAATTTAGGTTTACCCAATCCCCAAAGGGTTTTTTTGTTTCGTATATAATTTGTGTGTCCACGTTCCCGCCCCTTCCCAATCCCTGAGGGGCTGCCTTTGGCTGTTAAAATGTGTGGATGTGTGATGGGGAAATTTAGATTGCGGTTTATTAAAAACAAAAACCCCATCATCCTGGGCCTGGGGCTTTAAAAAATAGTGCTTCCCCCCAAGACCTCTAATTCAATTTTTTCAAGTATCTTTCTGACCGCTCTTTCAGTGTTCATTTGCTTGGCTCTACTCCCCCCCCCTCTTCCTCTCACTATTGGGATCCCTTAGGGCTCAGTCCTCGGTCCTCTTCTCTCTACACGGCCCCGAGTGGACACACCATCAGCAGATTTGGCTTCCAGTACTATCTCTATGCTGATGACACACAATTAAACACTTCAGCTCCTAACCTTACCCCTGCGGTATTAAAGAACACCAATGACTGTCTAGCTGCTGTTTCCAACATCATGTCGGCTCTCTATTTAAAACTCAACCTCTCCAAAACTGAACTGCTTTTGCTACCGCCATCCACTAACCTCCCTAAATCGGACACCTCTCTCTCAGTGTGCGGTACCACGATAACTCCTAGGCAGCAGGCTCGCTGTCTGGGTGTCACGTTTGACACCGATCTCTCCTTCACCTCCTACATACAATCTCTCATCCGTTGTTGTTGCTTACACCTGAAGAACATCTCTAGAGTCCGCCCCTTTCTCACCATGGAAACAACTAAAACCCTCACCGTGGCCCTAATCCACTCCCGCCTTGATTATTGCAATTCTCTATTAATCGGCCTCCCCCTCTCTAAACTTTCCCCCCTACAGTCCATCCTTAACGCAGCAGCTAGGATCACCTACAGTTGTGGCCAAAAGTATTGACACCCCTGCAATTCTGTCAGATAATACTCAGTTTCTTCCTGAAAATGATTGCAATCACAAATTCTTTGGTATTATTATCTTCACTTAATTTGTCTTAAATGAAAAAACACAAAAGAGAATGAAGCACAAAGCAAAACATTGATCATTTCACACAAAACTCCAGAAATGGGCCAGACAAAAGTATTGGCACCCTCAGCCTAATACTTGGTTGCACAACCTTTAGCCAAAATAACTGCGATCAACCACTTCCGGTAACCATCAATGAGTTTCTTACAATGCTCTGCTGGAATTTTAGACCATTCTTCTTTGGCAAACTGCTCCAGGTCCCTGATATTTGAAGGGTGCCTTCTCCAAACTGCCATTTTTAGATCTCTCCACAGGTGTTCTATGGGATTCAGGTCTGGACTCATTGCTGGCCACCTTAGAAGTCTCCAGTGCTTTCTCTCAAACCATTTTCTAGTGCTTTTTGAAGTGTGTCCTGCTGGAAGACCCATGACCTCTGAGGGAGACCCAGCTTTCTCACACTGGGCCCTACATTATGCTGCAAAATTTTTGGTAGTCTTCAGACTTCATAATGCCATGCACACGGTCAAGCAGTCCAGTGCCAGAGGCAGCAAAGCAACCCCAAAACATCAGGGAACCTCTGCCATGTTTGACTGTAGGGACCGTGTTCTTTTCTTTGAATGCCTCTTTTTTTCTCCTGTAAACTGTAAGTTGATGCCTTTGCCCAAAAAGCTCTACTTTTGTCTCATCTGACCAGAGAACATTCTTCCAAAACGTTTTAGGCTTTCTCAGGTAAGTTTTGGCAAACTCCAGCCTGGCTTTTTTATGTCTCGGGGTAAGAAGTGGGGTCTTCCTGGGTATCCTACCATACAGTCCCTTTTCATTCAGACGCCGACAGATAGTATGGGTTGACACTGTTGTACCCTTGGACTGCAGGGCAGCTTGAACTTGTTTGGATGTTAGTCGAGGTTCTTTATCCACCATCCGCACAATCTTGCGTTGAAATCTCTCGTCAATTTTTCTTTTTCGTCCACATCTAGGGAGGTTAGCAACAGTGCCATGGGCTTTAAACTTCTTGATGACACTGCGCACGGTAGACACAGGAACATTCAGGTCTTTGGAGATGGACTTGTAGCCTTGAGATTGCTCAAGCTTCCTCACAATTTGGTTTCTCAAGTCCTCAGACAGTTCTTTGGTCTTCTTTCTTTTCTCCATGCTCAGTGTGGTACACGCAAGGACACAGGACATAGGTTGAGTCAACTTTAATCCATGTCAACTGGCTGCAAGTGTGATTTAGTTATTGCCAACACCTGTTAGGTGCCACAGGTAAGTTAGAGGTGCTGTTAATTACACAAATTAGAGAAGCATCACATGATTTTTCTAACAGTGCCAATACTTTTGTCCATCCCCTTTTTTATGTTTGGTGTGGAATTATATCCAATTTGGCTTTAGGGCAATTCTTTTTGTGTTTTTTTATTGAAGACAAATTAAATGAAGATAATAATACCAAAGAATTTGTGATTGCAATCATTTTCAGGTAGAAACTGAGTATTATCTTACAGAATTGCAGGGGTGTCAATACTTTTGGCCACAACTGTACCTGGCCAATCGTTACTCAGATGCCTCCGCTCTGTGCCAGTCATTGCATTGGCTGCCTATACACTGCAGGATTAAGTTCAAATTGCTTGTTCTCACCCACAAAGCTCTTCACAATGCAGCGCCCCCCTACATCTCCTCCCTCATCTCTGTCTATCACCCCACCCATTCTCTATGTTCTACAAATGACCTTCGACTAACATCTGCACTAATTCGATTCTCCCACTCCCGGCTACAAGACTTCTCCCGAGCCTCACAAATTCTCTGGAATGCTCTACCCCAAGAAATCAGGACCATCCACAACTTGCATAGATTCAGACGCTCACTAAAAACACATCTTTTCAAGGCGGCCTATCTTGCTCTATAGTAAAATTCCTTTGTACTGTACATAGCCCACTCACTATCTCTCTCGACTTAACTCTTCTTCAAATTCCACCAAACCCAAAAGGTCTACACAGATTGTATGTTGACCATTCATATAACTTTATTTCTATCCCCCATTTCCTCAAGATGCCTGGACCATCAGTGTTATAAGCCCCTGTACTTTGTGTAACCCCTATCTCGTTGTAGATTGTAAGCTCTTGAGCAGGGTCACCCTTATTTTTTTGTTTTATCTATTTTTGTATTGTATTTTTTACATTGATTTTATGCTTATTGTATTGTTTCCTATTACTGTACTGTCTTCTTTCTCTACTGGGATTACTATATTGTGTATTTTCTTACTGCATTTACTGTGTGTTTTCATCTATTACCCACTGTATTGTAAAGCCTTGTGAATATGTTGGCGCTATGTAAATAAAGATTTATTATTATTATTATTATTAGTCTGTAATGAGAGGAGTAAAGGTGTAAGAGGAAAGATGGACTTCTCATAGACTAACTTGTATATAATAATGTAAATTACCATATGTAAGTTCAGCAAGCTGGATTCAGGGGAACAGTAAAGCGTAGCTAGGTGAGAGTTATATCACTGCTTGCAGGTTAAAGGCTTCTCTTAGTGAGACCTATTGAATGATAGATAGAGGGCACCTATCAACTACAGTGGATTGTGAATTTTATTAACTGGGTACCGGTACGGAGTACCACCAGGCTAGGTTCTGTAGGTGTAGGGTAGTTGATTAGAGTCCTAGGTGAGGAGCACCTAATTATTTGTGGGAAAAAGAGAAAAAAATCATTGGTATGATATTATGGAGTCATCTTAGGTAAAAAAGCATTAAGAGCACACACCTACTAATATACAGTTATGGTATGTGACTCCTGTCCTGTTAAAAAGAGAGCAGTATATAAGATGGAGCAGAAATGAGAGGCTGATTCTGACCCAAAGGTGTACAGGAATCATTAATTACCTTGTGGTCCTTGAGTAGTGCCCATGGGGAATGCATAGGAGGTCAGGAGTGACATGGAGTGCATTTTGCCGCTTTTTATATTGTGTATATTGGCGGGTATCATTGAGTACAGGAAGTGTGTCATTGTTGCTACTGAGCATGAGCAGACCGGGTGCCATGTTTTTGGTTGATGAACATGCTGGAGGGTCCTGACACTCCTGCAAGCAGTGATATAACTCCCTCACCTAGCTACGCTTTACTGTTCCCCTGAATCCAGCTTGCTGGACTTACATATAGTAATTTACATTATTATATACAAGTTAGTCTATGAGAAGTCCATCTGCCCTCTTAGGCTATGTGCACACTTGTCGGGTGCACAGCAGGTCGGCGGCTGGGCGGACCCGCCAGGAAGCTCTGGAGCCGTCCACCGGCATCCTGGCGGGTATGTGCCGCGGCTGTGCCTCGGGTTTGCGGCGGGTGAACAGCGGGTTAGCCGCGTCGTTCTGCAGCGGCTGGAAGCAGCACATGATTCTGCTTGCAGCCGCTGCAGAACCGGCCGGATTATAGAACATGCTTTGTTGATAACCTGCTGGAAGGGTTACAATCTGAAGCATGATTAAACCCTCTCACCATACTACGGTTTTATGTTACCCGAACCAGCTTTGGATTACATATAAATTTACATATCTAATACAAGTAGTCCTATGAGAACCCTACCCCTCTCTAGCTAACACCTTTACTCCTCTCGTTACAGACTACCAGCAGGTGTCATACCTGGCACTCCGTGCCTATAACTGGAGAGCAATCTCCTATATCATAAGGTATAATCCCTCAATCTGATCCAAACTCTCCTTGAGATTAGAACTATACTAACCCTAGTGATACCCTTTCTTTTACTGTCAATTTCTTCCTATCTATCACTTTTCCCCATGCACCCGACACTCTTTACCTTTTCTCTTCTCTTGACCTCCAACTCTACACTCTCCTAAGGGCCACGTCACACGCATCAATTTGAAGAAGATATTGTTAGCGATTTAAATATCGTTTCCACGATGTCTTGCTCCCGCTGCCAGGCTGCGGTAAGCGGGAGCAGGCTGGTCTCCAAGGTAAACTGCGGGTAACTAGGCAGTGTGCGCTGCCTAGATACCCGATGTATATCTTGGTTACCAGCCTTCTCCGCTCACCGACTGGTATCCAAGGTACACAGCGGGTATCTAGAGTCCCTAGTTACCCGCTGTGTACCTTGTATACCAGCCGGTGAGCGGAGAAGGCTGGTAACCAAGGTATACATCGGGTATCTAGGCAGCGCGCACTGCCTAGTTACCCGCAGTTTACCTTGGATATCAGCTCCCAGCGCTTGCTGAAAGGCGCTGGGAGCTGGCTTATCGGTCGTCTCCCGGTGTCACACGCAGCGATGCTGCGTGTCCACCGGGCAACTAATGATAGATTTGAGGTCCTGTCCTCAAATCAAACGATGAACGATTAGCTGACTGATTGTTCATCGTTTGTAGTGTCACACGCAATTATGTAGTTTCAACATCGTTCAAACGTCACAGAACACGTGACTTTTGAACGATATCGGCAGCGATATAGTTACGTGTGACGTGGCCTTAACTCACTTTTTCCTTTTTCCTCTCTCTATTTCATTCACACCATCCCTCCCCCACTTTCTTACCACCTCACGTCAGGCTGATTCCATCAGCAACACTCACCACCATCACTTTACTCCTCATAGGATACACGGCCCAGCACTCATATAATACACAGATAAGACCTGGTTATATGTACACAATTGCTTGTTTACTTGTTGTTTTTTTGTACTTACTCACGTAGACGCATTCTTGAAGAAGGACCATGTTGGATCAAAACGTCAATAAATGATTGCTTTCACTAATTGCAAATAAAAAAAACTAAAAGAAATTACCTCTCAAGTATTTCTTATAAGTGTGCCAGGGTTATTTTTTACACATCACTTTCATACCTTGACATGAAGTTATTTTTTTTATAAATTCTATTTTCCAGCTTTCTACAGTATTTTGACAATATTACAAATCTTGATTCTGGAGGATATGGAACAGTATACAAAGCAAGAAAAATGCTTGATCAGAAATATTATGTTGTCAAAAAAGTAAAGAGGCGTTCAGAGTAAGTATGTTTTAAATAGATATATGTTGTTGCCAGCATTAGATTACACAATGTATATTTTATCTCTTTATGTATAAATCTATTCCTTGCTCCCAACACTGCAGTTACGAGCGGCACCTGCAATGTTTGGAATAGACCTCATTACTCACCCTAAACCCATGTGTCACGGAACATCTCTCTGCTGCCCCCTAATGTCAGGACAATTACGCAACTAACCAATCATAGATAAGTGAGGCTGTGGCTGTTCAACTATTAGGCCGTTAATTGAGGCGCTTGCAGTTAAGGCATTGTGTGTATGTATCTATATCACTGGTTCCAGCACACGACATATATATTGTAGAGCTTGGCAGTGACGGTACTGAAGAATATATTATATATATATATACACAGTACAGACCAAAAGTTTGTACTATGAAAATTGTAGATTCACACTAAAGGCATCAAAACCATAAATTAACACATGTGGAATTATATACTTAAAGGGAACCTGACCTCTACAAATGACCCCCCAGCCTGTTTTAACCTGTCCCTGCACCATAGTGATCCATTTGTAACCATCCCGTTCTGTCCCTAAAGCGCTATGTGGAAGTTTATAAAAGTAGTTTATTCACCTCTTGTTCTGCAGCTTCACATTACATGTGAAGCCACCAAAGCCGGGCTTATGTGGCTCTCCCCGCCGTCAGCGTGTTAATTATGCACACCCATATGGGCGTGCTATAGAGCAGAGACTGCTTGTGCTGCCAGGGGGCGGTACAGGCGATATGACGCAATAATTAACACGCCGCCGGTGGGGAGAGCCACATAAGCCCGCCTTTTGTGGCTTCACATGTAATGTGAAGCTGCAGAATAAGAGGTGAATAAACTACTTTTATAAACTTTCACATAGCATTTTAGGGACAGAAAGGAATGGTTACAAATGGATTACTATGGTGCAGGACAGGTTAAAACAGAATGGGGGGTCATTTGTAGAGGTCAGGTTCCCTTTAACAAAAAAGTGTGAAACAACTGAAAATATGTCTTATATTCTAGGTTCTTCAAAGCAGCCACCTTTTGCTTTGATTACTGATTTGCACACTCTTGGCATTCTCTTGATAAGCTTCAAGAGGTAGTCACCGGAAATGGTCTTCCAACAGTCTTGAAGTAGTTCCCAGAGATGCTTAGCACTTGTTGGCCCTTTTGCCTTCACTCTGCAGTCCAGCTCACCCCAAACCATCTCGATTGGGTTCAGGTCTGGTGACTGTGGAGGCCAGGTCATCTGGCGTAGCACCCCATCACCATGACACCTCCTCCATGCTTTACGGTGGGAACCTGGCATGTAGAGTCCATCCGTTCACCTTTTCTGCGTCGCACAAAGACACGGTGGTTGGAACCAAAGATCTCAAATTTGGGCTCATCAGACCAAAGCACAGATTTCCACTAGTCTAATGTCCATTCCTTGTGTTCTTTAGCCCAAACAAGTCTCTTCTGCTTGTTGCCTGTCCTTATCAGTGGTTTCCTAGCAGCTAATTTACCATGACGGCCTGCTGCACAAAGTCTCCTCTTAACAGTTGTTGTAGAGATGTGTCTGCTGCTAGAACTCTGTGTGGCATTGACCTGGTCTCTAATCTGAGCTGCTGTTAACCTGTGATTTCTGAGGCTGGTGACTCGGATGAACTTATCCTCCGCGGCAAAGGTCTTCCTTTACTGGGGCGGTCCTCATGTGAGCCAGTTTCTTTGTAGCGCTTGATGGTTTTTGCACTTGGGGACACTTTCAAAGTTTTCCCAATTTTTTTGACTGACTGACCCTCATTTCTTAAAGTAATGATGGCCACTCGTTTTTCTTTACTTAGCTGCTTTATTCTTGCCATAATACAAATTCTAACAGTCTATTCAGTACGACTATCAGCTGTGTATCCACCAGACTTCTGCACAACACAACTGATGGTCCCAACCCCATTTATGTTTAATCTATTTTTATTTAGGCTTCAGCAAAAAAAAACAAAACAAAAAAAACAAGAGCATACATACATAATATGCATCAGTAACATTCAGTATAAAAAATACACCAACCTATATACCTTCTATAGCGTACACAAATAACAGATATTCCTATCAATATCGTGTTATAACAATGGCACATGCACTTGCTGTTCTTCAATCAAGTACTATCCAGGTTGGACAGCTGACATTTGCAGTCACGTAACCTCTCCATTCAACGTGTCCGCTCGTCGTAGCTCAGTTATGTCTATGAGACTCAGAACTCTAAAACATGTTAACAGGCACAAGAGCCTACTTAGAGAAAGGAGGAAAGTAAAGAGAAACTACTAGAAGTAATGAAAAGTACATGTAAAGAAAAGAATATGAAAGAAGATGAAGAAGGAGAAAATGGAAAAGAGCCGCCGCCGTACCGCACTCCGAGGAAGGAAAGGCCAGCCAGATTATGGTCTTTCCAAGCTTTCAGTCAACTCCCAAAGTCCTCGGAATCCCTGAACACGATCCAGGACTGCCAGGTCCTAACAAACCTAGACTTGTCTCCTGAGGCCTGGACCAATAATTCCTCCATATGATGAACATGGGAGAATTCAGTCAGCCATTCGGCCATGGTTGGAACCACCATCGTTAGCCAGTGTCTGGGTATAACCATACGAGCCGCCGTCAGGCAGAATCTAAGAAGACTACGTTTTTGGCTCGCTATGGAACCAGGCAGCATAGATAGAATGGCTATTTGGGGTGTGGGAAGCACTCTATCCCCAGTAATGTTATTATATGCCGAGAATACCTTTTCCCAGAAGCTCCTTACCCCCGGATACTGCCAACATATGTGAATCATGGTGCACTTGGCGCTTCCACACTGCCAGCACCTGTCCGACACCGAGGGGAAGATGGCATGTAACCGTACGGGGTACTGATACCATCGGGTGAGAATTTTAAAATTCTTTTCCTGTGCACAACCAGCCGGGAACATCTTATGAGTATAGAGCAAAGCCGCCGCGACATCCCCCTCCTCGAATACGCAGTCCATTTCAGCCTCCCATGCTCTCACATAGGTTGGGACTGTCGCCGAGGCTCCCCCTTGTAGCATCCCATACATAAGGGAAATCTGGTGTGATGGCGGGGACTATTGGGTAAACATCCTCTCAAACTAAGTCCCCCAATATCACCGCCAACATAGTATTTTTATGCTGTCGTTCCAATATGCATATGACATCCGTCAATTCTTTCATTTTTACTGATCTTTCCTTTTTAAGGCGGGATCCATGTTTTATGAAAACCCCTCTCAACACGCATTTAAGGGCCTCCCATTTAATCGGGGTCCGTCTGTCATCGCTTCTATGGTCTTTCCAAAACAAGTCAATTGACTCCTTGACCTCAGTCGAGCAGATCGAATCCTGAAGTAAATTGTCATTGAGTCTCCAAGTCCAGGGGCGGTCCACTACGTCTGGGGGGGGTAATGTCTAAAATATTGGTGCATGATCAGACCATAAAAAACTGCCAATGTATGGCCTGGGGTGCCTGGATAGGGCATGGTGGCTGACGAGAATAAAGTCAATACGACTATAAGAGTCATGGGGGCTAGAATAGTAAGTGTAATCTCTGTTCCCAGGATTACACGCCCTCCAAAAAGTTTGTCTATCAACTGCATCTTATGGAGAGATTGTTTTAAAAGAGTAAATTGTTTAGGCGTTCCCCTCCCTCCCTTCGTTGTGGAGTCCAGTTGCGGGTCTAAGGTGAGGTTAAAGTCTCCTCCTATCACCACTATACCCTCTGCAAATTCCCCCACTCTGTTCAAGAAGCCCCAGCTGGCTGCGGCTGGATTGTCGTTTGGCGAATACCACCCCGCAATGGTATATGTGGTCGCCTGAATTTTCATCTTTAGCAATATGTATCTGCCCTCCGGGTCTATGCAGGTATCCAGAATAGTATGTTGTAAGGATTTATGAACTGCAATGGATACCCCCCTCGAGCGGCTAACAGGGCAGGCACTGTGGAACCAGGTCAGAAAATATCTATCCCTAATATTCGGGACAGTGAGTCTCCTGGAAAATAAGCACATTCACCTTCCGTTTGTGCATGCCGTATAGGATTTGTGTTCTTTTCTGGGGAGCATTGAGCCCCCTTGCATCGTAGCTGGATCAATCCGTCCCGCTTCCCGAAGGTGGTACGGCAGAAGCAGTGACTAAGTTAAAGGTTCAGAAAAGTAAAAAGAGTGATTAGAAAGTAAGTAAGTTGGATAGTTCGAAAGTAGGTAGAGTATCGGGACCTACAGTATATCCGTTCACACAGATCAGGCAACGTCACTCTAATATCCCTAGTCTCCTGGTGAAAGATCTTGTACTTTGGAATGTACTGTGGAGGAGTGTGTGAACTGCCAAAATCAGGAGCCTGGTTATGGCTCCTCCATTGGGTCCGTAGGTTATGTGAGGAAAGAGTGGATTTCCCCCAGCGGCACAACCCCTGATGGTACCTCCACATCACAGAAGCACCTCCCAGGCTATACAGTATTGGTTGTACTACCGAGGTAAGTCAAGTAATAGGGCAGCATCACCAAACGTCAAAAACAGTACGGTTTTCGAGATTCCAGGTCACTGAAGGAGCCGTGACCCCAGTGTGCTCCAAGTTATCTTGCCCCGGTCTGGTCCCGCGGGGGCATCAGTTTGTGCTCTCATAACAGTATAAGGCATTCAGTTGATAACCAAGGCAAATAATCGTCACAATATGGCAACAGTAGGCGGTAACAATTAACATTACAACTGAGATATAACAATAGACGGAAATGATAAAACAATTATCAAGTAAGTATAATCCTCTGCTCGGGCATGTAAGCTGAAGAGAGACCAATCAGAGGATGGAGGGAAAGTAAATGGGGGAGGCATAGGAAGAAACAGATAAACAAGGGAAAGAGGGAGGGGAGAAAGGGACAAACATGTAGGGGAAGAAGAAGGAAGTTATTGGGAACCAGGGCAGGAGGGGGGAGGGAGTAGGGCTGCAGGGAGATAAGAAGGAATGGTCCCCCTAGGGGCCTACCCTCATCATCCACAGCTGCAGCTACCAATCATGGCATATAGAGACCTCGGCGGGTATTAGTGTCTCGTATTAAGGGCAGGAGCTATTTGTCCTGCCTCTGGCCACCGTGAGTGTCTGAGAACCTGCGGGTAAAGCATTGCAAAGGAAAAAAACCAAAGAAAGCCCCCTCCCAAGTCCCCCTCCCAAACTAGACGTAAACCCTCCCTCTTATAGCGATGCTTTCATCGAGCTCCCTCTTTCTCCAGTCTCCTCTGGTCCCGTCAATCTCCGTCTAAGCATCTACCCGCCCTTCTTTGCCTTTGGGGAAGAAACCTCCTGAGTGGATCCTTCCTCCGGTATTGGAATGGTAGTGAAGGCCAGTCTGTAATCACCACACGTGGGATATTAAGCG